>OX328101.1:10928199-12128199 GCA_946811185.2 Hippopus hippopus | reverse complement strand
ATGTTTCTGACCCATTAAAGACAAATTTAATAATTTGAGTTCAAAATCAAATTTTACCTACTTCTGTACAAATACGACTTCTTACGACCCTGCAGTTGGTCGCATCTGAAAAATCATGGAAACATGCGCAGTAATTATTGTTTTACATGTCAGGGCCGTTGTCGGCTTGTTAAAAGTGGTACGCTATGGAATGCAATGCAATGGAATGCATTTGGCGTTCCCTGACAGCCGAAGGCTCAAGTGTGTGTGTGCGAGGGGGGGGGGGCGTGGGGAAGCAAGACGGGGGATATCCCCCTCTGGTGACGGATGTTTCTGGGCCTACCTCTTGAAGACTTTTTATTTTGTTACATGGCATATTGCAGGATACAGAACGAAACCCACACTGAGTTGAGCCTGTTTCTGTCAGTGTAAAGTACTGCCACACGGGACCTCGATTTAACGTCTCATCCGAAAGACTATTAGTATTTTTAGATAGCCAGCCATGGGGCTCGAACCCACACCCTGAAGTGACCCAAGACTTGATGCTTATATGTCCTACGCTCTACCAGGTGAGCTTTGCCGGCTGGTCAACTCAGAAAGATTGATTGAATTTTCGTTTATTTATTGTCACCAGCGGTTTCCCATATGGGCGACGCCCCCTTAAGATTGTTAGTTTTGTTCCGAGGGATAGTGCAACATACAGGTTACAACCACCCTAAGTTACGCCCTGTTCTTTAACGTGCTCGGTTTATGGCACCGTCACACGGGAAATCGGTTTAACGTCTCATCCGAAAGACTATTGGTAATTATAGATGGTCAGCCGTGAGGCTTGAACTCTCACCCTATAATAACCAAAGACTTGACGTTTACAATTCAGGTACGCTCTAACACCTGAGCAATGCGGGCTGGTCCAATTCAGAAAGGCAGTTTGTCAAAAACTTTATACTTGATCTGGCCGTCGGCATGTTGTTTGATTTCATTTCATAACTAGTTTGTTTGGTGAAATCACTTGTCTAAATATATTCGATTGCATACACCATCTGTATGCCCGCGTTGAAATTTTTGTGTATCATACTGCAGTATGAAATTCATTTTGATATTCAAATCGTTATTTGACTTTATACACCATTTGCATGTATATATGCAAATACAATGTCGTTTGGAAATCTGCTGCTCGCATGAAACTCGCGTCAGTATTAGATTGTACACACTTTATACATGAGCATTCATTTATTGATATCCATTATTGTCATTTTTATTGTTTTTCCTCCAAATCGGTGAACATTTTAACAACAGTAATGAAATATATACAACAGATAAGAAGGGGAAAAAAAAGAAGTATTCAGCAAAAATGGTTAGAATGAGAAACATTCCACAACTAAATTACAACCTGAAAATGGCACTTGCAAAAAATACAAAAATCAAGTTTTGGAACTTTGCAACGATAACGAAATGCAAGGTCAAAAAATGGACCAAACAAAAATATGGAACAAAAGAATAAAATGAATAGACGCCTAGAATAAATGCATTAAGTGTGCAAGTGAATATATATTTATAAAATAAATAACCACTCAATCGCTCGATCAATCAATCAATCAATCGAGCTATCGATCAGTCACTACCAATAGAAGTGCTCTAGTTAGCGACCCCTTAAAAGATACTACAAAATTTCATATAAGACAGGGTAATATGTTCACAAATTAATGTTGGTTTTTACCGAACTGCTTCTGACATAAGATTCAAATCGATGGTGAAATCTTTATTCGATTTCATAAACTGTTTACATGCTCAAATTTAAAGATTTCATGGATCAGCTGCCGACATAAAACTCGTATAAATTATTAATTCTATATTTGATTTCATAGACCATTTTCATGTCCGCAGAGAAATTATTCCGAACCATATTCTAGTATGACATTCAAAATCGTTATTCGGTGTTAAACCCCATCTATATACACCTTGCCTATGACCATATGGAAATTTCGCAAATCCGTTGTTTGCATAAAATTGATATCTATATTCAAATAGATATTTAATTTCTTATAAGAATTATAAGTACGGGTAATTTTTCTGTAAAGAATCTAATGCCGTCATGAAATCATACCAATATTTAAATGCCAATGTTGGTATTTTTGCGAATCGGCTTCTTGCATGAAATTCAGACAGATATTTCAAATGATATTTGATTCCAAATATCATTCATATGTCCATATGGATATTTTTGCAAATCTACAAATATTTTTGCTTATCCAAAACCTGCTCTTCATTTAAAACGCCATCCTCGTGCCTAAATTAACATTTGATTTCACTCATTGTCTACATCCTCATATTGACTTTTTTTGCGATTCTGCTGCAAACAGAAAATTCACTTCGATATTCAAACCTACATTTGATTGCATAAACAATCAATATGTCCATATAGATTTTTTTCCGAATCTGCTGCTAGCATGAACTTCACTTCAACATTCAAATCTACATTCGATTTAATAAATCATCTACGGGCCCGTGCAGAAATTTTGGCGAATCTGCTGCTAGCATGAAATTCAGTTCGATATTCAAACCTACATTCGATTTCATACATCATCTACAGCCCGTGAAGAAATATTGGCGAATCCACTACTAGCCTAAGATTCAGTTCGATATTCAACTCTATATTCAATTCCATACAAAATCCCAATGCCCATACAAACATTTAGCGAATCTGCTGCAAGCATAAAATTCAGTTCGATATTGAAATCTACTTTGGATTTCATACTGTATCTGCATAACATATAGGTTTTTTTTTTTTTCGTATCTGCTGCTAGCATGAAATTCGGTTCCAAATTAAAATCTTAATTCGACTAAATAATCCATCTACATGACCATTTAAAAATTTAACCGAATTTTCTGCTAGCATGAAATTCAGTTCCAAATTGAAATCTCAATTCGGATTAATAATCCATCTACATGACCGTATAGAAAGATTACCGTATGAAATTCAGTTCAACATTCAAATCTACATTCAATTGCATACACAGTCTTTATGCCCGTTCAAAAAATCAAGCGAATCTGCTGTTAGCATGAAATTCAGTTCAACATTCAAATATACATACGGTTTCATGCATTACTTTCACGCCAGTACAGCTTCTAGCATGAAATTCAGTTCGATTTTCAAACCTACAAACGATTTCATTCATCACTTTCATGTCCCTACAAAGTTTTTTCGAATCTGCTGCTTGCATAAAATTCAGTTCGATATTCAAATCTACATTCTATTTCATACACCATCCATATGCCTATACATAAAAAAACGCGAATCTGCTGCTAGCATGATATTCATTTCGATATTCAAATCGACATTCGATTTCATACACCATCCATATGCCTATACATAAAAAAACGCGAATCTGCTGCTAGCATGATATTCATTTCGATATTCAAATCGACATTCGATATCATACACCATCCTTATGCCCATACATATTTAGAAATGCGAATTTGCCGCAGGCATCATATTCATTTCGAAATTCAAATCGACATTCTATTTCATACACCATCCTGATGCCCATACATAAAAAAACGCGAATCTGCTGCTGGCATGATATTCATTTCGATGTTCAAATCGACATTCGATTTCATAAACCATCCATATGCCTATACATAAAGACAGACGAATCTGCTGCTGGCATGATATTCATATCGATATTCAAATCGACATTCGATTTCATACACCATCCTGAATCCCATACATGAAAAAACGTGAATCTACTGCTAGCATGAACTTCATTTCGATATTCAAATCTACATTCGATTTCATACACCATCCTTATGCCTATACAGGAAAAAACGCGAATCTGCTGCTGGCATGATATTCATTTCGATATTAAAATCGACATTCGATTTCATACATCATCCTTATGCCCACACATGAAAAAAATGCGAATTTGCTGCTGGCATGATATTTATTTCGATATTCAAATCGACATTCGATTTCATAGACCATCCTTATGCCCATACAGGAAAAAACGCGAATCTACTACTAACATGAAATTCATTTCGAAATTCAAATCGACATTCGATTTCATAGATCATCCTTATGCCCATACAGGAAAAAACGCGAATCTGCTGCTAGCATGATATTCATCACGATATTCAAATCGACATTCGATTTCATACACCATCCTGAATCCCATACATAAAAAAACGCGAATGTGCTGTTGGCATGAAATTCATTTCGATATTCAAATCGACATTCAATTTCATCCACCATCCATAGGCCCATACAGGAAAAAACGCGAATGTGCTGCTGGCATGAAATTCATTTCGATATTCAAATCGACATTCGACTTCATACACCATCTTTATGCCCATACATGAAAAAACGCGAATCTGCTGCTAGCATGAAATTCATTTCGATATTCAAATCTACATTCGATTTCATAGACCATCCATATGCCCATACAGGAAAAAACGCGAATCTGCTGCTGGCATGATATTGATTTCGATATTCAAATCTACATTCGATTTCATACACCATCCATATGCACATACAGGAAAAAACGCGAATCTGCTGCTGGCATGATATTCATTTCGATATTAAAATCGACAGTCGACTTTATACACCATCCTTATGCCCATACATAAAAAAACGCGAATCTGCTGCTGGCATGATATTCATTTCGATATTCAAATCGACATTCGACTTTATACACCATCCTTATGCCTATACATGAAAAAAAGGGAATCTGCTGCTAGCATGATATTCATTTCGATATTCAAATCGACATTCGACTTCATACACCATCCTTATGCCCATACATGAAAAAATGCGAATCTGCTGCTAGCATGATATTCATTTCGATATTCAAATCGACATTCGATTTCATACACCATCCTTATGTCTATACATGAAAAAACGCGAATCTGCTGCTGGCATGAAATTCATTCCGATATTCAAATCGACATTCGCTTTTATACACCATCCATATGCCTATACAGGAAAAAACGCGAATCTGCTGCTGGCATGAAATTCATTTCGATATTCAAATCGACATTCGACTTCATACACCATCCTTATGCCCATACATGAAAAAACGCGAATCTGCTGCTAGCATGATATTCATTTCGATATTCAAATCGGAATTTGACTTCATACACCATCCTTATGCCTATACATGAAAAAACGCGAATCTGCTGCTGGCATGAAATTCATTTCGATAATCAAATCTACATTCGATTTCATAGACCATCCACAAGACTATACAGGAAAAAACGCAAATCTGCTGTTAGCATTATATTCATTTCGATATTCAAATCGACATTCGATTTCATACACCATCCTTAGGCCCATACATGAAAAAATGCGAATTTGCTGCTGGCATGATATTCAGTTCGATATTCAAATCGACATTCGATTTCATATACCATCCTTATGCCCATACAGGAAAAAACGCGAATCTGCTGCTGGCATGATATTCATTACGATATTCAAATCGACATTCGATTTCATACACCATCCTGAATCCCATACATAAAAAAACGCGAATCTGCTGCTGGCATGAAATTCATTTCGATATTCAAATCGACATTCGATTTCATAGACCATCCATACGCCCATACAGGAAAAAACGCGAATCTGCTGCTGGCATGAAATTCATTTCGATATTCAAATCGACATTCGACTTCATACACCATCTTTATGCCCATACATGAAAAAACGCGAATGTGCTGCTAGCATGAAATTCATTTCGATATTCAAATCTACATTCGATTTCATAGACCATCCATATGCCCATACAGGAAAAAACGCGAATCTGCTGCTGGCATGATATTCATTTCGATATTCAAATCTACATTCGATTTCATACACCATCCATATGCACATACAGGAAAAAACGCGAATCTGCTGCTGGCATGATATACATTTCGATATTAAAATCGACATTCGACTTTATACACCATCCTTATGCCCATACATAAAAAAAACGCGAATCTGCTGCTAGCATGATATTCATTTCGATATTCAAATCGACATTCGACTTTATACACCATCCTTATGCCCATACATGAAAAAACGGGAATCTGCTGCTGGCATGATATTCATTTCGATATTCAAATCGACATTCGATTTCATACACCGTCCTTATGCCCATACATGAAAAAATGCGAATCTGCTGCTAGCATGATATTCATTTCGATATTCAAATCGACATTCGACTTCATACACCATCCTTATGCCTATACATGAAAAAACGCGAATCTGCTGCTGGCATGAAATTCATTCCGATATTCAAATCGACATTCGCTTTTATACACCATCCATATGCCTATACAGGAAAAAACGCGAATCTGCTGCTGGCATGAAATTCATTTCGATATTCAAATCGACATTCGACTTCATACACCATCCTTATGCCCATACATGAAAAAATGCGAATCTGCTGCTAGCATGATATTCATTTCGATATTCAAATCGAAATTTGACTTGATACACCATCCTTATGCCTATATAGGAAAAAACGCGAATCTGCTGCTGGCATGAAATTCATTTCGATATTCAAATCTACATTCGATTTCATAGACCATCCACAAGACTATACAGGAAAAAACGCGAATCTGCTGCTGGCATGATATTCATTTCGATATTCAAATCGACATTCGATTTCATACACCATCCTTAGGCCCATACATGAAAAAACGCGAATTTGCTGCTGGCATGATATTCAGTTCGATATTCAAATCGACATTCGATTTCATATACCATCCTTATGCCCATAGATGAAAAAACGCGAATTTGCTGCTAGCATGAAATTCATTTCGATATTCAAATCTACATTCCATTTCATACACCATCCTTATGCCCATACAGGAAAAAACGCGAATTTGCTGCTGGCATGAAATTCATTTCGATATTCAAATCTACATTCGATTTCATAGACCATCCATATGCCTATACAGAAAAAAACGCGAATCTGCTGCTGGCATGATATTCATTTCGATATTCAAATCGACAGTCGACTTCATACACCATCCTTAAGCCCATACATGAAAAAATGCGAATTTGCTGCTGGCATGATATTCATTTCGATATTCAAATCGACATTCGATTTCATACACCATCCATATGCCCCAACATAAAAAAAACGCGAATCCGCTGCTAGCATGAAATTCATTTCGATATTCAAATCAGGATTCATTAATTTTCGTACCTATCCCTTGAGTTTGAAAAAAAAGCGAATTTACTGCGGCATGAAATTCAACTCATCCGCATATTCATTTCGATATTGAATATCGAACTCCGATTATCGAACTTACTGCCAACTTCACACACCCTATTTTATGTACTATTTATACTTTACCATATGCTTTGTCTAGAAAGGAATAACTCCATTCAATAATACAAAATGAGAAATGGGTTTTACGTCTTTGGATTTTGTTTTATGTCATCATAGGATGACATTTAAGATAATTAAAACTTTATTGAAATCTTGTTTATCTGTATCTGCAAATGCACTTAAGGATTAGTCTTCATCATCATTTTAGAAAAGAAACAAAAAACAACTCAGACAATATCTACAGTAGACGTCTTGAAAAACATCATTGTTCAATCTAAATAATCATCACGAATAAAGGTGTACAACAGGAATGTGTGTAAAAACATAGTGGCGAAAGAAGGAATACCTCATAAGGTGCAATCTCTCATTTTCCCACAATGTTTTAAAATTTAACTTGGTTCGAGGACGGAAACAAGTCATCGGCAGAAGGTAATGAAATAATTATACCCAGGTCACGACTTTGCCTGAATGTAAATTGGGTTTATAACAATTTAAAATTACAAATGAAAACTAAAAACGAAAAAGGGTGTAGGTGTTATTTAATCTAAGCCTGTAAAATGGTATTATTCTAAACATAAAACTGCTGACACTAGACCTTTCTAGCGACAAAAGTATATGATCAAGGCCACTCAATGAGGGCTTGGCGATTTCAAGGCAACATTTCAGAAAATAGATATCTCGTAGCATATTGGGTAATACAGATTTAAGACCAAAGTGAATACTTTTCGAAAAAAAAAAAAAAAAAAAAATCGAAGCCATTCTGGCAAGGATTATTTAATATATGGCTTTTCAGACATGACAAATTACTAGTATCCATTCTTAATTTACAGTGTTTAAGTCATAATACGAAGACAGTTAATTTGTACACGCATTTCCCTGATTTCATCAATACTTGGTAAGAGCTCAGCAGTGTTTTTTTTTACACACCTTAAATAACTAACTACCTATTGTCCCAAAAAGAGATATAGTTTAAAACATTAAGACATCGAACTTCGGAAGAAAGGATGAATTATGGGAAAAAAGCGAGGCAAAGGCTCTAATTACTGATGCAAGATATCAAAATTGTTGTTGCACCTTTCTTTTCGGAATAAATAGATCTACGTTCTGATACAAGAGAGCCATGACGCCCCTACATAGCTCATTTAATCTTTGTTGTACAAATCAAAGTAATTCTTGATTTCAAGGTTATTATTTAATCACTTCTAAGATCTTATAGAGATAAAGATTCGAACCAAATTTTATGCACATTGGACAAGAATGAGACTTCTACAGAGCAGAAAGGGTTTTCCTAAATCTGAAGCGGTAACTTGATTTTAACCCAACGTAACTATATATATTTCGAAATTGACTGGTAAATTATAAGGACAAAAATTGATCAAGTTTCTTGAGCATTTAACGGAAAACTATGCATCTGGAGTACATGCAATGTGAAAGTTGATGACAAACGATAATGAGTAACGAACACCGGACACAGCACAATGATAAAATCCCGGGTGAGCTAAAAATTCTTTGGTTTACCTATAGGAATCAGTTTTGAGCCATCGAAATTTCCCTCGCTCAGAAATGACTGGAGACTCGTAGCGATGTAATCACAGATCTGTATAATAGAAAAAAGAAATTACAGAAAAAAAAAAAACTACCCGGCGTTACTCTTTTATCTAACAAGTCCTTGTTTTAACGACTCTGACGAAAAAGTCTTGGAAATGTTGTTTGAAAACTTGAAATTGCTGGTAACCAGCATTTTCTTTTTTTTTTACCCGCCATGTTTACACCCCTTTCAAGTGTAAAAATGTTTAAATGACCCACATTTCCTTAATTGTCAAATAAACAAGAGGTTCTGGGTTGCCCTGTATCGCTCAACTGTCTATTAGATAAATGTATGATGCACTTAATTGGCAATGATAGAGACATTAAATCAAAACAAGTCTGTGTGGTAATAAATTGTCATAGAGAAAATATCCTACGCCTTTCCCCATCTTTCCCCCCCCCCCCCCATTAAAAAAAAAACACTCGTATCCTTTTCAAATGCAAAGATGACGTCAGTGAATACAAGTAGGTCTCGTTTCATACCAAATATCAATGAACTCATAATCAAAACTGCTTTGACAAGATTACCAAAGCTTAATATACCAAAAAATCATCTTTTCAAAGGAATGAATGGTATGGTAAAGTTCTGGTACAAAAAAAACTAAATGATACAAGCCTTACCTTATATCAAAAATTCAAGTCATCTGAGCATAACAATCACCATCAAAATAAATCACTTTCGCTGAAAATTGAAAATTTTCTATTCCAAAGACTTGAATAGCAAACACCAATCAAGTATTAGTGCAGTTTGATCATCAAGGGCAGTAAATGGTAAAAAAACACTTATATCTGTTATGAGTGAATAGATGCTATTTCCTGTGATCAGTAAATAAGCTTTTGAAGTCATATTGACTTCATATACTACAAGAACATTTTTTTAAGGTTTCACAATAATGTTATGAGCTTTTGTAAAACGCCTTACTCTCAGGGCTGACCTTATGGCTTACCGCGAGGTTATATATACTCAAAGAAAAAAGAAACTCAACTTTTTTAAAATCATATATATTTGAAAGTTTATGTCCATGCAATGAAACGTCATTCTTTCTACTACTGGTCATCGCTATCGATATTTATGCTAAAGTCACATAAAAATCGGCGGCGCCGACATGTCGGCGGTTCCCCAATTTTTTTGGCCGATCGGTAGTAAATAGCGACAGACCGACGTCTGTGTTTGTTGGGGGGATCTATTTGTCTAGCGGTCACATAAAAGCTACGCCCCGGCGGCAGCTATTTCCTTTAATCGGCGATTAGGCAGCACTTATATGACCGAACAATCGGTGCTCAAACGTTGATATGCCGCTGATACGCCGACGTGTTATTGCCGGCGCCCGGCCGATTGTTACCGGCGCCCGGCCGATCAAAGAAACGTCGGCGTAGCATCAAAGAGTAGTTGGCGATTGTACACCAAGCTACGGCCGGGTTACTGCCGATCACATGTTTGTCCAGGCCCGCCAACAGTTAATACAAAGGGGCATAGGGGTCCGTAGTTTGACTCCTGTCACCCATAGACTAAAACAAGGGATTTAACTGTATGCAGCCCGTTACTCGCCCCCGGTTACAAAAAAAAACAACAACGTATCTTTTCTACCCCATCAGTTATTCTCCTAATTTTTTCTACAGCTGAGAGCTAAAACATTTTTCTACCAGAAAAACACAACTGTTTGTCAGTGGCTAATGCAGTCAGGCTGATACATTCGCTCGAACTTGTAAACTCGCTCAAAAATCTTCGCCATTGACACGGGTTCGTACATTCGACAATGACGTTCGCGCATATAAACCAATGAAATTTCTCGTTCCAAACAGTGTCACCGTACTGTCACGTGACAAAAAGGTGTGAGCAGCTGTACGTAATTTCATTGGTTGAATTCACGACTGTTAGTACATATCAACCGATGAAATTTCTCGTTCCAAATAATGTCACATGACAGAAGATGGTTGCAGCTGTTCGAAATAAGAATGTGGATCACAAATTCAACGAATTCTGAGGCGTTTCGTCGTTATTGAAGATAAAGACTATAGGTCAGTAGTATTTTTAAACATGTTTAAAGGGTGGGTGCCGCTAATGCTGCGTTTCATTGGATCTAAAGTGCATTTTATATCTTGAAAACGGATGTACGAACCCGTGTCAATGGCGCAGATTTTTGAGCGAGTTTACACGTTCGAGCGAATGTATCAGCCAGACTGCATTAGCCACTGACAAACAGTTGTTTTTTTCTGGTAGAAAAATGTTTTAGCTCTCAGCTGTAGAAAAAATTAGGAGAATAACTGATGGGGTAGAAAAGATACGTTGTTTTTTTGTAACCGGGGGCGAGTAACGGGCTGCATACAGTTAAATCCCTTGTTTTAGTCTATGGGTGACAGGAGTCAAACTACGGACCCCTATGCAAAGGGGGCAGACTCCGGGATATTTTCGAAGAGTTTGGAAGTACATGGATGATGGAAGGGCGTACTGTGCCAGTCTTCTCCTTCTTCTGTCACGTAATGGCATGATGACTTGTGCTTCTACACTAGAATGCAGTCGGACAACTTTTCAGATATTACCATGGCTACCAGTATATATACCCATGGAAAACACTGCCGATGTCGGAATTAGTTGCCGGCTACTCAACGATACGTCGTGAAGTAATCAGCGAGTAATCTGCGAGGGATCAATGATTAGTCGATGGGAACACGCCGATATGCATGCCATCGGTCGGTACCTGGCCGGGCGCCTGCAGTGTATCGAAAGGGGCCCGGCGAGATGTCAACGACAAGTCTCCGATAATTGACGGCGGAGAAAAAGTCGGAAAAAGGTCAGAAACGTCGGCGATGTGTAGAAAGTCGGCCGTAGTCCGTCAGATGGTCGGCAGTGTCCCGGCCGATCGCCGGCGATTAGTCACCGAGGCTTTACCGACTTCTCCAAAACCCAAACATTCCACCGATTGATCGGGAGATTTTAACTTGGAGGTAAATTTGGCCGACACCTCGCCGATCATAAAAAAAACGCTGTTTTTGTCGGCCGAGGCGCCGATCAATCGACGACGTATCTCCGATTAATCTCCGAAATTATCCCCTATACTACCAAAAACCCATCGGTACTCCATCTCCGGCGCATCGGAGCCGTTATGTGACTTTAGCTTTACTCAGTTCGTTTAAGTGAAAGTAACCCATGCGTTATGCCGTGTTCAGCGAATTTAATTTTTCACGTGCACGCTGCACTGAACAACTTGCATGTGAGTACCTATTCAAATTTCATTGTAGGATTTACCATACAGGCTCAAGTACAAATAATCCAGGTTTTTTTTAGCGTTTTTATGCGGTTATTGCTATGCCACGCTTACGCAAAGAACAGCGTGAACACGCCATCAGGATGCTGATGAACGGGACCTTGCAACGCCAAGTCGCAGCGCAACTAGGGGTTAAACGTTTGAGGGAAACTGGTACTACTGACGATGGCCAAAGATCAGGACGTCCTCGTGCCACTACACGTCAGGAAGACGCTTATATACGCCTGATACATCTACGTCAGCGGTTTCGTACAGCCACTGAAACCGCAGCGCACATGAGAGGCGTTCGTGTGAGTGCTAGGACGGTAAGAAACCGTCTGCGTGAATTCGGCTTAAATGTCAGGAGGCCGCACGTTGGGTTGCCGCTAACCCCGGATAGACAACGTCGCCGTATGGAATGGCTTACTGCCCACCGTCCGGGTGTATTTTCTCTTCGGCAATGGAGAGAAGTCTTATTCTCTGACGAGTCCCGTTTTTTGCTGTATCATTCAGACAGAAGAACTCGTGTCTACAGACGTGGAGGTGAACGTTTCTCAGACGCTTGTGTGGTGGAGTGTGATAGCTTTGGAGGTGGTGGGGTGATGGTGTGGGCAGGCATATCACACGGACAAAAAACTCCACTCATATTCATTGACGGATCTTTGAGAGATGTTTGTTACAGGGACACTGCGCTGCAACCGATCGTTGTCCCATTCGTTCAACGTCACAACGTCACTTTCCAGCACGACAATGCACGGCCACATGTTGCTAGAATATGCCAAGCCTACCTGGCCGACAACAACGTGAATGTTATGCCTTGGCCGGCATTCAGTCCCGATCTTTCGCCCATCGAACATCTTTGGGGCATTTTAGACAGACTTGAACGTAAACGGAATCCACCGCCGACGTCACACGATGAGATGAGACAAGCACTGACTGAGGAGTGGGAAAACATCACTATCAGACAAGTGAAGGGTCTGATTAATTCAATGAACCAACGGATTAGAGCTGCAATGGCTGCCAACGGGGGCCATACTCGGTATTAGACATTTGAACGACGCATTCGCCACCCTTACGTCATAAAAGCTGCCATATTTAGGGTGTGTGAAGTTGGCAGTAAGTTCGATAATCGGAGTTCGATATTCAATATCGAAATGAATATGCGGATGAGTTGAATTTCATGCCGCAGTAAATTTGCTTTTTTTTCAAACTCAAGGGATAGGTACGAAAATTAATGATTCCTGATTTGAATATCGAAATGAATTTCATGCTAGCAGCAGATTCGCGTTTTTTTTTATGTAATGGCTTAAGGATGCTGTATGAAATCGAATGTCGATTTGAATATCGAAATGAATATCATGCCAGCAGCAAATTCGCATTTTTTCATGTATGGGTCTAAGGATAGCGTATGAAATCGAATGTCGATTTGAATATCGAAATGAATATCATGCCAGCAGCAAATTCGCATTTTTTCCTGTATGGGCATAAGGATGGCGTATGAAATCGATTGTAGATTTGAATATCGAAATGAATATCATGCCAGCAGCAGATTCGCGTTTTTTCCTGTATGGGCATATGGATGGCGTATGAAATCGAATGTCGATTTGAATATCGAAATAAATATCATGCCAGCAGCAGATTCGCGTTTTTTTTCCTCTATGGGCATAAGGATGGTGTATGAAATCGAATGTCGATTTAAATATCGAAATGAATATCATGCCAGCGGCAGATTCGTGTTTTTTCATCTATGGGCACAAGGGTGGTGTATACATCGAATGTCGATTTGAATATCGAAATGAATTTTATGCTAGCAGCAGATTCGCGTTTTTTTTTATGTATGGGCCTAAGGATGGTGTATGAAGTCGAATGTCGATTTGAATATCGAAATGAATATCAAACCAGCAGGAGATTCGCGTTTTTTCCTGTATAGGAATATGGATGGTGTATGAAATCGAATGTCGATTTGAATATCGAAATGAATATCATGCCAGCAGCAGATTCGCGTTTTTTCATGTATGGGCCTAAGGATAGCGTATGAAATCGAATGTCGATTTGAATATCGAAATGAATATCATGCCAGCAGCAAATTCGCATTTTTTCATGTATGGGCCTAAGGATGGTGTATGAAATCGAATGTCGATTTGAATATCGAAATGAATATCATGCCTGCAGAATATTCGCGTTTTTTCCTGTATAGGCATAAGGATGGTGTATGAAATCAAATGTCGATTTGAATATCGAAATGAATATCATGCCAGCAGCAAATTCGCATTTTTTCCTGTATGGGCATATGGATGGTGTATGAAATCGAATGTCGATTTGAATATCGAAATGAATATCATGCAAGCAGCAGATTCGCGTTTTTTCCTGTATAGGCATAAGGATGGTGTATGAAATCGAATGTCGATTTGAATATCGAAATGAATATCATGCCAGCAGCAGATTCGTGTTTTTTCATCTATGGGCATAAGGGTGATGTATGACATCGAATGTCGATTTGAATATCGAAATGAATTTCATGCCAGCAGCAGATTCGCGGTTTTTTTTTGTTTTTTTTTATGTATGGGCCTAAGGATGGCGTATGAAGTCGAATGTCGATTTGAATATCGAAATGAATATCATGCCAGAGGCAGATTCGCGTTTTTTCCTGTATAGGCATATGGATGGTGTATGAAATCGAATGTCGATTTGAATATCGAAATGAATTTCATGCTAGCAGCAAATTCGCATTTTTTCCTGTATGGGCATAAGGATGGTCTATGAAATCGAATGTCGATTTGAATATCGAAATGAATATCATGCCAGCAGCAGATTCGCGTTTTTTCATCTATGGGCATAAGGGTGGTTTATGACATCGAATGTCGATTTGAATGTCATGCCAGCAGCAGATTCGCGGTTTTTCCTGAATGGGCATAAGGATGGTATATGAAATCGAATGTCGATTTGAATATCGAAATGAATATCATGCCAGCAGCAGATTCGTGTTTTTCCATCTATGGGCATAAGGGTGGTGTATGACATCGAATGTCGATTTGAATATCGAAATGAATTTCATGCTAGCAGCAGATTCGCGTTTTTTTTATGTATGGGCCTAAGGATGGTGTATGAAGTCGAATGTCGATTTGAATATCGAAATGAATACCATGCCAGTAGCAGATTCGCGTGTTTTGCTGTATAGGAATATGGATGGTGTATGAAATCGAATGTCGATTTGAATATCGAAATGAATATCATGCCAGCAGGAAATTCGCATTTTTTCATGTATGGGCCTAAGGATAGTGTATGAAATTGAATGTCGATTTGAATATCGAAATGAATATCATGCCAGCAGCAAATTCGCATTTTTTCATGTTTGGGCCTAAAGATGGCGTATGAAATCGAATGTAGATTTGAATATCGAAATGAATATCATGCCAGCAGCGGATTCGCGTTTTTTCCTGTATTGGCATATGGATGGTGTATGAAATCGAATGTCGATTTGAATATCGAAATGAATATCATGCCAGCAGCAGGTTCGCGTTTTTTCCTGTATGGGCATAAGGATGGTGTATGAAATCGAATGTCGATTTGAATATCGAAATGAATATCATGCCAGCAGCAGATTCGCGTTTTTTCCTGTATGGGCTTAAGGATGGTATATGAAATCGAATGTCGATTTGAATATCGAAATGAATATCATGCCAGCAGCAGATTCGTGTTTTTCCAATTATGGCCAGAAGGGTGATGTATGACAAGGAATGTCGATTTGAATATCGAAATGAATTTCATGCTAGCAGCAGATTTGCGTTTTTTTTATGTATGGGCCTAAGGATGGTGTATGAAGTCGATTGTCGATTTGAATATCTAAATGAATATCAAACCAGCAGCAGATTCGCGTTTTTTCCTGTATAGGAATATAGATGGTGTATGAAATCGAATGTCGATTTGAATATCGAAATGAATATCATGTCAGCAGCAGATTCGTGTTTTTTCATGTATGGGCCTAAGGATAGCGTATGAAATCGAATGTCGATTTGAATATCGAAATGAATATCATGCCAGCAGCAAATTCGCATTTTTTCATGTATGGGCCTAAGGATGGCGTATGAAATCGAATGTCGATTTGAATATCGAAATGAATATCATGCCAGCAGCGGAGTCGCGTTTTTTCCTGTATGGGCATATGGATGGTGTATGAAATCGAATGTCAATTTGAATATTGAAATGAATATCATGCCAGCAGCAGATTCGCGTTTTTTCCTGTATGGGCATAAGGATGGTGTATGAAATCGAATGTAGATTTGAATATCGAAATGAATATCATGCCAGCAGCAGATTCGCGTTTTTTCCTGTATGGGCTTAAGGATGGTATATGAAATCGAATGTCGATTTGAATATCGAAATGAATATCATGCCAGCAGCAGATTCGTGTTTTTCCATCTATGGGCATAAGGGTGGTGTATGAAATCGAATGTCGATTTGAATATCGAAATGAATTTCATGCTAGCAGCAGATTCGCTTTTTTTTTATGTATGGGCCTAAGGATGGTGTATGAAGTAGAATGTCGATTTGAATATCGAAATGAATATCATGCCAGCAGCAGATTCGCGTTTTTTCCTGTATAGGAATGTGGATGGTCTATGAAATCGAATGTCGATTTGAATATAGAAATGAATATCATGCCAGCAGCAAATTCGCATTTTTTCATGTATGGGCCTTAGGATAGTGTATGAAATCGAATGTCGATTTGAATATCGAAATGAATATCATGGCAGCAGCAGATTCGCGTTCTTTTTTATGTATTGGCCTATGGATGGTGTATGAAATCAAATGTCGATTTGAATATCGAAATGAATATCATGCCAGCAGCAAATTCGCTTTTTTCCTGTATAGGCATATAGATGGTCTATAAAATCGAATGTCGATTTGAATATCGAAATGAATATCATGTCAGCAGCAGATTCGCGTTTCTTTTATGTATGGACATATGGATGGTGTATGAAATCGAATGTCGATTTGAATATCGAAATGAATATCATGCCAGCAGCAAATTCGCTTTTTTCCTGTATAGGCATATAGATGGTCTATAAGATCGAATGTAGATTTGAATATCGAAATGAATTTCATGCCAGCAGCAAATTCGCGTTTTTTCCTGTATGGGCATTCGGATGGTATATAAAATCGAATGTCGATATGAATATCAAAATAAATTGCATGCCTGCAGCAGATTTGCGGTTTTTTTTTTTTCTTATGTATGGGCATATGGATGGTGTATGAAATTGAATGTCGATTTGAATATCGAAATGAATATCATGCCAGCAGCAGATTCGCGTTTTTTAATGTATGGCACAAGGATGGTGTATGAAACCGAATGTAGATTTGAAAGTCGAAATGAATATCATGCCAGTAGCAGATTCGCTTTTTTTATGTATGAGCATATCGATGGTGTATGAAATCGGATGTCAATTCGAATACCGAAATGAATATCATGCAGCAGATTCGCGTAATTTTAAGTAGGGGCATACGGAGGATATGTAAAAATTTAATGTCGGTTTGAATATCGAACTGAATTTCATGCTAGCAGCAGATTCCAGTATTTTTATGTGTTGGCATTTTGATTCTACATGAAATCAAATGTAGATTTGAAAATCGAACTGAGTTTCACGCTAGCAGCAGATTCGCAAGAATGAACAAAATGGAAATAAGGGATGCATAACCTTTTGTCTGTGTGTGTGTCAACCTGTAGATTTAAATATAGTTTGACATAGTTTCATTATCATGTCCATTTTATCTCATGTATAATGCATTTATGTTGTCATTTTTTTATGTAGAAATAAAATTATCTTTGTACAGTTTTCATACTAGAACATAGAAAGGAGTGCAACTATGTAAGGGAGCAACGTTATGTCAATGTTTTATGGGTACTGAAAAACCACATGATACAATAAAACAAGGTGCAAGGCTGATTGAACTAAAGTAAGATTATTCAGCTACGTCGAAAAAAGAAATTGAGAAAAATAATTTGACTAATTACTTAAAACCCCCAGACTAAATAAGGGTAAGTAAATGTTCTTTTTCACAACCTTTGGACGTCATGCAAAAAATTACAGCATATTTTTGTTATTCTTCATATTCTAAGTGTGTCATGTGAACAGACATTACCTTTACTAGTGTAGACTAATTAAGTACAAGTAGAGGTAGTAGTAGTAGTAGTGGTAGTAGTGGTAGTAGTCGAATTCTGTAGTCATCCATCAGTAATATATTCACCCGTTTCCATTTTTAAGAAACTTCATACTATTTGCATAAGGTTGCCTGTTTAAAAATAGCTACTAAGACAAAGGCTTAAAGCAGATAAGTTTTTTTTTTAACTAACTTTCACTATACATGAGAAGTAAAGTTATATACAAGAAACTGGATTTGATTTGGCAGTACGTCTACTTAAGAAAAGTTCAAACTGGGTCTTAATTTCTACTCATGTGAGCTAAAAAAAACTGTTTGTCATAAAACTGTACGTATAACCGACTCAGGTTTGCTTTCAGAGGGTAGAATCTTTAAGGCACAATAATAACAGATAAGAACTTACCATCACGACGACACTTTTACTTTACAACTTGACTCGTCTTCTAGAATTCTGAAGCAATGAATTACAGGGTACTATTTTCACAACTTGCTGCTTGTTTTTTTCGATCTGCTGCTGACATGAGATTTAAATCGCTGATGAAATCTTTATTCGACTTCATAAACAATTTACATGCTCAAATCGAAAGTTTCGCGAATTAGTTCCCGCCATGAAACTAGTATCACTTGTTGGGTGCAAGACAACTCGCCCCACAAAAAATTTGCCCCAAGACAGCTCTCCCCTCCTTTAAAAGACAACTCGCCCCAAATTCTGAGACAACTTGCCCCATTTTTATTACTATCAACTGTAGGTAATACCCCCGTCACACCAAACTCGTTCTCCCTCCGTTCCGAAATTAGTTGCAAATTGGACTTAAATTGTTTTCGAACGGAGTCAACGTATAAGCAACCTTTCACGATCTGTTTACGAACTTAATGGACGGGTTAGGTGCTTCAGAACTTTGAGCCTGCTCAAATTTTTTGGCGTCCAACCCTTCCTGTAATTAGACGGAGTGACAACTACTTAAAACGACATTGACATACTACAAACGGTACTGCCATACTTCGATCCTGTCGCAGTGTAGTCGGGCATCAAATGGCAGTGCGTTTGCATTTTACCGACAGAAATTACACGTCCTATCCCGACCGCAGCCCGATTTACGATTTTTGTTGACCGGGTTAAGACTTTCTATGAACAGGTTTGGTGAGACAGGGCTTCAGGCATTATCAGGCAAAATTTACGCGTTCTACCCGCAACCCGTTTTCCGATTATGTCAGAGCGGGGTAAGACGATTTTGTCAAGGAGGGGTAAGGCGTTCTAAGAACTAGTTTGGTGTGACGGGGGCCTAAATAAGATAGAGGTCTACAACTGTTATGATTTTTATTCAGTTTTTATATTCAAATGTGTGGTGATTAATGCCATGCCAAATGTGTTTAACGGCGACAATTCACATATTCATGGTTCCTTACTATCTAAAACCTGTCTTTGGATCTGCAGGCAAGCTGTTTCGCCTTCATTTCAACTGAAATCATCGAGAAAGCGCTAGTAAGCCCTTGTAGACTCATGAAACATCGTGGTGAAAAGCATCGTTTTGAGATTGCTTCGTGGGGAGAGATATACATGTATGTAATTAACCTTTAACCACATAATTCCGAATTTGACGATCCTGAGGTAGACGGCTGTTGTGGGAAAATGTGAAAATGTTGGTAACCGGGACTTTCTCCTTTTTACCACAATGTTTCTGACCCATTAAAGACAAATTTAATAATTTGAGTTCAAAATCAAATTTTACCGACTTCTGTACAAATACGACTTCTTACGACACTGCAGTTGGTCGCATTTGAAAAATCATGGAAACATGCGCAGTAATTATTCTTTTACAAGTCAGGGCCGTTGTCGGCTTGTTAAAAGTGGTACGGCTATGGAATACAATGTAATGGAATGCATTTGGCGTTCCCTGACAGCCGATGGCACAACAAGTGTGTGTGGGGGGGGGGGGAAGGGGAAAGCAAGACAGAGGATATCCCCTCTAGTGACGGATGTTTCGGGGCCTACCTCTTGAAGACTTTTTATTTTGTTACAGGTCATATTGCAGGATACAGAACGAAACCCACACTGAGTTGAGCCTGTTTCTGTCAGTGTAAAGTACCGCCACACGGGACCTCGATTTAACGTCTCATCCGAAAGACTATTAGTATTTTTAGATAGCCAGCCATGCGGCTCGAACCCATACCCTCAAGTGGCCCAAGACTTGATGCTTACACGTCCTACGCTCTACCAGTTGAGCTTTGCCGGCTGGTCAACTCAGAAAGATTGATTGAATTTCGGTTTATTTATTGTCACCAGCGGTTTCCCATATGGGCGACGCCCCCTGAAGACTGTTAGTTTTGTTCCGAGGGATAGTGCAACATACAGGTTACAACCACCCTAAGTTACGCCCTGTTCTTTAACGTGCTCGGTTTATGGCACCATCACACGGGAAATCGGTTTAACGTCTCATCCGAAAGACTATTGGTAATTATAGATGGTCAGCCGTGAGGCTTGAACTCTCACCCTATAATAACCAAAGATTTGACGTTTACAATTCAGGTATGCTCTAACACCCGAGCAATGCGGGCTGGTCCAATTCAGAAAGGCAGTTTGTCAAAAACTTTATACTTGATCTAGCCGTCGGCATGTTGTTTGATTTCATTTCATAACTAGTTTGTTTGGTGAAATCACTTGTCTAAATATATTCGATTGCATACACCATCTGTATGCCCGCGTTGAAATTTTTGTGTATCATACTGCAGTATGAAATTCACTTTGATATTCAAATCGTTATTCGACTTTATACACCATTTGCATGTATATATGCAAATACAATGTCGTTTGGAAATCTGCTGCTCGCATGAAACTCGCGTCAGTATTAGATTGTACACACTTTATACATGAGCATTCATTTATTGATATCCATTATTGTCATTTTTATTGTTTTTCCTCCAAATCGGTGAACATTTTAACAACAGTAATGAAATATATACAACAGAAAAGAAGGGGGAAAAAAAGAAGTATTCAGCAAAAATGGTTAGAATGAGAAACATTGCACAACTAAATTACAACCTGAAAATGGCACTTGCAAAAAATATGAAAATCAAGTTTTGGAACTTTGCAACGATAACAAAATGCAAGGTCAAAAAATAGATCAAACAAAAATATGGAACAAAAGAATAAATGGACAAATGAACAGACGCCTAGAATAAATGCATTAAGTGACCAAGTGAATATATATTTATAAAATAAATAATCACTCAATCACTCGATCAATCAATCAATCAATCGAGCGATCGATCAGTCACTACCAATAGAAGTGCTGTAGTTAAAAGATACTACAAAATTTCATATAAGACAAGGTAATATGTTCACAAATTAATGTTGGTTTTTACCGAACTGCTTCTGACATAAGATTCAAATCGATGGTGAAATCTTTATTCGATTTCATAAACTGTTTACATGCTCAAATTTAAAGATTTCATGGATCAGCTGCCGACATAAAACTCGTATAAATTATTAATTCTATATTTGATTTCATAGACCATTTTCATGTCCGCAGAGAAATTATTCCGAACCATATTCTAGTATGACATTCAAAATCGTTATTCGGCGTTAAACCCCATCTATATACACCTTGCCTATGACCATATGGAAATTTCGCAAATTCGTTGTTTGCATAAAATTCATATCTATATTCAAATAGATATTTGATTTCTTATAAGAATTATAAATACGGGTAATTTTTCTGTAAAGAATCTAATGCCGTCATGAAATCATACCAATATTTAGATGCCAATGTCGGTATTTTTGCGAATCGGCTTCTTGCATGAAATTCAGATAGATATTTCAAATGATATTTGATTCCAAATATCATTCATATGTCCATATGGATATTTTTGCAAATCTACAAATATTTCTGCTTCTTCAAAACCTGCTCTTCATTTAAAACGCCATCCTCGTGCCTAAATTAACATTCGATTTCATTCATTATCTACATCCTCATATTGACTTTTTTTTGCGATTCTGCTGCAAACAGAAACTTCACTTCAATATTCAAACCTACATTTGATTACATAAACAATCAATATGTCCATATAGATTTTTTTCCAAATCTGCTGCTAGCATGAACTTCACTTCAACATTCAAATCTACATTCTATTTAATAAATCATCTACGGGCCCGTGCAGATTTTTTGGCGAATCTGCTGCTAGCATGAAATTCAGTTCGATATTCAAACCTACATTTCATACATCATCTACAGCCCGTGAAGAAATATTGGCGAATCCGCTACTAGCCTAAGATTCAGTTCGATATTCAACTCTATATTCAATTCCATACAAAATCCCAATGCCCGTACAAACATTTAGCGAATCTGCTGCTAGCATGAAATTCATTTCGATATTGAAATCCACTATGGATTTCATACTGTATCTGCATAACATACAGATTTTTTTTTTTTTTTTTTTGTATCTGCTGCTAGCATGAAATTCGGTTCCAAATTAAAATCTTAATTCGACTAAATAATCCATCTACATGACCATTTAAAAATTTAACCGAATCTTCTGCTAGCATGAAATTCAAATCCAAAATGAAATCTCAATTCGGATTAATAATCCATCTACATGACCGTATAGAAAGATTACCGTATGAATATCAGTTCAACATTCAAATCTACATTCAATTGCATACACAGTCTTTATGCCCGTTCAAAAAATCTAGCGAATCTGCTGCTAGCATGAAATTCAGTTCAACATTCAAAGATACATTCGGTTTCATGCATTACTTTCACTCAAGTACAGAAATTTTAGCGCATCTGCTGCTAGCATGAAATTCAGTTCGATTTTCAAATCTACAAACGATTTCATTCATCACTTTCATGCCACTACAAAGTTTTTTCGAATCTGCTGCTTGCATGAAATTAAGTTCGATATTCAAATCTACATTCTATTTAATGCATCATCTTCATGCGCGTACAGAAATTTTAGCGAATTTGCTGCTAGCATGAAATTCATTTCGATATTCAAATCGACATTCCATTTCATATACCATCCATATGCCTATACATAAGAAAATGCGAATCTGCTGCTGGCATGATATTCATTTCGATATTCAAATCGACATTCGATTTCATACACCATCCTTATGCCCATAGATGAAAAAACGCGAATCTGCTGCTGGCATGATATTCATTTCGATATTCAAATCGACATTCGATTTCATACACCATCCTTATGCCCATACATAAAACAATGCGAATTTGCTGCTGGCATGATATTCATTTCGATATTCAAATCGACATTCGATTTCATACACCATCCATATGCCTATACAGGAAAAAACACGAATCTGCTGCTGGCATGATATTCATTTCGATATTCAAATCGACATTCGACTTCATACACCATCTTAGGCACATACATAAAAACAACGCGAATCTGCTGCTAGCATGAAATTCATTTCGATATTCAAATCGATATTCGATATCATACACCACCCTTATGCCCATAGATGAAAAAACACGAATCTGCTGCTGGCATGATATTCATTTCGATATTCAAATCGACATTCGATTTCATACACCATCCTTATTCCCATACAGGAAAAAACGCGAATCTGCTCCTGGCATGATATTCATTTCGATATTCAAATCTATATTCGATTTCATACGCCATCCATATGCCCATACAGGAAAAAACGCGAATCTGCTGCTGGCATGATATTCATTTCGATATTCAAATCGACATTCGATTTCATATACCATCCTTATGCCCATACATGAAAAAATGCGAATTTGCTGCTGGCATGATATTCATTTCGATATTCAAATCTACATTCCATTTCATACGCCATCCTTAGACCCATACATGAAAAAACGCGAATCTGCTGCTGGCATGATATTCATTTCGATATTCAAATCGACATTCGATTTCATAGACCATCCTTATGCCCATACAGGAAAAAATGCGAATTTGCTGCTAGCATGAAATTCATTTCGATATTCAAATCGACATTAGATTTCATACACCATCCATATGCCTATACAGGAAAAAACGCGAATCTGCTGCTGGCATGAAATTCATTTCGATATTCAAATGGACATTCGATGTCATACACCACCCTTATGCCCATAGATGAAAAAACGCGAATCTGCTGCTGGCATGATATTCATTTCGATATTCAAATCGACTTTCGATTTCATACACCATCCTTATGCCCATACAGGAAAAAACGCGAATCTGCTGCTGGCATGATATTCATTTCGATATTCAAATCGACATTCGATTTCATACACCATCCATATGCCCATACAGGAAAAAACGCGAATCTGCTGCTGGCATGATATTCATTTCGATATTCAAATCTACATTCGATTTCATACGCCATCCTTATGCCCATACATGAAAAAATGCGAATCTGCTGCTGGCATGATATTCATTTCGATATTCAAATCTACATTCGATTTCATACGCCATCCTTATGCCCATACATGAAAAAATGCGAATCTGCTGCTGGCATGATATTAATTTCGATATTCAAATCGACATTCGATTTCATACGCTATCCTTAGGCCCATACATGCAAAAAATGCGAATTTGCTGCTGGCATGATATTCATTTCGATATTCAAATCGACATTCGATTTCATACACCATCCTTATGCCATTACATAAAAAAAACGCGAATATGCTGCTAGCATGAAATTCATTTCGATATTCAAATCAGGATTCATTAATTTTCCTAACTATCCATTGAGTTTGAAAAAAAAGCGAATTTACTGCGGCATGAAATTCAACTCATCCGCATATTCATTTTGATATTGAATATCGAACTCCGATTATCGAACTTACTGCTAACTTCACACACCCCCATATTTATCGATGTGCTTTTCGTTTCGGGTCAAGAAAAATTACAGTGAAAGAAAGCCTCTTGTGTTGTTATTTCAAGAATGAAATCAATTTATATTGTGAATAAATTTACATTTAGATTCTATGCTTCATCTAGAGGTGCGTTTCTTTTTTTCCTTAGTATATTTAACATTTTGCTACAGGTCCGCTACATGCAGCTACATGCAAAGTTTGGTAGACTTAGATCTTACTGTTAGGAACCAGAATACTTCTTTAGTTTCCATTATAAAACTTGTAAAACTTGTGACCACCGGGACAGGCCAATTTTGACCCAACGGCTATAATTGGGACCATCATGGTAGAGGTCTACTAGATGAAGCTGCATACCAGTTTTAGTAGCCCTTATACTATATGTGTAACCCCTGGGGCGGAGCAAATTTGAACACCAAGGCTATCATCTGAAAAATCTTAGAAGGAATCCATTACATAATGCTTCACACCAAATTTGGTAGCCCTGTGTTTTATGTTTGTGAATAAGGAGATTTTTAAAGTGTTCACAACATAAGCCCATGTTAAAATTGTAACCGCCGGGACCGGGTCAGTTTTGATCCCAGGGCTATAACTTTGGTACAAATCTACTAGATGAAGCTACAGGCCAAATTTGGCAGCACTATGCCTTGTGGTTTAGGACAAGAAGCATCTTAAATATATTCAATATTTTTCAGTTTCGTTGCCATGGCAAACAGTGTTTTTAACAGAATCGATCTGTTTGAAGAATTACTAAAGAGGGCCATTGCAGGATCATTTCTTTGAAGTTTCGTGAAAATTGGATCGGTAGTTTCTGAGAAAAAGATATTTGAAATAAAAGTTAACGGACGGCACGATGGACATAGGACCATGACCTTCGGCCAATGGAACTGAAAATGGTTAATTATTTTCCATTTTAAATAATGCTGACGCAAGTCAAGTCGGTATGAACCAGAACAAAGACGGAAAATTTTAATGCCTGTCCATTTCTGACATACCTTATCGCACGTTCGAATACTCTAAATATTTCATTATTATTATTATTATTATAATTATTATTGTTGTTGTTGTTGTTGTTGTTGTTTTTGTTGTTGATAGTAAATTTCAGAAGTTTATCATATTAGTAAGTTTTATTTTCGTCCGTGAATTACAGTTACCGATGTTTCTATTGGACAATCCAGGTATATATACTTGTCTACACCTTTTTTAATATCGTGTGAGTTTATACAAATAATGAATTTCGTTTTCTACACGTATATCATTATGGCTACAGAAAAAATATCTTTGAAAAACAAACCATATAATGTATGAGCCAAAGGCTCTGGCCAAAGGGGGTTTAATTCATCTCCGTGATCCATTATACCAATCATGTCATCACATAATTACAGATCTATTAAATTCATTTTGTTTAACAGCCGAATAAATCATGAGGTAGACTGTTCCTTTGACATGCAAAACAAATTGACCGATAGCTAAACGTTTTGACCCAGGTTAGCCTGCGCCGACTGCGCGAGCTAGCCTAGGTTGATCCTTTCTGCATATTCCTACGAACATGAAAGTTCGTAACAAATGCATAGCTGAAATACAAACTGCACATAGTGGGCTTCGAACCCGTGCGGAAAATGTCCTCGTTTATTGTGGTTTAAAAGACCAACACCATAGCCACTAAGCTAAAGGGAATTCTCCCTAACGCAGTTGTCAGGTATTGATTTTATACGGGATGAAGCTATTTAGAGGTTAAAGAGTGATCTCCCGTAACAATATGCATTAAAACCCCTTTTCAGAGAGCATGGCTCATATGACAGCTTTAACACATTTTGAGTAAGGCTCTGTGAAAAAAATAATCCACGCAGTCCGCGCAGGCTGACGCAGGTCGGAACTTTTTGATAAAGTTTCTGCATGTCAAGAGACCATTCTATGTCATGAGTTAACCAGTTTTTAGACAAAATACTGCTACGACTTTCTTCGTATCATGTATTACAAAGACGTATTAAGCCCCCTTTCCCCTGAGTGTCGCTCGACTTTATTAGAATTGGCAACACGCGAAAAGGGGCATTCGGACGTTTGCGTAAAGAGTCGTCTCGGATTAGCCTGCGCAGTCCGCGCAGGCTAATCCGAGACGGCACTTTACGACTACATTAGATTTTGTTCTTCAGTAGACTTGCACAATACAGAAAATTACATAAAAACAGAGTTTCGTTTTGGATTTGTCAGCGCGGACTACGTAGGCTGATCCGAGAAGACACTTTACGCAAACGGCCGAATGCTCTTTTTCGCGTGTTGCAGGCCAGATGTGATAAAGCGAAATTAAGAGAAAGGCGGGACTCTCTGACAATTTACATGTAATTAGCACTTCTGTTCCTTTATATTCTCAAGTCCAACATTTGATGACGCAGGTAAAATGTCATACCATCATACTGTGCGTATAAGAACAAAATGTGTGGAACAATATGGCACTATTTATTGGCCCTAAATGGCGACGAAAACTATCTTTTGACTGAAAACTTTTCAAGAAAATTAGATATTTTCTGATATGCTATCATGTACTCAGACAACAAAATTATCTGACTTGTCCATTTTAAAAGCTCTTATAGACGATCAGTTATATGCGGTATAATTGATGGGCAATACATTTAAAGGGTTGAAAAACTGTGGGAAAAGGAGAAAAATGCTGGAAACAATTTTATTTTGTAAATACTGACATTACAACCCTAAAAACAATTGAGTTATACTCTGTGAAAAGGTGATTTAACCCCTATGCAAAAAGTATCATCACATATCAGCCTGCGCAGTCCGCCCCGGCTGACCTGGGTCGAAACTGTTTCCTATTGGTAAGATTTGTTAAAGGACCATTCTATCTCATGAGCCAAAGTTAAGAACAAAATGTGTGGAACAATATGTCACTACTTATTCGCCCTAAATGGTTGGCAAAAACTACATTAGCCATGCTATGTGAAAAGGGGGCTTAATGCATCTGCAAAAAGTATCGACCCATGTCAGCCTGCGCAGCTGACCTGGGTTTATACTTTTTGCTATTGGTCAATTCTCTGCATGGCCAAGGACCAGTTTACCTCATGAATCAGTCTGTTTTTGAACAAAATGGTTTTCGTGAATTCACAATCATGAGATGACTTCCTTGGTATCATGCATCACGGAGATGCATTAAGCCCCCTTTTCCCAGGGTATGACTCAGTCGTATTTACCCATAGATTTTCAAGGAAATTGTAAATATTGTAATATGGCCTGCAACACGTGAAAAGGTGTATTCGGACATTTTCGTAAAGTGTCGTTTCGGATGAGCCTGCGCGGTCCGCGCAGGCTAATCCGAAACGACAATTTCCGTTTTTATGTAATTTTCTGTTTCACGCAAGTCTACTGTAGCACAAAATCTAATGAAGTCGTAAAGTGCCGTCTCGGATTAGCCTGCGCGGACTGCGCAGGTTGATCCGAGACGACATTTTACGCAAGTGTCCGAATGCCCCTTTTCGCATGTTGCAAGCCAATTATAATGTCATTAACTTTTTTACTAGAAGACAAAATTCTAGACCTGTCTAATTTGGAATCATTTACAAATGACAGATTTTATGTGTTCAAATGATACTTTATATTTGGGGGTGGGGGGGAACCATATTTGGAACAGGAGAAAACGTAGGAACGAAATGTTATTTTCGTGTGTGGCTTTAACATGACATGCAGAAAATAGTTTGGACAGGATTCATTCCTCTCCGATTACTTAGCATTGTTCCTAGTCTGCCCTGCCCTGCCCTGCCCTGCCCTGCCCTGCCCCGCCCCGCCCCGCCCCGCCCCGCCCCGCCCCGCCCTGCTGTCTGTCTCTCTGTCTAATCTTTCTTTTCTCCTTAATACAATGACTATCAGAAAGAAAAACCCTGATTAACTCATGTAGTCAACGATAAGTCCAAGGTTTTCCTCTGTAAAGTACACAAGAACTTTTTAACTCTTCGCCATTCGACAATATTTTAGACCTGTCCGAGTTGAAAGCATTTGCAGACGAAAAAGTACATGTGTCTCAATTAAAGGGACTTTCCTTTGCACAGATAAAAACAAACAAACAAACAAACAAACAAACACTATGGGAAAAGGAGAGAATGCTGGTGACCAGCATTTTCTCTTTTTCGCACAATGTTTTAAAAAAGCTAATTTCTCAGGGTCGTTAAAATTCGGGACTGTGCGGTAAAGAATTAAATAATATCCTACGTATCTCAATTTGACACATAAGATCTAACAAAAATTGGCAATTAAGGGAAAAAAACCAACACTTTATTAAAAGAGTCTTGAAACATTATACTTAGCAAGCGTCTGGCGTTAAATTCATAACTATATTTTTGCTGTTTGCTGTAAACTTGTTTCAGTTGATTAAGAATTAAGTGCTGTTTTTTAGACATAAAAAAAATCCCACAGCCTACGGGGGCGTCCGTTAGCGTCTGTTTTCGGACGGGTGTTAATTTTCGTATAATTTACGGGGGGTTTCTCTTAAAGTATTCTCCGTAATTATATACTCATTTCAGTATTTATCAGCCTCGAAAGCGGTCATTAATCTCTATACAGACCGATAAACTTTGTGGGTGGAGAAGAGAGTTCAATAAATAGAGGATATTTGTTTTTTACGGTGAAAGATCGAAATTTATTTCATCGAGTGAACATCATCGGTAATATTTTTAGTATGAAATAAATTTCGATCTTTCACCGAAAAAAACAAATATTCTATTTATTTCATGCTTTAACCCTTTTTAGGGGGAACTTACATCAAAATCAAGTACAGTTCTTTTCGGTTATTCCCCGTGGAGTACCCCCTCCGCATAGCAACGCATTACAATATTACGTCAAGCGCGAGAAATATAGTGTAAATTACGTCATATTTCAATCTGGGTGAGAGGCACGCGCATTTTACCAAGGTAACTAGTGCGCGGGAACAACTGTTTCTGCCTTCAATTGAAGAGTTAAAATGTAAAAATCGGTATTTTTCACTGGTCGTAACCATGAAATATCGAAAAATATTTCACCGATATTTCTCGATAACCTACCGGAAAGCATGAAATAAATTGTGTATATTTAGCCTTATGCTTAAGTTCCAAAATTGGAACGAGTGCCTGTATTCATCAACCATTCTAAACTGCATTCTTAGTCTTAGTCTAGATCAAGAAAGTAACCCGATTTCCGACCGGCTAAACCATTTGAGCTATGCTCTGTGGAAAGGGGGTTAAGTGCATTTTCAAAAAGTATCGATTCAGGTCCCGTATTCACCAACCATTCTTAAGAACCATGTCTTATTTTCCAGAATTTCCTATATTTGAAAGTAACACAACTTCTGAATGGCTAAACCAAATGGATTCAACCATTTATTACATAACATGGATTTTATGTATCTGTAATTATTTGGTATAGTGCATCATGGAGATGCATTACGCTCCCTTTTGCCGAAGTGTTGCTCATTTAAATTTGCATTATTTTGAAACCTAGGAAATTATTGAGAGTTGGACTACAAGTGTCATAAAGAAGGGCTAGTGTTTACACAACATATTAAACTTTCTGTTTCGAGCAAAGTTGGTCCTGAACATGGGTCAATAGCTACTCAACAGCAGATGCAAGCACGCAGCCTATAGACTGATTGCACAGTGCCAAATCTGACCTATACATGAGGGTTACCCGAGGGTGTGAAATTTTTACAAAACAAAAGGACCAAGATGGTCCTGTATCGCTCCACATGCTAAAATGTACAAAGCTTACATACCAAACATTACAATGCTAGGCAAATGGCTCCGATCAAGAAGATTTTCCAAAATTTCTTTATAAAAGCCTATGTAAAAGTTGGGACTCTATGGTGAGGTCATTTTTTACCACAGAGCTATAATTACTTGAGTCCTGATAGAGGTCCACCAATTGGTGTCTATATAAGCCTCTATATTAGCTCATGTAAACCTTGTGACCTGATGGGAGGAGCCAATTTTGACCAAAGGGCTATAACTTGAACATTCTTGGCAGATGTCTACAAGATAAAAATAATACATGCAAAATTTGGTAGCCCTAGGCCATATGGTGAGGAACGAGAAGATTTTTGATGTCTTCACAATAAAAGTCCATGAAAAACTTGTGACTGCTTGGGCTCGGCCAAATTTAACCCAAGAGCTATAATTTGAACAATCTTGGTAGAAATCCATTAGATAAAGCTACATGTACATGCAAAATGTCGTAGCCCTAAGCCGTACGGTTAGGAACGAGAAGATTTTTAAAGTTTTCAATATATAAGCCCATGTAAAAATTGTAACTTCCGGGGCATGCAAAGGATTTTGTCACTGCTTACAAACTCGCTGTGTAGGAGCCTGAGAAACTCAACAAGCGATCCTTGGATGGCTAAAGGTCCCGTCACGATTGACCTGAGCTTCCTTTCACTAAACTGCGTACGCGCGAAATTTGCGTACGCATTTAAAGTAAGCAAGCATTAAGTCTGAAAACAGTTTCACTGAACTGCGTAACTTCACGATTTGAGTAAGTACCTGCTTAACTTTACGTAACTTCAACCTTTGGGCAGAGATCGTATTTGTGTTCATACAACCCCAAATAAATTGCATAAGTGTACGCAGTTTAGTGAACGAAAGTCCTGATAATTTGACGATCAGAGTCGAGTTCAAACATTTAACCCTTAGGCTGCTAAGCGGGATTCGAGGAACTTTTGCGGACAGTGTAGGTCAAGATCAGACTGCACAGAAAGTGCAGTCTGATCTTGGACCTACACTGTCCGATACTAATATATTTTTCCCCAAAATATATCTTTGAAATAGCAACATTTGGGTTTTCACTATCGGCTTGAAAGTTTCATGTTATATATTTAGTAGGTTAAGGGTTAACTCTTTAAGAACAAAATACGATTAACTCTACCTCTCTCGACGGCTGTAAATACAACCTACTAAAACTCAGCAAGACTTATATCTTGTAGGCTTGACTTAACATACGCACAGTATAGATCTAAGAACTGAACAGTCAGATCCTAATCGATGGCGTCTGCAAAGACCTGTGTTTTCGTCTATGGCACTAAAAGGTTTTAACTTTTATATTTTAGTTTTAAACCAAAAAGTCGACCTACCCCTGAGCTGGGTCCAACAAGAAGATGGTCTTTCAGTTCGTAATACTTTGTGTCGGTCGTTGCTTTGCCATTCGTTAAATCTACACGCACTATCCGAAAATTTGTTCCACCTAAATCTATTCCAATGTATGTACCATTCTCTGAAATAAATGATACACATGACAAAATATGAAATCACATGACCGAAGGATATGTTATATTAGTACCCACTTAAATCTTTATAAAACATATCGAACACAGAGAAGAAAATCTAGAACATGTACATAAAAATATTAAAGTGCCTTTCACAACTTAAGCTACTATTGAGGCTTGTTTAAATCAAGATCAGACTGCACTGAACGTCGATCAGACTATACATTACTGGATCTACATTTTTCGCCTGTTGCCAAATAAAGTTTAGATATTTGTCTCCTAACCAAGAAAGTCCATCTTATTTACGAGGTATGTGACGCTCTAGCTTAATCATCGAACAGGCAAATGTATGAAAATATTGCAGTGTTGGGGCATAGTTTAGTTCAAGGACAAGAATGCATGCTTCGTGAGGTCAAACCTAAAATCAATTAGCCCTCTGAGCCGATATATGCCCTGTCGAAGCTGGCACTGTTATTTTACAAAAAGAAATCGGATGGAAACGAAAATGAGGTGGATCGACAGACAACCGCGGCCAAAACACTACCCCTCCGCCTATCGACGGTGGGTAATATTTAACAGAAAAATGTCAAAAAAGACTGTGGGCTGACGTGATTTCACTTCTATTTGTAGTAACAATGACCTTGGCCTTCAACCGAAAGCACGTACAGAATTTGCATACCGGTTGAAGTTTCATTAAGTGGGTACTTTTAGTTTTATGGTTACAGAAAACAGGCAAGCAGAGAGACAGAATGACGAACAGACAAGCAGAAGGACGGACAGAAAGGGAGCTCCGATCGACGGGAGGCCGTGTGGGGGGGGGGGGGGACCTTTAGTCAGCTCTTATAAAACCGGGTGGCAAACTACATGTACCTGTTCCGTCCAGAAGACGTCTAACAAAAGTGTTCTCCCAAAACAAATCTGTCTTTTTGCGTTCTTGTTCGTCTGTACTGTTGGCCAGCTTTATTTGAGCTTCAAACGTATCGATCATCTGCTTTAGTTTATCTGTACCGAACACCACCTCCTCGAGAGTTGTAATCACCTGTTTAAGGAAATCAGTATTGCAAGGAAATTGCTAGCGATCTGATTGGATGATATGGACATTCCCAAAAGTTTGTCGTCTGGTGAAGAGTTGACCCCCCTTCCCCTTTCTAGTGCGATTCGTTTGTTCGTGCCCTCTTTTCGTCATACCTACCTCGTTTAATTCCATATAAATTTCTAGAAATTCATAAATTCGTCAAACTGAAAGCCTGTGACGACGAATCATTCCTCTATTTAAAAAAAAAAGGTCCATATAGATCAACGAACAGACGCGTCTGTGTAATTTCATGTGTGAAAATAATATGCGCATCGAAAAAACTGTGCAAGCGAATTATAAAACCAATGAACTTCTTAGTTAAATGTGTTAGAAGTTGGCCTAGATTTGAAATTGGGCTTGTTTCGCAACATTTTTTTTTTTGACATGACCTGGGTATTATGGATTTTATGGAAAATCGCTATGAAAGAATGCTATCAGTTTCAAAAAAAAAAACTGTAGTCAACTGTCAGACGAATAAATCCTTAATGAAATGGTTAACTGAAAAACCTATTTGGTAGCAAATTTATATCGTCACCTTCTATTGGTACTTTCCGTACTTTGATTTTTTTATAGCGTTTGGCAAATTTCTGCTTTGCCCTCTTAAGATTAAACTGCCGAATAAGTTATATAGATATCCCAAGCCGAAAGTAAAAGCCTTAATTTTGCGATCCAAAAGTTCAATACAGTGTATGCCAGAAAGGTCTTACCGTATTGGATAATGCGAATCAAAGATCATACTGTACCTTCGGTGCAATCTCACCTTCGGTGCACTGTCCGTAATGACTCGTTGAGTCGTGAATAGCAACCTCAGGGTTAAAACGCGTGTATAAGGCATTTCTAGATAATAAATGTTTCAACAGTTTTTCAACATGTGTTTTGATAAATGAACCATGCTCTGTGAAAAGGGTATTTAATGGATGCGCAAAAAGTATCGACCCAGGTCAGCCTGCGCGGATAGCGCAGGCTGACCTGGGCCGAAACATTTTGCTATTGGTAATTCTCCGCATGTCAAGGAACCATTCTACCTACTTCCTTGGTATAATGCATCACAGGGATACATTAATCCGCTTTTGCCAGGGCATAGCTCAAATATAATGATAAACAAGGGATTAAGTCTATTTTTCCTTGCTGATGATGTCAATACCATCCGTGTTCAGTATAATCAACAATAATCCTTTATCAAATAATTATACTACCTGGTTACATAGTATCTATTACCTGGTTGAACGAACTTGACTAATTCGACTAATAACTAGAATTTCCCCTTTTCTCAATATGTTTTCACCCCTAGAAAACATCGTGGGGAAAAAAAAAGACCAAAAAAGAAAAATACTTCGAACTGGTCAGTTTTTTCTCCTTCGCAAAAAAAAAAACTTTCATCTCTTTCAAATACAAATTCCTTCCATTTAGCCACATTAACTTTATCATTCTCCTTCGCAAAAAAAACCCTTTCATCCCTTTTAAATACAAATTCCGTCCATTTAGCCACATTAACTTTATCTTTCGCAAACGTTTAGAAAATGTAAGAGTTGTTTAGCAAAGAGCTGAAGCAAGGATCAATCAATGATTTCCATTTATCCGAAACGAATCTATCACTTTTCAACGCTGAGTCTTGGTTGCGCAGATGGTCAGGCACTAGCGGCTAACAATCCAGCAGTTGTAAGTTCGAAAAGCGAGGCGGACAAAATTCTTAGTCCGATCTGATAAAAGTTACTGTTACAGAATTAATTTCTTTCTTACCACTGTTCAAACTCAGTCTATTTGGATACAGTCATTATGCTTGGGGAGCGTGTTGTGGTTGAAATAGTTAAGCCTTTACCAGACAGACCTGTGCTTTAACGAACCTAACGTGAAAGGCTTTTAACCCTTTGCCACACGTTCCCGAATTTAACGACCCTGAGGAATAAGACCTTTGAAAACATTGTGTGAAAAGGAGAAAATGCTGATTACCAGCATTTTCTCCATTTCCCGCAATGTTTTCTACCCTTTCATAAGCAACTTTTCATATTTGAATTACATTTAATTTGTCGCCTGCAAAATGCTATGAATTTGGAAAAGTCGAAAATTTTGTTGTTTTGTAAAGGGTTAAAAAGATTGTTGGAAAAGGAGCACGTAGTAAAGGCTAACTTTTTGTCAAACAATCCTCTGATTTAATAACTATGTAGAGGAAAGACTTTTGAAAACATCGTGGGAAAAGGAGAAAATGCTGGTGACCAGCATTCTCTCCTTTTCCCACAATGTTTTCTACCATAGCAAAGACAAATTTCATCATCTGCGCCACATTTTATTTATTATCTGCATATCATTTCAACATGAAGGTGTCTCAATTCTAACGAAAGATTGAGAGTTAAAGAGACTCAAGAAATGCATGGAATGGTGCACTGACAGCCGTAGATATAGCTCAAAGACTGCCACAAATGTGCATGGTAATCTTTGTCAAACATGATGATGTGTTTGACACACAATAGGAAGGACACTGGAAGCACATTTGTCTCACATTCTATCTATACTAAAATTCTACTTAAAAGGAAAACTGTTTCTGCTTAGTAAATTGTAATTGTCAGAAAAGGCGGGAATAGAAATTAGCTGCCTGTCTGTCTCTCTGTTCGTCTGTCTGTTCACATTTACAACCTTAAAATTACCTGCGATAACAGACCTACTTAGAGATGTGTTAAAAATCACTTAATCGAATAGTGTCTTCACTTGAAGTCTACACGATTAAGAAACCGCTATCAGTCGCTGTCAGTCCTTCATATTCGGTATATTATCATGCTAGTTTTAAAGAATAGTTCATTTTTATTTATTCTTTTATTTTAGTAATCAATTTGAAAAAAGCACGTCGCCGAGGGGTTACTTGAAAGTTCTTGTTCTTTCAGTTCTTCAGAAGCAAACACTGTATTTTTACTTGTGTAGGCTAAATAAATAATAATCATCTGTTCAGTTACTACACATAAAAATATCCATATTTCTAAGGTTTAGATAATTATCTTTAATAGGATTACCAATCACAAAAACAATAACTGCGCGTCATGACCTCCCTGTCGGCGTTTTAGAATGATGAAACGCTTTGCTATACGCCGATTTTTTGGCGGGAAGTAAACGCTCGCGACAATGTAAATTATTGCAACTTCAAAGAGACATCATGTGACAAATGTGCTCGTATTTCATAAAAAATGACATGAGACAAATGTGCTTTCATGTCCCTTAAGAAAACTTGATCGAAGCACATTTGTCACACAAATATGTTTTTTTGGTTAGACATTTGAGGTCGCATTTGTCTCACGTGAGAAAAATGCGACCGCATTGGTCTTACGTAAGACAAATGTGCTCCGAGACAAAAGTGCTCCTACGTAGCTTCTTCCCGTATAAAATCAATACCTACCAACTGCGTTAGGAGAATTCTCTTTAGCTCAGTGGTTAGTGTATTGGTCTTTTAAACCTCAAAAAATGACGATCTTTACCGGACGGGTTCGAATACCAGCCGGGGCTGTTTGTATTTAAACTATGCATTGTTGCGAACTTGTTTGCAAGATGAAGGCACGTACGGGATTGGCCATCGAGCCATTTGTTGTCTGAATAATAAACTTACTGCTTAATTAGGCTTTCTGAAATCAAAACGATGACCTTTAAGAGAAGATGTTTTATGAGAGATCACTCCTTCCTTGCAGTATAGCTCCCTGTATAAATTCATACCTAGCAACTGCATTAGGGAGAAATCTATTTAGCTCAGTGGTTAGTGTATTGGTTTTTTTTAGCCTAAAAGTATGAGGATCTTCACAACACGGGTTCGAATCCCAGCCGGGACAGTTTGTATTTGAGCTTTGCATTTGTTGCGAACTTTCACGTTCGTAAGAGTACATTGAGATTTTCTACTGTTTTCAATTAAGCCTTTCGTCGCCATAGGCGAAAACAGTCACTTTTGCGGACGGCATAGATCAAGATCAGACTGCACAGAACGTGCAGTCTGATCTTTGATCTATATCGTCCGCTTGTGTAGTCAAGCCTATACAATCAAAATCTTTGTAAGTTTCAATGGATTGTATTTAGAGCCGTCGAAAGAGGTCGAGTTTATTTATTTGGCGCTTAAAGAGTTAAGACCAGTCTAGGGTTTTATCCTTTGATACAGAGTTAACCCTATGAGTGCAGAATAAATTTTAAAGGCAGTTTCGGTCCAGAAATTTTAATCCTGAAACTGCTAAATAAAAATAACGAAAATTTCCACACAATAGTAAAAAAACAAATATTGCGATTTCAAAGTTGGTTTCACCTGAAGGAAATTACTGTATCTGACATTGTAGACCTAAGATAGACTGCACGTTTTGTGCAGTCTGATCTTGACCTACACTGTCCGCAAGATTAACTGAAACGCGTTTAGTAGCATTAAGACCCAAATAACGTTATTTGCAATTTCCAAGTTGCTCTTGCCCAGGGCCAGCAAAGCTAAAAGGGTATATCAAAGATCAGGGTGCACGTCTAGTGCAACCTGATATTGATCTACACTGTGGCAAAGCTAAAAAAAAAAAACAGTTGTGAAAGACGCTTTTGGATTAATTCCGGTTTAATTCTCGCGAGGAATGCAACGGAAATACAACAAGAGTGAACTCTAGTCGCTTCAAAAGCTGCTGTATGGATTAAGTCCGTCCGTTTATTTATGCGATTAAAAGGCAAATAAGAGTCTTACACAGTGCAGATAAAATTCAGCAAGATATACGGATATGCACACCAAAAATAACTGTGTGGCGATACAGAGAGATCTATATCATGAGTGTGTAACTGTAAGTGAACGAAATACCAATGTTCAATAGCCCCTTTTCCCTACCTTCGACCTTTTGACAGCGTCCGATATAGATCTTATTCTTTGTCTGGTAGCAAGACCTTCCATTTTTATACACAAAAGTTAAGCAGAAGGTATTGTCTCCTTGCAAACGATAATAACTTGACCCAAATATTTGTAGTGCTGTGTAATCGAAAGCGGATGTTTTCATATTGTGAAAGCTGTAACCCGGCTTTAATTTACTTGTCAGATAAACTAGAGTACCAAATCACTTAATTGACGTCCCACGCGATTTTTGCACCTTTAATTCTCTCTCTCTCTCTCTCTCTCTCTGCTGAGCATTGTTTTTTTCTTCAACTACAGTGGGTTGTATTTTCAACCGTCAAAAGAAGTTGAGTTTATTTATATGAGCTTTTCTCTTGCAAAAAAAATGCATCTTCGTGATCTATTATACCTAGCAAGTTATCGCCTAATCCTGGATCCATAAAATCCATTTTGCCTAACAACCGACCCAATCATGAGGTAGACTTGTCCTTTGACATGCATAAAATTGACCGATGGCAATAGAAATATCGGTCCAAATCAGCCTGCACGGACTGAGCAGGCCGACCTGGGTCGATACTATTTGCAGATGCATACAGCCCCCTTTTCACAGAGATTGACTCATTTACAAAGTTAAAAGATAACATAGATCTACGAAAATAATAAAACTCTAAGAGGCATTTTTTTTATTAATCCTGTACCAGACAAGCCCTTTTTTAAGTAATAATGAGGTATCAGGTTTTTGAAAACAGAAAAGGGAAAATTGCTTGTTTCTAGAATTTTCTACTTTCACTGACATGTTTTCTACAATTCAAAGTTAAACCTCACCATTTAGACCATAATTGGCCTGCAACACGCGAAAAGGGGCATTCGGACATTTACGTAAAGTGTCGTCCCTGATCAGCCTGCGCATTCCGCGCAGGCTAATCCGAGACGGCACTTTACGACTGCACTAGATTTTGTCCTAAAGTAGACAGAAAATCACACACGATCGGAAAGAGTCGTCTCGGATCAGCCTGCGCGAACTGCACTAAGGACGGCTTTTCAAAACATTGTAGAAAAAGGAGAAGAAGCTGGTAAGCAGCATTTCCTCCTAACAGAACAATGTTTTCTATCATTTCAAAGAAAATCTTCACCATCTTCACATGGAGCAGTCTAAATCTTTAATGCTAGGTAAAGAGTTAACTCTCCAACACGCGGCAAAATTTTCGACTGGTCCAAACTGAAAGCATTTGCAGACAACAAAATAACCGTGACCGAAAAATAAAAATTTGCTTTAACATGTAGATGGGTAGAAAACATTGAGGGTAAAGAAGAAAATGCTGGTAACCAGCATTTTCTCCTTTTCCTACAATGTTTTCTGAAGACTTCTTTCTCAAGGCCGTTGAAACCTGGGATTGTTTGGTAAAATAAATTGATAGCCTGGATGCTTTATCATCCGTAAGTATAAAAATACACACAGACACACATTAATAAATGAATATTGATTGAAAAAAAAAAAGGACTTTGTGACCGGAGTTACATAAACAAAAACGTTAGAAGTTAAAATGCTGTATTTTGACTAACTTTATATCAGTTCTGTACAAATATGAGATGAGCATAGAATTATGTGCTGTTTTTTCCAAATACATCTGCGTGTAGGATTTTTATATCTGCATGTCTTACAACTTTTGCTATGTTTATAATGGCCTTTGTATGCTTTCGTAAAATATCACTGCACTGAAATAAGCTTAGGTGACTCTTTACTAGACGACAAAGTTTTAGATTCGTCCACGTTGGAAGCTTACTGACGACAAATCAAATGTGCCTCAAATGATTTGTCAATGAAAAGATGAAAATCACTGTTAGAAAAGGAGAAAACGTTGGTTAATAGCATTGTCTCCTATTCCCAAAAGCTTTTTTTTTCAAAACCTTTATAAGGGTAATTAAAATACGGGATTATGTGGTAAAGGGTTAATCCCATTTAGTTCCATTTCCTCCATTATTTTAAATGTCAATTAATAAACTACATGTATCTGATCATCAACAAGGCCTTTTCTCGTTAATAGCAGCCACCAAAGCACCACCTTGTCCACTCCCGTCTTTCACCAGAATAAATTTGGTCTGAAATAAGATACAAAAAAAACAAGGTAATGGATTCGAAACTTGTTTATAACACCGTTCATACACTTTGAATATATTGCAATGTACTCAAACACTCAACAATGTACTCAAATAAATTGCACGTATGTACATGTATCATGTACTATTATGCTATATTAATCTTATTGCAATAACCAAAATTAACGGCAATCTGCTAAAATAAGTTGCATATATGTCTCAAATACTAAATTTCCCGTCGATATAGTCAAATATCGGTACATTGCACTGTATTCAATACACTCTATACACTCTAAAAATATGTACTCATATACAAGTCATTATATTTGAATACTTTGCATCGTTACTCATATACGCTGCAGTGTACTCAAATACATTGCAAACATGTATATATTCATATTAAAAACTCTAGATACCTGAAGCCAAAGGGGAACTGATGGATCACTGATCTTCATTGGACATTTTAACTCTTTACCAAACGACAAGCTTTTAGACTGGTCCAAATTGAAAGCATTTGCAGACGACAAAATCAACGTGACTCAAAAATTTAAATTTGTTCTGGGAGGGCAGAAAACATTGTGGGAAAAGGAGAAAATGCTGGTTACCAGCATTTTCTCCTTTTCTCACGATGTTTTCAAAAAGCTTCTTTTTCACGGCTGTGAAAACCAGGGATTGTTTGGGAAAGAGCTAAAGGATAGATTCTGGTCTAAGCAGTCTTTAAATCGCTACAAGTAAGTTTTGTCCAAAATATGAATGAACGAAAATTAATTTGACATTATAGCGATTCTGTGCGAATATGCTGGTTAGTCCATCTTCGTAAGGCATTATACCAAACAAGTGATGGCATAATGTACATCCATTTTGTTGAATCATTAGGTAGAATGGTCTTTTGACGAGCAGAAAATTTACCGATAGCAAAACGTTTCGATTCATCTGAAAAAAAAAATCAACCGATATCAGCCTGCACAGTCAGAAATTGGTTGATACTTTTTGCAGATGCAATGAACCAGCTTTTCAGAAAGCAGGAATCAAATGTTTCTTGAAACAGCGGTCTGAAAGCTAAGCACACTGGGAAATCTTCACGCAAATCGCTCCTCTATCACTTCATTAGTCAGCATTATTTATTTAAGAAACACAAAACAATGGCGATAATACCTTGGTTTCCGGTCTCCACTTTGATATAACATCCATCATATGCTGATGGTACTTTGGATGATGTTCATACAGGGAGCCATCAATGGCTATAGTCACTTCCGGTAGGTTGATATGGTCAAGCAACACAACCATTGCTAAAGGAATTTGTCAAAAAAAGGCATTAGCATAAGTTATTGACATATTGGACCAATTACTTGTAGCTCTATACCAGACGAGAGAGTTTCAGACTTGCCCAAATTGAAGACATTTGTAGACGTGAGATTAAAATTGGCCTGCAACACGCGAAAAGGGGCATTCAGACAGTTGCGTAAAGTATCACCCCGGATCAGCCCGCGCAGTCCGCGCAGGCTGATCCGAGACGACACTTTCCCTTCTTGTGCATTTTTCTCTTTTGCGCAAATCGACTGCAGTACAGAATCGAATAAAGTCGTAAAGTGTCGTCTGGCATCAGTCTTATCGGACTACGCAGGCTGATCCGAGACGACACTTTACGCAAATGTCCGAATGCCCCTTTTAGCGTGTTGGAGGCCAAATGTGACTCGAATGATGGGACTGATCTGTGTAAAGTTAGAAAAAACTTGTCGGAAAAGGGAGAAAATGCTTGTAACTTGCAGTTTCTGCTTTTCTCGCAGTATTTTCAAACGCATTTTTGGTCAGAACAGTCAAAACATGGGAATCGTGAAATGCCATTAGAAATCGATAAATTTACACTTTAAACGATTCACCGAAAAACAACAATAATCAAAAGAGAAGCAAAAATATTAATTAGATATTATTAAATTGTGGTCACGAAACTGAAAAAAAAAAAGATATTCGAGAAATGATACAGAAAGAGTTGCAATCTGCTTTCAACAACATGCTTTGACTTAATATGTAAGTATTGTACTTGAATTATTTCAAGTTTATAAAACGGTACTACATGAGCGTGTCGAAATTTCGCTTCAGTAGCGTTTTCTGTGAAAACTCCAAGTTGAAATAGGATGATACAGAAATAGTTGCGAGCGCACACATAAGCACTATTTTTTCAAAAACATGCTTTGACTTCAGTAATGTACTTAAATTATTTCAAGTTTATAAAACGGTACTACATGAGCGTGTCAAAATTTCACTTTAGCAACGTTTTTTGTGAAAACTGAGTTGAAATAGGCGCATGACTGGTGTCAAGAATAATGTGAATGCTAAGTGCCTTTTGGTCGGGGTCCTTTCTGATAGTAAACTAGCTCGAGTTTGAAGCAAATATCTCCCGAAATAACATATGAGCCAAGCTCTGTGAAAAGGGGATTTAATGCATCTGCAAAAAGTTCGCGCAGGCTGACCTACGCCAAAACTTTTCGATTTTCTGCAGTTCAAAGGACCAATCTAATTTTTGATTTAGTCGATTGTTAGACAAACTGGATTTAATGGATGCATTATCATATGATGACTTGTTTTGTATTATGTATCACGTAGATTCATTAAAGCCCCTTTTGACAGAGTGCCGCTCATATATAAATATCATAAAATGTCGGTTTTTTGCGCGACAACGATGCAAATGACAACAGGGCTATAGTAATCTCTTATTCGAAAACAGTCGAGCTAAAACCTAGGACTTAACCTTTTACCAAACAATCCCTGGTTTTAACGACCCTGAGGAAGACGCCGTCTGAAAACATTGTGAAAAAAGGAGAAAATGCTGGTAACCAGCATTTTCTCCTTTTCCCACAATGTTTTCTACTCTTTGAAAGTCAAGTTTCAATTTTTTGAGTCATGTTTATTTTGTCGTCTGCAAATGCTTTGAATTTGGATAAGTCTAAAATTTTGTCGTTTGGTAAAGAGTTAAATATGTTTACCTGTCGCAATTATATACGCTCCTCGCTGGGACATAAGCTCGCATACTTCACGTACCAACATGATATCTTCTTCGGTGGCCCCGTCTAACAGGTCATACTCTTTCAACACTTTCTTGGTAATGGTACTATCTTCTGTGTCACTGAAAGGAGTTATAAATAATTGACTTTTGTAAACAATTAGGGTACTGAGGGCAATATAACGTGCTTTTTGGACCGTGTAGAGACAAGATCAGACTGCTCGGAGTACATTCTGATCTTTTCTCAGCTATCTAATCTGTTCGTAGCTGTCTGATCGTGAGTCTACACTATCAGTTGTTTTATAGAATAACCTTGAATCTTATTTGGTCTTACAAAATTTGAACTAATTTGTATTGTAGAAATGTTTGTTTGTTTTTGTTTTCTTTTTCAACCGAAAGAGGAAGAAATTGAAATTAACCCAAGCTGAGCATGTTTCACAAGAGTTGAAAAAAAAAATGTAGACAAAGACCAAATCCACAAACTCACCGTTCTATTTCTGAGACATTAGAGGTTGGGAACTGCCATCTTGTCTTGATTTTGTCACATTTACAACCTTGGAAAAGCAGCCCATTGTCTATTAGTTTGTTCAGAGCGAGTCTCACTACCTCCCCTAAGTATAGACCAGAGAAGAGTTTCTCAAATCTGGAAATAAATAACAAGTTCTGAAATGTCAAATAATGAACCTTTGAATAACAACCTTTAAAATGTCAATATCTTGCATTTTCTTCCCTCAGAACTGATATTACAAACGTTAAGACTTCAACCTAAAAGACTTGCACGTTCCGTAGTGATAAAATGCCGCTGAAGTAAAACGGATATTTTCGTTCAAAGAAAAAAAAAAAAAAAAAATCCAAAAACACTGCGATTTTACTGATTTTAATGGACAGAATGATTCATCGATACAGACAAGGTCAATGCAGGCCTAGAAAGCACATGTATGTGGAATTGTTCTTTTGGGTAAGCATAGAAAAAAGGAACACCCTCTAACGAAATGAAATTCATCTCCAACATATACAAATAACATAAAAGTACATGTATTTATAAGTATTTATATTGTATATCAAATAAATCTGTAATTACTGTTGGGTATTGTGACATAAATTATGATAAGGTATGTGCTGCTGACAGAAAAAAAAATGTGCAGATTGAAAATGTATCAGATATTATAATTCACCCTGTATGTCATGCTCTGTGAAAACAGTGTTTAATGCATCTGCAAAAAGTATTGACACATGTCAGCCTGCGCAGATTGCGCAGGCTGACATAGGTCGACACTTTTTGCTGTTTGTAAATATTCTGAATGTCTGAAGACCATTCTACCTCCAGATTCAGTCGGTTGTTAGACAAAATGGATTTTTATGGACTCATGAATATATGTGACAACTCTAATGAATCTGTAAGTGAAAAAGCAATATTAATCTTTCGTATTGCTCTCTGTCGACGTCTAAGCCTTTCCACAAGCACGTATCCCGTTTCAATTTACAATTCAATATGATTGGAAAATGCAATGATGAGACTTACGTGAAGGAACCCGGATGTGGAGAATGCTTGTCAACCTCGTGATCCAGTGGCATTTTCATGAAGTCCAAACACCCATTGTCACCAAAGGAGCCAAACTCACAATTTATTACAACCTTAAACGAAATTAATATATTGACATGCATAGTGAAAGTTCAGTTTTTCGAACATTCGAAAGATTTAATGTATAGCCCGATAAAATGTACCAACTTGCAATGCATGTGCCCCCAAGAAAGTAGTCCAGCTGCAGTTCTAAGGACAAATAGGTGTATTCATGGACCGTATCCTGTGAAAAGAGTGTTTAATGGATCTGCAAAGAGTATCGACCAAGGTCAGCCTGCGGTAGATTTTCTGCTGATTAAAGGACCAGCTTACCTCGCGATTCAGTTAATTGTTAGTCAAAATGGATTTTATGGACCCATGTTTATATAATGACTTGCTTGGAATAATATATCACTTGAATTCTTGAAACCTCACTTTGTTCCGGAGTATGGCTCATCTCTAATCTTAAATCTCATGAATATTTCTATATTAAGGATTGCCCTAATAATGCTTCATGTATTTTGTAAGGTTGGTGAAAACAAACTGGAACTACTTTTGTATCATTCCTCGTGAACGAACATACATATAGGCCATTCTCTGTGAAAACTAGGCTTGATGCACCTGCAAAAAGTATCGACCCATGTCAGCCTGCGCATTTCGCGCAGGCTGACATGGGTCGAAACGTTTTGCTATTTGTGAATTTTCGCATGTTCAGGGACCATTTTACCTCTTGCTTCAGTTGATACTCAAACAAAATGAATGTTATGGATTCATCATTATGTGATAACTTGCTTGGTATAATTGGCCTGCAACACGCGAAAAGGGGCATTCGGACATTTGCATAAAGTTTCGTCTCGGATCAGCCTGCGCAGTCCGCGCAGGCTAATCTGAAACGACACTTTCCGTTTTTATGTAATTTTCTGTTTTGCGCAAGTCTACTAAGGTACAAAATCTAATGCAGTCGTAAAGTGCCGTCTCGGATTAGCCTGCGCGGATTGCGCAGGCTGATCCGAGACGACACTTTACGCAAATGTCCGAATGCCCCTTTTCGTGTGTTGCAAGCCATATTATTGCAGCACGGAGAAGCATTAAACCCGCTTTTGCCACACCATGGCTCACATATAGATAGGTCATTTAATAAATATCTGGTATTTTTTTCCTGTTCCGATCGATATTTTTACAGCTTCTTTGATCACTGGTATACCCTGGTAACTCATACAAATTTTCTTGTGCCTAGTCTGACTCGAAAACATCGAGATTTGACTAAACATGTGCCAACACATAGTGAAAAATCTAAGTTTTATTAAGCTTCAGCTGGTGTAAAAATTTCCGTAAAGTATACTTGTACAATACAACATTTATACAAGTTAGTCATTGCATTTTTCGCGGAGCTGAGCATACAATAAATCTTACAGCAGTGTCAAAGTACCAAATCTTATAGCAGTGTCACAATAACACTGAGAAATCTGCCACTGAGATAATATAGTATTCCAAAGCTATTGTTTATGTAGGTAACCCAGAACGAATAATTTACCATTGCAATGGTGTGAATGAAATGGTATGAATGTCGTAATGGTATGAATGAAATACTATTTTATAAACAAAAAAAAATCAATTGCAGAACACTATTATTAAGGATCATATTTAGATTATCATCATTATTATTGCACATAAAAGTAATAGATGCAAAAGCAAAAAAGACAAGAAAAAGGCAAAAAAAAAAGGTAGTTATACCAACTCCGAGGGATCGTCGTCTTTATAGCACATGTCCCACTTCGCAATATTTCTTGTATACTCTACAAATGCTGCATTAGATCCAGTCCCTTTAACGTAAAATATCAGATGTCATTTTAACGAGCAAACTGGTTGACAGCGAATTTCTTATTTGGTAAATTAGCCTGTTTCTAAAACTGCATGTTATTTGAAAGAAATTGAAATCAGAAAAAAAAATCATAAAAAGAGAAACTTTTGTAATGAAAACAACTTTTCAACACTGAGTCGAAGCTGATTCAGCTATAAGAAAAATAGATCCGAACATAATTTCGAGTCTATGATTTTTCACAAAGGGACCGGTATTTGTAACGTGGCTATCCAATACGAGTTAACCTTTATCTTGCTGAATAACTAAAATGAAATTTTCAATTCAATAGTAAAAACCAAAACATTGCTATTTCAAAGTTATGTTTTGGGGAATAAAATGTCCTTATCGGACAGTGTAGATCCAAGATCAGACTGTACGTTCTGTGCAGTCTGATCTTGATCTACACTGTCCGCAAAAGGTCAGTGAGTCGCGCTTAGAAGCCTATGGCTTAATAGTGTTTGAATCCAGTGTGAACGCATTAAAACTATATAAATCATACCATTGACTTCAAAAATGGTTTTTCTATTTCTGTGTTTATCGCTACCTAATCGTTTACTGCTTTATTTATAACTGAAACAGTTTTTGTTTACGCCCCTGTAATTGTAAAAGACATTTTTACCCCCCAACAATCTTAAATGTACTATTTAAGAAGCACATCCTTCTTTAATTCAAATGTTTTCTCTTTGAGTAAGACAGGCTTATCTGTTGTATGTATGCATCAAGGAGGTCTTTCTTGATTATTTGAAACAAGCATTGGCTACTCTTTTCACCACGTTTTCAACAGTATCAACCACAAGCCCAAACATTTGGGTCAATTTCAACATGCATGCTTTTAATTGGAATAAAAGTAAAATTTTGAAGTATTTTGCAGAGTTTAGCACCAAACAAACAAATCAATCTACAACGAATAATTTCTGAAATGTTTACCCAGTATAAGCCCGATTCTACATTTTTTATCCGCCAAGTTGCCAGCTAGCAGTGTACCAGTGGTGTCACTTATTCTGGCAACTACTTCCACGGGCACAGGTAAAGACTAAGGAAACATAATAGAAAAAGAAAAACATTTAGATGTGAGAATATATCGGTTTTGTATGTTTTGTGTAGCTCAAGATCAGAAGTAGCACTTAAGTCCAAGATTAGCCATCTAATTGGCTGAGGTATTTTATCTAGTCATGGAACTCAAGTAGTGTCATTTGCGGTTACACGCCTTCATAATGAATCCCACGCCGATATATCTTCGTTCTATGTTCACATAATGCATTTTACATCATTTACAATCATTGATCACTTTTGCAAAAAAAAAAAAGTTTGAAAAAGAACTCCTAAATACTGAAAAAAAAGTCGATCGTTTAGGAATGTTCTCAGTAAATTCGGTTGTTCTTTCAAAGAGCTTTTTGCAGTTAAAATCTTTGGTTATGGTTCTTGTAATGCTCTGTCCTCTTGGATGACTCCCTGATGGAACAAGAAGATTGGTCAAGGTGTTGATTCTGTTCTAATTACAAAAAAAAATGTCTGAAGATTAGGTCGCCAAAAAAGCAATGTGACCAAAGTGTTTTAAAAATCACAGATATTCCTTAAAAATAGGTTGCAGGCTTTCAGATATTTCATAAAAACAGAATGCAGGCTTTCTCAGCTTTTACTGCCAAGAGTTCAAAAATCACGAAAGTCAAAACGACTATCGACGTATGATAAGAAAAGGGTACGCGTTCAAACTGCCCCAATATTAATAAAAATGGTCTTAAAGTTAATGAAATGAAACCTGGATGCATTATTGAACCTGTTAGAAATGTCATGAATAAAACACGGTCAATCTTACATGGCCGAAGATCAATAATCGCGAAACGTAATTTGAGCGCAAAGAAAGTTTTGTATGCCAGAAATATTCCAGTGAAAGGGGGTGGAAATATGACTGTTATGAACAACCATCATGTTATCATGAAAAACTATTAAAAAAAAAAGTAGAGTAAGCATAATTCTAATCAGAAAAGGCAGTTACTTACCTTTAAAAGTGCTGGCAAAAACAGGCACGTGACATCTCTCTTTACTTAAAGACAAAACTTTGGAATTGTCCCAATTGAAAGCATTTGCAGACGACAAATTCAGTAAGCCTAAGAAGATTCGATCTGACTTCGAAAAGTTAGAAAAGACTGTCGGAAAAGCAGAAAATGCTGGTCACAGCATTTAATCATATTCCAAAAAAGATTTCAACGGCCATTTTGAAAAGTCGTTAAAACACGGGATTGTGTTAAAAAGGTTTACGTTTATACCATGCTTTCCGGTAGGTTATCGAGGAATATCGGTGAAATAGTTTTCGATATTTCATGGCTACGACCAGTGAAAATACCGATTTTTATATTCTAACTCTTCAACTGAAGGCGGAAACAGTTGTTCCCGCGCACTAGTTACCTAGGTAAAATGCGCGTGCTTCACAACCAGATGGAAATATGACGTAATTTACCCTACATTTCCGGCGATTGACGTAATATTGTAATGCGTTACTGGATTTTGATTAAGTCCCCCCCCCCGAAAGGGTTAAAAGCGCATGAAATAATGAAATAAACAGATTTTTTTTTTTTCGGTGAAAGATCGAAATTTATTTCATCTCGTGAATATCATCGGTAACATTTTCACGAGTGGCGCAGCCACGAGTGAAAATATTACTGATGATGTTCACTCGATGAAATAAATTTCGATCTTTCACAATAAAAAACAAATATCCTCTATATATTTTCAATATGCCTTTTGTGATTAATTAGTACAGGCTGGAATTGACATGTATATCAGTTTAAACTTAGCTAAGCTCAAACAGGTAACAAACCCCATTTCTTTCGATGGCTTCTTCCAGCATCTGGACAGCATCGAGTCCAGGACCGTCTGTACATGTTATACGTTTGGTCCATGTCTGCATGATACTTTTCTTCAAACTCTGTTGGAATGACGGAAAGGAGAATGTGAAACCTGAAGAAGATACCAGACACAATACTTCAGCCTTGGAGGTGCTAAATAAATGAGTGCCTTAAAAAAATAAGGTCATGCTACTTAATACCATAGGGCTTGCAACACGCGAAAGGGGGCATTCGGACATTTACGTAAAGTGTCGTCTCAGATTAGCCTGCGCCGACTGCGCAGGCTGATCCGAGACGACAATTTACGCGAATGTCTGAATACCCCTTTTCGGGTGTTGCAAGCCATATATAATTCATACATGTTTGGAAACGGCATGTCAGACTGTATCATTCTAAGGGCATTTAAGAAAATTAGACTTTAATAGTGAACAAACCAGGCGTCCGTGGTTGTGAAGCAGAGCGTCGGCCTCGTAACCATAAGGTACCGAGATCGATACCTGGGAGCGGGTGTCAACTTTGGGATTGTTCATTGGCCCACGCATTTCGGCGCGGGTACTGATGTAGTTCCCAGGAAGCAGAATCGAGAGAGATTAGTATACGTTGTAAGAACTTGTTTCTCAATCGATGTAGAACCTCCCCCGGCAGTGTATTAAACCCATGACTTATTTTTAATAATACACTTCTGTATTATCGTTTTTTGGGTCCCGGTTCTGATCAATTTTCAGTCATGAGCGCGTGAAGCTTGAGAAACCAACCACAGTAAATGCCGGAATTTGTACTATTACGCCGTTTCACTGTTGCTAAGGCATATGCGCGTGGACAGTTTTTGATTTTCATGTTTAATAAAAAGCAAGAAATGCAGCGAAAGCTTTTTTAAACACGGGTCCATGTTTGCACTTTCGGTGTAAATGTCATGGAGTTATCTACTTGTATATGTACACATTTGAAACCGAAAGTTCACCTTACAATTGCAAACATGGACCCGTGAACGGTATATACGCAAAAGGTGATGTGGCAGGATATTTTTTGTCTGTCATTCGTTTTATGTGATAAATAGAATCTCACATTCGTGTTTATGTGTCATCATTTTTATCAAACTCGTTGACTTAAATGTATTTGACGCTCGCCAAGGCTCGCGTCATACAATTTTAGTCAACTCGTTTAATAAAAATGAGAATACATAAACACTCATGTAAGATCCTCTATTTAAACTACCAAACCAGGCATAATCTGGAGTTGAATGATAACTGTAGTTATAAAAATGTTTTGTTTTCAGGTTTTCTCTTAACAGTCCTTTTTCAATTACGACATTGTTATTTCAAAGCATCGAAATGAGGATTAATAAAAATGCACATCTAAATGTTAATTCAAAGATTTTCGTTCAGACATGATAATGTTCTCCTTATTGCACGTATTGTTTGAATATGTTCCACGTGGGTCTATGGCCTTCTGGAGGTACTTAAAATAAAGACAAATATTAGGTGAGTCTATTTTTTAAGTTAAGGATAGGGCACCCTAATGCGGATTCCTGTAACATCGCCTTTCATCGCCGGAAAACGTATGGATTCGGCTAAGACTCGGGTAATTCTTAAGCGATCGACCGATAGATGCTGGTTCCCCGCATCGATTACGGATTACCTGACTCTTAGCCGAATCCGTACGATGAAAGGCGATGTTACACAAATCCCATTTGGGTGCCCTATCCTTAAGTTTTAACTTTAACTTTTCACGGATTGTGAAATAAGTTCATAGAATCAATGAAACCTCCGATCTGAGATGCAGACAACGTAACCATATATCTACCCCCTCTTCCAACCCTATAAAACTGTCTCGGAGTCGTTTTCAGGCGTTCATGTGTTACGATAAAGTAATAAGTACATTCAAACTTCTTTGTGGACTCTTCGTTCTGTTCGAATCACAATTTGAACAGCGAAATCTTTAGTTTAAAAGGAACTATTCATTAAACCTCTAGTCATAAGAAATCTTTCAATAAGACTTTTGGCCCGTTTATTGCCTAATTTTTCTCTCAATCTCATCAACAACTCTTATTACAGAATTAATTATGGTCGCCCTTTGACATTTCTCATGCAGTTATCTTTCGTCTGGCTCTTTTTATTACAACCCCAAATACACGTAGAAATACACTCACAAAGTAATTCCTTTCTTTAAATAAGCATCTACATGTATGCTTTGCTATATGGCCTGCAACACACGAAAAAGGGCATTCGGACATTTGCGTAAAGTGTCGTCTCGGATCAGCCTGCGCAGTCCGCGCAGGCTAATCCGAGACGGCACTTTACGACTACATTAGATTTTGTGTTACAGTAGACCTGCGCAAAACAGAAAATTACATAAAAACGGAAAGTGTCGTTTCGGATTAGCCTACGCGGACTGCGCAGGCTGATCCGGGACGACACTTTACGAAAATGTCCGAATGTCCGTTTTCGCGTGTTGCAGGCCAATTATACGACTTAAAAAAAACATCCTTGCCTGATAATAATAATACTGAACATTAATACGTTGTGGCAAAGAACATTCTGCTGACAATTGCGAGGCTTTTTTTTTTACGAGGCTAACTTTAACAAATGAGTCATGTTCTGGCATAAGAGGGCTTAATGCATCTCCGTGATCCGTGATACCAAGCAAGTCACATTACTTAATTATGGACCCATAACATCCATTTTGTCTAACAACCGACTCAATCATTTGGCCTGCAACACGCGAAAAGGGGCATTCGGACATTTGCGTAAAGCGTCGTCTCGGATCAGCCTGCGCAGTCCGCGCAGGCTAATCCGAAACGACACTTTCCGTTTTTACGTAATTTTCTGTTTTGCGCAAGTCTATACTGTAACACAAAATCTAATGTAGTCGTAAAGTGCCGTCTCGGATTAGCCTGCGCGGACTGCGCAGGCTGATCCGAGACGACACTTTACGCAAATGTCCGAATGCCCCTTTTCGCGTGTTGCAGGCCATATGGTATACTGGCTATTTGACAAGCAGAAAATTTACTAAAAACAAAAAGTTTCGGTCCTGGCTGACGTGGGTTGATACTTTTCGCAGCTGCATTAAAAAAAACTTTCTGTCCATTAATTTTGTCTTCTCTGAATTGTGCTTTTATCCCGTTTTTTCACGTACCACGTGAGTGAAATCATTAGGACAGCTCATTTGTTTAAGCTCTTTTTGAGTTTCTCCAGCCATGGACTGTGGATCTGTAGTGCTTTGCTTCTTCTTCTTTATAATAATTATTATTAGTATTATTATTTGTCTTGCTTCTTCTTATTATTATTATTCGTCTTGCTTCTTCTTCATCTTCTTATTATTATTATATTACTATATTTACCATTACTATTAGTACTTCTCAATGCACGTAAGACTATATAAATTCATCATAGGAATAAAGCCCGGATCGACCTACTATCCCTCCACCATCTTGTTTTTTGTGCGTGTGTGCGCTTTAAAAAAAAAAATCATCTATATAAGGTGACAGCTAACTTATCCACCTTCTTCTTGTTTTCCAAATGCTAAATTTTGTTTCTGCAGTGTCTTGCCAAAGGACACACAAGGAGTGGGGGGGGGGGGGGGGGGGGGTCAAACAAAGATAAAACGGTTTCCTCACTACAAATCGAACATTACATACATTGTTTTCATGAGACTGAAGAAAGAGGCTTTTGACACAAAATAGTAAAAGGAAAAAAAATGGTATTAAATAGAACTGTCTCCTTTTTGGCTCAATGTTTACTACCATCTTTAAGATAAATCTTATTATTTGAGTCAGTGTTGATTTGTCGTTGTTTATAAATGTTTTCAATTGGATCAGGCTAGAAATTTGTCCAGAGATAGAGTGCAGCAGTGACCTGCTTCCCCAAATCTAATATATGAAAGTAAAATAAATTGGTTTACCTATAGGAATGGGTTTTGAGCTATCGAAATTTCCTTCACTGAGAAACGATTGCAGACTCGTTGCGATATGATCAAAGATCTGAAAACAAGAAAAAAAATTAAGAATAATTATTTCATGATTTCTGGTAGGTTATCGAGAAATATCGGTGAAATATTTTTCGATATTTTATGGTTACGACCAGTGAAAATACCGATTTTTATATTCTAACTTCAATTGAAGGCGGAAACAGTTGTTCCCGCGCACTAGTTACCTAGGTAAAATGCGCGTGCCTCACAACCAGATAGAAATATGACGTAATTTACCCTACATTTCTTGCGCTTGACGTAATATTGTAATGCGTTGCTATGCGGAGGGGGTACGCCACGGGGAATAACCGAAAAGAACTGTGCTGGATTTCGATTAAGTTCCCTCCAGAAAGGGTTAAAATCATGAAATAAATAGAATATTTGTTTTTTTAGGTAAAGATCGAAATTTATTTCATCTCGTGAACATCATCGGTAATATTTTCACGTGCGCCACTCGTGAAAATTTTACTGATGATGTTCACGAGATGAAATAAATTTCGATCTTTCACCGTAAAAAAACAAATATCCTCTATGTATTTACTCTTTTTGCGCAAAATAAATTGCACATCCTCCGGCGGCTTATAATACAATCCAGAGAAAATAAGATTTTTTTTTTTTTTGGTCTTTATCTTAAAAGTCCATTAGCGGGCAAAACTGAACAATTTAGGAGTCGAAATGCATATAGATTTAATTCATACCATTTTTAGGTATCAATATTATTATGATTCTGATCATGTGTCAGTACAATCTTTCAAAATAGCAGTCGGTGGTAGAAAAATGTATAGTAAAACTAGTACAAAAGTTGCCAACTTTTATTCTAGAATTGAGATTCATTTCTCTGCCAGCGTATAGACTTTTGACAGACTGTGACACATTGTCAAACCCATAATGATATAGATCTACATATTTTTAAATGGTACGATTAAAATTTGTTTTCAATTCGAACCCCGCATTGCTTATATTTGGCCATTAGCGTATCTTTAAAGTCTTGACTAAATAAGCGGACGGTATAGATTGAAGATCAGACTGCACCGTCTGTGCAGTCTGATCTTGATCTATGCCGTCCGCAAAGGTAATTGATTTAGTCTTTGGCAATGAAAGGGTTAAAGGTGCAGATAGCTATTTCTTCCGTTTAAAAATGGCGTCAAAAAGACGAATAGTAAATTTCTTAAGCTTCACATGTGTATCACTGCAACACTGTAGTCCACGTCAAGATGCAAAAATTTCAGAGGAGGATAAACTCTAGTCCATATTGTATGAGCATTTGTGCTAGAACAAATTAATTATGTTGGTGGCTCTATGATGGTATTTTTATCACATAACCTGCCTGTTTTCAGTGTAATGTACCCATTACGAATTTTTTTATCTGATACACGTTTGATATCATATTTGTGTGAGGTCATTTTTGACGTCATTTTGTACGTAAGAGGGGTGATCAGAAAGAACGTGAACCAGTGCCGGTATCTGAATATTGTTATAAAAAACAACTTGGAGTGTTCACTATTTTTGAAAGTAACCTCCTTTGAGTTCTATGCATATATTCATTCTTGATTTCGACGCGCGAAACACGTGTGCGAGCGCGTCACGTGACGTTACTATGAAGGACCCGGTCGTAGCGAGGGTTAGCTCCTCTCTGCTCTCGTAGTGTATGCCACATAGAAAATCTTTCAAAACAGGAACTAGTCAGAGGTCACATGGAGTCAGGACTAAATTATAAGGAGCGTTGGCAAGTGTTTCTTTGTTTAGTTTTTGCAAAGTTTCCAGTACAAGTGTGGCTTTTTGAGCTAGGGCGTTATCTTGGTGTAAATTGACGTCACTCCGCAGGACTTCTGGCTGTGTTTTTCGTATGGTTTTCGTGAAATCTATCTGAATAATGTGGGCATAAAACTCAGAATTGACTGTAGTATGTAAAGATACAACATGATTTAGAAGAAAAACAGGAGAACAGAAATACTTGATGTAGATAACTTTACCAGGTGACTTAGAAAGGTTGGCTTTACTAGCGGAAGGCGATGTTGGATGTTTCAATACTCTGCTTTGTCGTTTAGATTCAGTGTCTGTAAAGTGTACCTATGTTTCATCGCATGTTACAATACGATCAGTGAAGTTTGACCCCTCTACCCTAATGCGCTCTGAAATTTCTTAACAGATTTCGACCCTAACCCCCATTTTCTCGGGCGTCAGTTGCCGAGGTACCCACAATGTGCAAACACGCGACATTCCAAGACTCTCAGTCAAAATCTCCTGAGTACTTATATATGAAATGTCAAATGTGTCAGCTATTTTCCTGACAGCATCTCGGCGATCTTGTTTTACATGCTGCTCTACATCCGTTATGATTTTGTCTGTGACTGATGTTGATGGACGGCCAGATTAGGGTCATCTTTAACAGTAGCGCACCCTTGTCTAAACCGGTCCGATCCATGTACGAATATCAGATTCCTTGAGTGCAGAGTCCCCTTAAACTGTTTCTAAATCGGTTTTGATTTCCGATAAATACTTTCCGAGTTTGACGCAAAACTTTATGATTACTCTCGGCTCAAATAAAACGTCGTCCGCTATTTTGGGCCACTAATGCAGTATATGACGTCATTAAAATGACGTCATACTTTACCTACTTTAATATGACAACATTTGAAAGCGTGAGTCAGTTACCAGATAATTAATGCTCATCTATGCAAATTTGTGTAATCCTAAGTGTAGTAGTTTTCAAAATAACGAGGTGGTCCACGATCTTTCTGCTCACCCCACGCATTTCATAGAAGTGCATGAGTTTTATGAATATTACCGCGGGTGCATCTATAGATGGTTTTGCATCTTCTGATCTATAATTTATGAAATATCGTTATAGCGCTCTATGTGATAAAAAGAATCTAACACTCATTGGCGTTTAATAAAATTTTATTAAACTCGTCAAGACAAAGTGTTATTAAGCTCGCCAAAGGCTCGCTTAATAACATTTTCCCTAGACTCGTTTAATAAAATTTTATCTCAATGCCAACTCATGTCAGATCCTATATCTCTGAAGGGTTTTGTGGGAAAAGCAAAATGCTGGTGACAATGAGTTTAAACATGAAAAAAAGATGCAGACAATGTTATGTAAAGTGCCTGTTCATGTTTCATTCAGACAATTCTCTTAGAGACTATTGCACTTTTGTAAACAAATGGTTTAAGTATGATATCGATGGGAGTGATGAAAAACCTCTGCCCTCAAAAATCTTCAGATTTGTATGGGTTTCAGTCATAACACGGCGACAGCTCACGATTCAATTCTTCATAGTTGAAACCGGCACAAAATCTAACATAAACTGAATACATTTAAAAACGCACACATTGGTTTTAAAGTAATATCTCGGACAAAAATGAATCCTCGACAACGAAAATTCACCATGTCAAACGGTCATATTTAATGGGTCAATGCCCAAAATTTCATAAAAATCAAATGAATAGTTTATCTCAAATCAACAACCTGAATTTGTGTGGTCAAAAATTGAAATTTACGAAGTTTATATAGAGTGTAACCACCTTGAACATCATAAGATGCTTTAAGTGTGTGTGTTACTTAACTTTTGTGACTTCATCAACCTCAAACAGAGATCCAACTCCCGTCAGGCACTGATTCAAGAGTGGAACAATGATCCACAGAAGTGTATAAGCTGCCCAGGAGTGGTCTATGGGTCGGTGATATAAATATTCAATTGATGTTCGCGGTAGTCACACTATTAACTTAGTGAATTTCAATTTTTGACCACACAAATTCAGGCTTTTGATTTGAGATGAATTATTCATTTGATTTTTATGAAATTTTGGGCACTGGGCCATTATTTGTGACCGTTTGACATGGTGAATTTTCATCGTCATTTATTCGTTTTTGTCCGAGATATTAACTCAAAACCAAGGTGTGCGTTTTTAAATGTACTCAGTGTATGTTTGGTTGACATACTCGTATTAGTTTAAATAATCCTTTTATAGAGAAAGATGTGCAGCGACAAACCTGGTCGTTGCTAAGAGTATTGCGACCTCAACGGTAATTTCATTAATTTAATATAATAGTTTGTAAAATTTAGTACATTGTGGTAATTTATATTCTTGTTTATTAATAACTGATATCGTTCTTAAAGGTTACACGTTTTTTGTACGTATTAGACCATTATTATTTGATCCATACTCTGTGAAAAGGGGACTTAATGCATCTGCATGGAGGTATTATCCAAATGTCAGCCCGCGCAATCTGTGCAGGCTGACCTTAGCAGAAACTTTTTACTGTCAATTTTCGGCATGTCAAAGCACCGTTCTTCCTCGTGATTTAGTGGGTTGTTGGACAAAAATTGATTTTATGGATCATAATTATGCGATGACTTGCTTACTACGATACATCACACAGCATGAGCCATACTCTGTGAAAAGGGGGCTTAATGCATCTGCGAAAAGTATAGGCCCAAGTCAGCCTGCGCAGTCCGCGCAGGCTGACCTGGGCCGAAACTTTTCGCTATTGGTCAATTTTCTGTATGTCCAAGGACCACTCTATCTCAGGATTGAGTCAGTTGTTAAAAAAGGTGACTATTATGGATCTATAAGTATGTGATGGCTTGCTTAGTACAACGGATCACGGATATGCATTAAGCCCCCTTTTCACAGAGCATGGCTCAAATATTTGTTCCCTTTCTCACCAAATAATGTGCATCAAATAATAAATGACAGTATAAAGAAAACGTTATGACAATGTTAAATAACGGCACAGGTGGGTAAAACTAACGAGTCAGCACTTCCGTTTTTCAAAACGCTCATGCCAAACATCTGATGACGCAGTTTTGACGTCATGCCTTCACGTATTTTAAACTTGCCAAAAATTCTAGTTTTGTAACGAGCAATAATTTATTGTTTCTTGTTCATATTTTCACCAAAACTGTCAACTATTTTTACACGAAATATAAAAAAAAATAAGTCCATCGACGTAAAAAAGTTAATGGTAATTGAAGGTGATAATCAACCTCCAAATGGACTAATTTCAGCCTACGCAACTGTATCAACAGTAATGTTTAGATGTCAACGTCCAGTTAGGTACCTGTTGACCTGTGTTCCCTTCTTCATGTAACACCGTAATTGCAGTTATTTCGACGTCATGATTTACATGTGAAAATGTGGTTTAATGCGTCTGCTAAAAGTATTTTTTTTGTTTTGATTAAATCCCAGAGCACCACACAAGCTCTTTGTTTCCTTTGAAAACGCTTATAAATGCTAATAAAATCCAAACAAGTATTTCAGTAAACACCTATTTTATGCAGGCCAGGTTGATTTTTATTCAAAGCTGTTGGTTATTCAACCATAAATAAAAAGCAATATACTGAAAATATTATTAATCTTATTCAGACCATGATAAACCCCGTTTTGCAGATTCCTTACTTGCACTATGACAGCTACAAGCCTTTTTCCTTGCCGCCAGTTTAATGTACAGCCTTAAACAAATGACAGGTATTCTATTCAAGAATAATGAGGGTCGGATATTAAAAACTGAAAATTTGTGTGATGACGTCCCAAGAAACATCAATTTGCTTTTACGTGTAAAGCTGAGGTTTATTCAAGTAACATATTTGTTTATGGGGTAAAATTATCTGAAAGTATATAAATTGAAAGTTGTGCGTGATCTCGAGAAGTAGTGTATCATATACTTTTGCCAGTTTTCCTCGAGAGTATTCACAAGACCACAAAATGTATTTTTGAGTCGTACTCTGTGAAAAGAGGATTTAATGCATCTGCTAAAAGTATCGACCTAACTCCGCCTGTGCTTTTCTGCATGTCCAAGGACGATTCTACCTCGTGATTGGTCAGTTGTCAGACAAATGTTTTTATGGATCCATACTTATGTGTTGACTTGCTTGGTATATTGTATCACGGAGATGCATTAAACCCCCTTTTTCCCAGAGCATTGCTCCTTTACTTATGGGAATAGCTTAACTTATCAAAATCAGTGAATGAATGTCATCCGAAAACAGCGCAAAAGTTTCACTTATTACATACTGCAGTCGATTGATTGATTGATTGATTGGATGGTGTTTAACGCCGTTTTCAACATTATTTCAGTTATATCGCGGCGGCCAGTGCACCTATCCATGCTTTCCTTGAGTCTCTTTTACCAGTACTCCGAACAATTTTCTTTCTAATCCACTCGCTGCTTTGCCACATAGCCATCTTCGAAAGAATGGTCAGCGGTGGGAGAGGAATGAATCCTGTCGCATTGACTATCATCAATCCTCGGAAAGAAATTGGCCTAGCCAGGGATCGAACCCACGACCCCTTGTTTTCAAGTCCTGCACGCTACCGACTGAGCTACCGGGGCTTGGCTACTGCAGTCGAGGACTTTAAATAAACTCACAATATTCATTAATAAGAAGATGCCATAAAAACATATCAACTCCTTACCAAACCACACAATTTTATGTTTGTTCTCATCAAAAGCTTTTTGATACGTTACATTAAGTACAGCTCTAATGATCGTATTTCTCTTTGAAAGGGTAGAAAACATTTTGGGAAAAGGATAACGTGGTGCTTAAACTATAGGACTGCTTGGTATAGAATTAATTGGTATGGGCACTTGCAACCATAAATTTAAATAAAAAACGCTTACGGAAATTGCCTCATTATTTCATGCTTTCCGGTAGGTTATCGAGAAATATCGGTGAAATATTTTTTGATATTTCACGGTTACGACCAGGGAAAATACCGATTTTTATATTCTAACTCTTCAACTGAAGGCGGAAACATTTGTCCCGCGCACTAGTTGCCTAGGTAAAATGCGCGTGCCTCACAACCAGATGGAAATATGACGTAATTATGCCCCCCTTCAACGAAGTGGGGGTATATTGCTTTGCACATGTCGGTCGGTCCGTTGGTCGGTCGGTCGGTAGACCTTACCTTGTCCGGATGATAACTAGACACAGAATTCACCTAGGTTCGTCAAATTTTGCACAGACATGCGTCTCGGAGTGTAGATGATCCCTATTGATTTTGAGGTCAATCGGTCAAATTGCCAAGGTCACAGTGACTGTCAACATGTTGATATATGGACCAAACCTTGTCCGGATGCTAACTAGACACAGAATTGACCTAGGTTTGTCAAATTTAGCACAGACATTCGTCTTGGAGTGCAGATGATCCCTATTGATTTTGAGGTCAATCGGTCATATGTCAAGGTCACAGTGACTGTCAACATGTTGATATATAGACCAAACCTTGTCCGGATGCTAACTAGACACAGAATTGACCTAGGTTCGTCAAATTTGGCACATACATGCGTCTCGGAGTGTAGATGATCCCTATTGATTTTGAGGTCAATCGGTCAAATGTCAAGGTCACAGTGACTGTCAACATGTTGATATATAGACCAAATCTTGTCCGGATGATAACTAGACACAGAATTGACCTAGATTCGTCAAATTTGGCACAGACATTCGTCTTGGAGTGCAGATGACCCCTTTCGATTTTGAGATTAATCCATCAAAGGTCAAGGTCACAGTGGACTTCAACTTAATGATATATAGACCAAACCTTGTCCGGATGATAACTAGACACAGAATTGACATAGGTTCTTCAAATTCTGTACAGATATTCATCTTGGAGTGTAAATGATCCCTATCGATTTTAAGGTTAATCCGTGAAAGGTCAAGGTCATAGTGACCACCAGATGATTCAGGGCCCGCGCTGCCGTTCGCCACTTGAGCCATTTGCTCAAAAAGAATTAAAGTGTCTCAAAAATCATCATATGTGGCTCAACTTGTGGCTCCAACATTTTATTCGCGTATTATCGGGGACGTAGTAAGCATCGAAGTCGACTGGGAAAAAGCGGAAGTCGAACGCGCGTGCCGAAAAGAAAATCGATAACCCAGTCTGTGTATCGGCGACTGTTTACAATCTTGTATGTATACACACGGCGGTGTGTATAATTATGTGAACCGTTGGCAGATTATCACGTTTAACAATTGAAGTTGGCTATAAATCAAACAGATGACACCGATATTTCACAATCAATTCTTTTGATATCAGTTTATGAACTGTGCCACTTCCAATATCAATGTGGCAGTAGGGGGGGCATGACTGTTTTACAAACAGACATCTTGTTTACCTTACATTTCTCGCGCTTGAGGTAATATTGTTATGCGTTGCTATGCGGAGGGGGTACGCCACGGGGAAAAACCGAGAAGAATTGTACTGGATTTTGATTAAGTTCCCCCCCCCCCCCCCCCGAAATGGTTAAAAGCATGAAATAAATAGAATATTTGATTTGTTTTGTTTTTTTCTCGGTGAAAGATCGAAATTTATTTCATCGAGTGAACATCATCGGTAATATTTTCACGAGTGGCGGAATTTCGATCTTTCATCGTAAGAAACAAGTATCCTCCATATCTTCTAGCACTAAAAGTTTAAAGATAAAAAAGATTTCTTACAGTTATTATTGCCAAACATTCGCGATTTTTACATGTCTTTTGTTTTCTGAACATGTTTTACCTGATTATCTTCAGAGGAATACTTTTTGGTCTTACAAACAACAGGGTTATTTTATTTATTTACTTTTCTTTTTCTTCTTTTTTTTAACACATAATGGTAATAGGAAAGAGTTGCTCGGTACGAACAAAATCTCCTTTTGCCAGAATGTTTTTTCATGTTCTCAGGCGTAAAACCTAATCTTGGGTTGACTAGGCTGTTTTCAAAGTTGCTACCAAAATTTATTCCAATTGGAAATATTTGAATCTCAATTCCATATGTAGCAAAATATAAGGAAATGATAGGATTTACCCCAACACTTGGTCCTGAGAGAAGATGCTCTTTCAACTGGTAGTATTTTGTGTCGGTCGTTGCTTTGCCATTCGTCATATCTACTCGAACCAAACGACAATTTGTTCCACCTAAATCTATACCAATGTATGTACCATTCTCTGAAACATACGATACCACGTGACAAGGATCAAGAAAAATGGTCTGCTATTTGAATCTTAAAACATTATATCTTAAACAAACGCACATTGCCATAGTTTCCCGCGTTCGACTCTCCGTTTTCACTCCTTTCCTAGCTGTAGAAGTTTTGACTGCCGTTTTCATCAATATTCATCAACGAGCTACGAAAACGATTGAAATTTGCTTTAAAGGTGAAACTCTTCTGCATTGATTCTATCTATGACGACTTTTTGGGATTTGTTTCTATACTTGACATGGAAACTTCTGCCATACTATTGATTTGTAACGTGTCAATAGTTCCACAAAATGTGATTACGAAAGCAAATAATTGGCTTATTTATGACAACGAGATTTTGCTAGCCAAATATCCCATTTTACAATGATGAAGTATAGCATAAGCAGAGTATCGAGGGTAACCATTAATGTATTCAAGAGCTAGGAAGATTTCAATAACATATGCGTTTAGAAACCATAGTCCAGGTACAAATTCAAAAAAAAGTGCACACTCTGTGTAGTCAAGTCTTGATCTACGTATCTTTAAATTCAAAAGCACAAGAAGTCGCATTAGCATACAAACGGATACAGCACTGATCACAAATATTGTGCACTCTTCAGCAGCGAAGATCAAAGCAAAAATAGAATCCACTCGTGGATCTAAATTGAACGATATTCTTTGAAAAAAAAACTTCAAACCTTGTAAAGTACAATATCTGTCTCATTTTATAGATTTAAAGGGAGATATCGAGATTCTGGATGTGCATGAGGTAGTTGCAAGTTCAAATTTACAGTTTTGGATTTTAGTAAAGACAGTGACTGTCAGCTTCACAGATCTGCTGCCAGTTTGTTTTGCATAACAGTAACACTGGTCTGTGAACTGTCAACTACGACAAGGATGTCAAACCAATTATATGTGCTAGTAGAGTATAAGTCTGAATTGGCAACAACCTTAACCGTTCTGCTACTAATTCGTTTTTTTGTATCAGCAACTTTTGTTACTTTTTAAAGTTACTGTTACAAAACTCTAAGATGGCTACCTTTTCGAATACAAGAGTAAAAACATGCGCCTTGGCACATGGCAATTGACAGCCGACTTCACACCTCAGCTTACAATTCATTTCTCGCAATAGTAATAACTATGTTAATCAGTCCGAAACTGCCAAATGACAGCTAGTAGAACTCTAATTCAATATGCTTAAAGAAAAAATCGCTATTTCGAAATCGAAAAATGACAGCCACTTTCACACTATGGTTGCCGCTATGTTTTTCGTAAAAGTAAAGATGGTTAATACAAATCTGAATTGTCAACTGTCAGCTCTTTACCACTTCGCATTTATCTGTCTGTCTGTCTGTCTTGAAAACACGGGTGATTAGAAAGACAATAAACAAATAGTTTTCGACGTTTTACAATGGTTTCAAAAGCAATGTTGCCCTATTTTAAAACATAGATAGTCTACTGGATTTCGAAAAGTCTGCTAACGTCAATTATAATCGCAAGTTTACCATCTAATTTGATTCGCGGTGGTTCATCAACAACTAACCTAGCTGAACACCCACTGGGACCGATGTTCCTGGATGTCTGTTTATGTATCAAACCGTCGCACACTACCTAATTTGATTTCACGGATGTCGTGCGAAACTCGTTTGGTACCAAACTTTGAAAGCCCTCAACTATGTCAGTGACTGGCGTATACCAGCTAACTGAATTATGAAGCAAGCCAAAACCTATTAGCAACTTAGGTTTTTTGATGTCCAATTTATCAATGCTGATCTGGGCTACTCAAAATTCCTGATTCCAGGTTTCATATGTCGAAACCAATCTATTTATAGTCATAGCATTGTTCCACATGATACAATTCTAGGACAGTTCAATAAATAGTCATGACCTCATGTCATGTGGTGACAACTATCAAGTATTGAAGATCACAGGGGTCAAGGTCATCCAGTATGGCGGCGATCACACCTCCATCAAAGGAAAGGCAGCTGGCTTCCTTATATTACTACTGCTGCCAGTTGCCAATTCCTACTTCGGACTTATTCTGTTTAAATATATGAATTTCTAAATGACAGCCAGTAGACAGTTGAGACATTTTACGATGAAATATGCTGAATCGGCAGCTACGTGTTAAGTCAATTGACATCTACCAATTGCCGATTTATAGCATAGCAAATGATCAAATGTACTTAAACGTAAAAAGAAAAGAATACAGGGAAGCAAACCTTACAAACAATGGCCAAATTCTCAACACCCCCCCTTTTCAAATGTATTAGGTGCTCGAGGGTTAAAACCACCACTGCCCTTTTCCTACTGCCCTATGCAACCATGGATATTTCTCTAGAAATTTAAATAACGATTCGACGGCACCGGCTGAGCTACAGGCAATGATAATTGAACGAATTTCGAAATGTTTGAAAAATTGGAAAAAAACATGGCAAGAAAGAATAGAGCTGAACTTTTGCATGGCAAAAGGAAAGTCGAGGTCCTAATTTCTTGGGACAGACAGGCGGCTAGATGGACGAACCCGAAGACGTACATGATTCAGACTCAACCCTTTGGCTGATAGGCGCGACTCACTGACCTTTTGCGGACAGTATAGATCCAAGATCAGACTGCACAGACGTGCAGTCTGATCTTGGATCTACACTGTCCGATAAGAAGATATTATTCTCAACAAAATCAGTCTGAAATAGCATTAAACGAGTTTTTACTGTCGGCTTGAAAGTTGTATGCAACTTATTCAACAGGTTAAAGTCCCATTCTGGAGACAAACTACCTGTTCCGTCCAGAAGACGTCTAACAAAAGTGTTCTCCCAAAACAAATCCGTCTTTTTGCGTTCTTGTTCGTCTGTACTGTTGGCCAGCTTTATTTGAGCTTCAAACGTGTCTCTCATCTGCTTCAGTTTTTCTGCATCGAACACCACCCCGTTCAAAGTTGTGATCACCTGTCAAAGGAGATGATTATTAAACACTTCAATCAGAGGCGACAAAATTTCAGGGAGCTTCATGCATCTTCGTGATTTATGATACCTAGGAAGTCATCAATAATTAGTTGTGGTTACATAAAATCCATTTTTTCTCTGATAACCGACAGAACCTTGAGGTAGAATAGTCATGCAGAAAACTGACAAAAAAGTTTCGTCTTAGATCAGCCTGCGCGGACTGCACAGGCTGACCCGAGTCGATACTTTTTGCAGATGCATTAAGTCCCCTTTTCACACAGCATGTCTCATATAGAAAGGACTTGCATGCAAAAAAAGGACAAAAAGAGACTCGAATGATGAAGTCTGCATGCCATTGGATGCAAGGGCAGAAAATATTCTCCCAAGAAAAACGGAGAAGAAAACCTGATAAAGTTCAGAATGTTTCTCCTTATCCACGACAGACTTGCTGACTGGTGCTACAACAGAATCTGATAACAAACAAAAGGCAATTGATCAGTTGACTAGCCTAGTTTTTTTCGATTGACTTTACAAAATCTCAGTAATATATTACCTTCTCATAGGAAAAGTTCCAACACCGAAAAGGGTTTGAGGTTTTGAATTAACATGATGGTCAACTTATAAAAACCTTATCATCTTGGATTTACAGCATTCGATACTTGATTTCATACGAGTACAATGAGCTATCATTGCGTCACACTTACCAGATTTGGAGTATTTGCCCCTTTGTCTCAGAATATTTTCAAAAGACTTTTTCATCTGATTAAAAACATGTGGTTGTTTTGAAAAGGTGGATAAAGTGATGAACGTAGTATTTATTTCGTTTTTCCAGGTTACCAGTCGAAACAATTTTGGACTTGTCCAAATCCGAGCACTTGAAGATAACAAATTAGATACGGCTAAAACTGCGGATATTATTTTTGAAAGGGCAGCAAACATTTTGGGAAAAGTAGAAAATGCTGTTTACAAGGACTGTTTTCCTTTTCCTACAATGCGCAGGCTAATCCGAGACGGCACTTTACGACTACATTAGATTTTGTGCTACAGTGGACTTGCGCAAAACAGAAAATTACATAAAAACGGAAAGCGTCGTATCGGATTAGCCTGCGCGGATTGCGCAGGCTGATCCGAGACGATACTTTACGCAAATGTCCGAATGTCCCTTTTCGCGTGTTGCAGGCCATTATAGCAAAGATCAACGTGAACAGCAGTCCCATAACTAACAACTTAATTTTAACTTTTACGTTTCAGATCCGAATCAATGTCGGTGTTAATTTATTGTTTATGAAAGTTTTCACCATAGGAAGATAATTCTTCACTACATCTGTTATGATAATACGGTAGAATGCTTATTTATTTATAGTCGAAAATTAAAAGAAGGCCACACAGGGATAGGTAGCATGTACACGGGTAGGAAACTTCATATTCAGAGCCAATGGCTCCGACGAGAAAATGTTGTGTTGGTCTTCCGTTTCTGAGGATGTCGGCTGAAAAACAACCAAAAAACAGGTAAGCTTGTCATTATTTGTAATCATGTGTTCTTATATCTTTGAAAGTCCAAAAAGGGAGAATGTCATGCAATGCTCTGGTCTTTCAACGTGTTCTCTACACTACGGAAAGTTGTAACAAGTGTACGGTGCTGTCTGAATCATTTGTGGCGTTGGTTGACCTTAGTTAAAATAATACGTCACGGACCTAAATTCAGTCTATTATTGCCATATAATTTGCAATCAAAAGAGAGTCTTGCTGTCCCAAAAGCGTGAATTAATGTCTTGAAATGTTACATTCACTGCTGGTAAAGAATTGAAAAGAAATAGCACAAAAATGGTGAAAATAAAGAAGGGCTCCGATTCTGTGGGCCGGCTCCGAATTTGTAAGCCGGCACCGATTGATGAGGGCTTCCTTTCAGAAATTTAGTTTTCTGTAAAAATTTACTTAGGAAGTAGACTTTGTTTTTCCGTTAATACCTTTCAGTCCAAAATGTATTACTTTTGTTTGATGGAACATGACCGAATTTATGAACATACAAAGGACTGGTATTGTCACGATTGAAAAATGCTGTCGAACATTAGTCTATCTAAATTTTGAAGAAACTTTTATGTAGCTTTTGATTAACAGAATGGTCTATACATGTATATAGTATTTGTCATGCTTTCGTCGTAAGTGCAGCCCACGTGTAAGCAAAAAAAAAAGAAAAAATATTTGGTATCTTCGGAAGACTATCTTGTGTTGAAACAGTCATTAAAAAGCTAGATGGAAAATGTACCGACCGTAGCAGAGATGATGAATAGAAAAAAACTTTTACAAAGCGTGAGAAATACAATCGACCTATTCGCATTACACGCCTAGGGTGTATGTGTTACCACTCTTAACTCTTCTCGACACCTAACACGACAACAACAGTATGCCGGGTGGATGGGGTATATACAAGTCTTTAACAAAAAAAAAAAAAACTCAATTTCACAAGCACGCCAGGACCAAAAATATTCATAGATCCCTGATTTTGATTGTACTCACTCAGATCTTTCAATGCAGAATATGTCATATATTAGTGTTATGGGAGACCACTCTTTCATGCCTGGTTTCATCCCGATTTAAATACAATACCTAACGCCTGCGTTAGGGAGAATTCTCTTTGGCTCAGTGGTTATGGTATTGGCCTTTCGTCCGGGCGTTCTAGGTTCGAATCCTGCCCAGTCCCTGTATTTCTGCCATGCATTTGTTCATCTGTTTCTTTGTTGCGGACTTTGTTCGTAAGATTAGTTATTTTCTAAACCTTTTATCCTAAATAATGACTCAAAACAGCTAATTGCATACACAATCAGAAAATCATGATATTGGAGCTGCAATCTCAATCTAATTACAGCGTAAAGTGAATGATTTCTAATGATTACATTAGAAATGGGGAGGGGTTGGTGTGAGATTTCTGAAACAAGTGCAAACGACAATGTTTAGGACATTCATACAAATATCTAGGACGGAAAAAGAAAAATAAATAACTCAAAGCTATTCATTATGAACCCTTAAAGTGCCTGTCACAACTTAAGTTGGTTCTGCAGCCAGTATAGATCAATATTAGACTGTACAAAACGTGATCGTTTGTTTGTTTGGATGAATACTTGTTTATCATCGGCTTAAAGATAACTGATAAGTGACATTTTCTGATCTAATATGCATCTGGTTAATTGAACATTGAAAGATCTGAGTAAGTACTATCAGAATCAGGGATCTATGAACATCTTTGGTCTTGGCGTGCTTGTGAAATAGATTCTTTTTCGTTGTTAAAGACTTGTATATACCCCACCCACCTGACATACTGTTGTGTAGTTTTAAGTATTATTTAAAAAGAGTTAAGAGGGTTCACACATATACCCTGAGGCGTGTATTGCGAATAGATCAATTGTATTTCTCACGTTTTGTAAAAGTTTTTTTTTTTTTTATTCATCATCTCTGCTACGGTCGGTACATTTTCCATCTAGCGTTTTAATGACTGTTTTAAGACCAAAGAGCCTTCCAAAGATGCCAAATATTTTTTCATTATTTTTGCTTACACGTGGGCTGCACTTACGACGAAAGCATGACAAATACTATATATTTGTATAGACCATTCTGTTAATCAAAAGCTACATAAAAGTATTTTCAAAATTTAGATAGACTAATGTTCGACAGCATTTTTCAATCGTGACAATACCAGTCCTTTGTATGTTCATAAATTCGGTCATGTTCCATCAAACAAAAGTAATACACTTTGGACTGAAAGGTGTTAACGGAAAAACAAAGTCTACTTCCTAAGTAATTTTTTACAAAAAACTAAAGTTTTGAAATGAAGCCCTCATCAATCGTTGCCGACTTACAAATCCAGAGCCGGCCCACATAATCGGAGCCCTTCTTTATTTTCACCATTTTTGTGCTATTTCTTTTCAATTCTTTACCAGCAGAGAATGTAACATTTCAAGACATTAATTCACGCTTTTGGGACAGCAAGACTCTCTTTTGATTGCAAATTATATGGCAATAATAGACTGAACTTAGGTCCGTAACGTATTATTTTAGCTAAGGTCAACCAACGCCACAAATGATTCAGACAACATCGTACACTTGTTACAACTTTCCGTAGTGTAGAAAACACGTTGAAAGACCAGAGCATTGCATGACATTCTCCTTTTTTGGACTTTCAAAGATATAAAAACACATGATTACAAATAATGACAAGCTTACCTGTATTTTGGTTGTTTTTCAGCCGACATCTTCAGAAACGGAAGACCAACACAACATTTTCTCGTCGGAGCCATTGGCTCTGAATATGAAGTTTCCTACCCGTGATGTAAATTGATAAAAGTTTACAAAAGCCTCTGGGGATTGCACATGGTCAGTTTCCGGCGTCGATCTATTCCAATATGGATAATAACGTCACAAATGGCCACATAAATGTCGACAAAAGGGCAAGCGACTTTCCTTTGGTTTAACCCTTCACAACACAATCCCGAGTTTTAACGACCCTGTGAGGGAAAACTTTTGTAATCATTGTGGGAAAAGGAGAAAATGCTGGTAACTAGCATTTTCTCCTTTTTCCCACAATGTTTTACATCCTTTCAAAGACAAATCTCATCCCTGGAGTAATATTTAATTTGTCTTCTGCAAATGCTTTCACTTTGGACAAGGCTATTTTTTTTTTTTTTTTTCGTTTGTTAAAGGGTTAAAGACCAAAATTAAACTTTTCAGTCATGTAACTGCCCAGTTTCTTTACGCTTGTACAGATAAATATGTCGTGTGTGACAAGAACGTTTGATTCACAGAAAAGAAAATGCCTCTTTAACGAGCTGACGTTTTTATGGCCTTGGGAAAGACGATCTTTGAAAGCACTGTGAGAAAAAAAATGAGAAAGTATGAGTAACCGGCATTTTTCCGTTTTGCCACAATGATACCAGTGAGCCACGGTAGCTCAGTCGGTACCGCATAAGACTTGAGAACAGTGGTCGCTGGTTCGATCCCCGGCTCGGCCAGTTTCTTTCCGAGGGTTGATGATTGTCACTGCGACAGGATTCATTTATCTCTCACCGCTGACCATTGCTTCGACTAAGGTTATGTGGGAAAGCAGCCATTGTCTTGGAAAGAATATAGAGCGAAGTACTAGTACAGAAACTCCAGGAAAGTATGGATTGGTGCAATGGTGGCCACGATGTAACTGAAATAATGTTGAAAACGGCGTTAAACACAATTCAATCGATTAATCACTGAATTAATCTATGATGTCTGCTATTTCAAAGCCAAATCCTAAAATCGAAGTCAAATCTTACTGTCTGCAAATTGCAATCAATACGAACGGGGCACGAGGCGGGAGGAGGGGGGGTGGACCGGGGGAAGGAAGAGATAGACTCACTCCATTGGAAGCGCCGTAAGTTTTTGAGCTTGTGACTCAGCCCGTTTGCCACTTTTCTTACTTGTTGGTAAATATTAATCGTATATGTATGTTAATCATGGCAATATGTTAAAAATATGTTTAAACTCCTTGTAAGAGATGCATTACATCCTGCGATACAATAACACGCGTACAGTATGTTTACGGTGCTAGTCTAATCCACCAAGCGTGACATAAACCGGCTTTACAAACAAAACGTTGTGTAGTTTGAAATCTTTATTCGTTCAAGATAAAATCAAGCGTTCTCCCAATAAGCTTTTCCCAGTAAGAACAATAACGGTAACTCTGCATAGACTGTAACTGGACAAATCGGCCCATAACCATTTCGACCCACAACAAAATCAGCGCGTACTGCTTTCGGCATACAATTTCATGGAAACAATGGTATGATTACTATTTCTGCATATTATTTGTCAAGCTGTACGCTAAGGTTGTAAGCCCGCTGTTAAACACAAAATCTAGGATTATTTTGTTTAATTTAGTCTGAAAGTGTGTGTGCGGGTGGGGGGTAAATACATAGGTATTACGACACCTACCCATATCGCCCATAACTACCCATAAAGTGCAAATTTTGCAGTAGTTATCGTATTTAACTCTGCCTAGAAGCTTCAGAGGGACAAAACCTTCTGACATAGGTATGTTTATTATTACTATTATTATTTCTATTATTATTTCTATCTGTGATGCAACATTACAAATAATTGAAATGACCCTCTAAGGCTCCTATATGCGGATTATATCACTTACCATAATAGCCCAAAATTCACAATACCGCCTGTCACTGGAAAATCACTTTTTCTTACTGTCAGTGATGCAATATTAAAATACATAGATTGGCATAAAACAATCTCCGGTAGGACTTTTTCAGAGGAGTACTGACATCTACTCTTATAGCCCAATATTAACTGTAGTTTGCATGGTTAAGTATTAGAATAAAGTTAAGTGAGGCATTACCACTTGACAAATTGTTGCATGGTTAATCAAAACAATAAGCTTCAGTTGGGCAGTACCTTGAGACACAAGAAATTTTGTTTTCTATTGCTTTATTTTTTTTTCCCCATACAGCATGACAAATATGAAGTTATAATTGACCGACCCTCTGGAGCCCCTTTATTGGGATTGTGACACCTTAGCCTACAGGCTATTATTTACAGTGGTTATCAGGGATAATAAAAACAATAAGAATCAGTGGGGAAGTACCAACAGATACAATTTTTTTTTTTACCCTGAAAGGTATATTTACATATTTAATGTAATTATTGACCAACTCCTCTGGGGTCCGTTCTTTTGGATTGTGACACCTACCCCTGTAGCCCATTATGTACAGTTGATATTAGGGATAATAAAAAGAATAAGCTTCAGTGGGGCAGTACCACCAGGCACTAGAATTTGTTATGTTTTTATGTCCATGAGGAAAAATTACTAATACATGTATAAGGTAATCATTGACCAACCGCTCTAGGGCCCCTTCATTAGGATTATGACACCTTACCATATAGCTTATTATTTACACTGAATATCAGGGAAAGTAAAAAACAATAAGCTTCAGTGGGGCAGTACTACCAGACACAATATTTTTTTCTTCTCTTTCAATCCCTGTGGTAAAACCACAAATAAAACGTAATTATTGACCGACCATTCTGAAGCCCCTTTTAAGGGATTGTGACACCTACCCATACAGTTTTTTATTTACAGTGTATATCAGGGATAAAAAATATAATAAGCTTCAGTGGGGCAGTACCACCAGACACAGGATTTTTTTTTCTTTTGTTTTTCCATTCCTGAGGCAAGATGACAAATTTAATGTATTTATTGACCACCCCCTCTAGGGCCCCTTCGTTGGGATTGTGACACCTACTCCTATACCCCATTATTTACAGTGGATATCGGGGATAACAAAAGCAATAAGATTGAGTGGGGCAGTACCACCAGACACAGGATTTTTCTTAGATCTTTTTATCCTCTAGGCAAAAATACCACATTTGATTGTATTATTGAGTGACCCCTCTGGGGCCCATTTATTGGGATTGTGACACCTACCCCTGTATTCCATTATGTACAGTGGATATTGGGGATAATAAAAACAATAAGCTTCAGTGGGGCACTACCACCAGACACAGTATTTTTTTCTTCTCTTTCAATCCCTGTGGTAAAATTAAAAAAAAAAAAAAAAACGTAATTATTGACCGACCCCTCTGAAGCCCCTTTTAAGGGATTGTGACACCTACCCATACAGTTTTTTATTTACAGTGTATATCAGGGATAAAAAATATAATAAGCTTCAGTGGGGCAGTACCACCAGACACAAGATATTTTTTTCTTTCGTTTTTCCATTCCTGAGGCAACATTACAAATTTAACGTACTTATTGACCAGCCCCTCTTGGGACCCTTCATTGGGATTGTGACACCTACTCCTATACCCCATTATTTACAGTGGATATCAGGGATAACAAAAGCAATAAGACTGAGTGGGGCAGTACCACCAGACACAGGATTTTTCTTATATCTTTTTATACTCTAGACAAAAATAATAAATTTGATGTTATTATTGACTGACCCCTCTGGGGCCCATTTACTGGGATTGTGACACCTACCCCTGTAGTCCATTATGTACAGTGGATATTGGGGATAATAAAAACAATAAGCTTCATTGGGGCAGTACCACCAGACACAATATTTTTTTTTCTCTTTCAATCCCTGTGGTAAAATCACAAATAAAACATAATTATTGACCGACCCCTCTGAAGCCCCTTTTAAGGGATTGTGACACCTACCCATACAGCTTTTTATTAACAGTGTATATCAAGGATGAAAAATATAACAAGCTCCAGTGGGGCAGTACCACCAGACACAGGATTTTTTTTTTTTTTCCTTTTGTTTTTCCATTCCTTAGGCAAAATTACAAATTTAATGTACTTATTGACCAGCCCCTCTAGGGCCCCTTCATCGGGATTGTGACACCTACTCTTATACCCCATTATTTACAGTGGATATCAGAGATAACAAAAGCAATAACATTGAGTGGGGCAGTACCACCAGACACAGGATTTTTTTTTTTTCTTTTGTTTTTCCATTCCTGAGGCAACATTACAAATTTAACATACTTATTGACCAGCCCCTCTAGGGCCCCTTCATTGGGATTGTGACACCTACTCCTATACCCCATTATTTACAGTGGATATCGGGGATAACAAAAGCAATAAGATTGAGTGGGGCAGTACCTCCAGACACAGGATTTTTCTTAGATCTTTTTATACTCTAGACAAAAATAACAAATTTGATGTTATTATTGACTGACCCCTCTGGGGCCCATTTATTGGGATTGTGACACCTACCCCTGTATTCCATTATGTACAGTGGATATTGGGGATAATAAAAACAATAAGCTTCGGTGGGGCACTACCACCAGACACAATGTTATTTTCTTCTCTTTCAATCCCTGCGGTAAAATCACAAATAAAACATGATTATTGACCGACCCCTCTGAAGCCCCTTTTAAGGGATTGTGACACCTACCCATACAGTTTTTTATTTACAGTGTATATCAGGGATAAAAAATATAATAAGCTCCAGTGGGGCAGTACCACCAGACACAGGATTTTTTTTTTTTCCTTTTGTTTTTCCATTCCAGAGGCAAGATGACAAATTTAACATACTTACTGACCAGCCCCTCTAGGGCCCCTTCATTGGGATTGTGACACCTACTCTTATACCCCATTATTTACAGTGGATATCAGAGATAACAAAAGCAATAACATTGAGTGGGGCAGTACCACCAGACACAGGATTTTTTTTTTTTCTTTTGTTTTTCCATTCCTGAGGCAACATTACAAATTTAACATACTTATTGACCAGCCCCTCTAGGGCCCCTTCATTGGGATTGTGACACCTACTCCTATACCCCATTATTTACAGTGGATATCGGGGATAACAAAAGCAATAAGATTGAGTGGGGCAGTACCTCCAGACACAGGATTTTTCTTAGATCTTTTTATACTCTAGACAAAAATAACAAATTTGATGTTATTATTGACTGACCCCTCTGGGGCCCATTTATTGGGATTGTGACACCTACCCCTGTATTCCATTATGTACAGTGGATATTGGGGATAATAAAAACAATAAGCTTCGGTGGGGCACTACCACCAGACACAATGTTATTTTCTTCTCTTTCAATCCCTGCGGTAAAATCACAAATAAAACATGATTATTGACCGACCACTCTGAAGCCCCTTTTAAGGGATTGTGACACCTACCCATACAGTTTTTTATTTACAGTGTATATCAGGGATAAAAAATATAATAAGCTCCAGTGGGGCAGTACCACCAGACACAGGATTTTTTTTTTTTCTTTTGTTTTTCCATTCCAGAGGCAAGATGACAAATTTAACATACTTATTGACCAGCCCCTCTTGGGCCCCTTCATTGGGATTGTGACACCTACCCCTATAACCCATTATTTACAGTGGATATCAGGGGTAATAAAAGCAATAAGACTGAGTGGGGCAGTACTACCAGACACAGGAATTTTCTTAAATTTCTTTTATCTTTCAGAAAAAAATACCACATTTGATTGTATTATTGAGTGACCCCTCTGGGGCCCATTTATTGGGATTGTGACACCTACCCCAGTACTGCATTATGTACAGGGGATATTGGGGATAATAAAAACAATAAGCTTCAGTGGGGCAGTACCACCAGACCCAAGAATTTTTTCTTCTCTTTTTATCCAGGCAGTAAAATAACAATAAAAAAAGTAATTTTTGACCGTCCCCTCTGCAGCCCCTTTTAAGGGATTGTGACACCTACCCATACAGCTTTTTATTTACAGGGCATATCAAGGATAATAAAAATAATAGGCTTCACTGGGGCAGTACCACTAGACACAAGATTTTTTTTCCCCTGAGGCAAAATTACAAATTTAACGTTCTTATTGACCAGCCCCTCTAGGACACCTTCATTGGGATTGTGACACCTACCCCTATATCGCATTATTTACAGTGGATATCAGGGATAATAAAAGCAATAAGATTGAGTGGGGCAGTACCACCAGACACAGGATTTTTCTTAAATTTGTTTTATCTTTCAGAAAAAAATACAAAAATTTGATGGTATTATTGAGTGACCCCTCTGGGGCCCATTTATCGGGATTGTGACACCTACACCAGTAGTGCATTATGTACAGGGGATATTGCGGATGAAAAAAAAAAAACAATAAGCTTCAGTGGGGCAGTACCACTAGACCCAAGAATATTTTCTTCTCTTTTTATTCCTGCGGTAAAATAACAAAAAAAAAAAAACGTTATTATTGACCGATCCCTCTGCAGCCCCTTTTAAGGGATTGTGACACCTACCAATACAGCTTTTTATTTACAGGGCATATCAAGGATAATAAAAATAATAGGCTTCACTCGGGCAGTACCGCTAGACACAAGATTTTTTTTTTTTCCTGAGGTAAAATTACAAATTTAACGTTCATATTGACCAGCCCCTCTAGGACACCTTCAATGGGATTGTGACACCTACCTCTATATCCCATTATTTACAGTGGATATCAAGGATAATAAAAGCAATAAGATTGAGTAGGGCAGTACCACCAGACACAGGATTTTTCTTAAATTTGTTTTATCTTTCAGAAAAAAATACAAAAATTTGATGGTATTATTGAGTGACCCCTCTGGGGCCCATTTATTGGGATTGTGACACCTACCCTAGTAGTGCATTATGTACAGTGGATATTGGGAATAATAAAAACAATAAGCTTCAATGGGGCAGTACCACCAGACCCAAAAATTTATTCTTCTCTTTTCATTCCTGCGGTAAAATCACATAGAAAACGTCATTATTGACCGACCCCTCTGCAGCCCCTTTTAAGGGAATGTGACACCTACCCATACAGCTTTTTATTTACAGTGCATATCAAGGATAATAAAAATTATAAGTCTCATTGGGACAGTACCACCACACATGTTTTTTATTTTTGTTTTTCCTGAGGCAAAATTACAAATTTTACGTACTTATTGACCAGCCCCTCTAGGGCCCCTTCAATGGATTGTGACACCTACCCTTATATCCCATTATTTACAGTGGATATCAGGGATAATAAAAGCAATAAGATTGAGTGGGGCAGTACCACCAGACACAGGATTTTTCTTAAATTTCTTTTGCCCTTCAGACAAAAATACCAAATTTGATGGTATTATTGAGTGACCCCTCTATTGACCATTCTTTGGGATTGCGACTCCTACCCCAGTAGTGCATTATGTACAGTGGATATTGGGGATAAGATAAACAGTAAGCTTTAGTGGGGCAGCACCAACAGACCCAAGAAATTTTTTTTCTCTTTTTATCCACGCGGTAAAATCACAAAAAAATGTAATTATTGACCAACCCCTCTGCAGCCCCTTTTAAGGGATTGTGACACCTATGCATATAGTTTTTTATTTAAAGTGCATATCAAGGATAATAAAAATAACAGGTTTCAGTGGGGCAGTACCACTAAACACAAGACTTTTTTTCTTTGTTTTTTTTTTTTCCTGAGGCAAAATTACAAATTTAACATTCTTATTGAAGGGGCCCCTCTAGGGCACCTTCAATGGGATTGTGACACCTACTCCTATACCCCATTATTTACAGTGGGTATCAGGGATAATAAAAGCAATAACATTGAGTGGGGCAGTACCGCAACACACAGGATTATTCTTAAATTTCTTTTATCATTCAGAAAAAAATACAAAGATTTGATGGTATTATTGAGTGACCCCTCTGGGGCCCGCTTATTGGGATTGTGACTCCTACCCTAGTAGTGCATTATGTACAGTAGATATTGGGAATAATAAAAACAATAAGCTTCAGTGGGGCAGTACCACCAGACCCAAAAATTTATTCTTCTCTTTTTATTCTTGTGGTAAAATCACAAAGAAAACGTCATTATTGACCGACCCCTCTGCAGCCCCTTTTAAGGGATTGTGACACCTACCAATACAGCTTTTTATTTACAGTGCATATCAAGGATTATAAGAATTATAAGACTCATTGGGACAGTACCACCACACATGTTTTTTATTTTTGTTTTTCCTGAGGCAAAATTACAAATTTTACGTACTTACTGACCAGCCCCTCTAGGGCCCCTTCATTGGGATTGTGACACCTACCCCTATACCCCATTATTTACAGTGGATATCAGGGATAACAAAACAAATAAGACTGAGTGGGGCAGTACCACCAGACACAGGATTTTTCTGCTATCTTTTTATGCTTGACACAAAAGAACAACTTTGATGTTATTGACTGACGCCTCTGGGGCCCATTTATTGGGATTGTGACACCTACCCCTGTAGCCCATTATGTACAGTTGATATTAGAGATAACAAAAACAACAAGCTTTAGCAGGGCAGTACCACCAGATTCAGGAATTATTTCTTCTCTTTCTATTCCTATAATAAAATCAGAAATAAAATGTAATTATTGACCCACACCTCTGCAGCCCTTTTCGAGGGATTATGACACTTACCCATACAGCTTTTTATGTACAATGCCTATCAGGGATAATAAAGACAATAAGCTTTAGTGGGGCAGTACCACTGGACACAAGATTTTTTTTTGTTTTTGTTTTTGTTTTCTATTTCCAAAGCAAAATTACAAATTTAATATACTTATTGACCAGCCCCTCTAGGGCCCCTTCATTGGGATTGTGACACCTACCCCTATACCCCATTATTTACAGTGGATATCAGGGATAACAAAACAAACAAGATTGAGTGAGGCAGTACCACCAGACACAGGATTTTTCTGCTTTCTTTTTATCCTTAAGACAAAATAACAACTTTGATGTTGTTATTGACTGACCCCTCTGGGGCCCATTTATTGGGATTGTGACACCTATCCCTGTAGCCCATTATGTACAGTGGATATTAGTGATAGTCAAAAACGACAAGCTTTAGTGGGGCAGTACCACAAGACCCAAGAATTTTTTTTCTCTTTCTATCCCTATGGTAAAATCACAAATAAAACATAATTATTGACCGACCCCTCTGCAGCCCTTTTCAAGGGATTGAGAGACCTACCCATACAGCTTTTTTTCTTACAGTGCATATCAGGGATAATTAAAATGATAAGCTTTAGTGGGGCACTACCCCAACACACAAGATTTTTTTTGTTTGGTTTTTCTAATCCTGAGGCAAATTACAAATTTAATGTACTTATTGACCAGCCCCTCTAGGGCCCCTTCATTGATATTGTGACACCTACCCTTATACCCTATCATTTACAGTGGACATCAGGGATAACAACAGCAATAAGATTGAGTGGGGCAGTACCACCAGACACAGGAATATCTTTTGTTGTTCTATTCTAGAGGCAAAATTAAAAATATCGCATAATTATTGACTAACCCCTGTCAGGCCCTTTCATTGGGATTGTGACACCTGTCAATATAGCCTATTATTTTTAGTTGATATAAGTGATAACAAAAACATAGGCCTCAATGGGACAGTACCACAAGAAACAAGAATTTTTTTGTTTTGGTTTTGGTTTTCCATCCCTAAGCCAGAATGACAAGTATGCCATAAGTATTGACAGACCCCTCTGGAGCCCTTTTATCAGGATTGTGACACCTAAGCCTATAGCCCATTATTTACAGTGGTTATCAGGGATAATAAAAACAATTAGCTTCATTGGGGCAGTACCACCAGACACAAGATTTTGTTTGTTTCCTTTTCTTTTTCAATTCCAGAGGCAAAATTACAACTATGATGTACTTATTGACAAGCCCCTCTAGAGCCCCTTTACTGGGATTGTGACACCTACCCCTAAAACCCATTGTTTACAGTGAATATCAGGGATAATTAAAACAATAAGATTGAGTGGGGCATTACCACCAGACACAGGATTTTTCTTATTTTCTTTTATCTTTGAGACAAAAATAACAAATGTTATGTTATTATTGAACGACCCCATCAGGGACCCATGAATTGGGATTGTGACACCTACCCCTGTAGCCCATTATTTACATGGGATATCAGGGATAATAAAAACAATGAGCTTCAGTGGGGCAGTACCACCAGACACAATATTTTTTTTGAGTTTCTTTCTCTGAAGGAAATATTACAAATTCAACGTAAACATTTACCGACCCCTCTGGAGCCCCTTTATTGAGATTGTGACACTAACCCCTTAAGTTTATTATATACAGTAGATATTAGTGATTATCAAAACAATAAGCATCAATGGGGCAGTATCACCAGACACATGAAATTTCTTCTTTGCCCGAGAGAAAATGACAAGTATGACATTATTATTGACCTACCCCATAGGGGCCAATTATAGGGATTGTGACACCTATCCTTGTAGCCCATTATTTACAGTGGATATCAAGCATAAAAACAAGAGGGCCATGATGGCCCTGTATCGCTCCACTGGCTAATACGTAAAATCACTACATGCCAAACATTACAATACTTGGCCAATTGGTTTTGAACATAAGACCCCTGAAACAGGACTAAAATTGGTAGCCCTAGTTCATATGGTTAGTAACAAGAAGATTTCTAAAGATTTCACTATATAAGCCCATGTAAAACTTCTGACCCCTCGGGGTGAATCAAATTCCCCCCTAGGGCTATAATTTACGCACTCTTGGTGAAGGGCCTTTAGATATAGCTACATGCGAAATTTGGTAGCCCTACGCTTTATGAATAAGTACAGGGAGATTTCTTAAGTTTTCTCTACATAAGCCCATGTAAAACTTGTGACCCCCGGGGCAGGGCCAATTTTGACCCCAGGGCTATAATTTAAGCACTCTTGGTAGAGACCCACTAGATAAAGCCACATGCAAAATTTGGTAGCCCTAGGCCTTACGGCTAGGTACAGGGAGATTTCTAAAGTTTTCCCTAAATAAGCCCATGTAAAACTTGTGACCCCCGGGGTGGGGTCAAATTTGACCCAAGGGCTATAATTTGGGCACTCTTGGTAGAGGCCCACTAGATAAAGCCACATGCAAAATTTGGTAGCCCTAGGCCCCATGGCTAGGTCAAAGAAGAATTTTAAAGTTCTCCCTATATAAGCCCATGTAAAACTTGTTATATAAGCCCATGTAAAACTTGTTACCCCCGGGCAGGGCCTAATTTGACCCCAGGGCTATAATTTGAACAATCTTGGCAGAGGTCCACTAGATAAAGCTACATGCCAAATTTGGTAGCTCTAGGCCCTATGGCTAGGTAGAAGAGGAATTTTAAAGTTCTCCCTAAATAAGCCCATGTAAAACTTGTGACCCCCGGGGCGGGGCCAATTTTGACCCCAGGGCTATAAATTGAAGAAACTTGGTAGAGGTCCAGTAGATAAAGCTACATGCCAAATTTGGTAGCCCTTGGCCTTACGGTTTCAGACAAGAAGATTTTCAAAGATTTTCAAAATTTTTCAGTTTTGTTGCCATGGCAACCAGAGTTTTTGAAGGAATAAAATTCTTTCAAGAAATTCTGAAGAGGACCATGGCAGGATCATTTCTGTGAAGTTTCATCAAAATTGGATGGGTAGTTTCAGAGAAGAAGATGTTTTAAAAAAAAGTTAACGGACGGACGGACGGACGGACGGACGCACTGACGGACGGACGCACGACGGACAACAGGCCATGACATAAGCCCGCTGGCCTTCGGCCAGTGGAGCTAAAAACAATAAGCTTTAGTGAGGCAGTACCACCAGACACAAGAATTTGTTTTGATTTCTATCCCTGAGGAAAATTTACAAATACATGTATGACATAATCATTCACCGACCCCTCTGGAGCCCCTTTACTGGGATTGTGACACCTAACCCTATGGCTTATTATATACAGTAGATATAAGTGATAATTAAAACAATAAGATTCAGTTGGGCAGTACCACCAGACACATGGAATTTCATTTGTTTTTATATACCTGAGAAAAAATCACAAATATGGCCCTATTATTGACGGACCCCTCAGGAACCCATTCATTGGGAATGTGACACCTACCACTGTAGCCCATTATTTACATGGGATATCAGGGATAATAAAAAACAATGAGCTTCAGTGGGGCAGTACCACTAGACACAAGATATATATTTTTTTTAGTTTCTTTCTCTGAAGGAAATATTACAGATTAAACGGAAACATTTACCGACCCCTCTGGAGCCCCTTTATTGAGATTGTGACACTAACCCCTTAAGCTTATTATATACAGTAGATATTAGGGATTATCAAAACAATAAGCATCAATGGGGCAGTACAACTAGACACATGAAATTTCTTTTTATTCTATGCCTGAGAGAAAGTGACAAGTATGACATTATTATTGACCTACCCCATAGGGGCCAATTATAGGGATTGTGACACCTATCTTTGTAGCCCATTATTTACAGTGGATATCAAGCATAAAAAAAAAACAATAAGCTTTAGTGGGGCAGCACCACCAGACACAAGAATTTGTTTTGAATTCTATCCCTGAGGAAAATTTACAAATACATGTATAACGTAATCATTCACCAACCCCTCAGGAGCCCCTTTACAGGGATTGTGACACCTTACCTTATGGCTTATTATGTACAGTAGATATTAGTGATAATCAAAACAATAATATTTAGTGGGGCAGTACCACCAGACACATGGAATTTCATTTGTTTTTATATACCTGAGAAAAAATCACAAATATGACCCTAATTTTGACAGACCCCTCAGGAACCCATTCATTGGGATTGTGACCCCTACCCTTGTAGCCCATTTTTTACAAGGGATATCAGGGATAATAAAAACAATGAGCTTCAGTGGGGCAGTACCACCAGACACAAGATTTTTTTTTTTTAGTTTCTTTCTCTGAAGGGAAAATTAGAAATTCAAAGTATACATTAATCACCCCCTCTGCAGTCCCTTTACAGGGATTGTGACACCAACCCATACAGTCAATTATTTAAATTGGATATTAGGAATAATGAAGAAAATAAGTTTAAAAGGGGCAGTACCACCAGACACAGATTTTTTGTTTGTTTCTTTGTTTATTTGTTTGTTTGTTTGTTATTCTTTCCCTTAGGCATAATTACATGTATGACATTATTATTGACCAGCCCCTATAGGGCCCAATTATTGGGATTGTGACACATATCCCTACAGCCCATTATTTACAGTAGATATCAGGGATGATAAAAACAAGAAGCTTCAGAGGGGCAGTACCACCAGACACAGGATTTTTTTTTCTTTTGTTCTGTATTTCTTTTCCCGGGGCAAAATTACAAATATGACGTTATTATTGACCATCCCTCTTAAGGCCCATTTATTGGGCAGTCACACACATACCCTTTAGGCCATTATTTACAGTGGGTGTCAGAGATAATATACAATAAGCTTCAATGGAGCAATCCCACCAGACCACACAGGATTTTTTTTTTCCTGTAGATCTATTACGCAAAATTAGAAATACCTGTATTCATGACATAATTATTGCCCAACCTTTCTTTAGCCCCTTTATTTGGGTTGTGACACCAACCCTATAATTTTTATTTCTATAGTGCATATCAGGGAAAAAACAGTGAGCTGTAGTGGGGCAGTACCAGCTATCACAGGAATAATTTTGTCTTTTTACCTCTTAGGCAATATTACCTTTATTAGAAATTGAGGTACATGCAGGTAGTGTGGTCAGTAGGAAGGAAGCATGGGTCTAATCCGGTCTGTATGTACAAAGGTAGTTAGGAATGCAGGCAGGCATGCAAAAAGCAAGCAGGCAGGAAGGCAGATAAGTGAGTTTATAGGTCAGTTAGTTAGTAGGTAGGCAGGCAGGCAGGCAGGTGTGTCTGTAGGTAGTAGACAGATTGGTAGGAAGGTAGGTTGGTTGGTAAGTTGTTGGATAGGTATGTTAGTAGGTAGGTTGGTCGTTTAATAGGTAGGTAGGTTGTTGGTTGGTATATCAGTCAATAGGTCATAGGTAGGTAGGTAGGTTGGTAGGTATGTTGTCAGATTGGTTTGTCGGTAGGTAGGTATGTCAGTAGGTAGGTTGGTCAGTTGATAAATAGGTAGGTTGGTAGGTAGGTTTTAGGTTGGTAGATTGGTCGAGAGTTCATAGGTTAGGTAAGTAGGTTGTCAGTTGGTTAGTCTTCTGATAGGTCTTTAGTTAGGTAGGTAGATGGGTAGTTAGGTAATTTTATGTTTTTCTATTTTATTGATTGAAACAACCTGTCCAGGGCCACCCAATGTGTTTTGTGACACCTATCCTAATGCCAAATTTTCATAGTATAGGTATTATGACAGGTATTATGAATTACGTTTGATGGGGCAATGCCTCCAGTCATCAATGTTTACTCTTTCTAAGGTATTACATTAATCTACAAGTAGCGATTAATAGGCCTGCATTTACCAACCCTCTGGAACTTCCTATTTATGCTCATTACAAACACAATCAATGGGACAATACCTCTTGTCAATAATTTAGCAGATTTACAATGAACTGACTCAGGTTGAGCCCATTCTTGGGGATTGTGACACCTACCCTTGTAGCCCAGTACATAAAGTAGGTATCCTGCATAATTGTGCTAATAACCTTAGGTGTGACAGTACCTACAATGATAGATTCTTTGTTCTTTCTTTGGTGCAGAATTAAAATCAACCCTTTACCACCCAACAAAATTTTAGACTCAACCATATTGAAAGCATCTGAAGAGTAGAAACTATGAATTAAATGCTGAGATTTGTTTTTCAAAAAGTAGAAAACAATGTGTGAAAAGGAGGAAATTATGGTTACTAGAATTTTCTCCTTTTCACACATTGTTTTCAAAAGCCTCTTTCTTCCGGTAGTTAAAACTTGGGATTGTGTGGTAAAAGGTTAACATAACGATATCAAGCTAACCGTTCTTGGGCCTCTCTATTATAACTGTGACATCAAATCTCTTGAAGATGACGTCATGACAACGTCACACGCTCCTAATGTAGGGAAAGAATTTATTTGAAATGTGATTAACATAATAATTGTGTATTCAGAGGTTAGTTTTTTATACTTTTTTCGACAACATATATTTCACCTAATTTCGATATAGTAATGGGCATAAGTGCAAAGGAAAGAGCCTATTTACCGGTATTCTTATCTCTGTTCCCTGTCTACGATTTTTAAAAGATAAGATTTACTGCAGTACTTAGATCTATCCTCAGTTAAATTCATTCAACTATTCTCTTCAATAAATAAGTTTGCGTAAAGCATGGTAGTGCAAAAGCAGATAAATTATAGGCAAATTTACTTATTATAGCATTCTTACCTTCTCAAAAATGTAATCAAAATCGCTATTTGCCGATTTTATTTAGTGTCGAACTGATCATGGGTCGAATAGTCCACTGATCGTCAATGCAGAGTTACCGTTACTGTTCTTATTGGGAAAAGCTTATTGGGAGAACGCTTGATTTCGGTTCCGTTCAATGAAATTGACTTTGTTATGCCCGTCTTGTTTACACGAACGCCATCCTTTGAAATTCCTTGACAGAATTTATCACAGTAACCCAAAATGCAGGCCTATACCAAATACAGTCAGATTTATAATCTGACCCATACATGTATCTGCTTTAGGTTAGCATTAAAGTAGACAGTGTGACACGTAAACGAAGAACAAAATATGACCCATATTTCAATATTTACCTACCTTTGACTTTTTGACAGCTTCCGATATAGATCGAATCCGGTGTTTCATTGAAAGATCTTCCATTTTTTATCCACGAAGGTCACGCAGCAGATCAAGTCCTCCTCAGACACGATGATAAGTTGACCCAATTGTAGGGAAAAGTATTACGATTATGGGTTAAGTGCGTGTGCTCTTAACCTGAAAAAAAACTTAACCCTTTCAGCACAAATATACATGTATAAACTCGATCTTTTGACGGTTAGAAATACAATCCGATAACACTTCGAAGATTTTAATCTTACTGAATTGACTTAAAATGCATTCCGTTTTGATAAAACATCAAATTACTTGTTCCTTGCATTCTGATCTTAATAACGCGATCTGCAAAAGCACATGTTATCGAGTCTACTACCGAAAGCGTTACAGGATGTGACTAAAACACGGGCTTTTTACTCGGACGGACTTCACATAGTGGGAAATTGTGGATGACAGTAGAAGAATGATTTCTTGAAGATGAAGTCATTAAGGTAAAAAAAAAAAGCCATACTCTGTGAAAAGGGGGCTTAATGCATCTGCAAAAAGTATCGATTCATGTCAGCCGACGTGGATCGAAGCTTTGTGCCATTTGTTGGTTTTCTGCATGTCCAAAGACTATTCTACCTCCATATCCAGTCATTTGTCAACCTGAATGGATTTTATGGAGTCCTAATAATTGGCCTGCAACACGCGAAAAGGGACATTTGCGTAAAGTGTTATCCCGGATCAGCCTGCGCACTCGGCGCAGGCTAATCCGAGACGACACTTTCCGTTTTTATGTAATTTTCTGTTTTGCGCCTGTCTACTGAAGGACAAAATCTAATGTAGTCGTAAAGTGCCGTCTCGGGTTAGCCTGCGCGGACTGCGCAGGCTGATCCGAGATGACACTTTACGCAAATGTCCGAATGCCCATTTTCGCGTGTTGCAAGCCATATGGTATAAGGCATTACGGAGATGCGTGAAGCCCCCTTTACCAGAGAATGGCTCAAATTTAGAAAGAGAACAGACACGTACAAATACCATGGATACAATAAATTCTCAGCCGTGTGAATTTACCCTGTTGGTGTTGAAACCTTTTTTTGTTGTTCATACAGACAGTGTAGATCAAGATCAGATTGCACAGAACGTATAGTCTGATCTTGGATCAATACACTTTCTGCTTTTTCGCCTGATGTTCTGACAAAAGCAGCTTTGCAATTTATAATATCTAAATCTTTCGTACTGACTGAGATTTTGCATTTCATGCATTAAGCATCACAAAGGTATCTACCAAACGATAACATTCCAGACCTGTCCGAATTGAAAGCGTTGCCGGATTACATATTAAATGCAGCGCAGATGATAATACCTTTTTACAGGGTACAAAACATTGTGGGGAAAAGAAAATGCTGGTTATTGTTTTCAAAAGCTTTCTTTATAAAGGTTGTTGAAACTCGGGGTTGTGTGTGAAAGGGCCACTTTCTTTTCAACAATAAGAATGTCTATTTTGTTCAAAACAGGTTCGAAAAGGCTAACTTACTGTGAACGGCTTGATCATTTGTACAATAAGTATACATACAGAATATTATGTTGAGGCATCTTTCCCGGTCCTTGTATTTGATTCAAACAGCATGAAAAAAAATCTAATATCGCGTGAAGGTGATAAACACTCTGAATTGTGTAGTAAAGGGTATTTAGATCTGACCACGCAGATAATTTAATATCATTAGGGCATTACTCCGATCCTAACATGAATTACAGTGCAATACTCTGAATTGTGTAGTAAAGGGTATTTAGATCTGACCACGCAGATAATTTAATATCATTAGTGCATTACTCCGATCCTAACATGAATTACAGTGCCACATTCTATCATGACCTCGAAAGTCTGACCAAAGAAATATCTGTTATCCTTCAAGCTGCTAAGCGGTACTAGATACGCTTTGCAGACTGCATTGATCAAGATCAGGCTGCACAGAACCTGATTTCCGATCTCTGATTTACACTGTCCGATACTGTATTTTTTTCCCCTAAATAAGAACAGTTTACTATTGGTTGCGCTTAGTTAGTTAGTTAGTTAGCATAGCCTAGCCTAGCTAGCTAGTTAGTAAGTTAGTTTAGCCTAGCTAGCTAGTTAGTAAGCTAGATAGTTAGTTAGTTAGTAATTGCAGTTCATCTTCATATTTTGACATTTTAAATACATGTACACTTCTAAGGGGGATTTAGAGTGGAGGGGAAGCGGAGTACACTCTAGCCCCTAAAATCGACCGAGGTATCTAGGTCGTAACACTTTACAGAGATGTGATTTATTCGCGGATTTCCGAATCCAAAGGTCATCATTGACTCGTCCAAGTTCAAGGAGAAAATTGTGAGGGGCTACCAAACCTCTTCCCCCCCCCCCCCCCCCCCCCACACACACACACATCCTCAATTCCGTGACATTATAAGTCTAAATCTCGGGCAATCAAAAACAATTTTTAGAAATCTATTTTCATGACAGGTATTTATAGAATAAGCGTTCAATTTACATGTGACGTAACTATGATTAAAGACATGTGACTGTTGTCGCCGATACTCAAGTTTCCTAATTTTATACACGGATCCGTTGGAAATCGATATTTGACCGATCAGGGTCCGTATTCTCCAACAATTCTTAAGAACATTTTTAGTCTTATTTAGCCAAAGTTTCTAAATTTGAAAGTAACACACCTTCTGATTGGCTAAACCAAATGGTTTATCCAATCAGAAGTTGCGTTACGTTTTAATCTAAAATTAGACTGAGAATGTTCATAAGAATGGTTGGTGAATACGGACCCAGGTCTTCGCGTTTACTTGGCCAGATTCGCAGCCTTTTCGGATCCAAACTAAACGACGATTTTTTTGGAGATCGAAAAGCGCACCCTTCACAACTCCGTACCTACACCTAAGTTCGGTATCAAAGAGGGGGCTCCATTTTGAAATACTGCCAGTCACATGATCTTAATGACGTATATGACAAATGTTCGCGCGCATCCTACTGCGCATGTATTTTTGTCGTAGATATTGAATCAAAAGTGCACCTATGTATTTTTTGCACATAATTGTAATACTAGTGATGCACTGAAACAAGTAGCACTTTCTTCGGGTAGTATTGGTGAAGAGAAAAAAAAATGGATCTTTGAACTGTCACCGTGAAATAGTTAAAATGCTGCCAACACGGCGTTACACACCAAACAAGGAAATAAAGGCAGGAAATTTAAAGCTGTGGAAGTATAGCTGTTTCCACTTTGAAAATTATTGTTGGAAAAGGAGAAATCGCTCCTTTTTAGTAATTTCTCCTTTTCCCACCAAGTCTGCTGAGCTTTTTTCCATTTTTTTTTTTTCCTTGAAAAAGTAACTTCCACAGTGACGTTCAACCTTGTTTTCTGACGAAATAAGCACAGATAGGTGCCATTTTTACGTTTTCTTATTGTTTAGAATTATAAATACTATAAGTGTGGAAAGTTTAAGAAAAACCTGCCCGTTAGAAAGTATGTATTTTTTAACCCTTAATTCGATCAAATTATTTCCCTTTTTAACTCAATGGTCTATATATAACATGCATATTTGTACATTTACCATGCTCAAAAACCAGGCTTATATATATTTTTGTGCAAAAATATATGAATTTTCATTAAAATGATGTATATATGTATATTTTCCTGTAATTTTCCTGTTTAACTGACTATTAAAGAAAGGCGCTGTAAATCCATTATAAGCTGAATTTTGGAACTGTATATACCTTTTTCAAAGCCAAATTTCTCAGAAACGAGCACCCACATCTTTTTTCACTGCAATCTGCTAGAGACATGATGAGCTTTGTATGTGCAAAGTTTTAAAAAAATCTGTCCGTTAGAAAAATTTGTTATATACGTCATTAAACATGGCGGCACCCATGTAATTCGATTAGCAACGGCAAATACAGCCACGGTGATAAGCAACCTGTCGCTGAAAAATGCTTACGGAATTGATAGACCAAGGTTGGAAAATAAATTTAGTAACTGTATGCCAACGGAAACATGTTTAGAAAGATTCTAATAGAAAATTGTGACTAGCGTTTCCTTCTTCAAAGGGAGAATTAAGATTTAAGAACGGTATTTAAAGCGGCGTATATCCGGGGAAGTTAGTTTCGTGTAGGTGCATGTCAAGCATTCGGCATACCTCGGGTGATGGAAGCCATCAAGTCCCTCGGCTGTATCTGGTAGCTTGATATGCACCTACACGGTACATTTTATCGCCGGATATACGCCGGTTTACCATTCTGAAAATTGTAAGGCTCCTCGTAAAAAAGAAAACTTGAGTCTCAGTTTTCTATCGAAATCTTTCTAACCATATTTCAGTTGACCAACAGTTGGTACATTCATTTTTTAACGTGGTTTATCAATTCCGATTGAAGTTTTCACCGACAAATAGACAGATGTGAATAACTTCATCGATGTTGTTTATGTCGTTGCTAAACGACTTACAGTGGCGCCGCAATGTATAAGACCACGTGATCGGCAGTTCAAATGGAAACGACCATTATACAGACGAGGTTAGCTGTAGGTACGGAATCGGCCGAGTTGTGACGAGTGCGTATCAAGCTATGTCATACAGCCGAGGGACTTGATCAACGGATCACCCGGAAAATGCTGGATGCGAAAAACGTGCACAGTTCTCTGATCCGGGTCCCGAGGTTTACTCCCCGGTGCTTTTTAAGCTGTTTCCCTCTTCTGTATATTTGTCGCATAAACATTCGCCATGCATAACTACAATCAGTTTTCTGGGTTTTCCAAACTGCGTCAAATTCACGGTATCGATGCAAAAATATATTTCCATTAGAACTGTCAAATGATTGAAAAGACATGGTGGAAATGCAGACAGATTTATGAACACATTTCTTTAAAAAGTCGAATGCTTATTGGATTCGTCACCACACCATAGTCCATACTTTGACGAGTTGCTGTTCAATGTCAACTGAAAGTTTTTATATGAGCCATGCTCTGTGAACAGGGGGCTTAATGCATCTGCGAAAAGTTTCGACCCAGGTCAGCCTGCGCAGTTCGCGCAGGCTGACCTAGGCCGAAACTTTTCGCTACATGTCAATTTTCTGTATGTTAAAGGACCGGTCTACCTCGTGATTAAGTCGGTTGTTAAAAAAGTGGCTGGTGTGGATCCATAAGAATGTGATGGCTTGTTTCGTATGATGGATTACGGAGATGCATTAAGCCCCCTTTTGTCAGAGCATGGTTCATATATTTTCTTCCGGCCATCTGGAGTGATTAAAGGCCAAAATATCAAAGCAGGTGTCATAATACATCTAAATTTAAATCATGCCATTTAAAAGTATAGAAAATATTGTGGAGATGACAGTTTGTTATCGTGTGGTCGGGCCATATATTAGTCGCTGGTAGAAAAAAAAAAATTTAAAATCAGGCAAAAAGTAAACAAAAGACACAGCTACCTGGTAGGTTTTAACCTAGTTTTGAAATCAATTTTGAAATAAATGATATGATATAAATTCAAATGCATTTAAACACCCGCTTTGTTTACATTTGGCTTTTATTGTTACTTTAAGTAGAATGATTTATTTCAGGCTTTCCGGTAGTTTATCGAGAAATAACGATGGAATATTTCATGGTTACGACCAGTGAAAAATACCGATTTTATTTTCTAACTCTTCAATTGAAGGCGGAAACAGTAGTTCCTAGTAGTAGTAGCATTAGTTACCCAGGTAAAATGCACGTGCCACTCAACCAGATGGAAATATGACGTAATTTAACCTGCATTTCTCGCACTTTACGTAATATTGTAATGCGTTGTTATGCGGAGGGGGAACGCCAGGGAGAATTACCGAAAAGAAGTGTAGTGGATTTTGATATAAGTTCCCCCCAAAGAGGGTTAAAAGCATGAAATACATAGTTTTTTTTTTTTTCGGCGAAAGGAAAAAAAAAAAAGAAATCTCCTTTATCTTGTTAATGAGCATCGTTGTGTTTGACCCAGGTCAGAAGAATTTGACACTTGAAAATCGGAAAACACTTTAAAAAAAGAATTGCAACATGTTCAATATGACCGTACAATATTACCGTGACGGATACATTATCAAAAGCAAAAGATTGATAAAAGATGCAGAATAAAGAATGAATAATCAAACTATACTTGTCACCCTCTTGCTATTTTTGCACTTATAGACAAAAAAGTGACAATGGTCGATCCCTTTGTTAACATTCATACTAACGGTATCTCGCGCACGAAAACCTATCACTTTTCCGGGGTGCGTTAATAGGGACTACTTTTATACTCAAGTTTGTGTGTTTATGTTTTATTTCAAACGGCGTAGATTATTAATTTGAGAAGGCATCCTAACCGACAAAGAAACTAATGAATGGTCTTCTTATACCGCTGATGTCGATTTTATTTTTTCTTGCAGTATAGGAAAATATGAAATTGAGACTGAAAGTGTTAACTGTACACCGAATACATTACTTTTTATTATCGCTCTGTCAATATGTTGAACTCGACCAAACAATCATTTATAGAATGATGAACCCAAGAAGTTTGACATATGGCCTGTTTTCTTTGCTTGGACGTTTAAGATAATATAGCTTCTAGTCATGCAAATAAATACATGGTGTATGACAAATTGCTAGCAAAAATAGATCGATATATCAAAATGAGGATTGATTACAATTAATAAGTAGATTTGTGACCGGATTACAAAATAAAATTGCTTAAATACATTTCATATGACTGCTTATGGCAGTAAAGAACCAATGTGCAATGTTTGTTAGAAATATACTTTGTAAATATTTATCAGTTGATAGCATTTCTATAGATCTATGATATATACGGAGATATTACTGATGTTATGGAATTGATTACTAAAGCATAAAAAATTGCAGCAAGGAAAGCTTATGAAGGAATTTTTAAATGCTTCAAGCCAGAGTTCCACGGAGGCTTCGCTCCTTGGTCTCCTATGAAGCAGCGTTGCCCCTTGACCCCAACGGTGGCCCAAGGCGGCCCCAAAGCCTCTCGGCCGAAAATTACCTCCCCTGAGCTCTTCAACCGATCACACTCCTTACTTTACATCCACATATTTACAAAATATGTGGCAATACTTATTTGATCATCAACGATAAAACTGACATCACTTCAATTTTCGTTGCTTAGTTTGAATGTCGCTATAGTTTGGTATCTTTCCGATACTTAAAAAGTCAACAGCAGCTGATGCATTTTAAATTTCTAGCCCATCTAAGCGTAAACCGCACGGTCATACTCATCAAGTCGGAACGATTTAAGACGTTTCTTTTTTTATTTACTTTTTTTTCCCACAGATTTAATCATACGCAAGACGTGATAAATGAATGGGTTTTAATCTTTTCGGTACGAAAAATAATTCTATCAAATTGATTCCATGCGTCAAGCTACACCGATGATGTAACCAGACGAACGACATGTAAAAAAAATTTGTCGGCTATATTTTCGAGGACAGATAACCATTGAATAACAGGCATTTCGTCCAAAGTGTTAGTGTTTTGTAGGTTTTAACGATATTTTTGTGTAGAAAAATGAGTTTTCTTCTTAATTCAACTAAATCTCACACTGTTGCATTAAGCTTTAATTATTGTAGTAACTGAATAGTGAACTGTTGAGGACAGCGCACACTCAGACTACCAGTATATAAACTCTGATCCCATTTGCGCCCCCTCACTCCCGAAAACCCTGGATCTGCACCTGCATTATACCAAGATTTACCTGCCACGATGCATTATAAAACTTAGGACTTTTTCGCCTTTCTTAGAGATATATAATAATAATAACTATTTATACACACAGGTATACATACTAATTGTTCCAAGCCTTATTTTTCTAGTTCATTGATTTAACCTTTAAAGTGCCTTTTCATAACTTTAGTTGCCTATGTGGCCTGTGAATATCTATTTCAGGCTTTTTCGGTTGTTATTGCGACCAGTACAAAATTAGTTGACTTTGCGGCCAGTTAAGATCTAGTTTAGACTACTTTAGTTGCCTTCGCGACCAGTAAACATCTAGTTTAGACTACTTTAGCTATGATACGACCTGTAATAATCAAGTTTAGAAGACTTCAGCTACCTTTGCAGCCAGTGGAAAACTAGTTCATACCTTATTAGTTACCATTGCGACCAATTAAAATCAAGTTCATACTACTGATGTTGCCTTTATGGCAAGTAGAAATCAAGTTCAAAAGCCATTACGGCCAGTGAGGATCAGTTTCAGACTACTAAAGATACCTTTGCAGCCAGTGGAGATACAGTTCAGATGACTTCAATTACCTTTGTAACTAGAGAAAATCAATTTGACTACTTACAGTAAGTTGCTTTTGTGGCCAGTTGAATTATGTTTAGCATATTTCAGATGCCCTTGAAGCCAGGAAAAATCAAATGCTGACTAATGCGGCCCGCAAAAAGTATGTTCAGACTACTTATATTGCATTTGTGGCAAGTAAAAATCAAGTTCAAAATACTAAATTTGCCTTCGGGACCAGTAAAACTAAGTTCAGACTACTTTTGTCGTCTTTGTTTCCAGTGAAGATTAATTTCAGACTACGTTGGGTGCCTTTGCAGTCAGTGACGATCTAATTCAAACTCTTTACTCATTGCGCCCAAAAAAAATCGAGTTCAGTCTACTAAAGTTGGCCTTATGACAACATGATGTTAAACTCAAACTAAGGTTGCCTTTGGGACCTTAAAATAAAATCAAGTTCAGACTACGTTTCTTGCCTTGGTGGCCAGTGAATATTAAGTTCATACTGCTGAAGTTGCCTTCTTCGTCAGTACTTGCCTTTCTGTCCAATTAAAATACAGCTCCGAATACTTAAGTTGCCTATGTGGCCAGTAACTTTCAAGTTCAGGCTACTAACGATGCCTTTGTGGCTATTAGATATCAAGATCAAAATACTGTAGTTACCTTTGTGGCCAGTGAAGCCGATGATAAACTTCATAAGTTGCCCTTTGGGGCCAGTAGAAATGAAGTTCATTATACTTTAGTTGCTTTTATGGTCAGTAAAAATAAAGTTCAGAAAACTTAAACTGCCTCTGTTACCAGTAAGAATCAAGTTCAGACTTCTGTTCTGCCTTTGTGACCGTTCGGTAAGTTCTGCCTACAATAAGAATCATTAGAAGACTAGTTGTTGTTATTTTTTTTTTTTTTTTTTTCCAGTAAAAGTCAATAAAAGACTATCTACATTGCTCATCGGCCAGTATAAATAAAGTTCAGAATACTTAAGTTGCTTTTGTGGCCAGTAAAAATCAAGTTCAGAATACGTAGGTAAAATTAATACTACTTTAGTTGCCTTTATGGCCAGTAAACATCAAAGTGAGACTACTTAAGTTGCCTTTTTGAGTTAAGATCAAGTTCAGACTACATGTACTTTAGTTGCGTTTGTGGCCATTTGAAATCAATAACAGACTAGGAGTTTAAGCGGTCATTAAAAATCAAGTGCAAATTATTTTAGTTGCTTTGTGCGGCCAGTGAAAATCAAGTTAAGAATATTTAAGTTACGTTCGTGATCAGCAAAAGTCAAGTTCAGAATACATAAGTTTCCTTTGCGATCAGTAAATATCGATTTCAGACCACTATTGTTACGTTTGTAACCAGTAAAAATCAAGTTCAGAATACTGATGTTTCCTTAGTGACCAGTAAAATCTAGTTCAGACTACTTTATTTTCCTTTGCGGCCAGTACACATCAGAACCAGTACTGCACAGAACGTGCAGTCTGATCTTTATCTACACTGTCAGCTTTGCTTAGAAAGCCCAGACAAGAGCGACCTTGAACTTTCAATTAATGGTCTCATTTCTAGACTAGAAATATCTGGTTTATTCAGCGCTTTCAGGGCTACCCCTTTACCAAACAATCCTAACTTTTAACGACCCTGAGAAAGACGATTTCAGAATATTTTGATAAAAATAGGTGAAAATGCTGGTAACTAGCATTTCTTTCTTTTACAACAATGTTTTGTGTTCTTTCAAAGACAACTCTTATTATTTTAGGCACATTTTATTTGTCGTCTGCAGATGCTTTGAATTTGGATGAGTAAAAACTGATGTCTGGGAAAAGAATACAGATGAAATGACATGTAAAGGGTCGTTCGATAATATTTGTTTGTGACTTATACATTATATACTTAGTGAGGCTTAGAAATGACGTAAAAAAAAAACAAGTAATTATACTGATCAGTGGATAGTTAGTCCTATTTGTAAGCCCCGACATAAGTTATTATTCATTTTGACATTCATCGTGTACGCCGGGTCTTATTGGTTCCTTCATAGTTTCCTTTAGCAAACTCCAAAATAGAGTTTTGCCGCTGTTTGAACAACAAATTTGGATACTTTGAACCAAATTTGTCAAATGAAATATACATCATAAGTAAAATAGATAGATAATTAAAAATATTAGTACCAAACATGCTTTTTTATGAGCTAAATCCACTCTTACTCAACACCGCTCTGATTTGTTATCAGTGGCTGTGGAATAAATGTGATCATTTCGAATGAAACCACAAAAGCAACTTTTGGAATCTATTATGTTTTTTAACGAAATTTTGTTCGGCAAGGTCCAGCTGGATAATTGAAACTGATTTCGTTAAAAAAACAAGCTGTAGTCAGTTCTTGTTTGTTATGCAACCGTCTATATGACTGAAAAACATGGCGGCGACTCCGCCTGCGATCCGACGTGATTGTGGTTTGATTAAAATCTGGATGATTTAGGTCATTCTACAGCAAGACAGCGGCCGATTATTGGAGAGGTCATCAGACCTCTCCAACAGTGGTGAGTTTAAAAGGCAGACTGCCACAGAATTTGCTGTCTAAATCCATTTTTCTTGCGAAATTGTTCAGATACACAGTCTGTTTCGTCATGGTTTTGTAAATAAAGCGAAATCAAAAAACCGAAACAGGAAAAAAACGTGGTTTATTTTTATATGACGAATTTCAGAAAAGATTTGTTACGTGTATATTAATTTGTCATGGCTGCAAATGACCTCTCAAATAATTGTAATTTTTCGTTAAACAAATAAATCTAAGCAGAAGAAAAAATAAGAAGAATTTCGTTAAAAAAGAGAAAGAAGACCGCTGGAAAAGATCATGCGACTTGAAAACGCGGCAAGAAGGTCAAATGACCGTCATGTAAAGCATGTGAGGTTTCTACGCGGCGGCTTTCTTACTTGTTTGTTTACATGTACCTAAATATATTGAAATTAAAAGCCAATAAACTATTTGAAAACATGGATGCTGACCTCTCCTGGCTTCTTTTGTAAAGAAGCCAACTTGTTTCCTGCTAAAGTTGGTCCTAAGTGTGAATGAAGTTCTTTCACGTATTTATACCACTTTTAGAGAGATCGGGTTCACTGAACAGAACTGAATAGGACCCTTTTACACGTTACATGCTAAAGTAAAATAACATGTGAAATGTCACTTATATAAATGTTGAAGGGTTAAACTAGTCTAAATATTTGTACTAAGTGGACGTTTTCATGTTTTTCACGAAAAAAAGATCGATTGTATTGCAGTGTGTGTTTCTTGTTATCATTCTATTTCTGTCGTCATCATAATCTTTGGTATTTTCATGTCTGTTGCGTAACTTTTTACCATGCAACAAAATTTTTGACCTGTACAGACTGAAAGCGTTTATAGAAGACAAATAAAGCATCTTTTTACATGCAGGAAATTGACCAATAGCAAACATTTTAGACCCAGCTCAGCCTGAGCAGACCGTGCAGGAAGACACGAGTCGATACTTTTTGAAGACGCATGAAAGATACATCTGTACTCTTTCACAAGCAGTCTTCAGCCAGTTTTTAACACATTTCTTCCTTTTTTTATGAAACTATGATCGTTCTTGCAAAAAGTCACCCCTTGCGGCTGCAAGGTTGCACAGATTACGACGGAAAGAAAATGCATTTCAAGTTTTGGAAGCCTCATAGCAATCGCTGTTGTCGTTTTAGGTTTTAAATGAGCACAAATCCCTTTAGTCTTTCTATCCCTTACACCATATATATTGGTAATTTATCTATGCTTACACAGCTGAGTCATCCTACACACTTTTAAGTTTAAAAAGCGTTTTTCCTCTCTAGCTTAAAGGATGTATCTTTAAATCCCCTTTTCACAGAGCATAGCTCAAATACATAAAATAATAAAGGTTTATTTAAAAATACCATCAAATATAAAAAAAGGAGAAGAAGACATAAATGCTTTATATTTAATGGCATGTTCAGATGAGCATGGGGAAAAAAAACAACTTCAAGTATAACAACAATAACAGACAGTAGATAACAAATAAGACATGTTATAGACAAATATATAACTAATTAACAAGAAAAGTGTTAGTAGGATTGAACCTTTGGCTGCTAAAGGCAACTCAATGCACTTTGGGGGCTGGTAAAGTTCACAATCAGACTGCAAAGAGCGTGTAGACTGATCTTAAATCTACACTGTCTTTTACGGTAAGATTTTCTTTGGTGAGCAGAACTTCGAAATCGCGATTTTTATTGGTTTTTTTCTCTCACTTGCCTAGAAATGTTTGATTACCCAGGTTTATCCTCTTTCATTGGCCATAGCCGAAATTATGGACTTTTGTGGACACCATAGATCAAAATCAGACTGCACATAACGTTCAGTATGATCTTGGATCTATACCGTCCGCTTGTTTAGCCACGCCTATAATACATAAATCTTTCCGAGTTTCATCCCATTGTACTTGCAGCCGTCGGAGGCGGTCGAGTTTATAATATACTCTGGGAAAAGGAGATTAAATGCATCTGCAAAAAAGTATCGACCCAGGTCAGCCTGCACAGTCGGCACAGGCTGACTTGGGTCGAAACTTTTTGCTATCGGTCGAGTTTCTGCATGTCAAAGGGCAGTCTACCTCATGATTTAGTCGGACAAAATGAGTTGTTTTTTTTTGATCCATGATTACCTGATGACTTGCTAAATACCGGTATAATGATTCACGGAGATGCAGTACCCCCCCCCCCCCCCCCGTTACAAAAGCATGGTTTATTTATTTCATGTCTTCCGGTAGGTTATCGAGAAATATCGGTGAAATATTTTTCAATATTTCATGGTTACGACCAGTGAAAATACCGATTTTTTATATTCTAACTCTTCAGTTGAAGGCGGAAACAGTTATTCCCGCGCACTAGTTACCTAGGTAAAATGCGCGTGCCTCACAACCAGATGGAAATATGACGTAATTTACCATACATTTCTCGCGCTTGACGTAATATTGTAATGCGTTGCTATGCGGAGGGGGTACGCCACGGGGAATAACCGAAAAGAACTGTACTGGATTTTGATTAAGTTTCCCCCAGAAAGGGTTAAAAGCATGAAATAAATAGAATTTTTTTTTTTCGTGAAAGATCGAAATTTATTTCATCTCGTGAACATCATCTGTAACATTTTATTAAATATTACCGATGATGTTCACTCGATGAAATAAATTTCGACCTTTACCGTAAAAGTCAAATATCCTTTATATATTTGGCACCGGCAGAGTTCAGGATTAACGCAGGCACATATTTACCCTTAGAGGGCCAAACAGACCCTACAGATATTTCAGTCAAGAAATAGGACCCATATAAATGAAGAACGTTCCGGCAAGTGGGGATTTGATGCATTTCTGTGAAGAACATTAAACCAAGCAAGTCACCACATAATTATATCTCCATAAAATCAATCTTGTCCAACAACCGACTAGATGGTCCTTTGACATGCAGAAAATTCACAAATAGACAAAAGCGTCGATCCGGGTCAGATTGTGCAGACTGTGAAGGCTAATCAGGGTCGATACTTTTGGTAGATCTATACGTGAAACCCCCTTTTCACAGAGTATGGCTCAAAAGCAATTTCAAGGTTGCTTTTGTCCGGCAAAGCGGACAGTGTGGATCTAAGATCAGACTGCACGTTCTGTGCAGTCTGATCTTGATCTAAACTGGCCGCACAGGTAACTAGTGATGTAAAAGGCGCTTTGAGTGTTCAGGTACAAGAAAAGATACAAATGTCTACTTTTTAGTATTTGACTGACCACGGATAAAATTTGATTTAAAAAATAAAAAGAAAAAAAAAACAACAACAACAGGGCCATGATGGCCCTGTATCGCTCCACTGGCTAATAAGTCAAAACACTACTAGCCAAACATTACAGTACTTGGCCAATTGGTTTTAAACTAGAAAACATACATTTTTTTGTGTGTAAAATCCTACGAAAAAGTTATGACCCCAGGGCAAAGCCATTTTTGGCCACAAAGCTACAATAACTTGAATCCTGGTGGATGTCCACAAGATAAAGCCACATACCAAATAATACAGGTCCAAAATGTGTTGTTATAAACAAGAAAATTTTCAAAGTTTCCTAAATGAAAGGCTGTGTAAAACATGAGATCCCTGAGACAGGGCTAAATTTAGTAGACCTAGGTCTAATGGTTTGTAACAAGAAAATTTATGAAGTTTTCACTATAAAAGCCCATGTGAAACTTGTGACCCCTGGGGTGAGGCCAAACTTGACCCCAGGGCTATAATTTGGGCCCTCTTGGTAGTGGCCCACTAGATAAAGCTACATGCAAAATTCGGTAGCCCTAGGCCTTATGGCTAGGTACGAGAAGATTTTTAAATGTTTACCTGTGTAAGCCCATGTAAAATTTGTGACCCCCGGGGCGAGGCCAAATTGGACCCCAGGGCTATAATTTGGGCACTCTTGGTAGATGCCTACTTGATAAAGCTACATGCCAAATTTGGTAGCCCTAGGCCCTATGGCTAGGTACCAGAAGAGTTTTAAAGTTTTCCCTATATAAGCCTATATAAAACTTGTGACCCCTGGGGCGGGGCCAAATTTGACCCCAGGGCTATAATTTGAAGAAACTTGGTAGAGGTCCACTAGATAAAGCTACAATCCAAATTTGGTAGCCCTAGGCCTTGTGGTTTCAGACAAGAAGATTTTCAAAGATTTTCAATATTTTTCAGTTTTTTTGTCATGGCAACCGGATTGTTTGAAGGAATCAAATTCTTTCAAGAAATCTGAAGAGGACCATGGCAGGATCATTTCTGTGAAGTTTTATCAAAATTCGACTGGTAGTTTCAGAGCAGAAGATGTTTGAAATAAAAGTTAACGCACGGACGCACGGACGCACGACGGACACCGGGCCATGACATATGCCAGCTGGCCTTCGGCCAGTGGAGCTAAAAACGAGACAATACGTTTTAGCTTTTGCCTGTCCTGTATATACATGTACATGTAAGAAGTTTGCACATACTGATAGAAAAACGAACAAAAATATAATGAAACGCTTTTTAAAAGCGCCTTTTTATGATCACATTAAACTATAAAAATATAACAGTACGAACAAGAAATATCTTTAAAAAAGACAGACGGCGTGAATTTGCCCCAAGCAGGCAAGGCCCTTAGAATAACTATGTATACATTTTTGACCAATCACAAATTTCTGTTTATTCATTTTTTATCAGTTCCAAAAAGAAGGTCAAAAGTCAGCACATTCAGCTACGCCGAAAAATGGAATGCGAATTCATATTTCCTTGAAAATGTCATATAAGGATAGTACAAAATATTTTTTGAGTGAGGTTTGTTCACTGTATACTATATACCAGTTTTACGAACTGATATGCACAAAAAATAACAATAAAAAAGGTACTATTTCTACCGGAACATCTTATAAAATAAAAATAATTGAACCATGCTCTATGACAAGGGGGCTTAATGCATCTGCGAAAAGTATCGACTCAGGTCAGCCTGCGCAGTTCCCCGAAATTTTTCTCTGATGATCAATTGCCTGTATCTCAAAGGACCAGTCTACCTCATGATTCAGTCGTTTGTTAGACAAAATTGATTTTTACAGATCCATAATTGTGTGATATCTTGCTTGGTATAATGTATCACGGAGGTGCATTAAGCCCTCTTTTGCCAGAGCATTATATGTTTTATTTACTGATTACTTTCACATAAAAAATAAATAAGTAAAGCTGGTGTATGATCTTGATCGACACTGGCCACAATGTTAAGATATTCTGTTAAAAAAAAAAGAACAACTGGAATTTCAGTACTTGGGTATATTTCCCTGACTAACTCTAACATATCCTTTATAATCTATGTGCTTTTTTTCGATTGCGTTTTATTTCTTTCCAAATGAACATCTTCTCCATGTGCCACAATATTTACCGGGTCGTAAGTTATTGACATCTTAGAATGCGTCTACTATGACGTAAAAAGTAACATCTGACCAGAAGATAAAATTTCAGACTTTACCGAAATGAAAGCACAGACAACAAAAAAGACTTTGCTAAAACAATGTGACTTTTCTCTTAAAGGGTAGAAAGGATTGTGGTAAAGGAAAATTAATGGTAACCAGCTTGATCTTCTTCAACTTTCTTCTTCGAAGTTGTAACAAGCGATTGTTTGGTAGAAGAATTAATCTAGTTCACTGCGTTCGACATCTTTTGGATTATCCATAGAGATTATCTCTAGCGTTTTCTTCTTCTTGACCAAGCTTTTACCAACAACCGCTGACGCTAATCCCGCTTTCTTCCACGCAAGAGACGAAGCTTGAAAAGGCAAAGGTGGAAGACGGGGGTTGATTTGACCTGGACGAGGGTGATCTGTTGCTAACCCCGCGGCAGAGAAGTCGGGCAGCCCTGGCCCCGGGAGAGACCCATGAACTGGGTGCATAGAAGATGAACCTTGTACAGGTAGTGGGGGTAGTCTCGAGGTTGCATGATGTATACTCGGCGGTGGGACGTCACCGTTGTATGCTGAATCATCAACTAAAGGTCGATAGGTTCCTACAGGCTCTCGGTCCAGCGTTGTCGGGAGACTAAAGGTATTTGCCGATGTGATTCCAACTTGGGCCCTCCGTAATTTCTTTTTCAGTTTCTTTAATCGCTTCTTTTCCTTCTTTTGTTGCTTTTCCTCTTTCATCTTTTCTTCCTGTTCATGGACGTGTGCCATTGTAGCAAGTTCTTCTTGAAGAGTAGCTTTTGGGTTGAACTTCGTTCTAACAACCGTGTCTTCTGTTCCCTTTTTTGGAACTATCAACGTGTTATTCTGTGAAAAAAAAATTGCATTTGACTTTGTACAAGTCTATCTTGTTAGATAAATACGGAATATTATGTTGTGATAACTTTCCTGGTGCTTGTATTTACTTCGAGCAGCGTGAGAAAATTTGATATCGCGCGAGACCGAAGGTCTCGCGCGATGTCAAAATTTTCTTACGCAGCGAGAAGTAAATACAAGCACCAGGAAAGTTACTACAACATAATATTCCTTTTATTATATACCTACAACTTTCAACAACATTTTGCAATTGTTGACATTTTATTGGAAAACGGCAAATAAAAAGAGACAATTAATAGTGTGGATGGTAGTAACTTTGTTTTCATGAATGGCGGATTAATATTACAACGTAACATTTTGACCAATCCAATCGCAAATCAATGCATGCTTAGTCCGTGCGCGAGACACGTCATCATACCATATTTAGGACCGTATTTCACTGGGTGTAGATACGGATTTTTTATCTGTCGTGTGTGTTATTTCATCCGAATCAACGCATGTATTTGATCGGGAAAATTTACTGGTATATAATAAAATCCCATACACTCTTCCTTTTCTTTCTTTCTTTTCTGCCGTTTTATCAAAGACGGTAGAAAAATTGTCGAGGTTGTGTGAAAATAATCGGAGATATTAATAATAGCACATTTATTAGGTGCATTTTTTGTTTACGGAGATTTCGTCGAAAAAAACAGCCCATGCAATCAGATGGACAGATGCGTGCGCATAGCAGGAAGTAGTCGGTATCAAAATTAAAGTTAAAAAACAGCATTGATTCGAGCAATGGATAGACTTCGGGGTACATATACAAGTACCTTCTGCGCGTTTTTTAAAGACATTCCTTATGCTAATTACCTCACATCCCATTTCCAACTTCGAGTCTTGCTTTGAAATACTCAGAAACGGGGTTTTCCTTATTTATTCTTTTAACCCTTATCCTGATAAGTGAAATAAAACTTTCAAACCGATAGTAAAAACCCAAATTTTGCTGTTTCAAAAGTATTTCTTTTTTTTCGGGGGGGGGGGGGGAATATATCTCCTAATCGGACAGTGTAGAAATGCTTTCAAATACTCAAAAACGTTTTTTTTTTTCTTATTTATTCTATTCACTTTTATCCTGCTAAATAAGAGAAATAAAACTTTCAAGTCGATAGTAAAAACCCAAATTTTGCTGTGTTTTTGGGTGAAAGATATCTGCTTAACGGACAATGTAGATCCAAGACCAGACTGCACGTTCTGTGCAGTCTGGTCTTGATTTACACTGCCCGCAAATAGGTCAGTGAGTCGCGCTTAGTAGCCTAGGTGTTAATTAAAGCTGCAGTGACGTAAAAGAACATTCTGGTATCTTTTCTAACACAATTGTCTACCTGCAATTTATCATGAACTTCAGATTCGTATGCATGTACCTATGTCCTTCAGCTTGGCAACAAAGATTTGTTATGTCGTAACTCTTTCACATAATTTTAGAATTGTCCTAATTGAAGGCATTTACAAATTAAATGTGGCCCGACTCGCTGACGCTTTGCAGACAGTGCAGATCAATATCAGACTGCACAAAACGTGTAGTCTGATCTTTGATCTAAACTGTCCGTTAAGGACAATTTGTCCACCAAAATATATCTTTGAAATAGCAGAAGTTTGGGTTTTTACTTCCGGCTCAAAAATTTCATTCACTTATTTAGCAGGATAAGGATTGAGACGCATAGGTAGAATTTCTGAGCAAAGTAGAAATTCCTGAATTGCACTTAAATGTATAAGTTCCTACTTTCCGCAGGATAATTCTAGAATTGTACCGATTCCTATACCATTGTATTCTGTACAAAACAAACGCGGATATATGGGATCTGACATGAGTTGGCGTTTGAGAGGAAATTTTTAAAACGAGTCTTGAAAAAATGTTATTAAGCGAGCCTCTGGCGAGCTTAATAACATTTTTTCTTGACGAGTTTAATAAAGTTTATCTCAAATGCCAACAAATCTCAGATTCTTTTTATCACATAACGATATTTCACAAATTATAGATGAGAAGATCCAAAACCATCTATAGATGCACCCGCGGTAATATCCATAAAAACCCATTCACTTCTATGAAATTAGTAGAAAATGACGTCAGAGATGACGTCACACAATTGTGATATCAAACGTGTATAAGATAAGAAAAATTGTGATGGGTATATTACACTGAAAACAAGGGAGGTTATTTGATAAATATAGAATTTGACATGAGCTGGTGTTTGAGATAAGATTTACTGACCGAGTCCAAGGAAAATATTATAAAGCGAGCCATTGGTGAGCTTAATTACGTTTTTTCTTGACGACTTGAATAAAGTTTTTTTGTTCACATAACCTCCCTTGTTTTCAGAGTAACATACCCATCACGAATTTTCTCATCTTATACACGTTTAATATCACATTTGTGTGACGTCATTTTTGACGTCATTTTGTACACGTATTTCATAGACGTGAATGGGTGTTATAAATACCGCTGCTGCATCTATAATTTGTGAAATATTGTTGTGGGATAAAAAGAATCTGACATTCGTTGGTATTTGAGATAAGATTTTGTAAAACTCGTCAAGAAAAAATGTTATTAAGCTCGCCATATATAACATTTTCCCTAGATTCGTTTAATAAAATTTTATCTCAAACGCCATCCCATGTCAGATTGTATATATCTCACACACCAACGACTGTCATATTTTTTTATCACATCAAAGATATTTCACAAATATTAGATCAGAAGATACAAAACCATGTACTGGTATATAGATGCATCCGCAGTAATATCCATTAAACACATTCATTTCGATGAAATACGTACAAAATGACGTCAAAAAATGACATCACACAATTGTGATATTAAAGGCGAATAAGATAAAAAAAAAAAATTCGTAATGGGTATATATTATACTGAAAACAAGGGAGGTTATGTGATAAAATCAGAATCTATACTAGATCTACGAGAGTACTTACATTTAAATTTTTGCTGTTCTCCATGTCTATCTCCTCCTTAAACAGATAGTCTGCCATGGTCATGGTACTGGCCGTTCCGTTCACCTCCTGCTTTGTTCGAGTCCCTGTGTCGGGTGCGCGGCCAGGGAATTTTGTGTTCATGGGTAACGGACCTTCTACAACTGGCTTTTCTATGATAGGGACTGGTTTCAGTGGTTCGACTGACGGCTTTTGCTGAAGTATATAGCAGTGAAAATAATCATAGTTATGCTCGTAATCAACCAAGGGCTTTCCACATCTGAAGAGCCAAAAGCGAAAACATAGGCTTTTTTCAGATCAAGATCAGACTGCATATTATGTCCTGTCTTATCTTTGATCTATACCCTTGGCTTTTTAAGTCAAGCCTTTAAGATATATATGTGTTTCTAAATTTCCGTGGCTTTTATCTTTAGCCGTCGCAAATATGGACTATTTGCAGCTGCAATAGGTTATCCAAAGTGTAGGGCCTTTGCTTTTGAGAGTTCTTTTTCGGAATATGTACCATTCCAAACTCTGTTTGTCTGTCTATCTGTCTGTCTGTCTGTCTGTCTGTCTCTGTGTGTGTGTGTGTGTGTGTGTGTGTGTGTGTGTGTGTGTGTGTCTCTCTCTCTCTCTCTCTCTCTCTCTCTCTCTCTCCCTCTCTCCCTGCCACCCTCTCTCTCTTATACACACTGCTCTCTCTCTTTCTCTCCCTTTCTCTCTCATATACACACGCTTTCTCTTTCTGTCCTCTCTGCCTCGCTCACTTCTTAACTATTTATTCAAGAGATTACAAATACTGATAGATGATTCAACTATCAAAAAAGTAGTAGACCTAACTATACAAATAAATAATCCTTACATACCTTCTGTGGACAGAGTTTAGACCGAATTCTCTGTCGGAACACCCAACACAGTATAATTATAATCAGCAGCAGGACTACTATAACTACTGGTATGATAATTAGCATCAGAGAACCTGGAATGAAATAAAAACCAGACGAGTCATGTTCTGTGAAAAGGGGGTTGCAAAAAGTATCAATCCATGCCAGCCTGCGCAGTCCGCGCAGGCTGACCTGGGTCGAAACTTTTTGTTTTTGGTAACTTTTCTGCGTGTCCATGGACCATTCTACCTCAGAATTCAGCCGGCCGTTAGACGAAATAGATTGTATGGTTTAATAACATTTTCTATATGATGACTTGCATGATAATTGGCCTGCAACACGCGAAAAGGGTCATTCGGACATTTGCGTAAAGTGTCGTCTCGGATCAGCCTACGCAGTCCGCGCAGGCAAATCTGAAACGACACTTTCCGTTTTTATGTAATTTTCTGTTTTGCGCAAGTCTACTGTAGCACAAAATCCAACGTAGTCGTAAAGTGCCGTCTCGGATCAGCCTGCGCGGACTGCGCAGGCTGATCCGATACGGCACTTTACGCAAATATCCGAATGCCCCTTTTCGCGTGTTGTAGCCCATATTATAATGCAGTACAGACATACATTAAAGCCCCTTTTGCCAGAGAATGTCTCGGATTTATTCAGTACCAGTGTTTAGAATTTTTTCGTTTTTGCTCAGTATTAAAGTCTATACAGGGTCGGTGCTTATAAAACTTTTTTTTCACGCTCAACTCAGCTGAGCATGAAATTTCAAAATTTAAATTTTTAAACTTCTCTTTCCTTCTTCTGATGAAATGAGAGTAGTTATCTCTCACTGTTGTACTTATAGAAGCACAAATCTAATTGAAACTTTTAGCACAAATTAAATTGAGCACAAAACCAAGTTTTATAAGCACGGGCCTAGACTGCAAGATTCAACACTCTCTGATATTCTGACGTGTTCTTGCAAATGACTGAACGACGGAGTGACAAATACGGTCTTTAAATTTAAGACCTTCGCCCTTTGTTTCCATGCTATGATCGCGGATGTTTACATTATGTAGTATGTAACACGGTCGAGAAATGATACAAAGTAATACTGGGTTTGTCCAATGAGATTAAGGAATCAAAGCGCTAACGCAGTGAAGGCAGCGGATTTCTTTTCTGGCTCTGAATACATGTTACTAATTGGTGTGTTCTATGATATTTTTTTTCCTCGTAAACTATTATAAATCAAAACGGAAAGTTCTCCAGAGAACTCTCTCTTGAGATTAGGGTACGTATTCACCAGGGTCCGAGTTCTCCAACAACGAGACCTGTATGTTATTGTATGAATGTGCCAGATGGTGGAGACCCAACACGGTTTTTATTTAAGCTTGAAAATCTTTTGTTTCCTTAAATTAAAAAGACGACCGATACACGATGTTTTATATTTTTTTAAGAGAACATACAGTATCAAGTTGAACTGCTTTGTTTGAATATCATTGGCAGAATTATTTTGTTAGTGTACGAAACTGGTTTTGTTTACACGCGTATCCAGGCAAAACCTGCCGGAAGCAAAAATCTGACCTAAATAAAGATAGTAGGTTTCGAAAACAGGTATATACATGCACACGTGATGTTGGAACTATGACAGCGGGGTAAACCCGCTGCCAAAAAATGAACAATAATAGTACTCACTACTTGAGGAGCTTCCCCCAGCACCATCATCACCACCGCCTGTAATTATTAAGATCGAACAATTATATGAGTCATGCTCTATGAAAAGGGGGCTTAGTGAATCTGCAAAAAGTAACAACCCATGTCAGCCTGCGCAGTCCGCGCAGGCTGACATGAGTCGAAACTTTTTGCTCTTTGTAAATTGTCTGTATGTCCAAGGACCAATTTACCTCCATATTCAGTCAATTGTAGGGCAAAAGGGATGTTATGGATCCTTTGTTAAGTGATGACGTCCACGGTATAATGCATCACGGAGATACATTAAGCCCCCTTTGCCAGAGCATGGCTCCTATGTTCGTAGTTAAAATGACTTGCAATTCGAATTACTGACGACAGAATTTTAGGTGTGTCCATGTTGAATGTTTTTACAGACGACAAATTGAATATGCCTCTCACGATGAAATGTGTCTTAAAAGGGTAGAAAACGTTGGAAATGGACAAAATGCTGGTTACGTTTATTTTCTTTTTTCCAACGATGTTTTAAGAGGAATTTTTTTAATCCTAAGGGTCATTAAAGCACGGGACTAATTGGATAACAGATTAATGTGTTTACAGACGCTATAGATAGATACCAAACTGGACAGAAAAAAAAGTGTATACTAATATACGTTTTATTTCTTTAATTTCTCAAGGGGTTAAAAAATAATTAGAATGAACTTTTACCAGTAATTTGCACAAAACTCTTTCTGAGCCAGTGACTGCTTTCCCCCATAAACATTAATGAAATAATGCTCAGTATTGAGAAAGGAATAGATCCTGTCGCAGTGACTATTATCAATCCCTGGAAAGGATTTGGAATCCAACACCTAACACCGAGGTTCAAGCCCTGTGCGTTGTTAACTCTGCCACCAGGCTCGGTGGTAAAAAATCCAACTTTGACAAAGAATCAAACTTAGACCTTCTGTAATGCAGTCGGTGAGAGTAGGCCACCCTTGTAGCGCTGCTTTGGTGCCGCAAGACACGTTGACAAGCTTGTCCTCATCGGTACCTGATTTATTGGGAAAAAATAAACTTGCTGTAAAAACAAAACTGATTATTCAAATACTTAAAATCGCGGTAATTTCTTTTGAACTCCCAGTAATGATTTTTATAGAAAAAATATCACTCTTTTAAAAATATCACAGATCATTTGTCACAAAAATTACTGCTTGTGTAAATGTTACGACAACAAATACGATTTTTACCCTTAGGCTGCAAAGCGAGATTCAGTCTTCTTTGGAGGACAGTGAAAATCAAGATCAGACTGTACAGAGGGTGCAATCTGATCCTGGATCTAAACTGCCGTCTTTTTTTAGTCAAGCCTAGAAGATAAAAATCTGTCTGGGTTTCAGTGGAATAAATTTTTTAAACTCGCAAAAGTTCTATTTATGCATTTTGTGCTGAAATAGCTAAGGGTTAAAATATTCGATGTAATATTTATATACATGACTATCAATAAGGGTGGAATCTTAAATAATGCAGATGCTGTACAGGCTCCTACATGGTCGTTCACAATTCCATTTTTACAATTCAAGCCGATTTTTTTTTTTCTCTAAAAACAAAACAAAAATGAAAAAGTAGTAATGATAATATGGGCTGTCCGAAAGGTATGGAGTTAGTCGCTTGTTTTTACTCGGTAGATAATATAAGACACTTACCTTTGAAGCTGATCTGAAACTCCCCTAGGATTCCATCTGTATAGTTTACATGCAATCTTAGAAAACCATCGGGTTCTGTAAACATCGGTGTAAAACGGTTCGAACCTGGACCGTCACATGTAACATGTTCTGTACTTGCACTACCCATCACGGAAATAAAACAGGAACACACACCATTGATCTGAAATAGGCACATTATCATCATCATCATCACGATTATTATTACAAGTAATCTTGATTATTGCCATTATTGTCTTGTCACCACTATTACCATCATCATCGCCAGTAGTAAGGGGAGAGAGCCTGGGGCACTACCCCGGCCCTGGGTAGTGCCCCAGGCTCTCGTCCCTGAGTGCCCTACATCACCGTCCCTGACAAAAATTTGTCCCTAGTTGCCGTCCCGAAAGAATTTTTTTTTATTTTGTCCCTAGGCTCTCGTCCCTGAGAGGGATTTAGCATTCAAAATGGCGGCCTTGTGGAGGATACCCTGGCGAAAAAATGCCCCAGGCTCTCGTCCCTGAGCGGAATTTTTTGCAAAAAAGGGAAAAGGGGGGGAGTTTTTCCTAGGCTCTCTACCCTGAGAGGGATTTAGCATTCAAAGTGCAGGCCTTATGACTGACAGTCTGGGTAAAAATGGTCAGATCACTGAGTTGGACTTAGTTTTTTCACCTTATGATTGATTTTCTCTCTTTCTAAAAGCCTGATCACTGAGTTGGACTTAGTTTTTTCACCTTATGGATGATTTTTTCTCTTTCTAAATGCCTGGTCAGTGAGATGGACTTAGTTTTTTTTACCCTATGGATGATTTTCTCTCTTTCTAAAAGCCTGACCATTGAGTTGGACTTAGACTTTTTTCTTTCTAAATGTCTGAGCACTGAGTTGTACTTAGTTTTTTCTTCACCTATGTATGATTTTTTTCTCTTTCTAATTGCCTGACCATTGAGTTGGACTTAGACTTTTTTCTGCATCTCTATGAATGATTTCTCTTTTCTAAAAGGAAATTTATCCTATATCACTGAGTTGGTCTTAGCTTTTTTCCCCTATGAATGATTTTCTCTCTTTCTAAAAGGTTGACCATTGAGTTGGACTTAGTCTTTTTACATCTCTATGAATGATTTTTTCTTTCTAAAAGACTGAGCACTGGGTTGGACTTAGTCTTTTTCTGAGTTTTTTTACTTTTTGCAGTATAACTCTCTGGAGTATAACTCTTTTGGAGTGCATCTCTTCTAAAAGAAAGATAGAACTTTCGTGGTAGATGGTTAGTCCTGAAAAGGACTGTTGGGTTAGCTCTGAAAAGAGCTGTGACAATTTGAAGAAATGACAACTTGAAGATAGAACTTTTGTCTGATAGCTTGAAGGTAGAACTTTCGTCTGACATCTTGAAGATAGAACTTTCGTGGTAGATGGTTAGTCCTGAAAAGGACTGTTGGGTTAGCTCTGCAAAAGAGCTGTGACAATTTGAAGAAATGACAACTTGAAGATAGAACTTTCGTCTGACAGCTTGAAGGTAGAACTTTCATCTGACATCTTGAAGATAGAACTTTCGTGGTAGATGGTTAGTCCTGAAAAGGACTGTTGGGTTAGCTCTGAAAAGAGCTGTGACAATTTGAAGAAATGACAACTTGAAGATAGAACTTTCGTCTAACAGCTTGAAGGTAGAACTTTCGTCTGACAATTTGAAGAAATGACAATTTGAAGAAAAGATAGAACTTACGTCTGACAATTTGAAGAAAGGTAGATCTTCCGTGGTAGATGGTTAGCCCTGAAAAGGGCTGTTGGGGTGTCCCTAAAAGGGACCTGGTTTTGGAGGTTGTGTTTTTAAGCACAACCTCCAACCTTTCTGCAGGCTGGGCAGCTACTCGCTGCCCGCCTCTTTAACCTTTTCAGCTCCTGAGCGTCTAGGTTGAACTTCAGCGAGAACGGTGCCTCGTTGTCATCATCCCAACCTTCTGTTTTTGGTACAACGACCTTCTTCTTCTCCGATAGTTGGGCAAGCTCCCAAAAATCCATGTCCCTAAGTGCAGTCTCCATCTTATCTACAACTCGAAGAAATGAACAATGTGCGGGAAATAACGCTGGGTTTTATAGCTTTACAGGAGGATTGAACTAGTTGACCCATGACGTCATTTTCTCCTATGTTTTTCCCGCGTCGGCGTTTCATGCTGTTTTGGCTCCAAATTAATGTTATCCAATCAGAATCAGCGTTTTATTTCTAATACTAAATGTTTTATTTTTGACCAACCCGTGGGTTTGTTACATTTTCTTGTTCGAGGATTTTATTGTTGGCCAATCCATGGGTTTGTTACATTTTCTTGTTCGGGTTAGAAAAAACTAGAGTTTAACTAACCTATGACTTTTTTTGATTATGAGTCTTCTGACAAAAAATGAAAAGAAAGATATTTTATTTAAGATAGCTAACGCTGAAATGGGTTACTTTTGTACAGAATACATTTTTTTATCCTCCACTCTTTCTTTCGATTGATTCCATTCTATTTAGCATTTGCATCAGATGCTCAATTTCATACCTGATATATCTGAAACGTTCTCTTTCTTCTAACCAGAAGAGCAATGAGAGAAAAAAAATGTCAATCCAAACATTGTGTGATACTGACTCAGGTTTTACGAAAGTTAATGGTGAATGAGAAAAAATAATCAAGAGTTTGGTGTTTTATATGTGTGATGGATCACTTTTTAGGTTTTTTCATCCTATGGATGATTTTTTCTCTTTCTAAAAGCCTGACTATTGAGTTGGACTTAGACTTTTTTCTTTCTAAATGTTTGAGCACTGAGTTGTACTTAGTTTTTTTACCCATATGCTATTAGGATTGCTTTATTGTTTTACTTCTATCCATTACTTAGCCTTTAAGTGCTTTCTCTTTCTAAATGTCAGAACATTGAGTTGAACTTAGACTTTTTTTTACCCTACGAATGATTTTCTTTCTAAAAGTTTGATCACTGAGTTGGACTTAGTCTTTTTCTGCAATTATGAATGATTTCTCTAAAAGACTGAGCACTGAGTTGGCCTTAGTTTTTTACCCATATGCTATTAGGATTGCTTTATTGTTTTACTTCTATCCATTACTTAGCCTTTAAGTGCTTTCTCTTTCTAAATGTCAGAACATTGAGTTGAACTTAGACTTTTTTTTTACCCTACGAATGATTTTCTTTCTAAAAGTTTGATCACTGAGTTGGACTTAGTCTTTTTCCCCTATGAATGATTTTCTCTCTTTCTAAAAGGTTGACCATTGAGTTGGACTTAGTCTTTTTACATCTCTATGAATGATTTTTTCTCTCTAAAAGACTGAGCACTGAGTTGGCCTTAGTTTTTTACCCATATGCTATTAGGATTGCTTTATTGTTTTACTTCTATCCATTACTTGTCCTTTAAATGCTTTCTCTTTCTAAATGTCTGAACATTGAGTTGGACTTAGACTTTTTTTCTGTATCTATGAATGAATTTTCTTTTCTAAATGGTTGGACATTGAGTTGGACTTAGTCTTTTTTTTACTCTTTGGAGTGTAACTCTCTGGAGTGTGAGTCTTTGGAGTGTAACTCTTCTAAAAAAAAGAAGTTTGACAATTTGAAGAAATGACAATTTGAAGAAAGATAGAACTTTCGTGGTAGATGGTTAGCCCTGAAAAGGGCTGTTTTGAGAAGAGCTGATTTTTGAAAAATGTTTATTCAGTATCAGCATCAGTCGATTCGCTGTCTGACTCACTCCTTTCAGTGGCGATTTGCGCACGGAAAAGACGGGTCACCTGCTCAGTTTTTGAAATAACATACTGAAAATACATCTCAAGCATGCCCTCAATAATGAGTTCCTTCATCCGAAGGTTATAACAGAACACCCTGTTATTAGCAAGCTCAGCCCTCTCGTATCGTCTTCTCACTCCAGCTAAGCGTTGTTTAAGTAAGACGATTTGCCTCCTTGCTCTTATTAACTTTCGCTCAGCATCCATCCAAGTACCAAGAAGTGGTGGTATCGTAGCCATTGTGAAAATGAAATGTATGGAAAATAAATCGCTGAGATTTATAGCTTTTCAGACGGATTGAACTAGTTGACCCATGACGTCATTTTCTCCTATGTTTTTCCCGCGTCGGCGTTTCATGCTGTTTTGGCTCCAAATTAATGTTATCCAATCAGAATCAGCGTTTTATTTCTAATACTAAATGTTTTATTTTTGACCAACCCGTGGGTTTGTTACATTTTCTTGTTCGGGGATTTTATTGTTGGCCAATCCATGGGTTTGTTACATTTTCTTGTTCGGGTTAGAAAAAACTAGAGTTTAACTAACCTATGACTTTTTTTGATTGTGAATCTTTTGAGTTTTTTTGACAATTTTGAGTTTTTGACAATTTGAAGAAAGATAGAACTTTCGTGGTAGATGGGTAGCCCTGAAAAGGGCTGTTTTGTTTTTTTTAGAGGCTGTGTTTTTCCAGTTCTAATGGCAACACCCGAAATTCGCTTGGCAAATGGGGCATGCTGTAATCTTCCTCCCAAATTCGATATCAACCAAGATGATATCCGGTGTTGTCTTTAATAATAGCTGAACTAATCTTTCGCCGAGATCTTTGTATGGTTGTGTTATACGTCGCAGTTGGTTTTGTTCCTCCTCTCCTACGAGATGAGTGGTTAGTTGCAATAACTGCTGTCCGGCATTTAGATACTCTTGGAGAGCCTCACGTAGTTGATGATTTACCTCTTCCATATTGATATTGCTTCCGAATATTGACACTGCTTTCGAAGTGATCGTTAGCTGAGAGTCAAAGAAATGGTGAATGTGTGAAAAATAACGCGGGGCTTTATACGTTTACAGAGGATTGAAATTTTTTAAAGAGCTCGGACCTGGCAGAAAGCACATACATTTTTTCCATGCTACGTTTCATGCTAATATAGCAAAAAAAGTTATGAGACGTTGTATGGGAAAAATGTAGCCAGAACAAGTCTTTTGGGGGAAAAAACAGAATGAAGAAGTCTATTGTTTTTTGACCTTTTATTTATTGAACTTTTATTTACTGAACAGAACTAAACATTGAAACATTTTTTGCAATGCATCATAAAAAAATTTCTTGACAATGAAAAAAAATTTCTTGACAATGAAAAAAATCACAATGAAACATTTTTTTGCAATGCATCATAAAAAAATTTCTTGATAATGAAAAAATTTCTTGACAATGAAAAAAATCACAAGCAAACATTTTTTGCAATGCATCATAAAAAAAATTTCTTGACAATGAAAAAACATTTTCTTAACAATGAATTATTCACAACGATTTAATCACGATGAAAAAAACACACTGAATTATTTTTTCGCAATGAATTATTTACAATGAATTATTCGCAAAAAAACAGTATATAACAAATTTTTATAATGCAAATTCGCAAACACCACGAGTTTCATATTTGTTTTCATATTCCTACCCTTTTGTTGTTTTTTCTTGGTTGTTTTCGTTCTGTCTTTGGTTTTTTCGGGATCTTGAAATCAACGTGATTGTCAATGTTTTTCCCGTATTTGCCCTGCCCTGTCAATATTGGTATAGTTGGTTTTTGATCAACTCGCTGCTTCTTGTGGAGATGGTTAGCATCTTCCTCAGATTTCCGCTTTGTTGTTTTTCTTGGTTGTTTTTCCTCTGGTTGTTTTTTCTTTGGTTGATTTTTCTTCACAACACTTACGATAGAGTCCACTAAGTTGTGAAGATTGAATTTATCAAACTCGAACTCCACAGGAATCTTCACAGGAGTTGTTGAAATGCACTGATCCTGTTGACGTAGTACCTCGATATTTCTATTGAGCTGATCAGTACTTGCGGTTAAAGTTTTAATTTCCTCCAAATGTCTGTTTAAAGTCTCCAGCTGATCTATGATTCGGATCATCATGCTATCTTGTTTCAAATTTAGCTGCTTTACCTCTTCATAAATGTTGTCAAACACTGTCGCTGGAATGATGGTTGTCGAATTTAACTCCGGTGGTGGATTGATGATTGTCGAATTCATAACTGATGAAAGAACGTCTCCATTGTTTTCCACTGATGGAAAATCGCCCAAGTTGGTTTCATCTAAGTTGTGCTTCATATTGAAACTGACTCTGAATATTGATACTGTTTCCGAAGTGATCGTTAGCTGAGAATCAAAGAAATGGTGTTTGGTATGAAATAACGCCGAGCTTTATAAGTTTACAGAGGATTGAAATTTTTAAAGCGGGCGGACCTGGCGGAAAACACCGGTATTGTACTGTGTGACACCGAATTAGGAGTGGTAAAAAACACCGATATAACCGTCGATTTGATTGCACAATGTTAATGAAACGCCAACGCCGGAAAAACATAGGAGAGAATGACGTCATGAGTCATCTAGTTCAATCCTCCTGTAAAGCTATAAAGCCCAGTGATATTTTACATAAAATCATATTTGTTCCAGAATGGTTCGAATTCTTGTATGTCCTCACTGTGCAAACAGATGTCTGATAGAGTGTGGGAAATGTTTTTCCATACTCGAGTATCTTGGCCAGAAGCATAACTGTCCAGATACAGATGAAGGATTTTATGATGATGATGAAGGTTCGACGATTTGCTGCGAACACTGTGGATGTGAAATCATCCCAGTGGATCGGACGGAAGAATCGTAGAGCTGGATGTCAATGTGAGATCCTTCAAAAAAGCCCTTTTCAGGGCTAACCATTTAGCACGAAAGATCTTTCTTCTCAAATTGTCAAAAGTAAAAAGACTTACAGTCATAACTAGAAAAAAGTCAAAAGTAAGAAGTAATTATTTTATATTTTTTATTTCAAAAAGAACTTATGTACAATGAAAAAATCAAATCATGAACTGTAAAGACAAAAATGAATGAACTGTAAAAGACAAAAAATGAATGAAAAAAATCAAGTCAGTCTTTTTTTGTTTATAATCAATATTGTATTGAAATCTTTTTTTCACTCAGTATGTTTTTTCTTTTTTCTTTGAGATGTCAGATTCACATATGGTTTTACGTTTTCTTTTCCTATCGTTGGTTTTTAATTCCACATCTGGACAGATTTTATCCTTATGTTTTGTTGATTTGTAAAAGAAATAGTTCTTTGTTACTCGTTTTTTCTTCTTTTCGATGTTTTGCTGTTTTTCCTTTCCGTACGAACAACCCGGTTCTGCAGAAAATTCGTTTTTTAGATCCAAAGTTTGTTGTTTTCTTAGATCCAAAGTTTGTTGATTTCTTAGATTTTTTCGTGATGTCTCTAAATCATCTGTTATTTTGCAGATTTCAGAATCGCTGTTAGCCGCTGTATCGCTCTGCATGTCTACGGTCTGACTTTCAACCGATGAGGATATAGCTTGTGGTGAACTTTTTTTCCATGTATTTTCACTGCAGAATGAATTTAGTGTCCCGACGAATTTCATATCTTTGAAACCATCAACGTTGTAAAATGATGGTGAAATCTCAATGTCGTGACTGTGTGGATTCACGTAGACAAAAACAATTGTTCCTAGCTGATTTTCTTTTTCTGGACATTCTTTGGCCCAATGTCCTGCTTCGTTGCATGTGAAACAAATATTTGTTCTCACACCATTCGCACCATATCGTTTGTCAATCATCGCTTGATCCAAAACTCTGTAGCTGGTAGTACGGTAAACATCTTTTTCTTCTAAATGTTGCTGGGATAAAAATGATCCCACATAGTTTCCGATATGTTTAACATTATACTTTGATGGTATATTGCTGATCTCATAATCGTGGGTGTATGGATTAACATACAGATACACCCTCTTTCTAAGTGGTGATGTATTTTGCAGCTTTAACTCACTCATATTTTTTTATCAGCTGTACTGACTGAGATCGAGTAGGAGAATGAATAGATTTTCACAACTAACGGCTTATTTATACACTGTTACAACGGAGAGGGTATATAAATTGCTAGTTTTTCTCACTTCTGCATTATTGTCTTTTCACTCAGAGTTAAAACGATGGGTAAAAGAAAAAGAATAATAACCTATTCAGACAGTGAAAGTGACGATGAGGTGTTTCCACCAACAAAAAAGAAAAAAACTAGACCTTTGAAAGAAGAAAGTGACGATGAGGTGTTTCCACCAATAAAAAAGAAAAAAACTAAACCGTTGAAAGAAGAAAGTGACGATGAGGTGTTTCCACCAACAAAAAAGAAAAAAACTAAACCGTTGAAAGAAGAAAATGATAGCGACGATGAAAGTACCAACTCTAACTTAGACATGAAAAGTCTATATGATTTAACAGAAAAGGGTAATAAGAAGTCAAGAAAATTTAAAACAGAATCACATGTGCTGATGCTAAGTTTTAAGAAATTTGAAGAATTAACACCTCAGAGACTCCTTGGATTATTTGACGATGTTACCCGTGAAATCATTCGAAAGTTAAATGCTAACCCTACGGACATGATTAGAATTACCATCAATCATCCTTCGTTGGAAATAGGAATCCATATTCCTTTTTTAGCTGCAGACCAGTTACAAGGTGAAACTATGCTGAATGAAATTGAACGAGTTTTACAATCGAATACAGATTTCGTCTTGAACGATGGATTCATGACATTTGACATCACACATACAATACCACCAAGTGGTAGCGGAAAACCAAAATATAGATCGTCAGAATTAGATTCAAAGTTTTTTGCCCAGAAGAAGCAATCTATTATTCAAATTAACAATCATGACCAACTATGTTTTGCAAGAGCTGTTGTTGTGGGAATTTGCTACAGTGAACGTGAAAACACCGAAGTATGGAATAGAAAATGGGATCGTATTCGTCGTTCAAAATACGTCCTTCAAAAGACTGAAGCTGAGAAATTGTTACATGAAGCTGGAGTTTCACCAACACAGTCTGTAGGAATTGATGAATACAAAAAAATTCAAACAATCTTGTATGAAAAAGGCTATGTCATTAAAGTTCACCAACAGCATTCAAAAGTGGAAAAAATATTTAAACATCCAGAAGTGAAAGCCAATAGTAAGATCATACATTTGTACTTTCATCAAAACCATTATGACTACATCAAATCTATCAAAGGTTTTCTTAGTTGTGGATATTATTGTGAGTTCTGTGATGTGGATTACTCTCGTCGGGAAGACCATACTTGTTCAAATATCTGTAAAGGTTGTTACCGCAAAGGAAAATGTCCATCAGAATCAAAAGAATATGTTTGCAGTGTTTGCAGTAGACGATTTTTTAGTGCTGAATGCCTTGAAAATCACAGAAATGTTCAAGGTAAAGAAAAGAAATCCATTTGTGAATTAGTGAAACTCTGCTCGAAATGCGGTGCACAGTATCATGTCAGAAAGAAAAATCATGTTTGCAATGGAAAGAAAAGATGTCATATCTGTAAGAGAATTGTTAACTTTTCTCATCAATGCTATATTCAACCTTACCAAAGTAAGTTGAACCATGACAGCGATGATGAGACGAGTTCTTCTGTAGTCAAAAAACCACAGTTTATTTTCTTTGATTTTGAATGCAAACAAGACACAGGTGTACACACCCCGAATTATTGTATCGCACACAGAGCGTGTGATGTATGTATCGATAAATCACTTGATTTTCATTGTTCTACATGCAGTGAATTTGAAGAGGGTAGGGAAGTTATTTTTCAAGGTGAAGAAACTTTGAGTCAATTTTGCAACTGGCTCTTTTTAAAACATCATAAAGGAGTCACGGCTATTGCCCATAATTTCAAAGGTTATGACGGTCAGTTCATTCTTGGCTATATTGTCAAAGTTGGGTTAAAACTTCCAAAAGTGATCATGAATGGAAACAATATTATGAAGTTAGAACTGAATGGTGTACGTCTGATCGATTCTTTCAATTTCATGAATTTTGGTTTGGCAAAATTTCCACCCACCTTTGGCCTTCAAGAAATGAAAAAAGGTTACTTTCCTCACTGGGCGAATACAGATGAATTTTGGAGTTACATCGGACGCTACTTGGATATGTCTTATTACAAACCCGACTCAATGTCTGAAGAGGCTAGGTCAAAATTCATAGTTTGGTATAATGACAAAGTTCGAAATGGTGAGGAATTCAATTTTCAGAAGGAGATGGAAATGTACTGTAGGTCAGACGTTGATATCCTCAGACGAGGGTGTGCTGAATTCAGAAAGCTGTTTATCGAACAGGGTGGTATTTGTCCATTTTTAGAGGCGATTACCATCGCAGATGCCTGTAACAAGGTGTTGCGAAGCAAATATTTACCAGAAAATCAAATAGCTATCATTTCAAGTAAAGACTCATCCAGACGTCGCTTTTCTATGAAAGCGATACGATGGATTCAAAGCGTTGCTCAGGAAAAAGGTATTAATATTCAGCATGCAAAAAATGGTGGTGAAGCTCAAATCGGGAAATATAGTGTAGATGGTTTTCACCATCAATCAAACACTGTTTATGAATTTCTTGGGGATTTGTATCATGGTTGTCCTGTATGCTATACAGATCGAAAACAGATCAATCCTATTAATGGAAAACCCATGTCTGAATTGTACGAACGTACTTTTGAACGTATAGCAGATATCGAAGACATGGGATATAATGTAGTGTACATTTGGGAACACGAATTTGATGCTAAGATGAAGGATAAAGAGTACAAAAAACTCATTGAAAAGTTATATCCACATTGGGACCCTATCGATCCGAGGGATGGTTTGTCCGGGTGAAGATGTAATGCAATAAAAATTGGATATGATGTTGATGAAAAAACCAAAAAGGAAATCAAGTACATCGATATCTGTTCTCTATACCCTTATGTTTGTAAACACAAATCCTACCCTGTAGGTCAGCCAGAAATTTTGTCTGCTGAGAATATTGATATGAACAATATTCGCCAATATGAGGGATTAATCAAATGCAAAGTTTTGCCTCCAACTGATTTGTTTCACCCCGTTCTCCCAGTTCACTGTAACAACAAAATGATGTTTCCCCTCTGTATGAAATGTGCAGAAGAAAGCTCAAACATTTGTAGACATGGTAAAGAAGAGAGGGCTTTGGTCGGAACTTGGGTTACTTTTGAATTATTCAAGGCTCTTGACTGCGGTTATCGATTATTGCAAGTGTATGAAATTTGGCATTTCAATTCTGTGTCAGATCAGTTCTTTAAACATTATGTGGACAATTTCTTGAAAATTAAGCAAGAAGCTAGTGGTTATCCAGATTGCTGTCAATCAGACTCAGAAAAAGATCAGTTCGTTTGTGAATATGAGAAGGTAGAAGGTGTTCGTCTTGATCCAAGATGTATTCAAAGAAATCCTGGGAGAAGATCATTTGCTAAGATTATGTTGAACTGCCTTTGGGGAAAATTAGCTCAGCGTGAAAAAATGACCCAGACGGAATACATCAGTGATCCGTCTAAATATTTTGAATTAGTCACCAATCCCAATTTCATTGTAAAGCATGTAGAAATCTTTGATGAGAACTGTTCATTCATCTTGGTTAACTATGAATCAAAGTTGGAACATATTGACACTCATGCTACAGCCAATGTGGTAGTAGGTTCTTGCGTAACAGCTTATGCAAGGTTGGAATTGTACAGCGTTCTTAAAAAGTTAAAAGATAGAGTTCTGTATTTCGATACAGATAGTTGTATGTACATTCACGACCCTGAATTATGGAATCCCCCTATTATTAACAGTCGGTTAGGAAAATGGACTGATGAAGAGCCTACTTGTAACATTACTCAATTCAGAGGACTTGGACCTAAGAATTATGCTTACAAAATGAAAACAAAAGATGGAAAAGAGATAAGCAAATGTAAAGTAAAGGGGATTACTCTGGATTACAATACAAAACAGGTGGTAAATTTCGATACATATTCGAAATGTGGTTTGGATCGCACAGTAGAAATCAAAATTCAGTATGATTGTAAAATTAAAAGACACAGAGATAGAACGGTTACCAGTGAACCACAAACAAAAACGTTTCGTTCTGTATACACCAAGAGAGTCATTGTAAATGGTACTGATACTGTACCCTATGGTTATAAAAGTTTGAGAAAATAATTTCATATCACATTGTTGTGTACCAATCACTCAAAGTAAGTCGGGGAAAAAATATTAGCAACTGGTCAAAAAATAACAATCATGTTGCCGTTACCAATAGAACTACGTGAAAAAAATTATGGAGAATTTGTTCGACAGCATACGCTTGATGAACAAACACAGCTTAACATTAAATTTTTCTGTGTGAAAATTTGGATCAAAAAAATGTTTAAATGGGTTGCAAAAGGAGAAAAGTCCTACAAAGTGTATGCTATATTCAACTTTATTGCGATGATGGTGGACGATTCGGGGATGGATCTCGTTCTCAAGACTTATTTAGCAGATAGCTGTATGAAAGACAATGTTATTAGTAAACTGTTTAGATCCACAAGTCGATGGACATTTTTTATCATAGGAACAACAGAAGAAAGTTTTCTTAACGTTGTGAAAATGAAATCAGTTCTATTTGACTTTTACTTACGCTACAAAAAAGGATATGTTCATGATTCCTACGGAGAAACAATGGAAACCATGTCAGGGTATATTCTATTTGATAGAGATGTTACAGAAGAAGTAGTGAATTCAGCTCTTTCAACAAAAGACGCTTATAGACATGTTGCTCCATTCATAGGACTACAAAATTTCGACGATATGGACAGTGAGTATACAATGTTTTTGGGGTATGACCAATTGCATAAAGACATTACGGAATATGAAAACAAATGTGAAACTCGTGGTATTTGCGAATTTGCATTATAAAAATTTGTTATATACTGTTTTGCGAATAATTCATTGTAAATAATTTCTTGCGAAAAAATAATTCAGTGTGTTTTTTCATCGTGATTAATTCATTGTGAAAAAATATTCCAGTGCGATTTTTTTCATTGTTAAGAAAATGTTTTTTCATTGTCAAGAAATTTTTTTATGCTGTATTGTAAAAAATGTTTGCTTGTGATTTTTTTCATTGTCAAGAAATTTTTTCATTATCAAGAAATTTTTTTATGATGCATTGCAAAAAAATGTTTCATTGTGATTTTTTTCATTGTCAAGAAATTTTTTTTCATTGTCAAGAAATTTTTTTATGATGCATTGCAAAAAATGTTTCAATGTTTAGTTCTGTTCAGTAAATAAAAGTTCAATAAATAAAAGTTCAAAAAACAATAGACTTCTTCATTCTGTTTTTTTCCCCCAAAAGACTTGTTCTGGCTACATTTTTCCCATACAACGTCTCATAACTTTTTTTGCTATATTAGCATGAAACGTAGCATGGAAAAAATGTATGTGCTTTCTGCCAGGTCCGAGCTCTTTAAAAAATTTCAATCCTCTGTAAACGTATAAAGCCCCGCGTTATTTTTCACACATTCACCATTTCTTTGACTCTCAGCTAACGATCACTTCGAAAGCAGTGTCAATATTCGGAGGCAATATCAATATGGAAGAGGTAAATCATCAACTACGTGAGGCTCTCCAAGAGTATCTAAATGCCAGACAGCAGTTATTGCAACTAACCACTCATCTCGTAGGAGAGGAGGAACAAAACCAACTGCGACGTATAACACAACCATACAAAGATCTCGGCGAAAGATTAGTTCAGCTATTATTAAAGACAACACCGGATATCATCTTGGTTGATATCGAATTTGGGAGGAAGATTACAGCATGCCCCATTTGCCAAGCGAATTTCGGGTGTTGCCATTAGAACTGGAAAAACACAGCCTCCAAAAAAAACAAAACAGCCCTTTTCAGGGCTACCCATCTACCACGAAAGTTCTATCTTTCTTCAAATTGTCAAAAACTCAAAATTGTCAAAAAACTCAAAAGATTCACAATCAAAAAAAGTCATAGGTTAGTTAAACTCTAGTTTTTTCTAACCCGAACAAGAAAATGTAACAAACCCATGGATTGGCCAACAATAAAATCCCCGAACAAGAAAATGTAACAAACCCACGGGTTGGTCAAAAATAAAACATTTAGTATTAGAAATAAAACGCTGATTCTGATTGGATAACATTAATTTGGAGCCAAAACAGCATGAAACGCCGACGCGGGAAAAACATAGGAGAAAATGACGTCATGGGTCAACTAGTTCAATCCTCCTGTAAAGCTATAAAACCCAGCGTTATTTCCCGCACATTGTTCATTTCTTCGAGTTGTAGATAAGATGGAGACTGCACTTAGGGACATGGATTTTTGGGAGCTTGCCCAACTATCGGAGAAGAAGAAGGTCGTTGTACCAAAAACAGAAAGTTGGGATGATGACAACGAGGCACCGTTCTCGCTGAAGTTCAACCTAGACGCTCAGGAGCTGAAAAGGTTAAAGAGGCGGGCAGCGAGTAGCTGCCCAGCCTGCAGAAAGGTTGGAGGTTGTGCTTAAAAACACAACCTCCAAAACCAGGTCCCTTTTAGGGACACCCCAACAGCCCTTTTCAGGGCTAACCATCTACCACGGAAGATCTACCTTTCTTCAAATTGTCAGACGTAAGTTCTATCTTTTCTTCAAATTGTCATTTCTTCAAATTGTCAGACGAAAGTTCTACCTTCAAGCTGTTAGACGAAAGTTCTATCTTCAAGTTGTCATTTCTTCAAATTGTCACAGCTCTTTTCAGAGCTAACCCAACAGTCCTTTTCAGGACTAACCATCTACCACGAAAGTTCTATCTTCAAGATGTCAGACGAAAGTTCTACCTTCAAGCTGTCAGACGAAAGTTCTATCTTCAAGTTGTCATTTCTTCAAATTGTCACAGCTCTTTTGCAGAGCTAACCCAACAGTCCTTTTCAGGACTAACCATCTACCACGAAAGTTCTATCTTCAAGATGTCAGACGAAAGTTCTACCTTCAAGCTATCAGACAAAAGTTCTATCTTCAAGTTGTCATTTCTTCAAATTGTCACAGCTCTTTTCAGAGCTAACCCAACAGTCCTTTTCAGGACTAACCATCTACCACGAAAGTTCTATCTTTCTTTTAGAAGAGATGCACTCCAAAAGAGTTATACTCCAGAGAGTTATACTGCAAAAAGTAAAAAAACTCAGAAAAAGACTAAGTCCAACCCAGTGCTCAGTCTTTTAGAAAGAAAAAATCATTCATAGAGATGTAAAAAGACTAAGTCCAACTCAATGGTCAACCTTTTAGAAAGAGAGAAAATCATTCATAGGGGAAAAAAGCTAAGACCAACTCAGTGATATAGGATAAATTTCCTTTTAGAAAAGAGAAATCATTCATAGAGATGCAGAAAAAAGTCTAAGTCCAACTCAATGGTCAGGCAATTAGAAAGAGAAAAAAATCATACATAGGTGAAGAAAAAACTAAGTACAACTCAGTGCTCAGACATTTAGAAAGAAAAAAGTCTAAGTCCAACTCAATGGTCAGGCTTTTAGAAAGAGAGAAAATCATCCATAGGGTAAAAAAAACTAAGTCCATCTCACTGACCAGGCATTTAGAAAGAGAAAAAATCATCCATAAGGTGAAAAAACTAAGTCCAACTCAGTGATCAGGCTTTTAGAAAGAGAGAAAATCAATCATAGGGTGAAAAAACTAAGTCCAACTCAGTGATCTGACCATTTTTACCCAGACTGTCAGTCATAAGGCCTGCACTTTGAATGCTAAATCCCTCTCAGGGTAGAGAGCCTAGGAAAAACTCCCCCCCTTTTCCCTTTTTTGCAAAAAATTCCGCTCAGGGACGAGAGCCTGGGGCATTTTTTCGCCAGGGTATCCTCCACAAGGCCGCCATTTTGAATGCTAAATCCCTCTCAGGGACGAGAGCCTAGGGACAAAATAAAAAAAATTCTTTCGGGACGGCAACTAGGGACAAATTTTTGTCAGGGACGGTGATGTAGGGTACTCAGGGACGAGAGCCTGGGGCACTACCCAGGGCCGGGGTAGTGCCCCAGGCTCTCTCCCCTTACTACTATCGCCGTCATCATCATTATTATTGTTACAAGTTCAGCCATTATCGTTTCGTCACCACCAACACCAGCACCAACATCATCATCATCATTATTATCATCATCATCATTATCATTATTACAAGTTCCACAATTATCGTTTTGTCACCACCTGCACTCGTATTACCATCATCGTCATCATCATCATTATTATTATCATAATTACAACTTCTGCCATCATCGTCTCGTCAACACCACCACCAACACCATCATAACCATCATCGACATCATCTTCATCATTATTCATTTGCAAGGTTCTTTTTAACACTTGTACAACCATGGACTTCTTTACGTGCATGACATAGATGCAATTGCTGACAGAGTGGGTCAAGATCAAAGTCCCTAGAATGTGCGAACTGATCTTAGCCTTACATGTTTAATATCCAATATTTTGTAATAGATGCATGTGAAGCACTGCACCGTCCATTTTGTATTCATTAGACCCTTTAATCACCTAACTTAAAACGTTTAGTTAATTTATAAATTTGATATAAATATCGCTCAGATGCCCACCCGACAGAAAAAAAACACCAAAAAATCCAAGCCTCTTCCAAAAACTACAGCAAGCTATGTAATAAGTGTGGTTTAAATGATGAAAAGTTTGAAAACTTCGGAAAACGATGCGAGAAAAGGAGAAAATGCTGGTTACCAGCATTTTCTCCTTTTCACACATTGTTTTCAAAAGCATTTTTTCCCTTGGGGTTGTTTAGAAAATTGTTACACTGATGTGAGGTAAAGACTTCGGCGCTGCTCAGAGTTTAAAGGTTTGTTATGCACGTAATATGTTTCTCCCGCTGTTTTGCTTAAAGTGCAAAGCTTTGATCATAGTTGTTCTTTTTGTATGACTGTCTGTTTGTTCTGTCTCTTCAAAGTACCTTTCCAGTGTTCTTTTTCTATTTTAATGCGATGACCTTACGTAGAAAAAAAGACTTGTTGTATAAAATCCTCCCTATTGCTTTTTTTTTTTAACCCTAAAGCCTAAAGTTACGATAAGACGGACCTTTTCACGCGTCCATATTGTAAGGTTTTGCAGACGACAAACGTGGGTCAAACGATGGGCCCGGCCGGGTAGCTCAGTGTTTAGCATATCTGACTCGTAACATGGTGGTTGCTGGTTCGATACCCGGTTGAGGCAAACTTTCTTTCCAGCGATTTTTCGCCTCTCACCTCTGTTGCATGTGAGAAAAGTAGTCAGTGACTTGGAAAGAAAGTTGTTTCATTACTGGTGTGAGAAAGCCAGGAAACACATGGTAGGTGCACTGACCGCCGTGATATGACATAAGCTGTTAAAACGGTGTTAAAGGTGGCCCTTCAGATTTTGGGACGAAAATTTTACAAAAATACAAAAAAAGATCATCCTTATACTCCCAAAGCCTTTTAATTTTCATTCATAAAACCCCAGTAGTCGAAAACCATCCGACAACAAGAGAAATTAGAGATTTACTACGGCCCAGGTCGACACTGACGGGAAACACGGTCTATTTTTACATGAGCAACTCGCTCATTTACATACTGGAAATACACAGCCGAAGCTTCAAACATAGCGCCCGAAGAAGACATTATGGAAAATAATTACATATTTGTTATGTTATGGAGTTTAAGCGTCATTAGTTACACCCCAGTCACTTGACATTCCCACAATGCTTTTCTTTTTTTGGCGCAAAATCTAAAAATACCTTAAGAGGCTACGTAGCCTTTTAAGGGAACACCACCAAAAAATTTTTTTTTTGTAATTTAATGATTCTTAATTATTGATGATTTGTATTGTTTTTTCATATAAATTTCAGTGATATATATATTTTTTAATTTGGTGAGATGTGAAAAATCTAAATACCCACCTTTAAAATACAAATAAGCAAAAATCAAATGATGGAATTTGTCTCTGAAAGGGTTGAAAATGTAAGAAATTGCTCTATCTATTCTTTTTCCTCAATATTTTCAGAAGACTTTTTCCTCCGCGTCGTAAAAACATGGAATTGTTCAGAAAAGGATTCAAATACAAGATACATCAAATGGACTTCTCCAATCAAGAAAACAGACTATTACATTACAACTTAGTCATGCTCGGGCAAAAGGGGGCTTAATACATCACCGTGAAACATGATACCGGCCCAAGCCATCACATAATTATGGATCCATAAGAGCCGTTTTTTTAAATAACCGACTTAATCATGAGGTAGACTGGTCCTTTGACAAACAGAAAATTGACCGATAGCAAAAAGTTTCGGCCCAGGTCAGCCCTCGCGGACTGCGCAGGCTGACCTGGGTCGATACTTTTCGCAGATGTATTAAGCCCCCTTTTCACAGAGCATGGCTCATTTATTTTGTCTAACAATAGACTGGTTCTTGAGGCCGAATGGTCCTTTGATGTGCAGAAAATATACAGATATCAAAAGGTTTCGACCCGTGTCAGCCTGTTCGCTCAGACTGACATGGGTCGATACTTTTTGTAGATTCTTTCAACCTCCTTTTTACAAAGCATGGCTTAACTGTAAATCTGTTTTGACCAGAAAAGTTACAGTGCTGATCTCGGTCTTAGGATACAATGTCCGCAAATGGCAGCCTGGTCTTTGTCTACATTGTTTGCAAAGAGGACTTAAGGTTTATCTGGCGCTCCCAGAGTTAATGAGTTATTGTTTACTTGGTATTTAAAAGTGCAGATCATCAAATGACATCTCAAGGTTTCTCGCGATCTTTCAACACTTTCTCCCTCATATAGAGTGAGCATTGTAGAAAGTTACAAAAAATCGAATGACAACTGGAGAATTCCCCGCAATGAAAAACGTTAAATTTTGTCCAGAATGTTTCATTGTATGTCTGAATGCATATAAGTATTTTTGTTTGTTACTTTGTCTGTTTTTTGAACTTTTTTTGCCAACAGATGCGTTATCTGCAAAACGTCTGTTATTTCACCAAACAGAATGTAGGTAATAAAAGGAAAACTTGTTTTTTTTATTATTTTCAGAGAGCTTCAATGTGGAACAGTAATAGAAATGTCACATGCCACAACGATAATTATTGCTAGATATCAAATGCTTAGGAATAGAAAAAAAAAGACAACTATGCCAACTATGCCATTAATCCTTGAATGTGTCATGGAAGCCATGTGAAAACATTGTGGGAGAAGCCAAAAATGATGGTAAAATCCACCTCCTTCCTTTTCAACAAGGTTCTCATCACAAAATTTCATCAAATGAGCGGTATTTGATTTGTAATCTACAAATGCCTTGTCTAAGACTCTGCTGGTGTGAACTCGGTGCAACGCTACAGAATTTTTGACAAATCCAATTTGAAAGCATCTGCAGACGTCAAATCAAATGCTTTTCGAATGATATGTCCTTAAAAGGGCAGAAAACATGATGAGCTAAGAAGTCACCAGCATTGCCTTCTTTTCTCACTTTGTTTTCAAAAATCTTCTCCTTCAAATCTCGGCACTATTTGGCAAAAGGTTTTAGATTCAATATCTACTCAACATGAACTGTTCACAAATATAATGGTTTTAAGCCATTTACCTTACTAATATATTTTATAAACGCCCAAGAGGTGACAGCCTTTGCCTTTCCCTCTGAAGTTGTCAACTTTATAAATAAATTGTGAGGAAAGGACTAATTACTTGTTACAAGCAACTTCTCCTTTTTCGACAATGTTTTCTATACCACAAAATACACGAATATTCATTCATTCATTCAAACTCATGTCCCGTATTCAGTATGTAATGTTAGTGTGAAAGAATCTGAAAAGGGTCTGTCTTGAAAACGGGTCTCACATCAAAGTTGAAAAGAAAAAGTTTGGTTTTTTTTTTATTTCGTTATTTTACATAAATTTCAGAACAAAACAAAAAAAAAAAGCTATTAAAATTCATTAAAAAAGTTTCCTTTTGTAACTTATTTTATAACACACAAAAAAAAACGGAGATTTTTCCTACAATTAAAAAGTATAGTTCATTTGCCGCTGTCAAGTGAAAGATAAGACGTTTACGTGTCTGCAGGAAGAAAACTTAGATTTCTATGGTACTTTGATTTTTACGTACTTTGATTTCTACGGTACTTTGATTTCTACGGTATTTTGATTTCTACGAATTTTACGGTACTTTCCATTGTCCCTATATAACCATTTTCTGTAATATGAAAATAGGCAAAACCTAGAAACGGACGAACGAGACTTTTTTCTCAGACATAATCGGTACAATAACTGATCGGTGCAGATATGTTTATTTGACACTGCCCAGCAATTTTTTGATGACAGTAGATATCTGCAGACAACAAATTCGAAAGTGATACAAATAAAACAAAAGTTCTCAACATGGTAGCATTTTACCAGTAATTTTATCCTTTTTCCGCAATGTCCTCAGAATCATTCTCCTTCCGGGTCGTTTGAACTCGGGATTGTGTATCAAAGGGTTAACTTGTGAAGAAACTTAGCCCCAAATTATCAGGGGTAGCTTATTAGAGTCCCAGCTGGACTGGTTTTTTTTGTTCCGAGGATTGATGATATCATTGCGAAAGAATTCATCCACCTGTCACCTAATCATTATTTGGGTAAGTGTAACGTGGGAAAGCAGCCAATGGGCTCTTCCGCAATGAAAGCGATTTAAGACAACAAATTAACGCTGACTCAAAAGACAGTATATGTCCTTGAGAAAGTAGGTCAAAAAAACATTGTGGAAAAAGAGAAGACGCTCGTTACTGGCTTTTTAATCTTTTCCCAAAATTGTTTCAAGGGCCTCCTCATGGTCGCTAAAACTTAGGACTGTCAATAAAGGGTTAACCAGTCACCAAAAAATTGCGAGTTTTAACGACCTGGAGAAAGAGGCCATTTGAAAACATTGTTGGAAAAGGATAAAATGCTGCTTACCAGCATTTTCACCTTTTCCCACAAAGTTTTCCACCCTATCATAAACAAAACTCATCACTTGAGTGACATTGGATTTGTCGTCTGCAAATGCTTTCAATTTGGACGAGTCGAAAACTTTACCGTTTGGCAAAGGGTTTTACGAAGAGCAGATCTAATATCCCATCAAATGTTTCTTAATTGTGTCACTGATGTAGACTAGTTTGCATGTTGCAACTTTAACACTAGCCTTTTTCCCCAATGTTGAAAATTTTCTCACAAAATTGTGACCGACTACTTTTCGAAAACACCTTGACGAACGAAAAAAAATGTTTATCTTGATATTTTTTCTTCAATAATGTCAGTGAGTAGTCTTAAAAGTTCTTTGATTTAATTAAGACAGACAGGAAACAAGGGGGTGGGGACATTCGACCACACGTTCCTATTCAAGTCGTTAAAAGCTCAGTTTCTGAAAAAGCTCTGTTTTTTTTTTTTTCAAAAGTCCATATATTCTTTCCATTAGCAAAAGCACGATTCGGATTGAATTCAGCTATAAACAGTAGTTTTTTTCTTGCACTTTATACAAAAAAAAAACATCCAGTTCCACCGCTCCCGATAACATTAATATATTGCCTCCCACATAGGGGTGGTATTTTTTTTTTATATTATTCTTATATTTTCATTTTAGGGCACGTCACGTTTAAAACATCGTAGCAGAAATGATAAATTGCTCGTGATGAGCAATTTCCAATTTTACGACAATGTTTTTCATGTATATTCATATAAGTGCAACGACTGTGTATTTTATGCGCCCCCTACACTGCTCGCTCCCTACATGGACCGCGAGAGTCTTTAGACACGTTAACTCTTTCAGCGGGCAAAAACTAGGCTTTTGCGGGCAGCATATATAGAATTTATAATGCACAGAACGTTCTGTCTGATCTTGGATCTGTACTGTCCACTTCCAGGACAATGAAATGTCTACATTACTAAAAGAAAATCCTTTTCATAGTTAGGCGCGGGGGGGGGGGGATCGCAAGGGCCAATCCCCCTCCCACAGGCCTTCGTATACGATTCTTAATGTTTATGGTTGAGTAGATGAGGCCAACGCTGTTTTTTCCTCAACTTCGAAATATTTATATATGGCCTGCAACACGCGAAAAGAAGCATTCGGACATTTGCGTAAAGTGTCTTCTCGGACCAACCTGCGCACTCCTCGCAGGCTGATCCGAAACGACACTTTCCGTTTTTATGTAAATTTCTGTTTTGTGCAAGTCTACTGTAACACAAAATCAATTTTAGTCATAAAGTGCTGTCTCGGATTGGCCTGCGCGGAGTGCGCAGGCTGATCCGAGACGACACTTTACGCAAATGTCCGAATGCAATTCATTACAGTATTACGGATCCATAACATCAATTTTGTTTAACAACCAACTGAATCATGAAGTAGACTAGTCCTTTGCCATACAGAAAAAAATGACCAAAAGCAAAAATTTTCGACCAAGGTCAGCCTGCGCGGACTGCAGAAGCTGACCTGGGGTGAAAGTTTTTGCTGATGTATTAAGCCCCCTTCATAGTGCATGACTCAAATATGGCTTGCAACACGCGAAAAGGGCATTCGGACATTTGCGTAAAGTGTCGTCTCGGATAAGCCTGCGCAGTCCGCGCAGGCTAATCCGAGACGACACTTTACAGTAGACTTGCGCAAAACAGAAAATTACATAAAAACGGAAAGTGTTGTTTCGGATTAGCCTGCGCGGACTGCGCAGGCTGATCCGAGACGACACTTTACGCAAATGTCCGATAGCCCCTTTTCGCGTGTTGCAGGCCATATATATTGGCCATGCTCTGGCAAAAGGGGGCTTAATACATCTCCGTGATACAAGCAAGCAACCACATAATCATTGATCCAAATTAGTCGCATTTTTTAACAACCGACTTAATCATGAGGTACACTGGTTGCTGGACATACAGAAAATTGACCAATAGCGAAAAGTTTCGGCCCAGGTCAGCCTGCGCGGACTGCCCAGGCTGACCTTGGTCGATACTTCTCGCAGATGCATTAAGCTCCCTTTTCACAGAGCGTGCCTTATATGTTTTTTGAAAGTGAAAAATGTTCGGTTCTTTTTGCACCTAAGTATAATACTAAAGCTTCACAGAACGAGCAGTCTGATGTTAAATTCGAGGTTTTTGCCGAAGAAAACAACTTCGAAATGGAAAATAAAAAATGTTTCCTGTATTAGCTGGAAACATTTGTTTCATTCATTTTGCAGTTAAAGGGTTTACCTTTAACGACCCTTTCTAAGGCGGTTTTTTGGAAACACTGTGGAAAAAGGAGAAAATGCTGGAAACCAGCATTTTCTCCTTTTTCCTCAATGTTTTTCACCCATACATTGAATTTGTTGTCTGCTGTTGTTTTCAATTTGAACGTGTCTAGAAATAGTCATCCGGTAAAGATCTAAACTGTTCCAAACTATAAACCTTCATAACACCTTTTTACTTCATTTACCTCTGCCAAGCCTAGGTAGCACAGTCGGTAGCTTACATATGACCAGGAGGTCGCTAGTTCGAATCCCAAGTTCAGTCCATTTCTTTCCGAGGATTGATGATAGTCACTGCGACGGGATTCACTCCTCTCCGATCGCTATTCATTGTTTCGAGGATGATTATGTTGCGAAGCAGGCAGTAGCAAAGGAAGAAATTTGTGCGAAGTACTGGTAAAAGGAAACACCGGGAAAACATGGATAGGAGCACTGGCTTAAAAAAAATTTAAACGGCTTTATAAACACTATACAATCATACAATCAACAATCAATCATTCTTCTCTTCGGGTGTTAAGGTAAATTCGCTACAATTTATAAATATCAATCATCGAACGTGTATTCGCTATCAGCTACTTATATCAAGCTCTGCTATTCTGTCAAATTAAAATTTGTTGATTTTTTTTCATATCGAGCAATTTACCTCTTGCAGGGCATTTTTTTCCACATACACATCGACTGCGGTCCTACAACTGGCTTGAACCGAGCACGTGTAGCTGTAGGGTCCAAAGACTTGACCAGAGGGATGGGTGACCGACACCTCGGTGTCGACAATGCTGTTGTCGTCATCAACTTCCATTGTCTGACCTTGAAATTAATAAATGAAAAAAAAACATAGATGATGAATATCTATTTCATGCTTTTCGGTAGTTTATCGAGAGTAACGGTGGAAAATAGTTTGATATTGCATGGTTACGACCACTGAAAAATACTGAAGGCGGAAACAAAAGCTCCACCCTCTAGTTACCTAGGTAAACAGCGCGTGCCATTCAACCAGTGGGAAACATGACTTAATTTACGTGCATTTACCCAACATTTCTCACACTTTACGTAATATTGTAATGCGTTGCTATGTGGAGGGGGTATCCCACGGGGAATTACCGAAAACAACTGTACTGGATTTTGACGAAAGTCCAAACATAAAAGGGGTTATAAGCATGAGATAAATAGATTTTTTTTTTCGGTGAAAGATAGAAATTTATTTCATCGAGTTAACATCATCGGTAATATTTTCACGAGTGGCGCAGCCACGAGTTAAAACATTACCGATGATGTTCACGAACAAACATCCTCCTTATAATCGAGCCATGCTCTGCGAAAAAGGGGCCGATTGCATCTGCAACAAGTACAGACCCAGGTCAACGCTGATCTAGTTCGAAACGTTGTACTATTGTGCAATTATCTGCAAGTCCTTTTCTCAAAACATGGCTAAATTATACATATGCTAACTTGGTGGATGGAATGAAATAGACAAGACTGCAGTACTGAACATTTTATTAGACTACAAGTACAAAGTTCTAGACTCCAATTTGAAAGCAGTTGCAGAAAACAAATTAAAGTGCTTTGAATACTGGAATGTGTCATAGAAAGACTAGAAAACATTGTGGAAAAGACAATAAAGCCGGTTACAAGCATTTTCTCCTTTAAACTCAAAAACGTGATTTTTGGGTAATGGGTTAAGCCTTTCTCTACCAATCAAATAAATTTGATTTTTTCCCCAAGTTCTAAAAATACATTCTGTTGCGCTCAAAGAAGGGCAAAATGTAAGACGTTGCGTGGTCGAGTTCGATTCATTGCTTCATCGAATGTGTTTCCACTGATTGATAAAAAGCCATTTCAACACGATACACTTCTATGTTATAGCCGAACAGAACTCTGCCAGTAGCTGCCAGTGGCTCAGAAAAAAGAAGTGTACTTGTTACTGAAAAAAGGGCCCTAGAAAGGCATCGGGCCAGTGAAAGATGAAATTTATTTCACCGAGTGAACATCATCGGCAATATTTTCCCGAGTGGCGGAGCCACGAGTGAAAATATTACCGATGATGTTCACGATATGAAATAAATTTCGATCTTTCACTAGGAAAAACAAATATTCTATATAGTTCATGCATCTGACCCCTTTTATGTTAAGACTTTCATCAAAATCCAGTACAGTAGTTTCCGGTAACTCCCCGTGGCGTACCTCCACTACATAACAACGCATTACGTAAAGCGCGAAAAATATCGAGTAAATGCACGTAAATTACGTCATAATTCCCTCTGGTTAAATGTCACCCACTGCTTATCTAGTTAACTAGAGCGCGAGAACTACTGTTTCCGCCTTTTATTGAAGAGTTACGAAAACATTTACCGTGTAAATTTCATTATCAAACCTTATAATCCACCACTGTTGCCCGATAAACTACCGAAAAGCATGAAATAAATTTTGATCTTTCACTGAAAAAAAACACAAATATTCTACATATAGCCTACATTCTTTTTGGTTGGGACTTTCATCAAAATCCAGTTTAGTAGTTTTCGGTAACTCCCCGTGGCATACCTCCTCCACACAAGAAGGCATTACAAGATTACTAAAGCGCGAGAAATGTAGAGTAAATGCGCATAAATTACGTCATGTTTCCCTTTGATTGAATGGCACACACTGTTTACCTGGGTAATTAGAGCGCGGGAACTACTGTGTCCGCCTTCTACTGAAGAGTTACGGAAGCATTTGCTTTAAATTTCACTGGTCGTAACCATGAATTATCAAAACTTATAATCCACCATTATTTCCCGATAAACTACCGAAATACGTAAAAAACAAATGAAATAAGAAACGTTAATTGTTAATAGCGTTTAAAAGGGACACAGTCAAACAATAGTGCATACATGTAATCATGTTTTGATCATGGATAAGACAAAAATGCTTCTCAAAGCGTGCCATGAATGGCCGTATTCAACATATATTAGTGTATAGAATATGGTATTAATTTTTAATTTGAAAACCGAGAAAAGGTATCTCACCTAACTAAATTGTTAGGCCAAGGATATGGTTCTAATCTTAACAGAACAACTCAGCCAATCAGGTAGCTGGTCTTGGAATCTAATAAAATCACAACATGCGGGTGCCAACGCTCGCCTGCAGTTGCTTTCAATTTTAACAAGTCCAAAAGTTTAAAGTTTAAAAGTTTTTTACTGAAACTTATAAGTAGAAAAAAAGGGGCATTACAGTGTCAAAATACGTTCATGGTTATCTGCCCTTAATTGTACAGGCTCCCCTTTTGATACTTAACTTGTTCAGGTTTATAACTAAATATCTTCAGTAATAACAGAGATATACAAAATGTCAAGGTTTTTGTACGATGACGTAGACGAAAATTGGGGCTGGTCCAAATTGAAAGCCCTTGCAGACGACAATTTAAATGTAGTTCAAATGAAGGACTTTGTCTGTGATAGGGTAGAAAACAGTGTGGGAAAAGGAGAAAATGCTGGTTACCGGCATTTTCTCATTTTCCCACAATGTTTTCAAAAGGCTTTTTCCTAAGGGTCGTTAAAACTCGGGATTGTGTGATAAAGGGTTAAATCTTTTTTTTTTAATGCCATTAAAGTTTAGTTTTATTCTTTATGTACCATTTTATGCCGAATTAAGTTCGTTTCCATAAAGGTCGATGATACATCAAAAACGAAAATACGGTTAAGCAGCCACTGACCTGTAAGACAAATATGATATGAAATAATTGTTTCAAGAAAAAAGGTAGGTTACTGACATCACGTGCTCTTTCTCCACTCGTATTTCTACAGCAGAAATTCGATCTTATCCTAGACTGACAATTTCAAGACATTTACGTACCTTTGGAAAAAGGGAAATAGTAACAAGCGTATAAATCTGTATATGCTGCTCTTATTTTCATCTCAATCGCTAAAGCTTCGATGAAAAAACTAGTTCAAAGCAGCAAACAATATTATATTGCTAAACAAATTAAAAACGTATGACCCGTGCTCTGGCAAAGGAGGATTTTAATGCATATCCGTGACAAATTACATCAAGCAAGTCGGCATATGATTATGGATCCATAAAATCTATCTAGTATTACGATCGACTGGATCTAGAGGTCAAAAACGGTCCTTTGCTACGCAGAAAATGTAATGTACAAATAGCAAAGGGTCTCGACCCATGGCAGCCTGAGCGGACTGCGACATGGGTCGATACTTTTTTGCAGATGCATTAAACCCCCTTTTCACAGAGCATGGCTGATATATGCTACCGGTTATTCATTTCGTTTCGTTTTAATGAAATGAAGAGAATTATTATAAGACTAAATGTAAGTACTAGGCTAAGAAAAAAAGAAGCTTCAGTTGTTTTAGAATTCTAGACAATTTTTCTAAACCGTAACAAACGGAATAAATCCATAATTAGAACGCAAACACTTGGTAGGCCCTTCTTTTCAATTCTGAATCTGCTTCGACTCAAGTTTTTATTAATTTTTTCTTGGTGTTGTCTCATGTTTATTCGCGTGGAAAAAAGGGGTTTAAAATTAAATTGTAGATAGAAATACGTGTAGAAAACACAAGAAATTAGTAAGATTTTTGTGTTTTTACGGTAAAATTTCTTATACCGTTAGTAACGGTATAACCGATATTGCATGGCAAGGGATAATACATTTTAACCATTAGGCTGCTAATGGCGACCTACTGGCCTTTTGCGGACAATGTAGATCAAGATCAGACTGCACAGAACGTGCAGTCTGATCTTGTATCTACACTGTCCGATAAGGAGGTAATGTTTCCCAAAGTATAACTTTGAAATAGTAATATTTTGGTTTTTACTATCGAATTGATATTTCATGTTAGTTAGCGGGATAAGTGTTAAACGCAAATTGATATCTGTTGGCTCAATAGTATAGTGACAGAATCGTCGATTCTGGTTTTGAAGGTCATGGATTCGAGTTCATTTTTTCGAACATAAAGTTATTGTTTTTTCGTTTTCCCCAACTAAGGGCAAAGAGTCATGTACTTATAATAATTGGCCTGCAACACGCGAAAAAGTACATTCGGACATTTGCGTAAAGTGTCATCCGGGATCAGCCTGCGCAGTCCGCGCAGGCTAATCCGAGACGACACTTTCCGTTCTTATGTAATTTTCTGGTTTGTGTAAGTCTACTGTAGGACAAAATCGAATGTAGACGTAAAGTGTCGTCTCGGATCAGTCTGCGCGGACTGCGCAGGCTGATCCGCAACGACACTTTACGCAAATGTCCGAATGCCCCGTTTCGCGTGTTGCAAGCCATATGATGTTTCCCTGAAAATGTAAACTTCACTGACCCCAAAAATGCTTTGGGTTAAAGTCTGGTCAGATGCCCCTTAAATACATAAGATGAAAATCGCCAGTACCGTAAGAAGAGTCCGTGCAAGCATCGAGATTGGAAAGTCCTGTCTGTTTGGCTCTGGTACCACAACCAAGGCTCAATACAGCATCTCTGTCCACAGCTACATGAGAAATACTGGGATGAATCAGTAGGTCAACCTTAGGTATACTGAGGACAACATAAGACGCTTCTGGATCCAGAGTACATAGATTCATGAGAGTGCATAGTTCTTAGTCTAATTAATTCTAAATTTAGAAATTAATACAATCACTGATTTTCTGAACCATTTGGTTTAGCTAATCAGAAACAGCGGTACTCAAAAAGAAATTCAGAAAATTCTTGATGATTATCCTAAAACTGCAATCTAAAATTCCCGGTGAATATAGGCCATAATCAGACTCACAGAACGCAAATTTCATGGACTGCTTTTTCATGGTCAAAACTGCTTGCATTGAAACTCAATAACTTGAGCGGTGTATTGACTTGAGGTCTGATTTGTCGATGATCCCATACAAATGTAACGCTACTTCGACAAAACTTACAGTTATACCAAAAAATGTATTGTTCTAGGCTATAACAAATTGAAAGCATCTACACACTCCAAATCCGACAATTTTACAAATGAGCTGAAGTTCCTTTTTAGGATAAGATACATTGTGAGAAAGGAAGTATTCTTTCCTTTTCCACCAAATGTTTTCAAAAGACCTCTTCCTCATGGTCTTTAGAACTCGGGGTTGGTTGGCTATTGCTGAAGACACCTACCTCTAAACTCAATTACGAAGTTGCCAATAAGATCACTGCTGTAAGTTATGTCCGCTTTTACAAAGCCGGTCGATGTAGACAATATTGGCATGTAGCGGTTATGGGGCGGCCCGTCACATGTAACGTTTGTCGACACTTCATCAGCGGTCAATGTGATATTACATTGACAGATATCGTCCGTCTGTAACGGATATACAAAGCTGAATTGTTGAACTTTCTGAAGAAAACTAACTCTTCAATCAATAACTTGGCAATCAGTAGTTTGCGTCAGAGTAGCACAAAACAGCAGGCTACAGAGGTCACCTGTCACGTCCTGAATTCTACGTACATGTACACGTGCCAAGTATAGAGCTTTCAACCCAACCCATCCTCGGAACCCAGGTTTGAAGCATTACGTTACTCTCCATGCATCACCCCTGGGAAAATTGACTAGCAAATCGTCGTTTCTTATGAATATTCATATGGTCGGGAAGTACCCTAATAGCCAATCGAAAGATCGATAACATAATGATACTCTCTTGTAGAGAGGATAATTTGATTTCTTCCGTTACTGAAAATAACCCTGGAAAAAACCCGAGGTTGTCAACAAATATGGCGGCCGTCGGCGTGCTTTTCTTCTGTGAGATATGCCATTCTGCAATACAGGGACGACACTGTCGATCTTTGTGTACGATTTTAACTGTAATCTTTCGGTGTTAAGCCTAAAATCTCTTTTAAACGCTTCTCGATTGTGGAGCTGATGGGCGCCGCCATATTTAAAGTATCGCTAAGCTTGATTTGCAACGAATGATGTGATTGGATATCGACAAGTAAAAAATAGAAATAACGGCGTATTTGTGATAAAAATAGTTTAAATTTTCTCAAAGAAAAACTGAGATCACCAATCAAAATGCTTCATGAATAATTCATGAGAACAAGGAAACGCCAGCGAAATAACCCAGGGGCGATTACAGAATGAATCGAAACTGGGTCAACGAGGATGAATCCAACGATGTCCGTTGGTATTTTAATAAATATTGTATCATTGAATTCTTTGAAGAAAACATAATTGTCGGCAATGAGGACCGTTTGTTCAACACTAACCAAAACAAATAAATTCTCTTCACAGGAAGATAAAATAATATAAAAAATAAGTTTAAAACTTCCACCAATTTCTCTGTCTCTGTAATAACAGAGCGGTGCTCTGTGAAAAGATGTTATAATTGGCCTGCAACACGCGAAAAGGGGCATTCGGACATTTGCGTAAAGTGTCGTCCCGGATCAGCCTGTGCAGTCCGCGCAGGCTAATCCGAAACGATACTTTCCGTTTTTATGTAATTTTCTGTCTTGCGCAAGTCTACTGTGGGACAAAATGTAATACAGTCGTAAAGTGCCGTCTTGGATCAGCCTGCGCGGACTGCGAAGGCTGATCCGAGACGACACTTTACGCAAATGTCCGAATGTCCCTTTTCGCGTGTTGCAGGACATATGGTAAGGGTCCTAGTAATGCATGCCAAGCAAGTCGTTGCATATTAGGGACCCATTATGTCTTAAACCTGGCTGAATCATAGGATACAATGGTCCTTTGACATACAAAAAATTTACAAAAAAAATTGTGCAAAATGTTTCGACCCATTTCATCCTGTGCGGACTGCACAGGCTGAAATGAGTCGATATTTTTTGCCGATGTGTTAAACCACGTTTTTTTCTAAAAGAGCCTGACTCATGTATAATTCCGTTGACAAATACTATATTTACATGACTCTGAAAATATATTACGACAAAACAAGAATACACAACCTTTCACTGTTCAAATACGACTTTCCCTTGCTGTTGCAAGCATTTTGGAAAGTAAATACAGTTGCTAGTAACACCCAGTTATTCCTTTTCTCCCGATATTTTCTGTATCATCTTTTCTTTTGGGCGCCTATACCATAAGGGATTTATTTCCAATATGTCTGACCTAGCATTTACAGAAATCGGTCAAATACCTTTTGTAACGTATTCAATACAAGAAATACGTTGACCCTGGTCAAACAAGATGCTTGTACAGAGCACTGATACAAATGTACACCAGTGGTACTTGGTACTGAGGTTCCGTCTGTATAGCCAGGATTGGTGATCGACACATCTGTATCATTCCGCGTCTCGTTCTTGTGTACTTCAACACTACTTCCGCCTACAAGTTTACAAAGTAAATATTAAATCTTTATCTAGTTCCTCATGTCCCGTTCCAACATATTCTTAAAAGTCCTACAAATCTTAAAAAAATAGTACAATCACAAAGTTTTAAAGTTCATTAAATGTACTAGCCGACAACTTTTAGAAATATCGTGAAATACAGAGAATTTATGCTTGAGGAGCTCTATGCAACCATGTTTTTAGATTTAAAAAGTCATGGTTCATGTTCGGCAAGAATATTTCTAAACTAGTCTATCGCAAATTGCCATTGTACAGTTTTCTGCATGCCAAAGGACCATTCTACCCCATGATTCAGTCAGTTGTTGAACAAATTTGATTTTATGGATCATGAATTAGTGATAACTTGCTTGGTGTAGGGGATCAATGAGATACATTAAAGTCCCCTTTCTCAGAGCCCCGGTCAAATTATTTCACGTAAAAGGTAAACAGTTTTGAACCTAGGAAAAAAACATCATAAGCCTACTGTAAACATTTTCCAACTTGGTGTTTGTTTGTTTATTTATTTATCTATTTATTTATTTATTTATTTCAGGACTGGACTGGAATGGACTGGACTGGACTGGACGGGACGGGACGGGACGGAACGGGACGGGACGGGACTGACTGACTGACTGACTCATTCATTCATTCATTCATTCATTCATTCATCTTTTAAGATGTTTTTTGAAAATTTAAAATCAAAGATAAAACTGGTCAAAAAAAAAATGTCAAATATTGTTGCGTATGATCTAGAGGCAAAGACAAGAAAAATATTCAATTTGTTACAGTATTTCAAAAAGCTTTCCTTGGTCGGTGCGTGGAATAAAAGCATTCATGAACACTTTCTAAGAAGACAGTTTTGGAAAACGTCATACACGAATAACATTGAATTCAATGTCTGTACCCTGCTGGGAACGTTTCAGAAGTTTTTTTTAGAGAGTGAACATGAAAATCAGAATGCACAGAACATTTAGTCTAATCCTGAATCCACACTGTCTGAAACTTTCCAAAATATACAAGTCAAAGTTGCGCGAAAATGTGATAATTTGCGTTTATCTTTTTTAACTTGACTATTTCGTTAACTTGATATTCGAAAGGGTATTGCAAATTAAATGGTAACAATTGTCATGAAAGAGATTGTTACACGAAACCTAGTTATTAAAGTCGTCACATTTAAAACCTTTACACAGCTATCAAAACTGAATCATTTGAAGAAATTAAGACAGGGAGAAAGAGACAACGAGACAGAAAGACAGACAAAGAAAGAGAGAAACATACGGCGAGATAGAGAGAAGATGGAAAGACAAAAAGGAATACAAAGTGACAGCGAAACAGTCGGACAGACAGACTCACAACGATACAGAAAGATAGACGAGACAGAGAAGACAGACAGACAGAGAGACAGAGACGACAGAAAAACAGTAAGCAATACAGTGTGGCAGCGAGACAGACAGAGAGACGGATACACAGACAGGCAAACAGTTTTTAGATATTAACAAAACTGGAGTAATCCAGCAGAAAATTAGGACAATATGTATGAAGGACACTGAGAAAAATTTACGCAACCGTTTCCATAGGCGAGACAGTTCCCCAGACTCGACCGGCCCACTTCCTGTGCCTTATTACCGCATGAAACTGTCAGTTTGGCGTATTGTTCTGTAGCTGGAAGTAAAGTTAATTATAGAGAAATGTGATTTCCTCTAATTGATTAGACAGGAAATGTCATAGGATATCCGCCAAGGCTTTTTGTAGTAAGAAATGTAAATGTAATATTAAATAAAAGTAAAGCGTTGACTGTCTGTCTGTCTGTCCGTCCGTTCGTCCCTCTCTCTCTCTCTTTTTCTCTCTCTCTCTCTCACGGGTACAGCGTCATACCAAGTACCAAGTCATATATAGATATATAGTTTTTACATTTAATTAACAATATCACTAATATACCAGTGACATAATATAAATTGAAAGCGTTGAATGCGTAATCACAAGTCATTAAAATCTCTTATCGTTGCGTCAGTTGGCTGCGTCCGCACATAACTGAAGTGGACGTCGACGCACTTTTGTGAACCGCGGCCAAGATAAGTGCAAAACGGTTTCACATTAAAGACGATCGCTACAGTTTCACCATTTTTTGAAAACATTCAGAATTTCATGAAACTTTGTTTGGTGATATTTTATTATCTGATCTACAAAAATAGGATATAAAAAGAGGTGGTCACCAGCTTTGGGAAAATTCTATGAATATTTATTTTAGAACACCCTGCATTGCGGCAGTTCAGGATGACATTTCACCTATGAAAACTAAGTCTATGTATATTTTTTTAGATGACAACAATTATAAGCAAATTTTATGTCATTGTATTGGTGAAACATCAAATTTAATGAAAAAAATAATTTAGAGTATACTGAGTATCAATGTTTGGAAAAAAAACCCTTAACTTATGGCTAAAACATTTTTATTTTGGACAAAAAAAAAAGCATCTTTTAGTTTTGTAAATGTTCTTATATTCAGATTTTTCTTATTTTTTCTATAAATAATATTCAGGTACTAAACTAAAAGAATCAGGCTTAAAACAGGTAGGTCACCAGCTTTATTTTTTCAGAAAATACATTTTATGTTTGTGGATGAGGCACTAACTAATGAGTAAATGTAATGTTTGTGAAAGACAAAGACATTATATGAAGTAGATTATCTCATTTTTTTCCAATAATACAACAATATTATAAGAATCAAGTTTGTTGGTCATAATAAACCAATTCATAGCATATAAATGTAAAATTGATGTTAGCATTTAACCCATTTCCAAACGACTAATTTTAGACTTCTAAATTTGACGCGTTTGCAGACGCTAAACTAAAACCTGGTATTCATGTATCACAGTTCTTTGATGGGTCAGAAATCACTGTGGGAAAAGGAGCAATCAATCATTAGGGGTAATTTCTCCTTTTGACATCAATGTTTTCATCAATGTTGTCTACTGCAGACTCATAAAGCTAAGGGACAAAGAGTTATGTACAACCCCTCGTTTTCTGCAAGTCTTTACCAAGTGACATAATTTTGGACTAGATCAAACTGAAAGCATCTGCATCTGAAAATATGTTTTAGCTCGACGATACGTCTGCCAGATAGAGCGCTAGTAGTAGCATCTGTGTCCATATTTCCGTCGTTAGGTGACGTAGTTAGGTGATTCACTTTGACTTTCAGTCCGATCTTTTGAAAGCGTAATTTTGGATTCTTGCCTCGCATATAATTATTTGGCTTGATTCAAATACTTTTACTTCATTTTGCTAACATGAAATGACCTGTTTTAGTTCTTTGTTTATCTATTCTGCAGACATTGACAGGTGTGGCAAGATCAATTGTGTGAGGTGCTCACCGTTTTTCGAATAAAAGGTGAGCGTGATAGTTACACGAAGCGTGAAAATGGAAACTGTCGCGAACGTCGTTAAATCTATATTCTAACATGACACGTGAATTCGGCTCTATAAACACAGTGCAACGAAAGCGTGGTAAAATCTGCGTCATTCTATATAGAGTGACGTCACTCTGTATAAAGTAAGTAAGTAAGTTATTCAATGGAATATAATCTACATCCGCGTTTTTACTCTAAGTATGAACTTGTTTTCCTTTCATTAAGAGTTGGTCATGTTAGAATCGAAATAATCTTCTTTCTACGGTGGTTTATCGTTCAATAAACCACGTTGTGAGTTATGAGGCGCAATGAATAACCCACTCGGGCTATCGCCCTTGTGGATTATTTATTGTGCCTTATAACTCACAACTGTGGTTTATTGAATGATAAACCACGATAGAAAGAAGATTATTTCTTAACCAAACGACAACAGTTTAGTCGCGTCTAAATCGAGAACATTTCCTAACGTCCCATTTAAAGTGGCTGACATGATTGTATTTGAAAATGTAGTAGAAACTATTGTGGAGACAAGAGAAAATGCTGGTGATCAGCATTTTCTCCCTTTCCAACAAAAAATTTTAATGATCAAGGCCGTAAAAACGTAATTATTTAAATCATTTAACACACGGTATCGAGTGGTATGGGCTAGTACACATTCGCCAGTTCAAACAACATTTCAATCATGTTACCACGACAGCTCAATTTTTCATGAAGGTCATTCTTGACTTTGACCAGTACAAAGCTGGGCCTCTTCAGATCCTGGTGCAAGGACATTCCTACTTGAACAGGACCGCCAATAGGGATAAAAACACTTTTCCTGAGAGTAAATCAAACGCCGAAACCCCTCGGCTGCTTAAGCACAACACGATACCCTTTTGAAGACAGCATGGATTAACGACGCATATCACAAATTTTTCTAACTGACAGATTTTTTTGAAACTTTGCACATACAAAGCTCATCATGTGTCTAGGAGATTACGGTAAAAAAGATATAGGTCACCGCGCTCGTTTCTGAGAAATTTGCCTTTGAAAAAGGTATATACAGTTTCAAAATTCAGCTTGTATCGTATTTAACACCCTTTTCTTTAATAGTCGGTTAAACAGGAAAATTGTCGGAGAATATCCAAAAATACTTCATTTTAATGGAAATTCATTTAGTTTTGCACAAAAAAATATACAAAAACCTAGTTTTGAGAATGGTAAATGTACAAATATGCATGTTATATATAAACCACTGAGTTAAAAAGAGAGATAATTTGACCGATTTAAGGGTTAATCTTAAATAAATACATACTTTCTAAAGGACGGATTTTTCTTAAAATTTCCTCACTTATAGTATTTATAATTCTAAACAATCTGAAAAAAATAAAAATGGTACCAATCCGCGCTTATTTCGTCAGAAAACAGGGATGAAGGTCACTGTGGAAGTTAATTTTTTCAAGGAAAAATATTAGATAAAAGCTCAGCAGACATAGTGGCAAAAGGAGAAATTGCTCATCTTGAACCTTTTCTCTTTTTCCAACAATAATTTTCAAAGTGGAAACAGCTATACTTCCACAGATTTAAATTTCCTGCTTTTGTTTGCTTGTTTGGTGTGTAACACCGTGAGAACTGCATTTTAATTACTTCACGGTGACACTTCACGATTCATTTTTTTTCTCTTTACTAATAGTACCCGAAGAAAGTGCTACTTGTTTCAGTGCGCCAATGGTATTACCATAAGTGCTAAAAATACATAGGCGCACTTTTGAGTCACTATTCATGACAAAAACACATGCGCAGTATAGATGCGCACAAACATTTGTGATATACGTCGTTAAGATAATGCTGCACTGAACATGTAGTCTGATCTTGAATATACCTTGTCCTATACAGTGTGACTTTAGTTTAGTTTTAAACATATTTATTTTACATCGATTGAGAAACAAGTTCTTACAACTTATACTAATCTCTCTCGATTCTGCTTCCTGGGTACTACACCAGTACTCGCGCCGAATGTGTGGGCCAATGAAAAATCCCAAAGTTGACACCCGCTCCCGGGTCTCGAACTCAAGACCTTTTGGTAACGAGGCCGACGCTCTACCTCACAACCACGGACACCACCGGACAGTGTGACTTTAAAAGCTAAAATAACTTTCAAAACGTTATGTTTGGGTTTTTACGATTAGCTAATCTTTTTTTATGTACATGAGCCATGCTCAGGCAAAAGGGGAGGTAATGCATCTCCGTGATACATCATACCTAGCAAGTCGTTATAACTGGCCTGCAACACGCGAAAAGGGGCATTCGGACATTTGCGTAAAGTGTCGTCTCGGATCAGCCTGCGCAGTCCGCGCAGGCTAATCCGAGACGGCACTTTCCGTTTTTATGTAATTTTCTGTTTTGCGCAAGTCTAATGAAGAACAAAATTTAATGTAGTCGTAAAGTGCCGTCTCGGATCAGCCTGCGCGGACTGCGCATGCTGATCCGAGACGACACTTTACGCAAATTTCCGAATGCCCCTTTTGGCGTGTTGCAAGCCATATAATTATGGATCCATGAAAATCCATTTTGTATAACAACCGACAAAATCATGAGGTATACACTGGTTCTGTGACATGCAGAAAATTGACCAATAGTGAAAGGTTTTGGCACATGTAAGCCTGCGCAGACTGCAGAGGCTGAACTGGACCGATACTTTTCGTAAATGCATTAAGCCCCCTTTCCATAGAGCACGCGTCATTTGTATTCATCAGTGTCATAATTATTCTTTTACCGAATAATCTTGTGTGCTAACAGCCAGAGAAAAGAGCCTTTCGAAAACACTGTGGAGGAAAAAACAGAAATTGCTGGTAACCAGCATTTTCTCCTCTTTTCCACATTCTTTTCTACCCATTCAATGACAAAACATGTCAAATGATCGACGTTCAATTGGTTGTATGCAAATGTTTCCAATTTGAACAACTCTGAGACTTTTTCGTTTAGTAGAAAGTTTAACAGTTTAGATACAATTGAACAATTTAAACCCACTAAATACAGGGTGTTTCATAATATATGTTACACTCTCAAATATGCCCGAAGAGTATTATTTATTAAGGCACTGAAATGAGATTTAGACCATTTAATAAGGTTAGGAAAACAGTTTTATGAAGTGTACAGCGTGTAAGGTAACATAAAACAATAAAGGTGGCAAGCGCATTTCAAAACATACATCGATTTACATCAAATGTTCAAAATGGCGTCCATTTTGACGTCGAAGGGCATTCGGTCTCTTCATGAAATTCTCTTTGGCCTATCTGGGTTATGATTAGCCTCTGGAACTATTAATGCCTTCAGCTCATCTGTTGTCTGAGGCTGGACTTTATGCACATTGTATGGGATGCTTTGAATGTGAATGGTGTTAGTGAGTCTTTCTTCTTTGAAGACGGGAATGTATACGCTGCAACAATCACGGGGAAAGATATTTTGAGCTCTTCCCTTGAAGCAAAAGTTTATGCCAGCACTTCGTGGTAAGATGTATGGCCTGCAACACGCGAAAAGGGGCATTTGGACATTTGCGTAAAGTGTCGTCTCGGATCAGCCTGCGCAGTCCGCGCAGGCTAATCCGAAACGACACCTTCCGATTTTATGTAATTTTCTGTTTTGCGCAAGTCTATTGTAACACAAAATCTAATGTAGTCCTAAAGTGCCGTCTCGGATGAGCCTGCGTGGACTGCGCAGGCTGATCCGAGACGGCATTTTACGCAAATATCCGAATGCCCTTTTTGGCGTGTTGCGAGCCAATTATAGCACTACAGGAAGTGTAATTTCAGCAAAATGGTGCAATACTACATATTGCTCATAGCATACTGAAGTTGTTGGAAAGCAAGTTTGATTTTAGGTTGATCTTGAAAATATAGCGACCAAGCCCCCCCCCCCCCCCCCCCCCCACACACACACACACATACACACTCACTCGCCGGGCATAAGCCCTTTGGACATTTTTCTGGTTTTCTCAAGGACTATTTGCATAAAGTCCATCCAAAACTGCAGATAAGCTTAAGACAACAACATAGAGAGACGATACTGATCACAACCCAGACATGCAGATCGACGCAAGCGATTTTCATGGAAAGACTGCATGCCATGCAATGTAAAAATGGACGTCATTTTACACATTTGTTGTAAATCAATGTATTTATGTTAGACTTGATGGTTTGCATGTCATAAAACTGTACTTTATACTAAATGGTATAAATTTCATTATATAAACTTTATAAACAATATACCTTAGGTGTATGTAAAAGTGTAAAATGTGTAACAAGTATTATGAAACACCCTGTAGAGCTAAAATTAAGTACATGCAAACCCGTACATGTATGTGTTTTGAAATATTAATTTTTTTCAGCATTTTACCGCATAATCTCGAGTTTTAAAAGGACTTTTGAAAACATTCTGGGAAAAGGAGAAAATGCTGGATACCAGCATTTCCTCCTTTTCCGACAATATCTTAAACGGGTTCAAGGATGGAAACCGGTATTTTCTCCTTTTCCCACAATGTTTATTTCCCTACCAGACATTTTGTCGTCTACATATACTTTCAAATTAGACAGTCCTAAAATTTTGTCGTTTGGTAAAGAGTTAATCATGTCTGTGATCTTTTCGTTGACAAAGAACTCAACCGTTGATGCACGAGGGAACATACTGGCTGGACGTGAAATCAAACACATCTAAACCCGCATGTGTGCAGGTTCAATTTTTTCTTCACAACACATGTTGAGTTTTAAAAATGGCTTTTGAAAACTTTGTGGGAAAAAGGAAAAATGCTACTAACCATTATTTTTCTCATTTTTGCCACAATGTTTTCTTGATTATTAGCTGAGCCCCGGTAGCTCAGTCGGTAGCGTACAGGAGTTAAGAACAGGGGGTCGTGGGTTCGAACCCGGCTCGGCAAATTTCTTTCCGAGGATTTTGATGATAGTCATTGCGACAGGATTCCTTCTTCTCCCACCGCTGATCATTGTTTCAACGACGGTTATGTAAGAAAGCAGCCAGTGGCTTGGAAAGAACATTGTGCGGAGTACTAGTAACAGAAACTCCAGGAAAGCATGGATAGGTGCTCTGGCCGCTGCGATAAACTTAAATAATGTTGAAAACGGCGTTAAACACCATACAATCAATCTATCAGTCAATCCTCTATATTAAGGACATATACCGCTATTTAAGCCACATCAAATTTGTCGTCTGCAAATGAGCCGTGCTCTGTGAAAAGGTGGCTTAATGCATCTGCGAAAAGTATCGACCCAGGTCAGCCTGCGCAGTCCGCGCAGGCTGACCTGCGCCGAAACTTTTCGCTATTGGTCAATTTTCTGTATGACCAAGCACCAGTCTACCTCATGATTCCGTCGGTTGTTCGACAAAATGGATTTTATAGATCCATAATCGTTGTACTGACTTCCTGGGTATCATGCATCACGGAGATACATTAAGCCCCCTTTTGCCAGAGCATGGTTCAAACGTTTTCAATTTGGACTAATCTCAATTTTTATGGTCTGGTAGAGAGTTGATAGGGGACGCCTGTCAAATGTATGCATTCTGTATTCAAGCCTGGATATGGCGTCCTTGACATCATCGTCAACATGATCAAGGACCCGTCCTTGAGGCATCTGCATATAGCATCTGCTCTGTAATGAAGCTTTGATCATTGTATTGCAATTGGTTATAACATTGCACCGAATGAAAATTAAATGAGCTTGGTTTTTTTTTAACCCTTTTATACTTATTCCAACTTAAATTGTCTTAAAAGACACAATATTTAAGGACCAAACACCAAAGAACGTGCAGTCTGATTTCTAACCTGCAGTTTCCGATATTTTGGCATATTTTGTTTTTTTTTACAATACTGTGTATTCTTTACTGACTAAATTTAATAATTTCTTTGGCAGGACAATTGGCAAGCTCAGGGTAAAAGTGAACTCGTTACAAAACAATTTCGTGTTTCTACCGACCCTTAAGAAGAAAGCCGCTTTTAAGGGCATGGGAAAGAAGACATTTCTGTACACCAGCATTTTCTCTTTTTCCAACTGTGTATTAGACTCATTTAAAGACAAACCTCATCCGTTTACCTAAATTTGAATTGTTGAGGTCTGCAACTGGTCTCAATTTGGACCATTCTACAGTTATATCATTGGGTAAAGGAAAAGTTATTTGGTAAAGAGAAAACAAGGAAGCTTGGTCTGGTGGCTCTATATTTGGATGTTTTTCATTAGAGATAAAAAAGCCGACACTAGGGGGCTAATTTAAGATCTAATTTAAAACACAAATTTACATTGCACTGTCTTTCATTGAAATTTTAAATTAGCTCTAAGATATAACCATTTTTTTGTCTGTTTATTTGGCTTTGTTACATTTCTCGAAATAACGGACAGTTTTAACTTCGCCAATCGCATATTTTGGATATTTTGCGGATAATGTAGTTAAAGATCAGACTACGCTAAAAGTACAGTCTGATCTTCGACCTACACTGCTCTACATTGCGCATGTAATATGGTCACAATCGGTGTCGAAATAGCAATGCTTTGGGATGCAGTAATGGCTTGAAATGGTGTTTTTTTTTTGGGGGGGGGGTTTAGATATTTTTACCCTTGTCCTACTAGATAACTCAAATGAAATCTTCAGTTTGGTAGTAAAAACCCAAATATTGCTGTTTCAAAGTTATACTTTGGGGAATAATATCTCCTTATCGGACAGTATAGATCCAAGATCAGACTGCACGTTCTGTGCAGTCTGATCTTGATCTACACTGTCCGCAAAAGGTCAGTGAGTCCCGCTAAACAACCAAAGGGTTAAGGGTTTATTCTTTACCAAACAATCCCGACCCTGAAGAAAGACGCATTTGAAAACAAAGTGAGAAAAGGAGAAAATGCTAGAAACCAGCATATTCTCCTTTTCCCACAATGTTTCCTACCATCAGAAAGAGAAATTTCATGTTCTGAATAACATTTTATTTGTCGTCTGCAAATGCTTTGAATTTAGACAAGTCTAAACTATTGTCGTCTGGTAAAGATTTAACACATTTTATGAACTCTGTAGGTGGATGGTAGGACATCAAAAATCATGGCTAAAGTGTACCTTAAATTTTTACGACTTATGGCTGGGTAGTAAAGTCAAATTGCATAGATCAAGAAAACAATCGGTGAAAACAACAAAATTCTGGCTACAGTGCTAAATGCATGCATACATAAGACCGAGTATCGTATATTTCAAAGTCGCTGACGTTTCTTGAACAAAGCACTTCCGAGCCCCTATTACGTAGTGATTAAGTCCGGGAAACCCAAGTACCATAAGATGTCGCTGTGATATTAATGTTGAAAGCCGCGTAAAACCTTTACTCGAAGACAAGATTTTTTACTTGTCCACACTGAGAGCAATCGCAGTCGACAAATTAAATCTTGCTCAATAGATAGGGTATGTCTTTGGAAGTACCGGTAAAGAAAGGTATAGTAATAGCAAACGCCTTGGAAGGGTAACTTAATAAATAACACGCGTTCGTTACGTGCGATTGTATTCAAATATGTGTGATGACGTCATAACTAGTCTTCTAAAATTAGACGGGCTTAACGTTACCCATCCCATTAATTAAACGCCAAACTCGCACCTTTTCTTGGCCGAATATTTTCGACTTGGCGTTAGAAGGCTGAAAATACAACCCACTTTAACTCGCAAAGATATTTATTATATGTACATGTATATTATGAACATGACTAAACAAGCAGACGGTACAGAATCAAGATCAGACTGCGCGTTCCGTGCAGTCTAATCTTGGATCTTTGCCGTTCGTAAAAGCTAATGTTTTCTCCAAAGGATTTACTAAATAAAACCAACCAGTTTCTCTAGGGTTTGCACAACAAAACACTTTTTGTAGTCTCTTACAAGAAATTTTCATTCACGAAACATTTAAAGAAAGCGTATTTTCAATATCGTTTGCCTAAATTAATCAACGAGTGTATTTATGCAGAGATGGCTAATCTCGTATACTTGTCGTTATAGGATTTAAAAAAATCAGTCAACGTTATGTAAGAAAAGAAAAAAAAAGGCATTCCATTGATAAAGTCTGAAAAAGACAGTATTATTACGACATAGGATTGCCCGAAAATCATGTGTTTGAAATGGCCTTGAAACTAAGATAATACTGTCTTTTTATGTTACTCATTACCTCCAAATCTGCAGCAGACGACTTAAAGGGGGCTATACGGAATTTCAAAATCTCATCAAACTTCAAAAACCGTTTTTTACTGAATTAAGGATAGGGCACCCTAATGCGGATTCCTGTTACATCGCCTTTCATCGCCGAAAAACGAAAGGCTAAGACTCGGGTAATTCGTATAACCGATCGGCCGATAGATGCTGGTTCCCGCATCGATTACGGATTACCCTAGTCTTAGCCGAATCCGTACGATAAAAGGCGATGTTACACGAATTCCATTAGGGTGCCCTATCCTTAAGTAGAGCGGTGGTGCTTGCAAAACCACCAGTACAGAAGGAAGACAACTTGTAATAAAAAAAAAAAAAGTGGAATTGCTTTGATGGGCGACGTAGGTCCTCATGATTTTTTAATAAAGGGCCACGCTTTCGTCAAGATCTGCAGGAATGTTATGCTTTACTATCACACGTCGGTTAGGCGAAATCGTGTTCAAAGCAGGAAGATGACGTCATGTTTGATCTCATTACAATAAACGGTCACCGACTTTAACCCTTATCCTCCAAAATAAGTTAAATAAAACTTTCAAGCTGGTTATAAAAACCCGAATACTGTTTTTTTTTTTTTTTTTTTTGAGATAGTATCTCCTTATCGGATTAGATCTAAGATCAGACTGCACGTTCTGTGCAGTCTGATATTCATCTACACTGTCCGCAAAAGGTCAGTGATTTGCGCTTAGTGGTTGAAGGGTTAAAGCGATCAACCGATTATTTAACGCCAAATTTGCACTTTTTACTGAATGTAACCGTTTACTTTCTTTACGTCTGTAGGGAAAAGTATGGTGGCATATTTCTGCCGCGAGATACGAGATGGCTATTGCGATAATTTAAGGAAACTATCGTGATAAAACAAAGTGGCTCATTTAATCAGCGTAAAAAAGTCTACAGATACCCCTTTAAAATCCTCCTTCTAAAACATGCAACAAAATGTAAGGTCTATCAGGCAAATACAAATGAAAACATTTTTTGCAAAAGGAGAATTTGCTCGTTACGAGTAATTTCTCCTTTTGTTTTAATGTTTAGACTTCTGAATAATGGCTACGTTGTAAAACGCGAAAAAATTGTCTTGAGGAGATAATATTTTAATCAACAGCTGAAAAGTATCGTCGGCTTATCTGCATAATGCTTCGAGCTCACGCAATAACCATAACTACGTACGTTGATGAAAACAGAATGAATCATCAGAAAAAAGGCGCATTCTGCCAAAAAAAGATGGTAAAACTTTGTTGAACTTGTAGAAGAAATCAAACTCTCTCATTTCAAGTCTAGTCGTCCACTTGGCTTATCTGATCAATCTAGGTCAGTCAAATTACTGGTCAAGTAATTTAGCATTAGAAATAAAACTGAATATAACATGGTATGTGAATACTAGCTAAATAAGTTAATCGAAACTTTCAACCCAACAGTAACAACCCAAATTAATCATTTTAAAGGTAATCTTTCATGGGGAAAATATCTCCTCATAGGACAGCGTAGATTCAAGATCAGACTGCACGTCCTGTGCAGTCTCATCTTGATCTAATCTGTCCGTAAAAGGCCCTGAAGTCGCGCTTAGCTGCCTAACAGGTAGAAACCTGGTATGCTATATGACGGAAGACCTTTACAAGAGAAGCAGGGTAGCAAAGATCAACCAGGACAAGATAATAGCTCCTTGCCAATACAACCAATATATGATAGAGGCTGTGGCATCCGGTATTCTAATACCATCATTTCAACACCGTTATCTACTTTCTGATAATAGAACAAAATCAAACGGTTGACGGTTTACCTCATTGGCGTATCATGCCTACATGACTACTTATAAGGCCTGTCAAACTCCTTCAGCAGTGCCTGTTAGACTGCCCCACTTCCACGAAGTCATTTTTGTTTCCCTACGTAGGTTTCACAAAGTCAAATTAAAATATGAATATCCGAGTATGGAGTATTTCGGGTGATCAGACCACTTTACGACCACCAGTCAAAACAATCACGTATCTTAAGGTGTCAGGCTGTAAAATAAAACGACCGTTCACCATGCTATTGTAATAATGTAGTCAGTAGGTCGAGGCACTCAGCATTTCAACAAATGATTTAACTACTGATAGCTGCAAGGTCCAAAGAGTCGTCTACAGGGGGGGGGGGGGGGGTTGTAACGTGTCAAACAAACAAACAAACAACAAACAAAAGCAAATATCGTAAATCCTACCTCTATACAGTATGACAAAACTCCCATATATGGTACCCCGATAATGAATGTCCGTCCGTACAAAGCCGGTCAAGACAGAGAATATAGGAGTAAAATAGTTGCCCGGGGGTCCGTCGCACGTGATATCACTGGACGCTCCGCCTCCATTTAATGTTATATTACAGGAACAAACCCCATCTACCTGTTGAACAGACAGAATTTTCTTCTCTTCTTAACTGCAATTTTATCATACATGTGTATTAGTTTGACTCTAGCTCAAAATTATTTTGTGCGTAAGTGCTTGGGTGTGCCTAGACAACATATTTTGCGCTAGTGCTTGAGTGAATCAAGTCGACATTGTTTGATTACAAGAACAAATTCAAATACATGAAGAATTAGCAAAAGGATGTTTGACGCATCTCAGTGATGCATCAAACAATGCAAGTAGTCATATAATTATAGATCCATAAAATCCATCCTGTTTAACAACCGACTGAATTAGGAGGTAGACCAGTTCTTTGACACATATACAATTTACCAATAGCAAAACGTTTCGACCCAGGTCAGCCTGCGCATCCGCGCAGGCTGACCTGGGTCGATACTTTTCCTGGTGCATTAAATCACGTTTTAACAAAGCATGTGAGTATATTCTAAAGAGTCTCTCCTTTCCAAACTTTTCATCTGTAGAGTACTTTCTGCGACTATGAGCAAACCACAGTTGAAAGTATTATGGTTAAAGGAGAAACTGCTCATAATGAAAAGCTGCCTTTTTTGTTACAATACTTTACTTTACATCAACGATAAAAAAAAAAACTTCATTTAAATTTCAAAAGGAATACTTCATTGACCATTATAGACGGCTGTAAAAAGCAAGCCAAGCCCCTATTTATTTCGACCCGGTCTTATGTTGATTGTGAAGAGATGACACCAAGATCTGCCCTGCCACTGAAGGTGGGGAGAGGAGAAGAGGGTAACCAGTCCATATTGAGCACTATAAGACCTTACGAAATTTGATGAACCTGTCCACAGAAAACGGGAAAATAAATGAAATATGATAAAACCGCGAAATTTAGGGGAGGAGGAAGGGTAAAAAGTTTATATGGGGTACTGAGAGCCTCTATGTAAATCGATGAAACTGTCCAAACAAACCGGAAAAATAATGGAAATATGATAAAATCGAGAAATTTAGGTACGAATGGCAATGTCACCTTGTGTAAAACGAAACAGTGTGAAGACTACAAGATAAAAATCCTTGAATATTACCTGTCGTAGAGTGTTTAATAAAACAAACACGTTGATTTCTGTTTGACAAGACGCCTGGACAGAACAGTAGTATACGGACACTCCGTTAGAAGCTGAGGTAACGTTTTCACTCGGGTAGTCGGGGCTGGTGACCGAACACTCCGAGCCCGTCCTCTCATCGCTACTATTGCCCGGCAGGCTGCTGTGATCTTGTTGACAAGAAAAATATCGTAGAAATTTTAAAAAAAAATCGTTGAATTTACCTTTCACCAATTTCTTCGGAGTTTGAATGACCCAATCACAGAAGGCTCTTGAATACATTGTGGAACAAGGAGAAAATTCTGGAAACCAGCATTTTCTACTTTTCCCACAATTTGTTTTAGCCTACTGAAAAGAACTCCAATCATTTTAGCCACATTTAATTTGTTGTCTGCAAATGGTTTCAACTTGGAAAAATATAAATTTGAGACGTCTGTTAATGAGTAAAACAACATGAAAATATTTTCTGTCCAGTCTGATCAAGATCCTAATAGTTCGGCGAAACGCCCACAGGTGACCTCGATAGGCTATGAGTTAAGGAATGTGAGAAGAATTGTTTTATAACTTTCACAGAAATGGAGCACCCGGCAATGTACCGATCCGTATTATGCTAGAACTATTTGATCCCTTGAGGGCAAAAGCAATGAAATGAGTTCATAAAATGAGCCATGCTCTGTGAAAAGGGGGTTTAATACATCTGCAACAGCTATCGACCCAGGTCAGCCTGCGCAGTGCGCGCAGGCTGACCTGGGCCGAAACTTTTTGCTAATGGTCAAGTTTCTGCATGTTAAACGACCAATCTTCCTCATGATTCAGTTGGTTGTTTTACAAAATGGATTTTATGGATCAATATTTATGTGATGACTTTCTTGGTACCATGCATGACGGAGATGCATTGATCCCCCTTTTGCCAGAACATGACTCAATCATTTAATGAATAAAATCAAAATTATAAAACATTTAAGGTTTGCTATGAGTATAGTTCACAGAAAATCGGACAATTATATAGATCAGACCGCACATTCCTTGCAATTTGATCTTGTGTTAGACTGTTCCCCAGCGGAATTAAAGTTGCTATAGGAATTCTGAAGCTTAACTCTTCACTAAAGACAAAACTTTAGAATCATCAAAATTACCAGCAATTGCAGATGAAAGATAAATTATGGCTAATTTATTGTTGTAATTATTATTATTTTATCAGGATAGAAAACATTGTGGGAAAAGAAGGATAATGTCGGTTACAAGCATTTTCTCCTTTTCCCACAATGTATTTCCTTGACACAATGCCTATGGTCGTTAAGCATGGGATTATATGGCAAAAGGTTAACAGATATCTTGTATTCGATTCCATGATGACTTGCAAACCAGTGTATCGAATTTTAATAATCACTGCAACAGGAGTGGCCAAAATCAGACTGACCTATAATCTATTTCTGCTTAGGACAAGTTTGTACCTATCGAAAGGTAGTGCTAGTGACAGAAGAGTAAAACAATTGAGAAACATTTGAAGTAAAAGAAAATAAATTTTCTTTTTACACCATCAAAAAAATATCGAGGGAAAAAAGGGGGTTGAATGCCGACATGGGTGATCAAGGTCTATTCTTTTCTATTCTTTTTTCTTCCCATCTATCCTCTAATGTGGTAATGCTTAATAAATAAACATGGTAAATCAAATAAAAATGAAATATTACACCAGTCTGAATTTGTGTGTGGTCTGATCAGGTCGAGTTGCGTGTTTAAAGATGTGCGTATTGGATGAGACCGAAGGTCGAATCCGATGCAAACTTACCTATACACAAGCAACGAGACCTCATCCGAGCAAACAGACATGTTTTAATGTTCCTTTTATTACATACCTTTCCATTACAAATGTAAAAAAAATAAACAAATTAAATAACGAAAATAATCGCATATTTAGATTTGACGGAAAACAGCCGAAGCGGATTACAGAAGTAGTTCGTGAACACGATGACGCTTGCTCTATACAGAGTGCAGGAGTATGGTGGCATATTTCTGCCACGAGATACGAGATAGCTATCATGATAATTTTGGTAAATTATCGCGATAAATTAAAAGTTTCCTGGAAATCTTATCAAGATCATGAAAAGTTTCATGATAAAAATATCACGATAAACTTAATATTTTATCGCAAAATTTCTCCACCGTGCTCGGAGCTGACATGTGAGATAAAATTATTGTGATAGTTTTATCCGTTTCTCGATATCTATAAATAGAAAATTCATCATTTGGATGAACTCGGTAGTTTTGACTTAAAGGGCAACTACAGCCAAAATCTCTTTTTTGGATATATGAATCCTTAAATGAAAACCATCTTAAAATAGAAAAACCGCATTTCAATGTCTATCGTAGAAAGAGAGTTTTAAGCGAAGATGTGGTTTGCACACCTGTGCGAGTTTGTGAAATGTTCGATAAACCGGATGTGATGCCACTCTTATTTCGGCTTCTGTGTACTTTTTTTTTCTCAGCCTTATCCTCCCTCATGTCAGGAGACGACTGTTTTCGTCACAAAAATCCCTATCGTATGCCGGGTGCCGAGTTTAAGCCCTATTTCGAGCCAGGAGATGACTATTTATTTGTCAGTCTGCTCTCTGTCTGTCTGTCTGAACTAAATGACATGGCTTAATATCAGATCTACCGTTAATCCTCAAAAGGTTAAATAAACCTTCATGCCGATTGCAAAATTTTGAATAGTGCTAGTTTTTGGAGAAACAAAAATAGATGTTTCCGCATTGGACACTGTACATAAGATCAGTCTGATCTTAATATACACTGTTCGCAAAAGGTCATTGAGTCGCGCTCAGCAGCCTTGGGGCCCCACAGAAATTTAAATGAGGCAAGCAATAAATGGTAAATTCACTGTTGATTATCTATCTCTTTCATGAGAGAGAGAGAGAGAGAGAGAGAGAGAGAGAGAGAGAGAGAGAGAGAGAGAGAGAGAGAGAGAGAGAGAGAGAGAGAGAGAGAGAGAGAGAGAGAGAGAGAGAGAGAGAGAGAGTAGTTAGAAAAGAAATTCGACAAGCAGACTATGCGGTTTTTTTTTTTTTAATTTAAGATCGTATGAATAAGGAAAATACAAAAGTTATGACGTTCGACTTACCCATTTAAACTGTGTAAAATTCCAAATTCCATTTACATTATTTACGAAAAAGGGTTCAATATGGTCGTGAAAACAAAAGAGTAACTTTGTACATGACATGTTTATGACAAGTGCTTGTTAACCTCAAGCTGCAAGCCGGGTAAAAAAAAAATATGTCAGACCACAACGGTGCGATATCATCACAAAAGAGGCACCGAATTAACCCTTTGTCCTTTTACATGGATGGAACACACAATTCTTTTCTCAAAATAAAAGGTTGGCGCACTAAAATTTTGTGTAAAGTTTGTACGCAGTTATAATTTTTTAATTTACGCTGCATTTTCATGGTCAGCATCTCTTATCTCGTATATGATTACGGGGAGAAACACGGGAGAAGACAGTTAAACAATTTTTGTCCACGTTGGTATTTCCTTTTAAATTGTACGCCTTACATGTCTCAGTATTTAAGAAATGGACTGACCCTGTATTTTGCAGACGATCAAAAATGTTTACTGCATGATATGGAGGACAGGAAGGCAGGAGGCAATTCAGACAATCTTTTAACGTTGTTGTTGATGAAAGAAACAAATTTGAGATTATGAAAAAAAGCACGTAGGAAAATAAATGAAGATCGAGTGAAAATTTTTTTTTTTAACTTTAACAGCAAATTCAGGATGTGTGCTGGATTTAATGTTGTTCGTGAATGTTAAAGAGAGGATAAGACTTCTAAGGCAGATCAAGGCTTTTAATTCTTTCCAAGCTGAAGGAGACATGTAAAATGCTGACACCGATGGTGTAGATTCAGATCAGACTGCGCAGGATTTGTAGACCGTTAAATGATCGACGGTGTCCTATATTTGGTAGAAACAGCCTTAGAAATTAACTCGAATGATTTCTTTTTCACATTGCAACGTTCCTTCTTCCTTCTACGACCTAGTAGAAGAGAATTTTGGCATGATTCAATTATCTTGATTTATTATTTCTTTTTTTATATTTATCTATTACAACTCGTTGATTAGGTAGTGGTACAATTGAAATAACATCAAGAAATAAATTTCAAAATATTTACGTTCGTTACCAGAAGAATAACTATTCACTTTTTTATAAGTACTTTCTCCACTAAGCTAATTCATTCAAAATTTCTTTCCTATGATTGTAGATGTAAGAGCGATATACCCCCATCACGCCAAACTCGTTCTCACTCTCTTCCGAATTTTTTTGCTGATCGGACTGGAACTGTCTTCAGACGAAGTGGGCGTATTAGTATCCTTTTACGAAGGGTGCTCCAGAACTTTGAGCCTGCTCAAAATTTTTTGCCATCCATCCCGTCCTGTGATTAGACGGAGTAACAACGTACCTAAAGCGAGATGGACGTACTACGAACGGAACTCCTGTACTTCGATCCTATTAGAGACGCAGTGCGGTCGGGCAATAACCTGCAGTGCGTTTGCATTTTACCGACCGAAATTAGATGTCCTATCCCAGCCAGTTTTTCGATTTTGTTGACCGGGTTAAGACTTTCTGGGAATAGGTTTGGTGAGATAGGGGCTTCAGCCATTATCAGGCCAAAATTATCCGTTCATCCCCGACCGTAACCCGTTTTCCGATTATGTCAGGACGGGTTAAGACGTTGTAAGACCTAGTTTGGTGTGACGGGTCTATAGAGATTGAAACTCTGCAGTACACAAGTGATTGAAACGTGAAATAGCGATTTATATCTTTATAAATATCATGCAGTTTTCTCAATTTTCTGTGTTAGTTCATATATAGCGACTATAATTATCTTCTCACACTTGTGAGATCACGGCAAACTACCGGAAGTCACGGTTTTTTCAATTAGCGACTTTCACACAGGTGAAAATCAGAAAGTTTAAACCTCTATATCTCGTGGAGTAAACATCACAGAACGCTAACAAGATTTTTGTTAACATACTCTAGTGTCGTTTTATCCGATTTTGAAATGAAAATTCTGATGCGGAGTTACCCTTTAATAAGATTGCAGTCAGTAAAATTTCGATTTATTAATTAACAATTGTATAGCTTAACTGGTAAATTTTGACAATGCCCGAATGACAGAGGTCTGTAAAACCACAAAAACGACTCGAAATGCCTCCTGCGAACAACTTTGAAACCGTACAGGGGAAAGGAGAATTCATAAGGTTGTATACGAAAGTATTCCGAAACCGTATCTAATTATAGGTATCATGAATGTCAGTTGTGGGCATGAAAGCAAAAAAAATCATGATAAGAGTTAGCATTATTGCGATATTTTTATCGTGAATTTTTTTGTTTTATCACGATAATTCTCTTAAATTATCATGATAGCTATCTCGTATCTCGCCACCATACAGGAGTGATACGGAAAAAGCTACAATCAGTACATGCGTGATACGAAAAAAAAAAATTCTGTTCTGTTTTAAATACGAGTATGTGTATTAGATAACTGTATTGTGTATTTCAGTCAGATCACTGATCGGTTAATGAATGCACCTACCTGTCCCCGGATCTATACAGGTTTGTAAGTCTTGTATTCCATAGATTTTGGCTCTGTTACCACATGATCCCATAAGCTTGGCATTCTTTTCTGCAGCTAAAAAGAGTATAATTTCATTGAAATACTACATTTATATAAGCCATGCTCTGTGAATAGGGGGCTTAATGCATCTGCAAAAAGTATCGACTCAGGTCAGCCTGCACGGCCCGCACAGGCTGACCTGGGTCGAAACTTTTTGCTATCGGTCAATTTTCTGCATGTCCAGGGATCGCTGTGCCTCATGATTCAGTCGGTTGAACATACTCAGAATGGATTTTATGGATCGATAATTATGTGATTGCTTGCTTGGTATCAATCATCATGGAGATGCATTATACACCCTTTTCCCAGGGTATGGCTCAATCAGCATTTATATATTTATTCCTTTAGATGACTATTAAGGCAAAGAAATTGCAGCTTTACACACCAGTTGAAAGTTTTCTCCGTAACCGTCAACCTTTCTACATGTTATGCTGCATTATGTTATGTATTGCGTTTTGTATTCGAAATTAAGTGGTATAAATCATACTCGTTGTCACCAAAAAAGATCTTTTTATCCTGTTTAAAAAAAAAAAAGACTCAGCTCGCTTTAATTTTCCTTAGTTTCTCAAATAATGCCAGTAGTCTCTTAATCAAACAAGTATTTTGACTTTAGAGAGAAGAGTAAGACATTATTGCGAGCATATCCGGTCTGCTCTGGCTCCACTCGCTTCTCAAAGGAAATTAAACAATATGCACCCCAGAATAGATAAATTCGCGTTCCTTAAAAAAAGAAAGAACTTTTGTTTCCTTATTACACTGCGGAAAAGTATCAAGACAAAGAGAATAAACTTATACCTCGAAATCGGATGACAAACGATCCCTGAATCCTAGTTCGATACCTTATTTCAACCCTCAAAAATCCGCTGGATTCCGTCATGATTGGCGTATACCAGTTGGCAGCGGGTCCATCACAAGTGACCTCTGTTGACTGACCTTGACCGTTGATGGTTATATTACAGGTACACACATCATCAACCTTGAATTAGACAAATTTGACTTTAATTGCTCTAATGCTTTCACTGCCAACTCAAATAAATGCCATTATTTTGAGGTCTTTAAGGAGATTACCACTGTAGTTGAAGATGATTTTGGTCAAAGTTTAGCATTTGGCAGCAAACGGTGTGGATTCAAGATCAGACGACACAAAATGTATAGTCTGATCTTGATTCCTTGAAATAAAGGAAGCCTTTCAGCGATAGAACTACTGCCGGCTCAAACAGTTCCGATAACTCTGATATAAAAACATAATACAAGAGTTGTCTACCTTTTGTAATGTGTTTAGGAGTACATGTACGTAGATGACCGTGACACAGGTCGCTTGAATGGAGCAGTAAAAAGAACCCTCGCCTAGACTACCCAATGGCGGATCGGTCTCCGGGTAGATTATCTCTGTAATCGTGCTCCCATCGTCGCTGTCGTCGTTACTGTCCACAGGTACACTTGGAGTGCCTTGGTAGAATAGATAATTGATAATGAAGAACTCTGTTCTAAACAATCACGTGTTGTAACGACCCGGTGGGTGAAGGCTTTTGAAAACATTGAGGGAAAAGGAGAAAATGCTGGTAACCAGCATTTTCTCCTTTTTCCCACAATTTTTTCCTATCCCATCATAAAGAAATACCTGAATTTGAGCCACACTTCATTTGCCTCCAGCGAATGATTTAATTTCTTTATATTTAGTATTAATGATATTTAGTAGTAAAGAGATAAATAGCTCAAGAGACCATCTGATCAGACACGACGACTTCGACCGTAACCTGTCATTGGCAGTGTCCAAGGTCTTTGGTATTTCAAAAACTATTTTTATTTTTTTCTCTTTTTTTTCTGGTTGTTAATTCACGCCGTTTTTTAAAATTATTTCACGTAAACTGCAAGAGCCAGTACACTGTTTTTTATGGATTTTAATTCATTGGTAGTTCACACTGCACTCTTTCCAAGCCACTCGCTGCTTTTCCACATAAACATCGTCAAAACTATGTCAGTAGTACGTGGGTGGAGGGGGGAAGGGGGATGAAGGAATCCTGTCGCAATAGGACCGGCGACCCATTTGGTTTCAAGCCCTGTACGTTAGTACTCTCTGAGCTGTCAAGCTTGGAGTGCACTGACATACTAGTAAGTGAAATACTGCTGAAATTGACACTTAAAACCCAACAAACTGGTTCAACTTTCATTATTGCCACAGGAAAAAGTTTAGACAATTGAAATATTACTCCAGAATAGTTTTGTATAATCTATTTCTATTGGCATTAAACTGAAACCCTGATTTTGCTGATAATTTTCACATAATCTGATATTATAGCTAACAGATATTGTAGTTCACGAAGTTCACGCAAAACGACACCGTTAGTCGTGACTCGATTTACATAACCATGGCATATATAACGTATGATATAATACATGTATACTGGTATCTTGGCGTGACTCAATATGCGTTTGTAGACATTGTAGATCAGGATCAGACTGCACAGAACGTGCAGTCTGATCTTGAATCTACACTGTGGAATACGGTACCGGATAATATTTTTTCGGCAAGAAAAAAAACTGAAATTGCAATATTTGACTTTTAACCTTTTCCGGGATATTCCCATTTGAATCGTTTAGCAGTTATCGTGTTAATTTACGTTTACGTCAATTACTCGAATTACTCGACGTACGTCATAATTCTCAGTTTTTGCTTTGTCATTGGATTCCTCGCCAAGACTGGCGTTCTGACCGACTGCAGCGTATGTCTCAACAAGTTTGAAGGACAGTTTTGGTGTTGAGAGCTTAATATTAGAGCTCTGTGAAAAAGAGGTTTAATGCATCTGCAAAAAATATCGACCCAGGTCAGCCTGCGCATGCCCGCGCAGGCAGACCTGTGTCGAAACTTTCTGCTACCGGTCAATTTTCTGCATGTTCAAGGACCATTTTACCTCAGGATTCAGCCTGTTGTTAGACTAAATGCATTTTATGGATCCACTATTATGACCAGGGAGATGCATTTTAACCCCGTTTGCCAGAGAATGGTTCATTTATTGATACTTCTTTCTTTATACTTTGGTTCAACTCTAAAACTAGCTTTCACACTGATCAAGATGTTTGTCTGCTACTTTGAAGGTACATGCATGTTTTAGAATTGAGAAATTTTCACGCACGGTGACTGTATATGAAGTTTATGATGAGGTTAAAGCAGTTGTAGTATAACTATGGTTCTGCATATCTGCAATTACATTGTAGGAAAATGTAACGATAGTTTATATAGAGCTAATTGTTCATTTTCTCGGTGGTTTCTTTTTTCCCAAAAATGAAGGAAAACAACATTTTTCTCCCCTTCAAATATTTTTACTTCGCGTGATTTGTAAAAAGGTTTTCTTTTGCCCTGTCTTAAAATATCAGGAACAGTTTTTAGTTAACGACGTATATTACAAATGTTCGCGCGAATCCTACTGCGCATGTGTTTTTGTCATGGACATTGAATCAAAAGAACACCAATGTTTTTTTTTCGCACACTTGGTAATACTATTGCAGCTCTGCAACAAGTAGCACTTTCTTCTGGTAGTATTAGTAAAGAGAAAAAAGATGGATCTGTGAACTGTCATCATGAAATAATTAAAATATTGTTTACACGGCGTTACACACCAAACAAGCAAACAAAAGCAGGAAATTTAAAGCTGTGGAAGTATAGCTGTTTCCACTTTGAAAATTATAGTGGAAAAAGGAGAAATTGCTCCAAATGATCAATTTCTCCTTTTTCCATTATGCCTGCTGAGCTTTTATCCAATTTATTTCCTTGAAAATAACTTCCACAGTGACCTTCATCACTGTTTTCTGACGAAACAAGCACGGATAAGTGCCATTTTTATTTTTTCCTATAGTTTAGATTTATAAATACTATAAGTGTGGAAATTTTAAGAAAAAATCTGTCCGTTAGAAAGTATGTATTTATTAAAGATTAACCTTTAATTCGGTCAAATTATCTCCCTTTTTAACTCAATGGTCCATATATAACATGCAAATTTGTACATTTACCATACTCAAAACCATGCTTTTATATACATTTTTATGCAAAACTAAATGAATTTTCATTAAAATGATGTTTATTTGTATATTCTTATCGTAATTTTTCCGTTTAACTGACTAATAAAGAAAAGTGTTAATTTCAATATAAGCTGAATTTTGGAACTGTATATACCCTTTTCAAAGGCAAATTTCTCAGAAACAAGCACGGTGACCCATAACTTTTTTTACTGTAATCTCTTAGATACATGACGAGTTTTGTATGTGCAAAGTTTTAAAAAAATCTGTCTGTTAGAAAAATTTATGACATACGTCGTTAAAAAAGGGAAAATGATATAAGAACTATATAAAAAATACCCTATATATTTGTCAAGTTTTCTCCTGAAACCCAGCTGCCGAAAAATTGTGTTATCTATGTTATAGAAATGTCCACTTACGTGATCCTCCCTTGTCAAGGAAGATCAAAACCATACTGAACAGAATGTGCAGATTAATCATGAATCTACAATTTGCGTTCTAATGAGAACTTGTTGAAAATGTCAGCCTTGATATTGCAATATTTGGATCGTCTTTTCTTTTGATTACATTACATTACGTTACGTTACGTTACGTTACGTTACATTACATTACATTACAATAGATGAAGGACAGGTATAATGCGATAGACAAACACAATACATTATAATATATTTGAGCCATGGTCTGTGAAGGGGAGGGGGGGGGGGGGAGGAGGGTTTAATACATCTCCGTGAAGCACTATACTAAACAAGTCATCACATAATTATGGATCCATAAAGTCCATTATGTCTAACAATGGACCAAATCATGAGGTAAAATTGTCCTATGACATGCAGAAAATCAAACAATAGCAAAAAGTTTCGATCCATACCAGGTTGCGCAGTATGGCGCAGGCAGGCTGACCAGCTGGGTCCGTATTCAGCAACCATTCTGAAACACATTCTCAGTCTTATTCTCCAGAATTTTCTAAATTTGAAAGTAACACAACATCTGATTGGCTAAACCATTTGGTTTAGCCAATCAGATGATGCGTTACTTTCAAATGTTGAAAATCTTGGAGAATAATACAAACAACGTTCTTAAGAATGGTTCGTGAATACGGACCCTGGTGTCGATACTTTTTGCATATGCATTATATCCCCTTTACACAGAGCACAGCTCATATTACAATACATTTGAGCCATGCTCTGTGAAAAGGGAGCTTAAAGCATCTGCGAAAAGTATCGACCCAGGTCAGCCTGCGCAGTCCGCGCAGGCTGACCTGGGCCGAAACTTTTCGCTATTGGTCAATTTTCTGTATGTCAAATGACCAGTGTACATTATGTTACAGTTGGTTGTTAGACATAGATTGGTTTTATGGATCCCTTATTATGTGATGTCTTGCTCGGTACGATGCATTACGAAGATGCATTAAGCCCCCTTTTGCCAGAGCATGGTTCATTAACAACGATACAACTAACCTGTGCCAGTAAGTCTACAGGATGGAAGGTTCGGAATTCCTGTCACTTTAGCTCTATTTCCACACGAAGCAGTAAGAAAAGCGTTCCTGTCGGTCCCTACATAACAAAACATCGAATTTAGTTTATCAGAACGGCAGCTCTAGAGCAAGAAGCATCATATAATATTCTATAACAGCTGGACTTTGTCCCGGCGAAAGAAATGTCCCTTAAAATTGAGGTAGATCTTTCTTAAATCCTATTTTCTATAATTGAGCCGTACTCTGTGAATAGGGGGTTTAATGCATATGCAAAGAGTATCGACCCAAGTCAGCCTGCGCAGTCTGCGCAGGCTGACACGCGTCGAAACTTTTTGCTATTTGTAAATTTTCTGCATGGTAAAGGACCGTTAGGTCCAGTCGATTTTTAGACTAAATGGATTTTACGGCTCTGAAGTCTTGATTTTGGATCTGCATTGACTTTTTTTTCAAGGCCCAGTAAATGCCAAAATATCAAAGCAGGTATCATAATACATCTAAATTTAATTTATACCATTTAAAAGTATGGAAAATATTGTGGAGATGACAGTCTATTATCGTGTGGTCGGGCCATATGTTACTCGCTGGCAAAAAAAAAAAAGAATTTTAAAGTCTGGCAAAAAGTAAACAAAAGACACAGCTACCTGGCAGGTTTTAACCTAGTTTTGAAATAGATTTCTCTGTCAGCGACTAACACCGACCGTACAATGACTGATTGTCATCTTCACAATAATTTCCATACTTTTAAATGGTATGATATAAATTCAAATGCATTTAAACAACCGCTTTGTCTACATTTGGCCTTTATTGTTACCTTCAGTCTTGAGATAGAAATCTTCTTGTGTTTAAGTGGATTCCTTTGTTAAAGTGGATTGTATTTAAAATTGCAATTATTTTTCCTGATTTCTAGATTTTAAATATTAGGTTTATTTATGAGTTTAAATGTGCTGTCTTCTTGATGTACTTTCAAAATGAATTTACCTTTAAACGCTATAACAAAATTTCCTGTAATACGACTATGATATCGTATATCGACCAGAATGAAGCCGCCAGTTACTGACAGCAGTTTCGTGTAACGACTTGCGCTTGGCCCATCACAGGTCACCTCTGATGAACGGCCACCTCCAGTCATTGATACATTGCAGGAACACGCGTTATTTACCTGTAAAATGTACCTTCAGCTTTTGAAAGTGAATAGGAAGAACAGAAAAAAGTATATGTTCCTAAAAAATGTTCAGTTTAAACCATTGAAATTTGAATTGTAAAACTCTTAGAGAACGACTTACTCAGAATGTTTGTGGAGTCCATGGCTAACCAAAACCGCATTTTACATTTTAAATCACGTCATTTACCGGCTTAAACATTATTTTTTGTGGGGGAGCAAAAAACTTCGCATTTGGCTGATCATTTGTTTTGGATGCGACAGTTAGAGGTCAGTCAATAGAAGTAAGTGTTTCTACTGTTCCATGCTGTCTTAAACCTCGAAATTTTATATTTTATAGGAGCAATTGACCGAGAAATATTTCTTCGATTGGACGCGCTACTGATCAAGACATACGACTCTATCACAGAGTCTAAGTATGCAACAATGGTTTACGATTTCCTTCCAATATAATGATAAATCTTAAATGATATACCGACAATCAATTATTGGCCTGAACGATGAATCTTTAGTGGCTTCAATCAGATGATAAATGTGAAAAATGGCATTTTAGAAGCTGACACTCTTGGCTTACAAATGCATCACATCCTCATCATCAAATGTTATATTGTGACGTGTCATACAAGAGAGTTCTGTAGCTTAATCAGGATAAACAAGCTAATTTGCCAAAAGGTAACCTTTGCAATGTACTTAACCCTTTACCACTCAATCCCGAGTTTAAACGACCCTTAGAAAGAAAGCTTATGGAAACATTGTGGAAAAAAGAGAAAACGCTGGTTACCAGCATTTTCTCTTTTTTCCACCATGTTTTTTACCCAACCTAAAAGGACTTTCAATTTTTGAGTCACACTTAATTTGTCGCTTGCAGCTGCTTTCAGTTTGGACAATCCTAAAATTTTGTCGTTTGGTAAAGAATTAACCAGATTAGGAAATCTCTATCAGTCACACATTTTTATTGTATAGAAGAACAGCATACACTGCGGGTGCTCTACTTCCACTTCGTCCCATAAGGCAACGAGATAACCCCCCTCTCCAGAGGGTGACCCAAGCGGTAAGCATATCTCACTCGTGACCTTGTAGTTGCGGGTTTCGATACCCGGTTCAGGCAGACTTTCTTTCCAGGCGATTTTTTGCCTATCACCTCTGATGCATGTGAGAGAAGTAGTGAGAGACTTGAAAAGAAGGTTATGTCAGTACTGGTGTGAGAAAGCCAGGAAACACATACGTAGGTGTACTGACCGCCGTGATATGACTTTTAAAAGCTTAAAACGGCGTTAAACTCCAATACAAACAAACAAGGGTGACTTTACGAACCTTTTGTAGTGTATTTAACCCGACATACACGTCGATATCTGTAATACATGATGCCTGTATGGAACAACGATACACCGTGGGTTCGGTGCTCCAGTCAGGTTCAGTGCCGGTCATGTAGCCTGGAGGTACAATACCGACCTCGTTATCACTTACATCGTCGTCATCATTCACTTCTATATCACCGGCACCTGCAAGAAACATTTTTCGGTTTGTAAAATATAGGTCATTAAATAAAGGTACTGTTTATCACCTGTCGTAAATGAAAAATTTTCTGTGAAAAGGGATATGAAGCATGGACCCAGGTCAGCCTCCGCAGGCTGACCTATGTAAAACTTTTTGCTATTGGTTAATTTTCTGCATGTCCAAGGTCCAGTTTAGCTAAGGATTCATCCGGCCGATAGACCGATACGCCAGCATTCCTGCATTCCTTAGATAGAATTAAACATTAATGCTCGATACTAAGGATGATGTATGGAATTCTCCAAGACAAGCCTGTTTTGACGACCTTATACGAAAAGATCCACTGTAGCGAAGTTAACGTAGAATGCCAAAGTTTGATTATTGAATTCTTTATATCACACAAAGTTCGAAAAATCTGATTTTCAACGGTTATTCTCAACGATTCATAGATTGATTGATTGATTGATTGATTGATTGTACGGTGTTAAACGCCGTTATCAACATTATATCAGGTATATCTCGGCGGCCAGTGGACCTATCCATGCTTTCCTCGAGTTTCTATTACAAATACTTTGCACGGTATTCTTCCTAAGCCACTGGCTGCTTTCACACATGAACATCGTCGAAACAGTGATCAGTGGTAAGAGAGGAATGAATCCTGTCGCAATGGCAGTCAATCATCAATCTTCGGAAGAATAGGCCGAGGTGAGGTTTCGAACCAGTGACCCCGTGTTCTTAAGTCCTATTCGCTACCAACTGCACTACCGGGGTTCGACTCTCTATGGACTAAAACGCAATCACCATTTACCAAAATGTCTGTATAAGTAAAACAAGTTTACCTGTCCCATACTCTGTGCACGCTGGAAGATTCTGGATTCCAGTTAGTTTCGCCTTTGTGCCACAGGATGCAACCAGCCTTGTGGTTGGTTCCACTGCTATAATGTGATAACAGTATGACAAGAAAATATATTCGCAATCCATTTTATAAATATCAAATGCCATCCTAAATTCCAGGACTTAGATTTTGATTTATAGCCTCATGGTTTTGAACTAGAAGCTATGTTTTGTCTTATGATTTAATGGTTTTGAAGTAAAAATTATTTTTGATCTTATAACTTCATGGATTTGAACTAGAACTTGTGTTTGATTTTATACTTTGATGGATTTGAATTAAACCGCTTGTTTAATCTTATTGGTTTATTGAATTCAAATTTATGTTGGTCACAATTTTTGTAATACTACGACGCAAAAAATTCCCCTAGTAATTTGCAATATGTAAACTTTTTTTTGTTGCGAAAGTTCAAAGCCTAGCTCAGACATTGTTGAAAGTGATGCACTTTTTTTCTGTTAGTGAAAAAAGTGAAGACATAACCTGAGGTAACGTTTTTGAGCTATGATATGGACTTCGGGCAATGCACAAACAGAAAGAAGGAGCCATCGACAGATAGAAATTAAACCTGTGATCCACTCCTGTGAAACCTGGAAGGGGGATTTACAATAAACTGTCTATCTACCTTGAAACCGTATGATAAATAATCCCCTTATACTATTGTGGTATTGAATTTCGATTCTTGAAAAGCCAGATAAGACGGAGAGGATTGGAGCATAACGATTGGCTGCTGGGCCGTCACAGTTGACGTTAGTAGATAAGTCATCACCAAACACAGTTATGTTACAAGAGCATACGTTGTTGGTCTGAAAACATTACAGAAAATAAATCTTTTTAGAGAAGTTAATTCTAACTCGAAGAAATAAGAAATTCATAAGTAGAACACTCCCAGCTAACTAGACTTCTTATACAGCCTGCAACACGCAAAAAGGGGCATTCGGACATTTGCGTAAAGTGTCGTCTCGGATCAGCCTGCGCAATCCGCGCAGACTAATCCGAAACGAAACTTTCCATTTTAATGTAATTTTCTGTATTGCAATAGTCTACTGTAGAACAAAATCTAATGTAGTCGTAAAGTGCCGGTTCGGATTAGCCTGCGCGGACTGCGCAGGCTGATCAGAGACGACACTTTACGCAAATGTCCGAATGCCCCTTTTCGCGTGTTGCAAGCCATATCACGTATCTAATAACCTCTACCTAATTACTAAATAAATTTCAATATTGAAAGTTATTTCAGGCTGAACGATCTCACTGTCTCAGACAGTTTTAGGCTGAACAATCACACTGTTTCAGACAGTGAAGATTCAAATTCCGACTGCACGTTTTGACTTTGACTGTCCACAAAAGCTCATTTCAGAGTCGCAATTAGCTACCCAAAGGTTAACATACAAGCCCGGTCAAGCTCAATCACACAATCATTTGATATTTAAAGAAATCGTCCTACAGAACTCACCAGTTCCAATGTATTTAACAGCACAAAGACTTTGACTGTTGTGATGCATGAAGCTTGGATAGAACAATGATACGTGACGGGGTCGGGCCCTGTCGAGGGTATTTCTCCCTCCGCATAGCCTGGGATGGGAATGTCTAGTTCCGTACCGCTGTCAGTATCGACGTCTTCGTCTGGTTCCAAACTACTATCACCTTTAAGAAGAACGTAATTCTTTTAAGTGTGTTTTATTCATTCTATTTTAAATTCCAAGACTTTTTTGATTGACAGACGGTCTTGTGATGTTGCAGATAGGATATGTGATATCACTGTGACAGAAGGTAATATCACTGAGATCGGACATGTAATGTCACTGATATAAGTCATGTAATATCACTGGACTTGTAACATCACCGAGGAGGGACATGTATTATCACTGAGACATGACTTATAATATCACTTAGACAGGGCCTGTAATATCACTAAGACAGGACTTATAATATCACTAAGACAGGACCTGTAATATCACTGAGACAGAGCCCGTAAAATCAGTGAGACAGAGCCCGTAACATTACATACACAGGACCTGTAATATCAATGAGATCTGACATGTAATACCACAAAGACTGCCCTGTAATTTCATCGAGACAGGGCTTGTAATATTACTGAGACAGAACTTGTTATATAAACAATGTTACTGGACTTGTGATATCACTGAAACAGAACTTACTATGTTACTGAGGCACATGTATTATTACTAAGACAGGATTGTTGATGTCGATGAGACAGGACTTGTAATACCGCATAGACAGGCCTTGTGATATCACTGAGATATGACTTATTTTATTTCATGCTTTCCGGTAGGTTATCGAGAAATATCGGTGAAATATTTTTCGATATTTCATGGTTACGACCAGTGAAAAATACCGATTTTTATATTCTAACTCTTCAACTGAAGGCGGAAACAGTTGTTCCCGAGCACTAGTTACCTAGGTAAAATGCGCGTGCCTCACAACCAGATTGAAATTGACGTAATAACCGAAAAGAAGAACTGTACTGGATTTTGAATTCCCCCCCCCCCCCGAAAAGGTTAAAAGCATGAAATTATAGAATATTTGTTTTTTTCTTTCGGTGAAAGATCGAAATTTATTTCATCTCGTGAATATCATCGGTAATATTTTCACGAGTGGCTGCGCCACTCATGAAAATATTACCGATGATTTTCACGAGATGAAACAAATTTCAATCTTTCACCGTATAAAACATACCCTCTATATATTACATACACAGGACCTGCGATATCAATGAGATCTGACATGTAATACCACCAAGACTGCCCTGTAATTTCACCGAGACAGGGCTTGTAATATTACTGAGACAGGACTTGTTATAACAATGTGACTGGACTTGTGATATCACTGAAACAGGACTACTATGTTACTGAGGCACATGTATTATTACTTAGACAGGATTGCTGATGTCGATGAGACAGGACTTGTGATACCACATAGACAGGCCTTGTGATATCACTGAGATACGAGTTATTTTATTTCATGCTTTCCCGTAGCAATCAAGTGAAGGCGGAAACAGTTGTTCCCGCGCACTAGTTACCTAGGTAAAATGCGCGTGCCTCTCAACCAGATGAAAATATGACGTAATTTACCTTACATTTCTCGCGCTTGACGTAATATTGTAATGCGTTGCTATGCGGAGGGGGGACGCCACGGGGAATAACCCAAAAGATCTGTACTGGACTTTGATGTGAATTCCTCCCAAAAATGGTTAAAAGCATGAAATAAATAGCATATTTGTTTTTTTCGGTGAAAGATCGAAATTTATTTCATCGAGTGAACAGCATCGGTAATATTTTCACGAGTGGCTGCACTCGATGAAATAAATTTCGATCTTTCACCGAAAAAAACAAATATCCTCTATATATCTTGTACTAACCTGTTCCTAGTTCATCGCAGCTTGGAAGGTTGAGGTTCCTCTGAAACTTGGCGCTAGCTCCACATGCTAATGTTAGGACGGCATTCGGGTGTGTAACTAAAATTATGTAATAAGTGAGAGTGAACTTTTGAAATCTTTATTCTTCATTCTTACAAAGGAAACTGAAAGACAATTAGACTGCCTTTGTTGCAATTATCACACATTAGGAAGGATACGGAGACACCTTTACGTGTGCTTTCCTGAAGGAATCTGTTTTGATGCTATAAAACGGAGAAATATGACAAGGCAATGAACTACAATGTCAAATAACTCGATCTTCTATTTCGGCAAAAATGTCAGTTGGTATAGTGTGCTACAAGTCTAAAAACCATCAGACTTCTACATGAAAAGAGACTTGATATCTTCGGTCAGTAGAAAAGAAGCAATCACTGCATATCTCACTATTTCAGAAAATGCCAGACAGTAACGAACGAACTGAAAGCTCTGTGCAGTCTGGTTTTGATTTACACTGTCCACAAATACACAACTTAAATTGATCTCAGCGAGCACAGACGAATTACCTCTGTACCGAACAAAAAAATCTTCGACTTGTCCAAATTAAAGGCGTTTGCAGACAACATATTAATGTGGCTCATATGATGGGATTTGCCGCCTGGAAAGGGTGGAAAACATTGTAGGAAAAGGAGAAAATGTTGGTTACCAGCATTTTCTCCTTGTTCCAAGATGTTTACAAAAGCTTTCTTCCCTGGGGTTGTTAAAACTCGATATTGTGTGGTAAAAAATTAAAGAACATCCTTTTTTTTAAAATCTTATCTCTCATTGTAGAAGACTGTTTCAAAATAATATTCCGTTCGGTTTACTGGCTTTTTTATGGGGGGGGGGATAAATACTTGTATGCAACGATCATGATAGAATCAAATAATGTTAACCCAAGATCAGACTGCATATATATGCTGGCTGATCTTTATTTACACTCTCCATAAAATTCATTCATTGTGACGTCTGCCAGAACATGAATAAGACATCTCAGGATTCTTTCCTTCACCCTACCTCTGAAGAGAATCAGAAAATGGCCCTGTATACTGCCCTGGTGCTGTATCTCGGCTCTAACAAAACCACTCCACACAGTATAGATCCTGTTATATCGACTTGCTCTCGGCTCGTCACATGTCACTTCCGTTGACGACCCGTCACCAATAATAGTAACATTACATGAACAGATACCATTCACCTGCAAGAGTTATCCATTTCAAAACGTTAGGCGTATTATCTCATTAACAGGCGACAAATTTAAGAGGACTTGTCTATGGTCAAACCATTGCGGGCGACAAACTAAATATAGCACAAATGACTGGGTGTGATCTTGAAACAGACAGAAAACGTGTGTGAAAAGAAGAAAATGCGTGTTCCTACGATATTTTCAATAATAATAATACGGTATGTAATGATAATAATAATCCTTCATCAAGGCTGTTACGACACGTGATTGTTTCTTCTTCCATGAATGTTTTTAAAAAGCCTACTTACTTAAGGTCGTTTAAAACACTGGGATGTTTGGTAAAAAGTTAAGTAATTGCTTATGACATCTACCTAGAATGCAGTTTGATGGGGAGTTGTTTTTTTTAACATTAATAGATGAATTTGTAAAACAAATGACTGGCTGGAAAAGCAAATTTTTGATTCGTTCACAAAGTATATTTCAAGATATTTTAACTGAATATGTTTCAGAAGCCAATACTTTCAAAATACAACTGAAGAGAACCTTTTCAAGTTTGTTGATCAACACGAAGGCATTGATGTCTGTCTGGCACGAAGCTTGGATGGAACAGTGATAGACCGAAGGCTCCGTGCTCCAATCTGGACTTGTTCCGTTTTTATAGCCGGGAGGAACAAAACCAACTTCAGGTCCGGATGTGTCGCGAATTTCGTTCACTTCCAAAATTTCATCTCCTGAAGAAGTACAAATAGAAACGAAAAACATTATATCACATACGAATTTGAAAGTCCTTTTGATTGATTGATTGTATGGTGTTTAACGCCGTTTTCAACATTATTTCAGTTATATCGCGGCGGCCAGTGCACCTATCCATGCTTTCCTGGAGTCTCTTTTACCAGTACTCCGCACAGTATTCTTTCCAAGCCACTGGCTGCTTTCCCACATAAACATCGTCGAAACAATGGTCAGCGATGGGAGAGGAATGAATCCTGTCGCAGTGACCATCATCAATCCTCGGAAAGAAATTGGCTGAACCAGGGGTTGTAGCCAGGGATCGAACTCTGGACCCTGTGTTCCCAAGTCCTGCACGCTACCGACTGAGCTACCGGGGCTCGGCAAGTCCTTTTGAAACACATTTGAAAAGTTAACTCGTATTTTTTTTCGTTACACCAATACACGTGTAAGCAATGTAGAAAGAGAAGATAACATGTTCTTTACGATGTTCATTACCCCACCTTTACAAGAAGTGTTTCAAAAGTCGTCTGCTTTGAAATTATTTCAAGCAGATGGTCTGTGTAGTTTCAACCTAAAATAAAAAGCCTTGATAGAGTGTTCTCTAATCTTGGCTAAAGCTTTACAAATAAGGAAGTAGCTGACAAGAAATTATATAAGCCATTCCTCGCAAAAGCGGGTTTAATGCATCTCTGTGATGCCTCATAACAAGCAAGTCATCCTATAACTATAGATCTACCCTTTTTGTCCATAAACAGACTGAATCCTGAGGAACAGTAGTCCTTTGACATGTCAAAAATTCACCAATAGCACCATCCTCGGAACCCAGGTTTGAAGCATTACGTTACTCTCCATGCATCACCCCTGGGAAAATTGACTAGCAAATCGTCGTTTTTTAATGAATATTCAAATGGTCGGGAAGTACCCTAACAGCCAATCGAAAGATCGATAACATAATGATACTTTCTTGTAGAGAGGATAATTTCATTTCTTCCGTTACTAAAAATAACCCTTGAAAAAACCCGAGGTTGTCAAATATGACGGCCGTCGGCGTGCTTGTCTTCTGTGAGATATGCCATTCTGCAATACATGGACGACACTATCGATCTTTGTGTACGATTTTAACTGACAATCTTTTGGTGTTACGCCGAAAATCTTTTAAACGCTTCTCGATTGTGGTGTTGATGGTCGCCGCCATATTTAAAGTATCGCTAAGCTTGATTTGCGACGAATGATGTGATTGGATATCGACCAGTAAAAAATAGAAATGACGGCGCATTTGTGATAAAAATAGTTTAAATTTCTCAAAGAAAATGTGAGATCACCAATCAAAATGCTTCATGAATAATTTATGAGAACGAGGAAACGCCAGCGAAATAACCCAGGGGCGATTACAGAATGAATCGAAACTTTTGCAGATGCAGTAAACCCACTTTTCAGACAGCAAGGCCCATAGTATGAATTCTTTACAAGACAACGAAACCTTAGACTTTTCCATACCGAAAGCATTACGGTATAAAACTTAATTCAGCCTTAACTTCAACGTTATGTGTTTCTCGACCCCTGCAAGGAATTTGAGGATCCAACAATCGTGGAAAAAATGATAGATAATACTGATAACCTACGGAATACCATTAGGGCCATAGCCTATGAATTTGTTGATCTTACACGCGATGATCGATAGTACGATGGTGATAACGCGAAATCACGATACTACGATGGTAATAACGCGACAGTACGATGATGATAGTGCAATATAATATCGTGTTTTCATCATCGTACTATCGCTTTATCGTCATCGTACTATGACGTTATCATCATCGTACTATCGCGTTATCGCCATCGTACTATCGCGTTATCGCCATCGTACTATCGCGTTATCGTCATCGTACTATCGCGTTATCACCATCGTACTATCGAGCATCGCGTTTAAAATCAACAAATTTATAGGCGATGGCCCTAACGGTATTCTATCATTATCGTACTATCGCGTTATCACCATCGTACCATCGCGTTATCGTCATCGTACTATCGCGTTATCGTCATCGTACTATCGCGTTATCACCATCGTACTATCGAGCATCGCGTTTAAAATCAACAAATTCATAGCCGATGGCCATAACGGTATTCCGTAATAACCAGCATTTTCTGATCTTCCTAAATAAATTATACTTTTAACTCTATACCAGTCGATGAAAGTTTGGCCTTGTCCAAATTTAAAACATTCGCAGAAGACAGAATAAAGGTTACTCAAAACATGAAATGGGTCTATCATAGGGTAGAAAACATTGTTGGGAAAAGGAGAAAATGCTGGTCACCAGCATTTTCTCTTTTTCCCCACAATGTTTTCAAAAGTCTTCTTCCAGAGGGTCTTTAAAATTCGGGATTGTGCGGTAAAGGGTTCATGAAAAAATACTGCTATTTGACCAAAATTTGATTTGGCGTCTGCAGATGCCCTCATTGTGGGCAAGCCTAAATTTATACCTGTCGTCTTGTAACAAGTTTGCTATCCATTTTCTTGTTGTAAACATGACAGCGTAGAATACACTGTATGGCGATTTTCCGCTTTGGCGTTTTAGACAATTACAGTTGCTTTTGCAAACGTTGTCCATCTAGATCAGACTGCGCAGAGCATGCAGTCTGATTTCAAATCTTAAAATGTTGTCTTGGCTGGTGCATGTTATAAAGTAGCAGACAGTGTATTCTGTTCTGTTGTAAATACAAGTATGTGTTTTAGATAACGTCTGTATTTTGGTCAGATCATTTAAAGGTTAATGAATGCATGTACCGGTAAAACCAAAGTTGGACTGCATATTCTGTGCAGGCTGATCTTAATCTACCCGCTCCCTCAAGAGCAACTAAAGCTGCCCATAGCCTTCTAAACGTTAATAATGTATTTCTACACTCGTTGATTAGAATCATCTAAAAAGTCAACTTGTGTTAGATCCTCTATATCTCCTTACCTGTTCCGATCTGACCACATGTGTCAAGATTTGATATCCCGGTTGTCTTGGCTCCACGCCCACAGTGGGCTGTCAGGGTAGCGTTTCTGTCAACAGCTAGAAAAACAAGAGCAATACTGCAGTCTTGAGTCGCTCCACTGGCCAATAAAACTTGTAAAAGGTCTTTAATTTGAACAGGCTATTACATTTATCATTTATGATTTGAAATCTACCAAATATTTTATGTTAGAAACAAGATTACTATTCCCTAACACCTTTAGGCTTTTATTTATTGCTAAATCTTATGAGGTTATGACATCTCTTATCCCAGTCGTGATTTTAGACACACGGAAAAAGAAACCAGGCCCACAGACTACAAAAAAAAAAACGAAAATAAAGTAATCAATCGATTAACCATTCGTACCAAGAATGAAAAAGAAAACTGATACATTGATCTTGACAAGAAAGGCCATGACGATCGTGTTTTCGACGAATCAACACTATAACAAGACTTTTGAAAGAAGTCTACCCATGGACCATCTACAATATGAGTCAATATGAGTCATGCTCTGGCAAAAGGGGATTTATATGGTGCATCAACACCAAGCAAATCATTACATAATCATGGATCCATTATGTATAACAACCGACTTCATTATGAGGTAGGCTAGTCCTTTGACATGCATAAAATTGACCGATAGCAAGTTTCGAACCAGGTCAGCTTTTGCAGATGCAGATGATTAAACCCCCTTTCATTGAGCACGACCCATATGAAATCACTATGACATCCAATTTGCTAATTTGGAGGATGAAATTTAGTTCAAACTGGGCTTGCAGTTTCAGAGAAGACATTTGAATTATAAGTTAATGAACGTACACACACAACAGACACCGTGCCATTAAATATGCTCTGTAGGAGCACATTTGTCTTGGAGCACATTTGTCTCACGAGGTGCGACCGACGTGTTCGTAAACATTCATATTTGCAACAAATTGGAAATGAGACAGATGTGTTTGACACACAATAGGAAGGACACTGGAAGCACATTTGTCTCACATTCTATCTATACTAAAATTCTACTTAAAAGGAAAACTGTTTCTGCTTAGTACATTGTAACTGTCCGAAAAGGCGGGTATAGAAATTGGCTGTCTGTATGTCTCTCTGTCCGTCTGTCTGTTCACATTTACAACCTGAAAATTATCTGCTATAACAGACCTACTTAGATATGTGTTAAAAATCACTTAATCGAATAGTGTTTTCACTTGAAGTCTACACGATTAAGAAACCGCTGTCAGTCGCTGTCAGTCCTTCATATTCGGTATATTATCATGCTAGTTTTATCGCATAGTTCATTTTTCTTATCAATTCTTCATTCATTAATTCTTTTATTTTAGTAATCAATTTGAAAAAAGTACGTCGCCGACGAGGTACTTGAAAATTCTTGTTCTTTCAGTCCTTCAGAAGGAAACACTGTATTTTTACTTGTGTAGGCTAAATAAATAATAATCGTCTGTTCAGTTACTACACATAAAAATATCCATATTTCTAAGGTTTAGATAATTATCTTTAATAGGATTACCAATCACAAAAACAATAAGTGCGCGTCATGACCTCCCTGTCGGCGTTTCAGAATGATGAAACGCTTTGATATATGCAGATTTTTTGGCGGGAAGGAAACGCTCGCGACAATGTAAATTACCCCAATTTCATGAGAGTATCGTTTAGTTTAAACTGTAGTTTGTGTAAAGTGATTATTTTGCATACTGCACTGACATTTTTAAAACTTGTTTTTGATGTGTTCAGTAAAGACAAAGTTAAATGTACCAGTTTTGTACTATATTAAATATACCAATTTTGTACTATATTCATGTTTTAATGTTTCTAAACAAGATAACATAATATTCTCATCTACGGTGGCATAAAGGGGATATAGGATTTTTTTCATTTATTACGTGCGCACACGATAGCTATTACGTTCGCACGCGATACTATCACGTGCACACGGGATCCTATTACGTGCGCACACGATAGGTATTTCGCATTTGGACCATGGACGGGCTTCCTCGCATGAAAGAGTTCGACGCATGAAAGAGGGTCGAACCTACAGCGTTTAGGGGCAAGTGGGTTTTTGAAGTCAACGATCTTAATCACTCGGCCACGGAGGCCCCTAAATGATCTAAGGAAGAAAATGAGTAGACCTTCCCACGCGTATTTTGTTTCCATCAGAAATATGAAAAAATAATATCGCCATTTTCCGAGAATTGCTGCTGTCAGATCCGCCATTGAAAAAGTACTTACAACGTGCATGAGAATCCGGGTAATGCTATAATTATGGAATATTGGGCCTCGTAACGAAGCGAGACGCGCGAGATTCCGGCGAAAATCGAAGCAAGACACGATATTCTACCACGAAATCTCATTATATGGGATCTCATGGTATGGGATACTGCGACAGTGCGAGATCTCGTGTTACAATATCATGTCTCGCGTAGTGTCTCGTCGGAATATCGGGTCTCGCCCGATTCTCGTGTCTCGTCTTAAGGATGAGAGGCACGATATTTCATATGACACTAACGGGATTCCGTATGTTTCAGTGTACACCTTAAGGTTCAGCCACTCAAATTTCTTGAATTAGAGATATTGGAATTAATAACGTTAGATTTTATTTAAAAAAAAAAAAGCATTAGCAAACCTATTGGTGATTACACTTGACAGGAGGTAAAACGGCGAACCTCGATTCTAAGATTTTTTTCTGTCGTGGCAAAATATGTGATAAATGTGTTTGTATTTCATAAAAAATGACATGAGACAAATGTGCTTTCTTGTTCCTTAAAAAACTTGATCGGAGCACATTTGTCACACAAATGTGTTTTGTTCTTTTTTTTGTTAGACATTTGAGGTCGCGTTTGTCTCATGCGAGACGAATGCGACCGCATCGGGCTTACGTGAGACAGATGTGCTCCGAGACAAATGTGCTCCTACAAAAAAAAAAATGCTCGCCTGCTTTCTGCCAGAGGAGCAAAGACAAAAGTGAAGATCAGACGAAAACCGCCTTTACCTTGACGGTGCTAAATATTTGAAATTAAAATTGCGAATCAAAAGAAATACTCAGACATTACTGGTTCAAACCTTACGGACCAGACCGGCTCACTTGATATAGGACAAAGTGTATACATTCAAAATCAGACTGTGTTGTTCTTTTCAATTAGCGAAAGAATGTTGTCACAAGAGGTGGGCAATTTATCTTATGTCATCATGTCCTCGTAACATATCGGTAGTCGAAGCATCTATAGTGTAAGAAACTAAATACTTTGGTTCCAAACGAATTTCTAGAATTGTTCATTCAGTTTAAATTTATTTATTTACATCGATTGTGAAACAAGTTCTTGCAACCTTTACACTCTCGATGACTGCTTACTGAAAACCTTCACTGATACTCCCTCTGTGATGGAGGTATTTCCAGTAGTTAACCCCGCTCATCACGGGATTAGGATTCCAACTCTTTGTTTTGTTTGTTTAACTCTATAAACTCGACCTCTTTCGACGGCTCTAAATACAATCTATTGAAACTTACAAAGATTTTGATTGTATAGACTTAACAACACAAGCGGACGGTATAGATCAAAGATCAGACTGGACGTTCTGTGCAGTCTGATCTTGATCTATGCCATCCGCAAAAGTCACTGTTTTCGCCTGTGGCGCCGAAAGGGTGAAGTATTTTAGCAGTTGTAGAGTTGATACCTCTGAATAATATGGTGAAGCTTCCCTGAATCCTGACTCGATAGCTAATTTGCACCTGGACAAAGCCGTTAATAGCTCTAAATATGGACGTCGAGTGGTCAGCGACTGGACCGTCACACGTCACCTCTGTCATCGATCCACCCCGGATAATGGACACGTTACATGAACAAACATCATCTACCTGAAAGGTGAATATCTTTGTTGTAATCCATGTAAAGTACTAGAATAAAAACAAATGGATAATAACAATAATTATTTCACGCTTTCCGGTAGGTTATCGAGAAATATCGGTGAAATATTTTTCGATATTTCATGTTTACGACCAGTGAAAATGCCGTTTTTTATATTCTAACTCTTCAATTGAAGGCGGAAACAGTTGTTTCCGCGCATTAGTTACCATGGTAAAATGCACGTTCCTCACAAACAGATGGAAATATGACGTAATTTACCGTACATTTCTCGAGCTTGACGTAATATTGTAATGCGTTGCTATGCGGAGGGGGTACGCCACGGGGAATAACCGAAAAGAACTGTACTGGATTTTGATTAAGTTCCCACCAGAAAGGGTTAAAAGCATGAAATAAATAGAATATTTGTTGGTTTTTTTTTTTTTCGGTAAAAGATCGAAATTCATTTCATCTCGTGAACATCATCGGTAATATTTTCATCGATCTTTCACCGTAAAAAACAAATATCCTCTATTTATTAGTAGTAATTAAAGTTTGACCCTTAGGATGTTTAGCCTACCTTTAGTAGAAGTACAAATAGCAACAGTAGTGGTACAAGTAGTTGTAGTGGTAGTAGTGGTAGTAGTAGTAGTAGTAGTAGTAGTTGTTGTTGTTGTTGTTGTTGTTGTGTAAACAGTATAGCCCATTACCACACAATCCCGAGTTTTAATGACCCTGAATAGTAGGCCTTTTGAAAACACTGTGGGAAAAGGAGAAAATGCTGGTAACCAGCATTTTCTCCTTTTTCCACAATGTTTTCTAGACTATCTTATTCAAATCTCAGAATATGTGCCATATAAATATTCTTGTCTGCAAGTGCTTTCAAATTGGACCTGTTTAAAATATTGTCGTTTGGGAAAGAGATAGATAAGCTAAAACTGACTTTTGCTGAAACTTGTAGATCAAAAGAAGACCAAACGAAACATGAAGTTTGATCCACACTATCCGTTCGGTTATGAATTACCCTGGCAAAATACCCTTACATTACTTTGTTCTTTTATCTTCTGTCGCGGAGTGGAAAATTGTATATTTGATCTATTTATCGCTGAAAGGGTAGATACTGTAAAAGTAATTTTGACCACTTGTCAGACATTTTAGAATTGTTTGATCATTTTTGCACACTTAAGCTATGGTAACTAATGCTTATCAGAATGAATCAAGATTTTAAATATGAATAAAAGTGAAAGAGCTGTAGGAAAATGATAAATTACTTGTAACAGGAAACTTCTCTTCCTTTAACGTTTTCATAAGAGACCTAAATGGCATTAGACGCGAAACCATTCTTTTCAGACAGTAATTGGTTAAAAGAAAAACACTTTACAAGGCCACGAAATTTCAGGCTTGTCCAAAGTAAAGGAAAGAAAGATGACAAGTTAATTGTGACTTAAAGCATTTTCACCTTTTTTCACGATGTCTTTAAAGGTCTGCTTTGTTGTTAAGACATGTGGGTATTTGTAGAAAGATTTCTGGAATTATTCATATGCACCAAGTTCATAGGGGGCGTTGCTTTTTTTTGATCGTTTTACAAATTTATTTTTATTGACGCACGTTCCGTGAAAAAATAAACTGCAGTCTGAAACCCTGTGAAAAGTAATTTCGACGTACAACAGAATTGTACGTAACTTTTTTTTTTTTTGGTGTTGTTTTCTCGAATTTGTATTTCGTTCATATTAAACAAGAAATATCTTTAAAAAAAGATAGACGGTGTAAGAGGCACTTGGATATGAATACAGTTAAATTCGTTTGTAGCATAATGTGAAGAGAAATGATGAAAACAGTTCTGAACTAGCCTCTTTTAAATTGTTTTACATATGGTTGAAAGCGGAATTATCAATAACATTTAAGAATGGGGAAGCATGTTTTTGTACTAAAATGAAGCACCTTTCAAACATCGACGATTTGTCGTTATCAGAAGGCGGGGTTTTATCACTACTCTCAATCCTTAACCACACCCACCTACTCTTACTAGGAGTATTTTAGTAGGAACCCATTTTCTTCACTAACAACGCAATAAAACCGATTGTTCCCCTAAGTAGTCATAGTTATTCACTTTGCGAATTGAATCACCAAAGTCAAGATATAACATCTGTTTTTATTGTAGCAAGAAACGAAATAAGTTGTTTTACAGCCCGTTTTCGTGTAAGACAATAGAGCGGTAGCCTGCCATCGCAGTTCGTATTCGGTTTTACGCGAGGAAAAACGGGTACCAAGTCTTTTACACTAAACAAAATAGAAAACTCGCCAATACTCATTGCTATTAGTTTATCCATATGATTAAGATTATGGATGCTTTGCTAGAGTTTAACATCTGTATGGTCATAAAGTACAACTTTACATAGGTAAATATGATCATTACGTGATTTTTTAGTCATTAACACTTTTAGCCAATGTCGATAAATTTCTACTGTGACCTTTATTTTTTCGCGTAGTTTACATATATTTGGCCAATCACAAAATGAGTAACAATTCATTTCCTCCTAGTACTCAGACTAAGTCAAAAGTGAGATCATACAGCTACGCCGAAAAAAAATAATGAGTACAGCATCTCCAGGACACGTGCAAATGAAACTCGCGTGAAAAAAAACAGACTCAATTTCTGTAGAACGGAATTGTTTGTAAATTTTTTCCTTCCTTTCTACGTTTGCTTTTGCGAATTCGTGCCCTCAAATCAAAAAATGAATTGATACACTTTGTCCTGCAAATAGCTTTTTCTCTCTCGTTTTGCCGCAGATCACCTTTAAGAACATCGGCAATTTAGAGCGACTTACTTCTTTTAATCCTTTACTTAACCATTCAGTGTTTAAAACAACCTAGAGTGCAAGGTTTTTTAAAACATAGCGGGGGAAAAATAATACTGCAGGTAATAAAATTGGCTAAGAATTAGCAACTTAGAATGCTAGCACATTTAAAAAGTACACAGTCTGACGTTAATCACAGTAATTTTTGTTTTGTATCTTTCCAACAGATGGGTCTTTCAAGGGTCAATACCTTGCAGACAACACCTGATAAGACCTGATAACTCGTAACACCTGATACGAGTATTTGTGAATGCAGTCTGTAACAACGACAGGTGTCAGCGTAATAACGTCAAGAATTTCGTCAATGATGCAGGTGTATGTTTTAGAGATGCTGAGAGAAGTGCGTTTTACTCGTGTTTATTTTCGGCATTCAAAATATCTGTGTATGATAACCATAAAGGTATCTTTCTTTCTTTCTTTCTTTCTTTCTTAACAATCATTCATGGGCGTCAAGGTCAATACCTTGCAGACAACACCTGATAACACCTGATAACTCGTTACACCTGATACGAGTATTTGTGAATGCAGTCTGTAACAACGACAGGTGTCAGCGTAATAACGTCAAGAATTTCGTCAATGATGCAGGTGTATGTTTTAGAGATGCTGAGAGAAGTGCGTTTTACTCGTGTTTATTTTCGGCATTCAAAATATCTGTATATAATAACCATAAAGGTATCTTTCTTTCTTTCTTTCTTTCTTTCTTTCTTAACAATCATTCATGGGTGTTTATTGTTTCCGAATACTTCCAATGTGGTGGGTCTGGTAGAAATTCAAATTACAATACTAATTTACTGTCAGAAATTAGATATGTATATCCCAGTATCCCTGTAATTGCTTCAAGTCGCGAGGTCAACGGAAAGAAGTAAATATAAGCACCATGCAGGAAAGTCGCCACAACGCAATAGTCTCTTTCTTAAAGTTCTTGTAATTTTTCAATCAATATCTTGTATGGCAACCTCTGCTGTCGATACAGGCAATTATTCGACGTCGCATAGACCTTACATAACGTAAAATCATTGCATCAGGAATGTTATTCCATTCCTGAACGAGAGCGGTGGCCAAAACCTAACTTTATTGTTACCTTAGTCTTTGAGTACTTTTGCAACTTTGATTTTAGTACCACCTTCATTTAAACTGCAAAAACCTAACTTAAACTTTCTGTTAGTCAAAATCTGATTAGCCTGGCATTTTCTACAGACTCTGAACTAAAGTATGATACCAAATTTGTCGGTCTTCAGCAAAACATGCGACGAGAAATAAAAGAAAATTAAGTGCACACTTATTTATGGAACTGAGTATAGTTATAAACACATTTTCACTCACCTTTTGTAATTTATTTCTAAGAACAAACACATTAATGTCTGTAAGACAGGATGCTTGAACAGAACAGTTATACACTGACACTGATGTCGAGTCCGAAACAGTAGGGACACCAGAGTCCTCGTCTTTGATTAGACCAATGTCTGTACCATTTGTTTCAGTTTCAGTTTCTACATCAAGAAGTTGGTCATCTGCAAGCGAATATAGGCAGCTTCTTTATCTCCTCTTTCATACGCCTACGAGTATTAGAATCATATTCGCCTTGCATTCTAAATCCCAAGAGTAGCTGTTAATCCCTTAAAAACTATCAAATAAGTCAGTGCGATTCAACCGATATTCCGCGTCTAAAGTGGAATAGCCTATATTGTTAGAAATTTTGAAATAGAATATAGCAATGTTGAATATCATAACAAAATCTAGCATTGTCTTCATAAATTTGGAAATGAAACGTTGCGCATGCCGTTTTGAGATACAGTCTGACTGGAAAATTTTGTGGAAATTTCTTTATGGCTTCAAGCATGCGAAAAAGGGCATTCGGACATTTGCGTAAACTTTCGTCTCGGATCAGCCTGCGCAATCCGCGCAGGCTAATCCGAGACGGCACTTTAGACTACATTAGACTTTGTGCTATAGTAGACTTGCGCAAAACAGAAAATTACATAAAAACGGAAAGTATCGTTTCGGGTTAGACTGCGCAGGCTGATTCGAGACGACGCTTTACGCAAATGTCTGCATGCCCCTTTTTGCAGGCCAATTCTACATGCGAGAGAATATCAAAAAGTTTTAGTCTTAGACGATTTTCACTTCAGAGAGTGCAGAGTCTTATACCTGATGTCCATGAACGTGTTAGCTACTGATTACATGTCAGGTCGTTTTGCTGGTTGTAATGATTTAGTCAAAAAAAAAGTTATGAAACGCACATATCCCCGATGAGTTTTCAAAATAGACAAAATTGAGAACAGAGCAGTGATATAGTTTCTAGTCCTAGAAGGTCAGACTACCAAAGAGGTTGTCGAGGAATAAACTGTTCTATCTGAGGTGTATTCCCCTTCTTCTGCAAGTAGCAACACTGGGTGAAGCAATTTCAGCGTGACAGAGAAATCTCAGAAGATGACCTCAGGTAAGGATGATGATAATGATGATGATGATGACGAGTTGAATACTGGTGTGAAGCCCTGGGTACGGGAAGAAGATGTAGACTTCCTCAGATCGGGTATCAATGGCTGGCAAACAAGATGGAACAATGTGTGGAATTAGAAAGTAATCGTGTTGAAAATAAAGCAATTTGGATCTGAATAACTTGCTTTTCTATGTGAGGCTCAAATTTTTTTGATATCCCCTCGTAAATGACAATACATGTAGTCCATTACCGCAACATGTCAATAGGCTATATTCTTACTTTTTAAAACATTGAGCGAATTGCTTCTTATAAGCTCTTGTGCCATTTTCTGTAATCCTTTCATTATCTTTCGAAAAGAATTAGATAGTTTGTAACGAAAAAAAAAAAAACATCACAGTGAGAATGTTTTAACTTTCCAAAAACTCACTTTGCATGCAGATATACTCTGTTACGGTGTAATAAACGGACGAACAGCCCCCAATGCCAATATTTTCCTCAGTACAATCGTCCTGGCCAAATGTACAGCAAGACATATAGTAAGTATGGTTATACGAGTCCAGTATCTGATGGCAACCGGAGGCAGTGAGTTTACTTCGGTTGTAGGTTCGAATCTCTACAGCAAAACTCTCTCTGTCACAGTCTGGAACTAGTGTGTTGTACGGTGAGGCACCGGAGCATGCTGTTACAACTGACGTTTCACCTGTTTAAAAGATTGTTATGCTTTCACATACAACCAAATCTCATCATAAGTCTGTAATTCTACAAGAAATTGGAATAAGACTTGCAACGACGAACATGCAGTACATTATAATATATGCGGTTTTAGCCATAGTCTTGATATCGTTAGGGTTTTTTTTTTACCTTTTTTACCAAATTTCGTTGATTTTTTTTTCGATAGTTTCTTTTCTTAACTCTTCACCAGGCGAGGAAGTTTAAAACTCGCCCATATTAAAGGCATTTGCAAATAAATTGAATAATTAAATGCAGGATTTAGCGACAAAACTTTTCATGGAGAAAACATAGTGGGAAATGGAGAAAATGCTGGTAACCAGCAATATCTCCTCTTCCTACTAAGGTTGAAAGAAATCTTTCCCATTTGGTCATTGGAGAGGTCATCAGATCTCTCCAACAGTGGTGAGTTTAAAAGACAGACTGCCACAGAATTCACTGTCTAATTCCATTTTTCTTGCGAAATTGTTCTGATACACAGTCTGTTTCGTTATGGTTTTGTAAATAAAGCGAAATCAAAAAACCGAAACAGGAAAAAGACGTGGTTTATTTTTATATGACGAATTTCAGAAAAGATTTGTTATATTAATTTGCCATGGCTGCAAATGGCCTCTCAAATAATTATAATTTTTCATTTAGCAAATAAATCTAAGCAGAAGAAAAAAACAAGAAGAATTTCGTTTAAAAGAGAAAGAAGACCGCTGGACAAGATCATGTGACTTGAAAACGCGACGAGAAGGTCAAATGACCGTCATGTAAAGCATATGTGGTTTCTACGCGGCGGCTTTTTACTTGTTTGTTTACATGTACCAAAATACATTGGAATTAAAAGCCAATAAACTATTTGAAAACATCGATGCTTACCTCTCCTGGCTTCTTTTGTAAAAAAGCCAACTTGTTAAAATAAGGGTTTGTTTGAATAAGGATATTCAATGTTTTCTGCATAAAATGAGATAAGAATTAAGCAGATAAATCTTTGCTGAGAAAATGGGTATACAGATCGAGTCAGAAAGCTCAGTCGGTAAATGTACAGAACTTGTAATAGAGGGACTGTCAGTTCGATTCCAAGCCTCAGGCAAACGCTTTTCGAGCATTATTGATAATCATTGCGACAGAATTCATTCCTCTCTCACCGACGACCATTGTTTTGACTATGTTTATATGGAAACCCGACAGTGGCTTCTCCTGACTCATGCATGCACAAGATGCCTTGATTTAACTGAAATAGTGTTTAAGACGATCTTAAACACAAAACATTCAAACAACCACTGCATCAATCAACGGATAAACAGTAAAAAAAGAAGTATCTAATCTATCAGACCTCTTCATCAAAAAACAACAGGTCAGTAAGACTTTTCCCTGATTGTAAGCGGTATCTGTGATAGCATGAGGACATAGAAGTAGGAGGGGGACAGCTTCGAACGGCAAGGTATGCCATACTCCTTGTAATCTTAAAGGAAGTGAACAAATTTATTTCCCTCCCTTCAACCCGCTGATGTATTGGAAAAGGGATTAGTTTTGGTGTTTTAGCCAACAGAAAACATGATTTCCACCCCACCCCCACCCCTTTCCTGAAAGTTGAAAACCTTTCAGAATCCCAAGAACCTTGTCTACGTGCCCACGTGCATGCAAGGATATATAATAGTGCTACTGAAAGGTGTAACAAGAATTCTAACATGACACGTGAATTCGGCTCTATAAACACAGTGCAACGAAAGCGTGGTAAAATCTGCGTCATTCTATATAGAGTGACGTCATTCTGTATAAAGTAAGTAAGTAAGTTATTCAATGGAATATAATCTACATCCGCGTTTTTACTCTAAGTATGACCTTGTTTTCCTTTCATTAAGAGTTGGTTATGTTAGAATCGAAATAATCTTCTTTCTATCGTGGTTTATCGTTCAATAAACCACGTTGTGAGTTATGAGGCGCAATGAATAAACCACTCGGGCTATCGCCCTTGTGGATTATTTATTGTACCTCATAACTCACAACTGTGGTTTATTGAACGATAAACCACGATAGAAAGAAGATTATTTCTTAATTATATACGAGTGTATGGCTCGTATCTGATTGTTTCCTTAGTACCAGATGACACAATTTTAGACCGGTCAAAATTGAAAGTATTTACAGAAGACGTATCAAACTGACTCAAATCATAAAATTTGACTCTCATGGGGAAGAGAACATTGTGGAAAAGGAGAAAATGCTGGTTACAAGCCTTTTTTTTTTTTTTTTTTCTGCTTTTCCAACAATTTTCAAATTTATATTGGTCTTTCCTGGTAGATTGTATAAACAGGGGATCTTTTTTGTTAACCTTTTACCACACAATCCCGAGTTTTAACGACCCTGAGAAGTAGGCCTTTTGAAAACATTGTGGGAAAAGGAGAAAATGCTGGTAACCAGCATTTACTCCTTTTCCAACAAAGTTTTCTAGACTATCTGATACACATCCCATCATTTGTGCCATATATTTTTTGTCTTCTGCAAGTGGTTTCAAAATGGACCTGTCTAAAATATTGTCGTTTGGAAGAGTTAAGGGTTAATCCTTTACCAACAGTCCTGAGTTTTAATGACCCTATAAAGAAGACTTGAAAATATTTATGCAAAGGGAGAGATTACTGGTAAGCAGCAGTTTCTACTTTTCCCACCATTTTTGTGCTCTTCCAAACGCCCATTTCAGTTTTAGCGTCATGTTTAACGTGTCGTCTGTAAATACTTTGAATTTGGACCAGTCTAAAATTTTGTCGTTTGGTCAAAGATTAATTCAGGAAGATGAGTACACATAACTTATCTCAGGTGTTGAAATTTGTCATTAATTGTGGTTAAACCGTAACTGCTGGTAAGAAAATATGAAAGTATTATTATAATGAACAACACAAAGCCCCTACCAACGGTGCAATGATTCGTGCCAAGCAGAGAAAATGAAAAGTCAGGAAGGTTTACAAATTGATTACTTCCTGTGGGCGACATGACACCATCTCAGGACTGATAGGTACAAAGGACAGGGAAGTCTTGTGTTTATTTTTCTCAAATAATTCTCATTTATGAGGCATCTTTAACTCTTTCTCAGCCAATCGCCACTTAAATTGTTACAGCAGACGGCGTAAACCAAAGATCAGACTGCACGGAACATGCAGTCTGATCTTTGATCTACACCATCTGCCACATATCTATCTAAATTGTAACCGAAATCAAGTCCAGTTGCTGTAGAAATTTACTTGTACGGCCAGGAAAAACAGTTAAGGTTATTTAGTTCCCAACGAAAGAGTTTTAATTGTTGGACTTTATAGGTGAACGAAGTACAAATAAAGCTCTGGGTGCATATTCACCAACCGTTCTTAAGAACACTCTAAGTCTTATTTTAGATTTACAAAGAAATGCAATTCCTGACTGGATAAATTATTGTTTAGGCAATCAGTCATTGTGTTACTTTCAAATTTAGAAAACTCTTGAGAATAGTGCAAAAAGTGTTCTGAAGAATTGCTAGTGCATAGTGACCTTAGCCATAACTACGGTATTAGCCCAAAAGATGTAAAATCAGTGAATTTACAAATAACTAATTCATTTGAGCTATGCTGGGTGAAAGGTGGCCTAATGCATCTGCAAAATGTATCGACCCATGTTAACCTGCGCAGTCCGCGCAAGCTGACATGGGTCGAACCTATTTGCTATTGGACAATTTCCTGCATGTCCAAGGACTACTCTTCCTTTATACTCATTTGATCATTAGACAAAATGGTTTTTATGGACCCATAATTGTTTGATGGCTTGCTTGGTAGTAATGCATCATGGATATGCAGTAAGCGTCCTTCTGCCAGAGCGTGGCTCTTTTACCTTGTTCACAAACCCCATTAACCTCCACGAAGTTGTTTTTACATGAACAACGTCCTGTCTCCCATTCACAGTAAGCATTTTTATCTTTACATGTAACCGTTATGTTACAGTTTCCATTTAAATATCCGTCTGAAATGTAACAAAAGGTACAGTTCAAATGTAAACTTTCCCACAAAAGTGGTCTCGAACTTCGTCGTTTGATTTGCTGAGAGTATTTTGGTGATGTTTCTTAGCAACCCATTAGTGTACACTATATGTCTATTTCTGAAGGTACAATACAGTTTATCAGTTTACAGTAAACGTTTGAAGAAGAAAAAGTTTCCATTTTGGATATACATGGCAAATTCTAATACTGTGCAAGTAAACTACTTTCCGATACAAATTTCTACGAGATCTACCAAATTAAAAACAGTCGGACTCGATAAATGTTTGTAGATCTATGGACATTGAGTATTTTTACGTGAAAAAAAAAATGTACTTTTCAAATACGATTTACTGGAACCATAATGATTCTTGCATAAGTACACTTAATATCTCTGAATACCAAATGAACTCATTTAGTTTCAAGGACGCTTGACACATAACCGTTATAGAAAAAACTTGAGTGAAACGTAGATATCTCACCGTCTCTCACACATACATCTGCATCAGTGACGTAATTCTTGACGTCATTACACTGACACCTGCCGTTAATACAGATTGCGTGAATGTCGGAACACGTATTATCTGCAAGGCAATTACCACCGAGAGACCCGTCTGAAGAAAAGAGATAATTACCTCACTGTAATTTATTTTAGACTGTGTACTTTTAAAGTTGTCAACTAATTGGGTAGGAAATATTGAAAGATATTGAGCAAATACTCGTAATAACAACTTTCAGAGAGTATAATATGCAAAAGCTTCTTCTGTTAAGACTATTGTCATTAAATTCACCCTTAGAGCGCCGAATAAACCCAACGGACATATTCGGTCAAGAAATAAGATCTAAAGAATTGCAAATTGATGGTTGCTTTTGTCTGTGCTGCGTGATTATAAACATCACTGTCCCTAGTGAAATTTTAGACCTATAAACCCCGAGCCGCATTCTATTCATTTCACGGCTAGCTTTGCACACATAATTCTCACCCAAACAATTGTGGTTACAGTTTCTATAGACTGCAGTTTGACTTTAAAAAAGAAGTGCACGCATATGCCACAGTACAAGTCATCAAAGACCGACTTTTCCAGATATTGTCGAAAAAAAGAGTCACAGAAAAGTTTCGGGTCACAATGTACCGTCTGCTTCGAAAGTGTTTAAGATCCTGACATCTCCAAAATGTTTCCCTGACTGACACCGCTCTATCTAAGTTGGTCTGTATAAAGTCTATATAACAGTTAGTGCCCCTTGCAGGACTGCGGACTTGTCTACACTTTTTTTTTTAAATCAATTAATCACTAGACGCTGGCAACATGTTCCCGTTAATTCAATCAATCTGTAGATTTATTTTCTTTTTTTCTTTTTTTTCAATTCAGCCTATAGTTACGTATTTTAGTTCATAGACAAACAAATTTAGACAAACAAATTTGCACACACACACACACACACACACACACACACACACACACACACACACACACATATATATATATATATATATATATGAGAGCCATGCTCTGGCAAAAGGGGGCTTAATGCTTCTCCGTAATCCATCATATCAGGCAAGCCATCACATAATTATTGATCCATTATAGCCATTTTTTCCACCAACCGACTTAATCATGAGGTAGACCTGTCCTTGGACATACAGACATACAGACCAATACCTTTTCACAGAGCATGGCTCATATACTTTTATAGTGCATATTATAAAACAGACATTGATTACCATGTAGAAAAAGATCAAATATTGCAATTATCTTGCTAAACATTGGACGTGAAGGTCCACCAGAAATTAAAATTAAAAACTTTGAATCTACGGGTGAAAAAGAATCTATTAAAAAGAAACTACTTTACGCATACATTTTGTATACTTTGAGGAAAAAAGAATACCCTGTAAAATAAGGTTAGGGGATTTACCATTTAAATAAAGGGAAGCAACTTATATTTCAACAATAATAATCTTTGTAAATGTTTATTGGTCTTGGATGGACTCAAAGACGGTCTTTTACACGAGACGAAATATATGCCGTAATGCGTAATTACCAAGCCTACAAACTTCTTCCACCTCACTATGCCCTTGAATACAACGACAGGTGAGATCAGGGCCACATTCTATGTTCAATCCTGTACAATCACCATCTCTTTCACAGGTACATCCTACACAACCATCTGTAAAGATAAAATGTTTGTATGTTTGGTGTAATACACCAGTTTTTAACAATGTTTAGTTAATATCCTGACAACCAGCGCACCTATACACACACTTATGTAGCTTCTTTTCCAGTCCTAAGCATCATCTCTGCAAGTCACAAGCAAGCAACAACGCTAGTTTCTTTCTTACATAAACAATGCAAATATAATGAAGAAGATGAAGAGGAACGAATCCCGTCTTTTTGAATTTATCAACTGTCGGAAAGGACTTTGGTCGAGTTTAAACCTCGAACTCCTGCATTACTATCTCAGTCCGTTTCCACTGAGCTACCGGAAATCGATTCTACGGAAATCGATACAATGGATGAAAAAGGTTGCATTTTTTTACAGCTTATCATTAATACTTAGGCTACTGAGCGCGACTCAATGACCTTTTGCGGACAGTGTAGATCAAGATCAGACTGCAAAGAACGTGCAGTGTGATCTTGGATCTACACTTTCCGATGAGTCGATATCTTTTCTCCAAAAATACCATTGAAATAACAAAATCTTGGTTTTTACTATCGACTTGAAAGTTTCATTTCACTTATTTAGCGGGATAAAGCTTAAAACATTAAGGTTATCACTCTTCGCTATGTGTACCTAAAGGCCGATCAAAAAACTTGTCTGCAGGATGCATGGATCCATAAAATCTATTTTGTCTAACAGCCGACTAAATCATGAGGTGTACTGGTCCTTTGACATGCAGAAATTGACCAGTAGCAAAACGTTACGACCCATGTTAGCACAGGCTGACAGGGTCGGTACCGTTTTCCAGATGCATTAAGGTAGTAGACCCCTAACGCTTCTAGTGCAACATGGAATAAAATTTCTTGTTAGTTAATAAATGAGGATTTATACTGATATAATACTTTTGCACATTTTTAACCGACCAGAAATTCCTTTGATGTCTATCTTGAAATCATTTGTTGATACTTTTGTTAGTTTCCTGAAAAGGGAGGTAATTATTATCTCCCTTCGTAATGAGAAAATAGTGGTTTTTAGATTTATAAATGATAATTCTAAGAAGGAAAAAAAGGAAAAAGTGGCTCGGTTAAAGTAGTACAATAATACTCACTTTTAATCGTAGCAAATTTTGTAGGATAATATTATAGTGGAAATAGCTGTTTTCCATTAGGGGTCTACTACCTTAAACCCCTTTTCACAGATCATGACTTATAATAAGGTAATTATGGATCATGCACATTCGGTATGCTCATTCTATTCCTAGTGTTTTCCAATATGGTCCATTGCAAGAAAATAAAAGTCTTCCTTAGAAAGTAGTGAGTTTAGTAATTTGCTGACCTGGTTTACAGATACCGGAGACATTTTGGTATCCAACCACGCAGGCACAAAGTCCATTTTCTGACGATACACATTCAATATTTTCATCCGTACAGTCGATGTTTACCGTTGTTCCGCAGATTCCGCCCAGTGCTCCATCTGTGAAAAGGAAGAATTCATTACAATCCACATAATTTTCTCCCTGTTTGCATAGCTTTAATAATCCAAATAAATACAAATGGTGCAGCATGTAAGTAGTATTTAGACTGTTGAAAATACGTGTCTACAAACGTGCATTTTTTCTGTAGGCAGTGTCTTCGTATTTGCCCGTTGGAGTTTGTTACACATGTTGGTTATCAGAAACAATTAACGCTTGCGCTGCAAATGTCGCCCTGAATAGCTTTTTCGGATGGAGTAGATCAAGATCAGACTGCACAAAACGTGCAGTCTGATCTTTGATCTACACCGTCCGCTATCTGATGCTGATCTTTAACCAAAAAGAAGATTCAATTAAAACGAAAAGAAACCTAAAGACGTCTAGAAGTGTCGAACTCATTCATTTGAGATCGAAAGAGTTAAAATACTCTTAAACCATCACCATACAATGGTTTCTCTTTAAGGCCTTGCTGCAAACAGCTGTTGTACATATATAGGGACAGGAAGCAACTGCTGATAGAAACATTTCGTTGCCATTTCAACCATTATCTCTATCATAATAATCCGGCATTTAAAACAGATTTTTTTCTCTCGTTCACATATAAATCTTTTATTTGTGTTTAAAAGTAAATGGTTATATTAAAAAAAATATCATGCATGGTAATGCATAAAGCATAATTCAACCTGCAAAGTTACAGTCCAGTGTCTTCTAAGATGTCGACAGCTTTGTCTGTATGGTGCAACCAGTGCTCTAGCTGTAAACGTTGTCGGGTTTGGGAAGGGGGGTTAATGTCCTCGAATCATACCTCGAGCTTAGCTTTCAAATTTTTTCCAAGGTATGATGGGGCTGATGGTCGTAATTTAACCATTAAGCTGCTAATCGGACTCACTGACCTTTTGCGGACAGTGAAGATCAAGATCAGACTGCACAGAACCTGCAGTCTGATCTTGGATCTACACTGTCCGATAAGGAGATATATTTCTTCAAAAAAATAAGTTGTAGAAAACATTAATTGGGTTTTTACTATCGGCTAGAAAGTTTTATTTAAATTTATTCAGGAGGACAATTCTCAACCGATAAACATTTTCTACCGTTTTCAAAACCACATGTGTAACAACAGAGCAGTTACTGTTTCAAATAACCGTTCATTATTCCAAGAAAAAGAACATATGATGAAGCTGTTCTTCTTGAAATCTAAACTAGTACCTTGTTTACAAGTGCTTTCCACCAATGAATATCCGTCTTTACACCCACAAATGTTGTTTGGAGCACAATCAGCATTTGTGTCTCTACAAGTACCGCCATGAGAGCACTTACCGCCGACTTCCTCGTCTAAAACAGGGTTTAAATAAGTATAATATAATATAAAATGTGTTCAAATCTTTACTTTTTACGGCTTTTTAAAGAAACATGTATCGTTTTTCTTTCCGGCTGCAGAGACAATCAGGTAAACATGGCGAGCAATTTCTAAATACTTTCTCCATTTGCCAAACTTTTTTTCAAAAACCTCCTGCTGAATGCAGATGATTCGATGGGTGCACAGTTATGGTCACACATGGTACTTACTGTACAAGGAACTGTCTGTTTAGGGCAAAACGCCAATAGTATTTCAATATTTCACTATGCACCATTACATGCGTTTCTGGGGTTTCTAAATCGGATTGGCGGCGCACAAGTCTGTTTTCAAGCCAGTGGCTACTGTCCCACATATAGAAAGTCGAAGCGATATTCTGAGATTATAAAGACGCATCCTGTTCTAATAACTTTCATCAAAACTCACAATGAGTCGAGGTTCGAACTTATAACCCAAGGATTAGTAGAAAGTGTCGTAGATATATGAAGTTAAGTTGTAGTCATGGTGCAGTTGGAGCTGAGCAATTCATCTCAACCCTTAGACTGCCGAATAAACCCAAGAAACATTTTCAGTCCGGAAATAAGACCAAAATAATTGCAAATTCAAGGTTTCTTTTGTTTAAAATGTTTCAACATAGAAGACAGTGTTGATCAAAGATCTGACTGCACGTTTTGTGCAGTGTTATCTTGGTCTACACTGACTGCAAAGGCAACTATAGTCGTGAAAGGCTGTTCAAGGGTTAACAAAGTTTACACCGAAATCAGAAAGGCAAAAATGAAACAAATTTTAAACAAAAAAGTCAGGTACTTTTGTTACCTTGTCTACACTCGCCGTACACAAAACTGTGGTTGATCTCACAAACACATAAACCATTTGAACACTCAGTGAGTGTTACAGAACAGTCAGTGCTTGATGTACAATCTGGAAAAAAAAATGCACGAGTGGAAAACACCATTTATTTCGCTCTCGGGTCGCTCTTAATGGTTGAAAAATGAAAAACCTGTCGCATAAAAAAAGGTTATAAAGTAGTTTAATAGCTCTAGCCTGGGTCCGTCGCCGTGATATGACAGAAATAATGTTGAAAGCGGCATAAAACACCAAAAATACCATTCTAGCCTGGGTCCAGACAGTAATAATTTCTTTTAATCGCGGTATCTTCAAATGCAAGCTATCTGTTTATCGCTTATGTTCATTTTGCTCCCTTTTCTATCATTTGGACGTTACAATGTAACGTCCAAATGATAGAAAATGCGAAAAAAATGAACGGAATGGAACCCAGGCTATGATAGCTCTTATACTGTCACTGATGAAAGTAAAAAAAAAACTGAAAGATTTTCCTGAAATTTTTCGGGGAACCATGGTTGTAACACTCTATGAAGGTTAACGAGATCAACCTGGATGGGTTCACAGCGCATGTACGGATGGATGCACACATGCTCGTATGGACCCAAGACGGACATCAAGTCATGACATAATAGTGAGTTGCCTTTTGCAAGGTGGCAATAATGAACGGTTTCAAATCTGGTCATTAAACAGCTGCCGTATTCAATTCCTACATACATTAACTACAATAATTAAATAACAGCTTTATAGACAATACTTACACTCGGCACACGCCCCGTCAATAAGCGAATAACCAGAAACACAAAGACATGTATTAGTTTGTATCGAACAGATGGCATGTGGGTCTAGACAGATTTGGTCTGGCAAACAGTCGACGCCTGCTGTACCGACTTGGAAAGAAAGAAAGAAAGAACGATGGAATTTGATATTCAGAAGAGTAACATTTGTATAATTTAATCTGGTGTTAAGCTTGAAAAACCTAGCTTAGAAGTGAACTAGACTGTTACATACACTTGAGCAAAGCTCTGGCAAAAGGGGGCTTAATTCATCTCCGTGATACGTTGTACCAATCGGCGTGCAACACGCGAAAAGGGGCATTCGGACATTTGCATAAAGTGTCGTCTCGGATCAGCTTGCGCAGTCCGCGCCGGCAAATCCGAGACGGCACTTTACGACTACATTAGATTTTGTGCTACAGTAGACTTGCGCAAAACAGAAAATTACATAGAAACGGAAAGTGTAATTTCGGATTAGCCTGCGCGGAGTACGCAGGCTGATCCGATACGACACTTTAGGCACATGTCCGAATGTCCCTCTTGGCGTGTTGCAGGTCAATCAAGCCATCACGTATTTATGGATCCATAATAGCCACTTTTTTGTCAAGCGACTGAGGTAGACTGGTCCTTGGACATACAGAAAATTGACCGATAACGAAAAGTTTCGGCCGAGGTCAGCTCGCGCGGACTGCGCAGGCTGACCTGGGTCGATATTTTTTGCAGGCCCATTAAGCCCCCTCTTCAAAGAGCATAGGTCTGAACATGTGATTAACTCGACCTCTAGGCTGCTAAGGTAGACTCAAAGTGATTTTGAGGACAGTGTATATTAGTATCATACTGCACATAACACGCAGTCTGATCTTGGATCTACACTGTCCGAAACGGTGAGATTTTCTCCAAGCGAAAAAATTTTGTGAATAATATTTAGGTTTTTACTATCGGTTTGAAATTTTCATGACATATATTTAGCAGTTACGGCTTAAACTACATTTTGTCTAGAATATCCAGACGAGTATCGAGCACTTGCGGTCAAAAATCAGAAAACACGTCTTGTGCAATCTAATCCCGATCACAATTTCGTCATATTTTATGCAAGATTACAGATGAGCTATGCTCTATGAAATGGGAGCTTAATTCATTTGCAAAAAGTATCGACTCATGTCAGCCTGCGCAGTCCTGCGCAGGCTGACAATGGGCCGAAACTTTTTGCTATCTTTGAATTTTCTGGAGGTCCAAAGGAATATAATTTACTTCCAGATTTAGTCAATTTTTAGACTAAGTTGATTTTATGAATCTATATGTGATGACCCACTTGGCATCATGCATCACGGAGATGCATTAAGCCCCCTTTTTACAGAGAATGGCTCATATAAAATTAGTTCGTAAAAAAATTGGTCCGACTTCTGTTAGAAATTATAAACAAGATCAATATCAGATCTCAGCTACATCAACCGAATAAAATTTTACCCATAAAGAAAGAAAAACAGTGGCGTTGCGTACGTCAATAAAAGCCAAGCATGCATTACCTTCCCAACAAGAGTGCTCCTGGTCAGAAAAACCGTCAACACATTGACAGAAAGCGTTATAACACTCGCTATTGCGATCAACACAGACTTCAGAACTGTCACATGATCCATGGATCTGTCCCTCTATACACATTCGAAAACAGAATTTCTTATTATACTGCAAAGAAATTTCTCGTGATCTGATTGGATAATATGCCCCAAACACATATATCATGTACACTGGCAAAACCAACCTAAAAGCAGTTTCCCTTTCGGAAACCCCGTATACACGACTACACTTTCAACACAACATCCAAATTGGAGGCGTCGATCAAGATTAACATCAAGATTATGCACCAAACTGCATGTTTTACCAAGGTTTCAGTGACGTCAGTTTCCAGTGACGTCAGGTTTCATTGAATTGGGGCACTCAGAAGGGAAATTCTACTTTGTCAGCGTACTCAATTTTTGAAACCCAAAAAACTGGTAAATTTCGCTTAAAACACACGTTGGAATGGTAAAACTTTGCAGTATAATAAATTCGTAGTACGGTCAGGTGGCAGGGGACTTGGAAATTTGTTCACGAAGGCGAGGTGGCGACATGATTCGCCACAGCCGTGAACAAGTTTTCAAGTCCCCTGCCACCTGACCGTACAACTAATGATGTAGAATGAATATATTGATTGGTTATTCTGATGTAGCGGCGAGATAATTTTCATTCGTGGGTGCTAAATGTCAGCTGCCGAGCTCAGTTGGTAGCTCAGTTGGTAGCGTACAGGCGGTCGATGGTTCGATCACCGGCTCGGCCTATTTCCTTCCGAGGATTGGTGATGGTCATTGCGACAGGGTTCATTCCTCTCTCACCGCTGACCATTGTTTCGACGATGATTATGTGGGAAAGCAGCCAGTGGCTTGGAAAGTGCGGAGTACTGGTAAAAGAAACTGCAGGTACGCAAGGATAGGTGCAGTGGCCGCCGCGATATAATTGAAATAATGTTGACAACGGGGTTAAACACCATACAATCAATATTGAAAAATAAGCTGTTTCACTTTTGGCTGAAATATATTTCAAAACATGAATTATTAAGTTTTCTCAACGTTCTGCTCTCTCTGACATCCAATTTTCTGTAACAGCATAATAATGTAAACGTGAAATAAGTAAGGGGAATCTTACACAGTGTTTTTCTTTTTCTGTATCAAATGGGACTAAGATTAAATTTTACCTGGTACACACACATACTCAAAGATGAGGTAATTCGAGAAACGTGGATAGTCAATCGGACCTTCACAGTCGTTTTGTTGTCTGACTACAGGAATTCCTTCACAGTGGGTCTTCCCTGAACAGGCAAAGTAAGCGTCTGTTCGTCCGGTATAGGAGGAGATACAGTCCGAGGCATTGTATGTGCAGCACAGGTCCTGTTGGGCTGGGCTGTAAACCTGATCGTTCTCTGGACAACCTTAATGGATGAGAACAAACGGAAAAGTCAGCAGAGACCCTCATGCAATGGTGTCATGAAAAGTTACTCTAAATCGGATATTTTCTACACTGTAACTACAGGCTTTTGAAGCTCTATTGGTCTATCACGGAATACTAAAATTTTACTTGGTCGATTATTTAACATTTATAGCACATTGGTGCATCGCCTGTATATCACGGAATATACTCAAATTTTCATTAACACAGTTTCTATAAATAGCACACTGGCGACTCCAATACCGTATATAGTAAGACAAGGTGTGCAACAAAATTGAAAAGAATTTGACCCCCGTCCCTTTCAGCGATAATATTTAACAGAATATGGAAAAAATAAACCTAATTACAGATGCAGATCGGTTCACAAATGATTTTTCTTTAGCACCCTGACCCTCGAAAGTTCCATAAGGCTCTTGCCATCAAGCAATAGCTCTCATCTCAAAAGAATTAAAAAGCTTTCACATTTTCCGAATCGCCATGCACTGACGTCACACAATTCATTATCACGCAGCCAATTATTACTCAAGTGAATTTGCTATCAAAAGACGCGCCAAAGTTATTGACCAATGAACGGTAAAAGTGCATTTGAAAATATGCGAAATGGGAGATGAAAATCGTGATACTGGATTAGATGAAAAGATAACTATATCAGACGAAAGATTGATTTAATAATTTCATCAATACACCAACAAAAAAAATTTCGATTTTTGTTTGAAAAAAAAAATTAATCATTATTCGCTGCAGGCTTATAACTTGTGTGACGTCAGCGCATGGCGATCCGGAAAATGTGGAAGCTTTTAAAATCTTTTTAGATGAGAGCTATTTCTTGATGGCAAGATTCGTTTGGAACTTCAGGGTACAGAAGAAAAGTCGTTCATGAACCCATCTGCAGCGGTAACTAGGTTCATTTATCCGGTTTCGTTTAAATATTATCTCTGAAAGGGGACGGGGATCAAATTTTCTTCGATTTCGTTGCACACCTTGCCTTACTATATACGATAAACAGGGAATCGCCAATGTGCTATTTATAGTAACGGTGTCCGATAATGAAAATTTCGTTATCCATTGATAGACCAATGGAGTTTCAGAGGCCTATGCTGTAACACAGTGTGGAACACTTGCATTTAAAATACCAATCTCGACCGAGTACACATTAGATATATACATGTATATACAGGATGTGACAAGAGTTGGCACTTGAGAAAAGATTTTATCAAACGAGTCTTGGCGACTTTAAAAATATGTTTTTGTAGACGAGCTTAACAGTTTTACCTCAAGAGTCAACGAACGTGAAATTCATTTTATCAGATTCCTGTTTATCAAGAATTATAATTCATTATGTGTTAGAAAATGGGGAAACATGTACATGTGTATTGAAATTTACATGAAGCCTAATCCTTTTTTTTCTTTTTTGACAGGTACATTGCGGACAAAAAATAGTTCCAAAGAAACTTGCATAGTTATAATGATTTTGTTTTGAATCTAAAGATGATAGAATTGGTAGCTTTGTCACGATCAACAATAAATTTCGCAAAGAAATCCGGGAAAGCATTGTCTTAGAAATGATGCGTATAATTGCAGAGTGTTGAGCAAATACGGCACTATTTGCTTTTCTAAACAAGAGGGCCATGATGGCCCGGGATCGCTCACCTGAGGCAATAGGCGAAATTTCACTCCACGTGCATAATTCAATTTCTGACCAATTGTCAGGTCATTTGAGCTTAAAATGTGGCCTCTACAGCGTCCACAAGAAATTTCCGTAAGTTGACCTAGTGACCTAGTTTATCACCCCACGTGACCCAATTTAGAACTCATCAAAAAATTTATCAAGACAAACATTCGGAACAGTTTTCAAGTTAATTGAGCAATAAATGTGGCCTCTAGAGTGCCCACAAGGTATTTCTTAAATTTGACCTAGTGACCTAGTTTATGACCCCAGGTGACCCAGATTCAAACTCATCCGATATTTCATCAAGACAAACATTCTGACCAATTTTCAAGTCAACTGAGCAAGAAATGTGGCCTCTAGAGTGCCCTAAAGGTATTTCTTTAATTTGACCTAGTGACCTAGATTATGAATCCAGGCAAAAAATGTGGCCTCTAGAGTGCCCACAGGGATTTTTAATTTGACCTAGTGACCTAGTTTATGATCCCAGGTGACCCAAACCCAAACTCATCCGAGATTTCACCAAGACAAACATTCTGACCAAATTTCAGGTCATCTGAGCAATAAATGTGGCCTCTAGAGTGCCTTAAAGGTATTTCTTTATTTTGACCTAGTGACCTAGTTTATGACCCCAGGTGACCCAATTTAGGTCTCATCTAAAAATTTATCAAGACAAACATTCTGAACAGTTTTCAAGTTAAATGAGCAATAAATGTGGCCTCTAGAGTGCCTACAAGGTACTAGTGACCTAGTTTATCACCCCACGTGACCCAATTTAGAACTCGTCAAAAAATGTATCAAGACAAACATTCGGAACAGTTTTCAAGTTAACTGAGCAATAAATGTGGCCTCTAGAGTGCCCACAAGGTATTTCTTAAATTTGACCTAGTGACCTAGTTTATGACCCCAGGTGACCCAGATTCAAACTCATCCGACATTTCATCAAGACAAACATTCTGACCAATTTTCAAGTCAATTGAGCAAGAATTGTGGCCTCAAGAATGCACTAAAAATATTTCTTTAATTTGACCTAGTGACCTAGATTATGAACCCAGGCGACCCAATTTTGAACTCCTCTTAGATTTCATCAAGAGAAACATTTTAACCAATTTTTAAATCAATTGAACAATAAATGTGGCCTCTAGAGTGCCCACGATATATTTCTTTAATTTGACCAAGTGACCTAGTTTATGACCCAAGTTGACCCAAATTCAGAATCATGTAGGATTTTATCAAGACAAACATTCTAACTAATTTTCAAGTCAATTGAGCGAGAAATGTGGCCTCTAGAGTGCCCACAAGGTATTTCTTTAATTTGACCAAGTGACCTAGTTTATGATTCCTGGTGATCCAAACCCAAACTCATCCGAGATTTCATCAAGACAAACATTCTGACCAAATTTCAGGTCATTTGAGCAATAAATGTGGCCTCTAGAGTGCCTTAAAGGTATTTCTTTAATTTGACCTAGTGACCTAGTTTATGATTCCAGGTGACACAAACCCAAACTCATCCAAGATTTCATCAAGAGAAACATTCTGACCAAATTTCAGGTCAATTCAGCAATAAATGTGGCCTCTAGAGTGCCTTAAAGGTATTTCTTTAATTTGACCTAGTGACCTAGTATATGACTTCAGGTGACCCAATTTCGAATTCACTGAACACGTTGTGCGCAGGTGGGCCAACAAACTTAGAACAGGTTCACTACATACCAAATATCAAAGCTCTACGCCTTCCAGTTTCAGAAAAGAAGAATTTTAAAGTTTTCCTTCTTTGTTCCTATGTTCGAACTTGTAACCCCTGGGGCGGGGCCAATTTTGACCCAAGCGGCATCATATGAACAAACTTGGTAGAGGTCTACTAGGAGATGCTACATACCAAATATTAAAACTCAACACCTTTCAGTTTTAGAGAAGAAGAATTTTAAAGTTTTCCTTCTTTGTTCCTATGTTCGAAATTGTGACCCCCGGGGCGGGGCCAGTTTTGATCCCAGTGGCATCATATGAACAAACTTGGTAGAGGTCCACTAGGAGATGCTACATACCAAATATCAAAGCTCTACGCCTTCTGGTTTTACAGAAGAAGAATTTTAAAGTTTTCCTTCTTTGTTCCCATGTTCAAACTTGAGACCCCGGGGCGGGGCCAGTTTTGACCCCAGGGACATCATATGAACAAACTTAGTAGAGGTCCACTAGGAGATGCTACATACCAAATATCAAAGCTCTACGCCTTCTAGTTTCAGAGGAGAAGAATTTTAAAGTTTTCCTTCTTTGTTCCTATAGGGGCATCATATGAACAAACTTGGTAGAAGTCCACTCGGAGATGCTACACACTAAATATCAAAGCTCTACGCCTTCCAATTTTAGAGAAGAAGAATTTTAAAGTTTTCCTTCTTTGTTCCCATGTTCAAAATTGTGACCCCCGGGGTGGGGCCAGTTTTGACCCTAGGGGCATCATACGAACAAACTTGGTAGAGGTCTACTAGGAGATGCTACATACCAAATATCTAAGCTCTTCACCTTCCAGTTTCAGAGGAGAACAATTTTTAAGTTTTCCTTCTTCGTTCCTATGTTCGAAATTGTGACCCCCAGGGCGGGGCCAGTTTTGACCCCAGGGGCATCATATGAACAAACTTGGTAGAGGTCCACTAGGAGATGCTACATACCAAATATCAAAGCTCTACGCTTTCTAATTTCAGAGAAGAAGATTTTCAAAGATTTTGCTATTTTTTCCTTTTTGTTGCCATGGCAACCAGAGTTATGGGTGGAATTCAATCTCTTGAACAACTTTGTTACAGCTTCACCCAAGGAACATCCCTGCCAAGTTTCATCAAGATTGGCCCAGTGGTTTAGGAGGAGAAGATGTTTAAAGAAATTGTGGTCGACGGACGACTTGCGACGGACGATGAACGACGGACGACGGACATTTCGCGATCACAAAAGCTCACCTTGAGCACTTCGTGCTCAGGTGAGCTAAAAATGTGTAAGATAAGAAAATTCGTAATGGCTGTATTAGACGAAAAACAACGGTAGTTATGTGATAAATTTGTATTCGGCAACAATTTAGTTCACATTACTTCCATTTAAAAAAAAAAGATCTACTACTCCGACTGACAGAGCTATTATGTCTTTCATAATCAACCGACTAACGAAAAGACTTAATAAGCAATTTATGATGTCTAATGGGTTATATTATATAGGTGGCAAAGTTCGTCAAAACACGAACGCCTGTGGTACGAACCTACAAACCATAACATGAGTATGATACTTACCATAACTTGTGGGTTTGGAACCCGTCAGAATGTCCATGACATATATAACGCCTGAAGTGCATGTGACATTAATAAGGTTGTTTGCGTGAGAGCTGTCTCCATAGCAAAATCCAGGGCGCACAACTTTGGAACTAACTAAGTACAAAAGAACAATGGTTATTGAGCTATGCTCTGTGAAAAAGGGGCTTACTGCATCTGCGAAAAGTATCGACCCAGGTCAGCCTGCGCAGTCCGCGCAGGCTGACCTGGGCCAAAACTTTTCGCTCTTGGCCAATTTTCTGTATGTCCAAGGATCAGTCTACCTAATGATTCAGTCGATTGTTTTAAAAAAAAAAAGTGGCGTTTATGGATCCGTAATTATGTGATGACTTACTTGGTATCATGTATCACGGAGATGCATTAAGCCCCTTTTTGCCAGAGCTTGGCTCAATTATAGATCGACATGATGCTACAAAATTTCAATCTTCATCAGAAAAAATTTCTGAAGTTTGTAAGACCTATTTGTTTGCTTTGCTTGAATTAATACAAGTACATGGAAAAATTACCAAAATGAATGTTCCTATTTGCATAATGACACCGATTAAAATCACCGCGTCAATTGCGTTGCAAAATCGGTAACGCACAGGAGTAGTATTCCACGGATAGAGAAGTCGAATGCAAGCAGCTTGACCGAGCTTTTTTTGGTGATTGTCATTGCGACAAGATGCATTGCTGTTTCATCGCTGAACATTATTTCGATAATTTGGGAAAGCAGTCAATGGCTTAGTGTAAAGGAGTTGTGGATAAAATTCAAGGTACGTATGGATAAGTTGTTAGGTGCACTGGTCTCCTTAAGTTGACTGAAATAATGTTAAAAACGGTTAAAAAAAGACAATTTAACAGCACAAACATTGTCGTCACCCTCCATAATAAGAAAATTAGAACAAAAAAAAAAATAGATCTGTAACAAAGTTCACCCTGAATGCACTGTTGTTGGTCTTCTGTGTATCCGGCACGACAAGTACATCTGTTGGTTTCTTGTGAACAGTAAGCGTTTACGTCTGAACATGAGTTGTCAGCAAAACATGCTCCATTCGGGATCCCATCTAAAACAAAAAATGATAACCCTCAAGCTACTAAGAGCGATTCAAAGACTTTTACGGACAGTGTAGGTCAAGATCAGACTGCACAGAACGTGCAGTCTGATCTTGGATCTGCACTGTCCGATAAGGAGATATTTATCCACCCCAAAATACCTTTGAAATACCAAAACTTAGGTTTTTACTAATGGCTTGAATGTTTCATTTTACTTATTTACATAGCAGGTTAAGGGTAAAAAATCCACCCCACCCCCCGTCACAAACTTTCATTAGAAGACTTAAAAAAAAACGCATATTTTTTTGGTAAAACAGAAATATTCAACGGTTTGGTTAAGGTTTTACCCTTTACCACACGGTCTCAAGCTTTTTTGAGGAATGTAGGCTTTTGAAAACATTTTGGGAAAAGAAGAAAATGCTGGTAACCAGCATTTTCTTCTTTTCCCGCAATGTTTTCTAATATTTCAAAGACAGAAGTTATCTTTTCAATTAGATTGAATTTGTCATCAGCAAAATGTTATTGTGTGGTAAGTACTTGTGAAAATATTGCAGCATTAGAGGGGAAATTGTTCGTTAAAGTAACAATAAAGGCCAAATGTAAACAAAGCGGGTGTTTAAATGCATTTGAATTTATATCATACCATTTACAAGTATGGAAATTTTTGTGAAGATGACAATCTGTCATTGTACGGTCGACCCAGGTGTTAGTCGCTGACAGAGAAATTGATTTCAAAACTAGGTGAAAACCTGCCAGGTAGCTGTGTCTTTTGTTTACTTTTTGCCTGATTTTAAAATTCTTTTTTTCTACTAGTGACTAACATATGGCAGGACCACACGATAACAGACTGTCATCTCCACAATATTTTCCATACTTTTAAATGGTATGATTTAAAATTAAATGTATTATGACATCTGCTTTGATATTTTGGCCTTTACTGGGCCTTTTAGAGAAATTTCTGTTTTTCCAGAGATATTTTCAAGTTGTCTGATGCGAGGAAAAACAGCCATCATTAGGAGCTAATAAAATACAAGTAATTAGGCATGTCAGAAATGGCGTCATAGCTAAATGTGAGTCGGTCTAATGTGACATCATGGTTGTAAGATGGTTTGGAATTACTTGTAGAAATCTCAAACTGTTATTGTGTTTCGGCTCGGCTAATTTCTTTTCGATGGATGGATTGATGGCATTCATTTGACAATTTTTTATTCTCTGGCAAATTAACAGTTAAGACATTAGAAAGAAGACAGAGGCTTGAAAGGAAGTATTATGCGTTGAGCTGGTTTGACCTGATATTACGCTATCCCGAGTTCTAACGACCCTTAGGGAAGCCTTTTGAAACATTGTTGGACAAGGACAAAATGCCGGCAACCGGCATTTTCTCCTTTTCCAAAACTGTTTTATACCCTTTCAAAGCTAAATTCCATCATTTGAGCCTGACTGAAATTGTCGTCTGCAAATGCTTTGAATTCGGGCAAGTCTGTACTTTTTTTTGTGTGTGTGTGTGGTAAGGAGTTAAAAAACATTTGGAACCCGTAAATAGATGCCTTGGTCACTGTGATAGTCAAATAGTGGTGTAAAGGCAAAAAAACAACCAAAAACACAGACAAACCTTCAATGCAAACAGCTTCATACTCGGAAAAATTTATCTGACATTTACAGACACTGTTTGAACAGACCGTATTGTCAGTAATACAGTCCGATGTTGTTGTGCAAGCTCCATTCAAAAGCCCATCTGAAATTGGAAAAAAAAAAAACATACTCTGTGAAAAGGGGTTCAATGCATTTGCAAAAAGTATCGACTTATGTCAGCCTGCGCAGTCCGCGCAGGCTGACATAAGTCGAAACTTTTTGCTATTAGTCAATTTTTTTTCATGTCAGAAGACCAGTCTACTTCATGATTCAGTGGGTTCTTAAACAAATGGATTTTATGGATCCATAGTTATATGATAACTTGCTTAGAGTAAGCCCACATTCTCAAAACACCCTAGATGGCACCACTAACCAAACTTTCTTTTTCGCGAATTAATTTGTTGCAGAGAAATCTTCTAACCCTACTGGCCATCTTATTTTCTGAACTCACACCTGGTATGAGATGTTATCATGCTGTTTATGTAACAGGGGACCGTTCTAAAAGCAATTCGTAAATTTTTGCGTACGAATAATTGTACGTAACTTTACGTCTAAGTTCAAATTCACGAAATTTGTAAACCAAAATTACCAAACTTTCGTAGCTTTGTGAATTTCGTAAGTACATGTAAATGTCTCCGTATCCCTTCAATAGAAGGCAGAAACAGTAGTTACAGCGCACTTGTCCTATATCAACACAATCAAAATAGAAGAACGAAAGTGGTCTTGTACACATAGGAAACTGTCCGCGCGTGTTTCAAGTTCATATTTTAAACAAGAAAATCATGGCGCCGCAAATCACTTGTTTCTGAAATAGGGCACATTACAGCGGGTTAATTTTTTACGCCAAGGGCATCACTTGAACAAACTTCGTAGAAGTCCATGTGGTGATACTACATGATAAATATTTAAACTCTGGGCCATCTGGGATACGATCTGGTTTTTATCGATCTGGCAATGAAAGTACGGTATTTTACATGTTTAAAAAATCAGTCCAAATAGAAAAACAAAGTTGGTACGGGCTCGATCTGATACTGAAAGTACCGTATTTTTATTACATGCATGCTAAAAAAACTGAACCAGTCCATATAGTAAACAATATGGCTACCTCCACAGGCACTTTTCAAAAGCGAATAAATATATAGTGCCGCCGCTCATGCGGCACCACAAGATTGTTATTGTTTCCTTTTCTAGCATTTTGTCACGTAGGCAAGGTTTCTTTAAACCCTCTTTTAAGCGAAATTTTCTTTTTAACAGATTATGTGTGACATTTTGTCATTATTGCGGAAAGACGTCACACTTACCTAGAACACAACTGTATTCTATAATTAGATAGTTTGTAAATGGTGGATATGTGCTGTTACAATTACTCTGCTGAAACACAATCGGAACACCTGTACACTCTATTCTACCAGAACAGTTGTAGTAAGCGTCTGTATTTCCGGTGAACGATGCCATACAATCAGAGGAGTTGTATGTACAACATTTTTCTTGCTCGGCGGGTGTATATTCATGATCTTCGGCAGGACAACCTACAAGGGAATGAATGTATGATGTTTTATGACGTCCAAACAAGTGCGATAGAGCAGGAGAAAAACGATAACAAAGCCATCAGATCTGAGGTAAAGTCGTTGGATTTGTAAACAGAAAATCTTTAACCCATCCTCCCCTATAGCGGCACTTGTCACTCGGGAAGATCCATTGCCATAGTAATAGTAGAGACAATTATCATATGACCTCATCTTCTTGGTCAATTAAAAAATCGGAGTGACGTCAAACAATAAAGAGCACCAGTCTAGAGGCGAAACTAAAGAAATGTTTTAATAAGTGAACATTTTCTGTGATACAACCCGAATAGTATTTTCTAAAGCGGTTTAAATTCTTTACTAAATATAAACGAAAGCACATTTTTGGTATAATAAAAACTATTTCGTATATAATTCAGAATACTGCTAAAAAGTAATTATCATATTTGTTACCAAGCACAGAAGGTTTTGCTGCTGTGATGACATCTAGAACTTGTATCAGTCCGGTTGTGCACCTGATGTCTACGAGATTATTGGCATGGGAACTGTCGCCATAGCAATACGTGTCACGTTGTATGTTACTGGCATCCGTCACGTGGATAAATACTGAAATGGAGAATTTCGAGATTTCTTTGTTTGTATGTTTTAGATCCTTTTTTACTATCTTTAAGTTTTACTACGACATTTCTATAATGTCTTCCCATAAAATACGATTATTAGCAAGAGAACTGTCCCCATAACAATATTATCGCATTGTATAAATACATTTGGCGTCTCTCTTGGATACGTACAATGAGTTTTTCATATATTAAACCATATTTGTATTATTTTCATTAAGTTGTATTACGACATTGTAATGCCCAAAAAAATACTTATAGGATATTTGTTTTTTTACGGTGAAGGATCGGAATTTATTCCATCGAGTGAACATCATCGGTAATATTTTTTTTTTTTGGGGGGGGGACTTACATCAAAATCCCCTTGCGTACCCCCTCCGCATAGCAACGCATTACAAAATTACGTCAAGCGCGAGAAATGTAGGGTAAATTACGTTATATTTCCATCTGGTTGAGAGGCACGCGCATTTTACCTAGGTAACTAGTGCGCGGGAACAACTGTTTCCGCCTTCAATTGAAGGTCGTAACTATGGTGGCATATTTCTGCCACGAGATACGAGATAGCTATCATGATAATTCTTGAAAACTATCGCGATGAATTAAAGTTTCCTGGAAATTATATCGAGATAGTAAAAAGTTTCCTGAAAAAAATATCACGATAAACTTAATATTTTAACGCAAAATTTCTCAATCGTGCCCGAAGCTGACATTCGAGATAAAATTTGGATGAACTCGGTAGTTTTTGACTTCATAAGATTGCTGTAAGTTATATCGCGGCGGCCAGTGCACCTATCCATGCTTCCCTGGAGTATCTTTTTACCAGTACTCCGCACAATTTTCTTTCCAAGCCACTGGCTGCTTTCCCACATAATCATCGTCGAAACAATGGTCCGCGGTGGGAGAGGAATGAATCTTGTCGCAGTGACTATCATCAATCCTCGGAAAGAAATTGGCTGTGGGCACGAAAGCAAAAAGAAATCATGATAACAGTTAGAATTATCGCGATATTTTTATCGTGAAAACTTTTATTATCTAGATAGTATTCCCAGGAAACTTTGTTTTATCACGATAGTTCTGTTAAATTATCGCAATAGCTATCTCGTATCTCGCGGCAGAAATATGCCACCATAGGTAACCATGAAATATCGAAAAATATTTCACCATTATTTCTCAATAATCTACCGGAAAGTATGAAATAAAAAAAAGGATAGTAAGTGTAACCTCCATCTCTCTGAACGTTCTTCAGGGTTAAAAGTGTTTCTTGTGTAACGCCTACACACCGCCTGTGATGTCTCCCATGCGATACATTGAAAACTGAACCAACGAAGTTTCTGAGATAAATCCAAACGCAGAACAGTGACTCAAAATATAAACAAAACTACGCATCTTCCTGATACTTTCTCCTCTATAAACTTCGTTTTAGACACTTTGTCTACAATTATTTAAGAATGAAACAATATGTAGATCTACATGTACATTGCTGTAACTCTTTCACCGCCCAATTGATAAATTCGACCACTTTCGATGGCTTAAAATCAACCTACTAAAACTCAGATAGACTTTTATCATATAGGCTTAACTAAACAAGCGGACGGCATAGATCCAAGATCAGACTGCACGTTCTGTGCAGTCTGATCTTGATCTATGCCGTCCGCAAAATACCCAGATTTCGCCTGTGTCGCTGAAAGGGTTAACGAACATTCTCTTCGTTTCCTACTTCCATGATATTTTTTTTTTATATTTCTTATATCTTTCCGTTCTTGAACGGACCAGCTAGGACAAATAAGCATATGGAAGAATATGTCCCCTACTGCGTCATCATTGGACAATAACGTTTGAGGTCGAAGGTACAGCTTTGAAAATAGACACTTTCGATAGCGCAGCTTTTAAAAGACATTAATTCCAAGACTGTATTAGATCTAACTATGTTCAGTGTTTGCAAGTCTATCTCATTTCTTTCGACGCAGTAACTACCCAGTAGCCGCCATAGTTAAATTCATACTTTATAAAAGTTAAAAGAACACTAGCTGCCAAAAATAACCAATTCGAGAATTAAAATGTAGGCAACTTTAATTCTAGTTTTAAGACTCATTCTTTTCTGCCAGCGACTGGAACTTTGATAGACTGTACTGTTATCGCATAGTCGGATCCATAATGATATCAATATTTTTTAAATGGTATGAATTAAATCTTCCTACATTTTGACCCCCTCGTTGTTTATTTTTTGGCCACAAGAAGGCTTTAAATAAAGCAATTATCGGGCCAAAGTTTTTGTAGTAACAGGGTAGAGCCGGCAATCCAAGAACAAGCGGAACCAATATCATGTAGATCGCTGTCCCTGATGCATTTTGCCAAAAGATTAGACTATATTCAGCCCGCAGGTCCCTGCAGTCTGATCTTAGTCCACTCTTTTGAAACTCGAACAAATAGCTTAATCTACCCATTTAGAATTAATAGGTTTATCCTTGAAAATGATTGGTTCCGTCAATTATTGGAATTACGTAGGATAAAGATTTGTATTTAAAATCTTCCTTTTTTGACTTCCATTAATAAGTTGATTGATGTAATTACATGTACTTTTTTTGCGTGAAATATTGAATGAATAACGTTTTTGCGCATGTAGTGCATAAACAAGATAATAATCTTATTTCCAAATATGGCCTGCAACACACGAAAAGGGGCATTCGGACATTTGCGTAAAGTGTTGTTTCGGATCAGCCTGCGCAGTCCGCGCAGGCTAATCCGAAACGACACTTTCCGTTTTTATGTAACTTTCTGTTTTGCGCAAGTCTACTGTAGCAAAAAATCTAATGTAGTCGTACAGTGCCGTCTCGGATTAGCCATATAATATATCAGCCCATATCTTCATGAGTGCAAAATTTACGAATGACTTCCGATCGAAAAAAATGTGATTAAAAAAAAAAACATGAAATTATGAATAAACGAAATTTGGTTGCATTGTTTGTTTTTATGCTGTATGATGTTTAACGCCGTTTTCAACATTATTTCACTTATACGAGGTTTTTGCCCAGCCACTGGCTGCTTTCCCACGTAACAATCATCGAAACAATGATAAGTGGTGAGAAAAGAATCCTATCGAAATGTCTATCCTCATTCCTTGCGAAGAAATTGGCCTACCAGAGTGTTCGAACCAGCGACTCCCTGTGCATTACTGGTTATGCCACCGGGACTCGCTGAAACCTGGTTGAGATATTTACGACAAAATCGTCAAAGATGAAGCATACTGACCAGCGAAAAAACTGCTCATGATCATAAGTTTCTGCGTTTGTCACAATGTTTCTCTTTTTAATTCATACGGGATTTCCACAGATAGTGTAAATGTCTCTGCTTTCAAAAAAGGATTAAACCCTATATCAAACGATCCAGTGTCGCAGAGACACTGAGGAAGCAGGCTTTTTTTGACATATTGGGTAAATTGAGAAAAGGCTGTTTATCTCCTTTTTTCCCACAATGTTTTCTACCCTCTTCAAATACAAAACCCATCAACTGAGCTACAATTTTCTGTCATTTACAAATGCTTTTAATTTGGACGCGTGTAAACCTTTGTTGTCTCGGAAAGAGTTACTAGTAACCCCTTAAGCGCCACAGGTTAAATATGGACTTTTGCGGGCGGCATAGATCAAGATCAGACTGCACAGAACGTGCAGTCTGATCTTGGATCAATGCCGTCCGCTTGTTTTATCAAACCTATAAGATAAAAGCTCCCGTGGGTTGTATTTGCAGCCGTTAAAAAGGTCTAGTTTGTACATAGTTGACATAGGTACAATTGACAATTCGGACACAACTTCCTTCTTTCACGTGAATGCTTCAATCTGGAAGAACTTTCTTAATCTGGTATCTGCATGCAAAGATAGAGTTTTTTTGTCGGATGGTCGGTTGGTTAGTTATTTGGTTGGCTGATTGGTTGCTTAATTGGTTGGTAGGTTTGTGTTTGGTTAGTTGGTTGTTTGGTTGGTTTTATTTTTCAGTTGGTTGGTTGTTTGGTTTATGGGCTGGTTGGTTGATTATTTGGTTAGTTGGTTTATTTGTTTGTTTGCTGCTAAGTTGCTTAGTTAGTTGGTTGGTTGGTTGGTTGGTTAATTGATTTTTGGTTGGTTGGTTGGTTGGTTTTTCTTGACACCGTTTTTACTCTTTACCACACAAACCCGAGTTTCAACGAGCTATGAGAAAAAAGCTTTTGAAACCAGTGTGAGAAAAGAAAGAAAAGCTGGTAATTAGCATTTTCTCGTTTTCAAGCACTGTTTACTACCTTTTCAAAGACGAATCCCATCATTTTGGCAACATTTGAATTTGCTTTTGCAAATGCATGCAATTTAGACAATTCTGAAATTTAACAGCTATTCACTTTTGTAAGGTATCTGTGCCTGTTCCTCGGTCTGTTTTTGCAACTTTTCTAAATTCATGTCTGATATTAAATTCCATGAGTAGCTGTCCGTTTGAGTAAGCCTGTGTGATTGGCAGAGACAAAATGTTTTAACCAATCAGCTGGTTCGTTTAGAATTAGAAAAACAATTAAGGTAGTTCCTATATTTCAGTTACAGGTAACATGCACATTGCACTTTCGGCTGCTCTTCGATAAAGGAGGCCTTTAAGTCGCATAAAACTAAATTTTGACTGAAAAATGAACCATGTTCAGTGAAAAGGGGGGTTAATGCATCTGCAAAAAGTATCGACCAGGTCAGCCTGCGCCGTCTGCTCAGGCTGACCTGAATTGAAACTTTTTGCTACTGGTCAATTTTCTGCATGTCCAAGGACCATTCTACCTCAGGGTTCAGTCGATCGTTAGACAAAATGCACGTTTTTTTTTTTTAATTCATAATTACGTGATGACTTGCTAGGTAAAATGATCACGGAGTTGCACCAAACCCACTTTTGCCAAAGTATCTCTCATCATCATGTATTTTAGTTTGAAAAAAAATATGGAGAATTTTACCTTCTCACAATGTTTGCCAAAACTAACTGCTGAAAGACAAAAACCATCGTTTGCAAAAGAAAAAGTATTAAGTCATTTTCGAAACTGCAAGGTGTGCTTTTACAACGTATTCCATGCATGTGTTACACGGAGATGGACCATGATGGTCTCAAAAGTCTCACCAAAGTTTAAATTGAAAATATTCTCCATTTTCGAAACCGAACGCACAATTTGAACTATCATGTATAGGAGATCGATGGCTGTTGTTACATATGGCTTGCAACACGCGAGAAGAGGCATTCGGACATTTGCATAAAGTGTCATCTCGGATCAGCCTGCGCACTCCGCGCAGGCTAATCCGAGACGACACTTTACGACTACATTAGATTTTGTGTTACAGTAGACTTGCGCAAAACAGAAAATTGCATAAAAACGGAAAGTGTCGTTTCGGATCAGCCTGCTCGGACTGCGCAGGCTGATTCGGAACGACACTTTACGCAGATGTCCGAATGCCCCTTTTCGCGTGTTGCAAGCCATATAGAATATCAAACCTCCGGCTTGCAACTCCCCTTTCCCCATCCCCCGTCACGTCCCCACATGACGGCTTGCAATCCCCACTTTCCTCATCCCTCCTGACACCCCCACATGCATACAACTTCAAGGGAAAAGTATACCATTAACATGAGCAAGGTTACATTGGACCCAAGGGGCAAAATATGTAAGCCATGCTCTATGAAAAGGGGGTTTAATAAATCTGCAATAAGTATCAACCCAGGTCAGCCAGCGCAGTCCGCGCAGGCTGACCTGGATCGAAACTTGATTTTATGGATCAATAATTATGTGATGACTTGCTTGGTATCATGCATCACGGAGATGCATTTATCCCCCATTTGCATGGTTCATGTACAAATGTGATAATCTTCAAAATGTTCCACTTTAAGTTTTATACATATATAAGCCATGCTCTGGCAAAAGGGGGCTTAATGCATCTCCGTGATCTATGGTACCAAGCAAGCCATCACATACATAGGAATCCATAATAGCCACCTCTTTTTAACAACCGACTTAATCATGAGGTAGACTTGTTCTTGGACATACAGAAAATTGACCCATAGCGAAAAGTTTCGGCCCAGGTCAGCCTGCGCAGAGTGCGCAGGCTGACCTGGGTCGATATTTTTCCCAAATGCAATAAGCCCCCTTTTCACAGAGCATGGCTCATATAACATAGATCTACCCCGAGGCACAGATAAACGCCTTTTTTTATCAAAGGACTATGATTCAAACAATCCTGATATTCATGATCTGATAAGACGTTGCATTTGAGATCAAATTTCATTGGACAAGACAAAAAAAAACATGAAATGTTATCTCAAAAGTACGGTGGCACAAAAGTGACATGGAAGATATATTTTATACTACGTGCGCACACAGTGGCTAATACGTGCGCACGTAATAAGTAATACGTGCGCACGCAGTAGTATTACGTGCGCACGCAGTAGCTAATACGTGCGCACGTAATAACTAATACGTGCGCACGTAATACTATTGCGTGCGCACGTATTAGCTAATACGTGCGCACGTAATAGTTATTACGTGCGCACGCAGTAGCTAGTACGTGCGCACGCAGTAGCTAATACGTGCGCACGTATTAACTAATACGTGCGCACGTAATAACTATTACGTGTGCACGTAATAATCGACCAATCAGTTTATAAGGATCAATAAATGTCCATCTTCCACTTCCATCTTGAAACAATGGCTTCCGTTCATGATTCTGATTGGTGGATTATTACGTGCGCACGTAATATGTAATACGTGCGCACGTATTAGCTACTGCGTGCGCACGCAGTAGCTATTACGTGCGCACGTATTAGTTATTACGTGCGCACGTAATAACTAATACGTGCGCACGTAATACTACTGCGTGCGCACGTATTACTTATTACGTGCGCACGTATTAGCTACTGCGTTCGCACGTAATAACTAATACGTGCGCACGTAATAAGTAATACGTGCGCACGTAGTATAAAATATATCTTCCATGTCACTTTTGTGCCACCGTACAAAAGCCAATGCATGCTAGATCCTCTATGTATCATATATCAACACGTTACAGCTTGTGGCTTTAGACACTTTTCAAAGGTCACCTAGATTCATTTTCTGAACTGTCTTTGTATGGCCTGATACTGACTTAAATCTGACTTCTGGATCTGCTGGAGATTGGGGGTGGGGGTGAGGGGGATTGGGGGTTAATCTAAGTTTTAGGTATTGTAACGGTAGACATAACTTTCTTATCCTATGACCTCATGTATTTGTTCAATTAAACAAAAAGGAAAGTATTTCATCTTTGACAAAATCGGAGTGGTGTCAATGCATTGTTAGTAAATTATTACAATAATAATAATTCATACTGACAGAATCAGGATAATTTCATCATATTTTATTAGTGCTCACTTCATTCTCCAATTTGCCAGAGAGGAAGTTACGTCACAACTATCCTGTATCAGTCATAAAGAACCAGAATAAATGCTTATAACTGTCCTGTGTAAATGTCTAAATGCCGAAGAAATATCCATTTGACATGGAAACGTAACTTTCGAAACGTTCGAGACTTTATACCTCACATGTTTATTTTTTTACATTTTGTTTCTAATCAAATATCATTGTATTTACGAGTATTTACTAATATTTTTTAACTATCTATTTTAACAGAGTTTATTTTGTAAATTTTAAGGTACCAACATCCCTTTAGTTTAAACATATTTATTTTACATCGATTGAGAAACAAGTTCTTACAACTTATACTAATCTCTCTCGATTCTGCTTCCTGGGAACTACACCAGTACTCGCGCTGAATGTGTGGGCCAATGAAAAATCCAAAGGTTGACACCCGCTCCCGGGTATCGAACTCAGGACCTTATGGTTACGAGGCCGACGCTCTACCTCACAACCACGGACACCACCTTTTGGATGCTCTTTCTGTGATGGTTCTGTTTCTATTTATTCATTTATTTACTATCCATCCTTCCGCTTGCTACGTGTTTGTTTGTTTTTTTTTTTTTTTTTTTTTTTTTTATTATTATTATTAATTTATTATTATATTAATTTATTATTATATTATTTCCGTTGCTATATTATTTGGGCCATGCTCTGGGACAAGGGGATTTAAAACATCTCCGTTATGTATTGGAGCAAGCAATCTATCACACAATTATGGATCTCTAACATCCATTTTGTCTAACAATCGACTGGATCAGGAGATAGAAAGATTCTTTGACATGCAGAAAATTTACAAATAGCAAAAAGTTTCGACCCATGTCAGCCTGCGCGGATTGCGCAGGCTGACATGGATCGATACTTTTTGTACTTTTTGCATATGAATTAAGCCCCCTTTTCACAGATCTGTAGACCAAAAAAATATATATTAGCCAATTAGTAGTAAAGAATGCTGTCCATGTGGATTGCGCAGGCTGACATGGGTCGATACTTTTTGTACTTTTTGCATATGAATTAAGCCCCCTTTTCAGAGATCTATTGACCAAAAAAATATATATCAGCCAATCAGTAGTAAAGAATGTTGTCCATGCTAAAAAATGTATTAGGGTCGGCAAACGTCAATAACACTGACTAGATAATTTTGTAGTTTAGTTTGTGACTCTCTGACTCTGACTGTCTCTCTCTCTCTCTCTCTCTCTCTCTCTCTCTCTCTCTCTCTCTCTCTCTCTCTCTCTCTCTCTCTCTCTCTCTCTCATTGTAGTGTAAAGTCTCTTAGCAATTTTTTTTATTTGAATAAGAATGTAGATCTAATTATCATCACGTCCATTCGTTCGGTGTAGCTGAATGCACTGGCTTTTGACCTACGCCCTCGTATTCTTATATGAGAATGAGTAGATAGTAATCTACGATTGGTAAAAAAAAACATGTAGCCTGCCCCTGCAGGCCTTTTTTCGAGCAACTGCTGGCGTGATTAATTTCTCTTATATCTGTTCATTTTGAATCACAAAAGAATGTAAATATTCACAAATGAACAGTTCCTATAACGCCGTCTTTTTTTTAAAGATATTTCTTGCTTTCCTCCTCTATAAGCTTTACTTTAAATGACTCCATACGTCGTCAAAAATACATAGCTGAAAAGTTTTATAAATAGGCATGTATGTGAATAAATGAATAAATAAATAAATAAATATATGGAAATAATGATCTAAAACTACGTAAAACTGTCATGAATACAATTCCTAGCTTCGAATACACGTAATTTGAACTAAGATCAACCAATTTATTGGCCCAGTCGTATCTGCTGCTTCACAGTATAATCAACCGTTCATCAAGAATAATTAAAAAACTTACCGCTACAAAGACAATACCAAATGACATACAGGTGGATTAACATGATCCTGTTTGAACGATATTCCCACTTTAAAACAATCGTTATGACATATCTCAAGCTTGACAGTCTAATAATTGTAAATTTATATAGTATAGAAGGTATACAAATGAATGGACACAAACCCATTTACGTATAGGCCATTGAAACCATATTCTGTCGATTGTTTGTATACCGCTGTCACAATAATAGAATGAGTTAAGTTATATTGCTAAATATACTTAAACTGTTACATAAATATATGAATGAAACTATGTATTGAGCAGCAGTATGTATGTGCAGTTTGATCTTGGTCTACACTCTCCTTAGATCGCATTTATAATATAAGATGACGGGATAAGGGTTGAGACATACCGAAAACAAAGTACTACGAGTGACATAAAGGAGCGTTAACCCTTTACAGCACAATTCCGAGTTTTAACGACCATGAAGACGGGTACTTTTGAAAACATTGTGGGAAAAGGAGAAAATGCTGGCAACCAGCATTTTCTCTTTTTCCCACAATGTTTTCAAACCTTTGTAGGACAAACGCCGTCATTTGAGCTACACTGAATCTGTCGTCTGCAAAGACTCTTAATTTGGACCAGTCTAAAATTTTGTCGTTTGGTAAAGAGTTAAGTTTTTACAATCTACAATTTTGTGATAATTAATAGTTTACATTTTGCAGGATAACGGTTCAAGTTTAACCCTTTACCACACAATCCCGACTCTTGACGAAAAAGAATGCTTTTGAAAACATTGTGGGAAAAGGAGAAAATGCTAGTACCCAGCATTTTCTTCTTTTTCCCAAAATTTTTTCTGCAAAACTCAAAGTACATTTCAATTTTCGAGTGGCATTTATTGTGTCGTCTGCAAATGCTTTCAATTTGGACTAGTCTACAATTTTGTCGTTCGGTAAGAGTTAAATGGAGGTAGCTCTTTACCAGACAACAAAAATTTTAGGTTAGTCCATACTGAAAGTATTTGCAGCCGACAACTTAAATGTAGTTCAAATTATGAAACTTTCCTTTAAGAGGGTAGAAAAAAAATCATGGGAAAACAGAAGGAGATCAGTTCCAACCATTTTTAGCTCACCTGAGCACGAAGTGCTCAGGATGAGCTATTGTGATCACTTATCGTCCGTCGTCGTCCGTCCGTCCGTCCGTCGTCCGTCCGTCCGTCCGTCCGTTCACTTTTTTTTTTGTTTACACTCTAGCATCTACAAATTTAAGCCAATCAGCACCAAACTTAGTCAAAATGAATATGACAATAAGATCTCGGATGAGTTGGATTATGGGTCTAATCGGACCAGAAGGACTGGAGTTGCCTGCCCTTGAATTAGAAAAATTGTTATATTTGACTTTGAGAACACTCTAGCATCTACAAATATTAACCAATCAGCACTAAACTTGGTCAAAATATATATGACCATAAGATTTCGGATGAGTTCGATTATGGGTCTAATCGGACCAGAACAACCGGAGTTATCTTCTGTATAATTTGACCTATACTTTATTGTCCCAAGTTCTACAACAAAATTGAGCAGAAAAGTGACATTTGTTGTGTTTCTTTCATTCATGAAAAAACTTGATTTTCCATTACTATTTTTGTAAGGTAGAGTTGGGTAAAGTAATGTTAGGTTATCTTTGAGTGTTGTTAAAATGTTAACACTTTATCAAACATTCCTGGGTTTTAAGGATCCTGAGGAACAGGGTTTTTGAAAATAATGTGGAAAAGGGAGAAAATGCTGATAATCAGCTTTTTAGCTCACCTAAGCACGAAGTGCTCAAGGTGAGCTTTTGTGATCGTGCTGTGTCCGACGTCCGTCGTCCGTCGTGCGTCGTCAACTTTTACCTTGTGTACACTCTAGAGGCCACATTTACAGTCCGATACTCGTGACAGTTGATCAGAATGTTTGTCTCGACTTAGGTCACTAGGTCAAATCTTAGAAAAACCTTGTGTACGCTCTAGAGGCCTCATTTTCAGTCCAAAACTCCTGAAAGTTGGTCAGAATGTTTGTCTTGATGATGTCTCGAACGTCTTTGCAAATGGGTGATGTCCGGTCAAAAAATAGGTCACTAGGTCAAATCTTAGAAAAACCTTGTGTACGCTCTAGAAGCCACATTGTCTGTTCAAAACTCTTGAAAGTTGGTCAGAATGTTTGCCTTGATGATACCTCAGACCAGCTTGAAAATGGGTCATGTCGGGTCAAAAACTAGGTCACTAGATCAAATCTTAGAAAAACCTTGTGTACGCTCTAGAGGCCACAATTTCATTCCAAAACTCCTGAAAATTGGTCAGAATGTTTATGTTGATGATATCTCGAACGAGTTCAAGAAATGGGTCATGTCCGGTCAAAAACTAGGTCAAATCTTAGAAAAACCTTGTTTACGCTCTAGAAGCCACATTTTCTGTCCAAAACTCTTGAAAGTTGGTCAGAATATTTGTCTTGATGATACCTCAGATGAGTTTGCAAAAGGGCCATGTCGGGCCTAAAACTAAGTCACTAGGTCAAATCTTAGAAAAACCTTGTGTACGCTCTAGAGGCCACATTTTCAGTCCAAAAACCTTGAAAATTGGTCAGAATGTTTGTCTTGATGATACCTTGCATGAGTATGAAAATGGGTCATGTCCGGTCAATAACTAGGTCACTAGGTCAAATCTTAGAAAAACCTTGTGTACGCTCTAGAGGCCACATTTTCTGTCCAAAATTCTTCAAAGTTAGTCAGAATGTTTGCCTTGATGATATCTCAGACGAGTTTAAAAAATGGGTCATGTTAGATGGAAAACTAGGTCACTAAGTTACAACTTAGAAAAACCTTGTGTAGGCTCTAGAGGTCACATTTTCAGTCCAAAACTCTTGAAAGTTGGTCAGAATATGTGTCTTGATCATATCTTTGATAAGTTTGAAAATGGGTCATGTCGGGTCGAAATCTAGGTCACTAGGTCAAATCTTAGAAAAACCTTGTATACGCTCTAGAGGCCACATTTTCAAACCTATACTCATGAAACTTGGTCAGAATGTTTGTCTTGATGATTTCTTGGACCAGTTTGCAAGTGGAACATTTCAGGTCAATAACTAGGTCACTGAGTCAAATCTTCAAAAAACCTTTTTCAGTCAAATACTCATGAAAATCTTGGTAGAATGTTTGTCTTAATATCTCAAAAGAGACTGAAAATGGGTCATGTTTGGTCAAAAGACTCAGGTGAGCGACTTCAGGGCCATCATGGCCCTCTTGTTTTAATCTTTTACCACAACTTTTTCAAAAGTCTTCTTCGTTAGAGCCGTTAAATACAGTATTATTTGGGAAAGGGTTAAAAGATTAGAAAAAAAAAACAACAAAAAACAAGACAAACGGGGGTGATTTAAAATCCAAATAATGTGCGCAAACACAACACGGGGTGTTTGAAATCCAATCATTTGAAGATCCGTACTTTCTGTATTTGTTTAGGAATTGTCGTATAACAACCCTTTACCGTGTTTTAACAATGAGAAAGAAAACTATTGTAAGAAAAGGAGAAAATGCTGATAACCAGCATTTTCTCCTTTTCCCACAATGTTTTCTGTCCTTACAGAAACGAATTCATTTGGGCCACATTGGATGTGTCGTCTTCAAATACTTTTCAAAATGGATGGGTCAAAAACTGGACTTATTGGTGAAGGGTTTAACCTTCTTCCACCTTCTAACTTTCTGGCAAAAGTAAGACAACTAGTTTAAAAAGAATCAAAGGTTATTAAAGGGGACGAAAGCATTTAAATTTTCTCGAAAAGAACAGTTCATGATGTAACATTTTGATACTCGGAGCCATTGTTTCCCTCATTTTCCCATAAACTCAAGCCGAGGTTGATTTTTTGGTATGATGAGAAATATGTACCCAAAGGTATCCTCATAGTGCCAATCATAGTTCAAGATCAGGCTGCACAAAATTTGCAGTCTGATGAACACCGCCAACTATGGTACGACATTTATGCAAAAAGCAGTTACCAGTATCGTTATCTTACTTACCATGCGGATAGCTGTCCATCATGTTTATTGGACAGTAGAGAGATGCCAGACGTAGGGTTTGTTCTGGAAAAGAACAGGCACAGACAGACAGACAGACAGACAGACAGACAAACAGACAGATAGGATGAATAGACAGTGCGGGAGGGACATTTAGATGTTCCAGAGAAAATAGAAAAAGAAAAGATATAGACAGAGAATGAGAGACAGAGAGATGGAGACAAATAAGGAAAGACGGAAAGCTGGTGCAGAAAATCAGAGAGAGAAAAGAGATGAAGGCAGATCGGGGAGGTGGAGAGCGAGAAGAGATCTTGGATGATAGACCATTGTGTCGCGTTTCTCAATTATAGTTATATTTTCGGTCAGCTTAGATCAAGATCAGACTGCACAAAATTTGCAGTATGATCTTTGATATACACTATCCGCCTTACTGAGACATTGTAGACAAGGGAAATCCGTGAAATAGAACTTACTTAGGTCTTATTTCTAGACTTAAAATGTCTGTCAGCGCGAGTACTGGTGTAGTTCCCTGGAAGCAGAATCGAGAGAGATTAGTATAAGTTGTAAGAACTTGTTTCTCAATCGATGTAAAATAAATATGTTTTAACTAAACCAAGCTAAAGGGTTGACCTTGCAAAAATTCTGTCAGTCAAATAAATGCTTTGTTTTCTCATGATCAGGCTGACACCTGATATCTATATCACAAACTGTATGATCAATGAAAATGTCTCTTATTTATGTACAGGTCGTTTTCACGTTTAACTCTACCAAACGACAAAATTTTAGACTTGTTCAAACTGAAAGAATCTGCAGACGACAATTTGAATGAGTTCCAATCAGTGAGAGATCTCTTTAAAAACGGTTGAAGACATCCTGGGAAATGGAGTAAAATGCTGGTTACCAGCATTTTCTCCTTTTCCCACAATGTTTTTCAAAAGCTTGGTGGTTAAAAAGTGGATTGAATGGTTAAGATTTAAGTGCCTGTCAGATTGCTTCCTAGTTCAAAATGCTTTTTTTTTTTTTTTTTCACACAAAACAATCCTACAAATACAAACGGTGAGACATATCGATTTCGCTCAAGGTATACATTATTTCTTTAAATATTAGTTCTAAAATACAGTCATTGGCCAAAAGCATTCGATCATTTCAAATTTCAATTAGCTTATATCTGAATGCATTTACCGCTTCTGATCATGCAGTTATAACGAAAACGTTTACTTGTAGGAAGGGAGGTAACTGGGCTTTTTCTAACCACCATCCTGTTATTGTTCCTCGTCTGACATCAAAGTTGTAGCTCTCTGAAACCCAGAGGTGTCATAATTTCACTTTTAAGCAGCAACATATCTATCATATTACATTGTATCCAGTCCAAAAATATGTATTTCAATGTAAAAATTAAAGTGACAATAAAGGCCAAAAGTAAACAAATCGAATGTTTAAATGCATTTAAATTTATTACATACCATTTGAAAGTATGGAAATTATTGTGAAGATGACAATGTGTCATTGTACAGTCGGTCCAAGTGTTGGTCGCTGGCAAAGAAATTAATTTCAAAACTAGGTTAAAACCTGCCAGGTAGCTGTGTCTTTCGTTTACTTTTTGCCTGATTTTAAAACACTTTTTTTCAGCCAGCAACTAACTCATGGCCTGACCACACAATAACATACTGTCATCTTCACAATATTTTCCATACTTTTAAATGGTATGATATAAATCTAAATGTATTATGACACCTGATTCGATATATTGGCCTCTACTGGGCCTTCAATGCTTTGGTGCTTTATTTTTGTATAAGTTTCATAACGAAAGCATCACTATTTAACCAACAATAAAAAGTGAACTTGGAAATACATGGAAGTCGTTGGGGACTCTACCTGGTTCTACCTGCAGGTTCTGTAGGGAAATTTTGTAGACCCCAAAGGTCTGTCATTCCCCTCAATTCTGGTATCTCACAGTCTCTGCACCGGTTTGGCATATCAGTATTACTTGTAAGAAATATAGAATTTGTTTAATCTTCTCTACTAAACGTTTGTGCAGCCAGAACTTGTCAAGTGAGCACTTAACCCGTAAGCTGCTAAGCACGATTCACTGACCTTTTGCGAACAGCGTAGATCAAGATCAGACTGCACAGAACGTGCAGTCTGATCTTGGATCTACACTGTCCGATAAGGAGATATTCCCCCCAAAAAATAACTTTGAAATAGCAATATTTGGGTTTTTACTATCGAATTGAAAATTTCATTTTAGTTATTTAGCAGGTTAAGGGTTAAAACTGTTCACTGATTTTGAGTTCACTACTTCAGCTGGCAGAGAATTCCAATCATCGTTGTCTGCGCATGTCATATTCTTCGAAGATTCGACCTGTCTGCTATGACGCATCACCAGTCCCATATACTAGGGAAAAATAGAGCTTATACCGAAGATATTACCCAAGCCTGTAGGAGCTGTTTTAATAAATGGCCGGTGCATAGGTTACATGCTAGCTGATCATAGCTGAATGAATCGCACCAGGTAGTGTTTTATTTAGTACAAACGTTTACTTTATTTTGAAATTCAAAGTAACGGTTGTCGTTTTGAAAAGTAGTCCGGTTCTGTACCCAGAATGCCCAAATTAGATAGATGTGTATTTGTAGAATGCCATCAAGCGGGAGATAATATTCCCATCATTCATCACCCAATGAGAAAACGAGTTAAGACGAATATTCGGACTGTGGTGAAATACTTTTTTGCGGAACTTTATGTATTTCCTTTCCAGGCCATGTCCAAAATATGTTGCTTCAGTGGAGAAAGCAGACAAAGATCGGACTGCACAGATAGTGTGGTCTGATTATCTATCTACATCTTCCATTTCCTGGATCATAAATATGACAAGAAATGACGGAGGGTTGTACTTTGAGACCGAGGAAAAACGCGAATTTATAATCTATTTTGTGACCAAGCTCCCCCTCCCCACACACACACACATTGGAGAAAAAGCTCCAAGTTTTTTTGCGTAGCTGAATGCGCTTGGCTTTTAACCTACCTGGTATTCATAAAATAGAATGAAAAGATGGTAATTTGGGATTGGTCAAAAATGTTCATGTGTTTATTCGACGGATCCCTGTCGGCCTATTTGCTTGGTAACTACTTGATAATTTAATGTTTTTCTAAGCGTTAGCAGATATCCCCATTCGGCAAACCTCGGGTGATCCGTTGATCAAGTCCCTCGGCTGCACCACGTAGCTTGATAATTGTTCGCCGGAGATACACCGCTTTACAGTTCTTAAAGCATTATATTCCAGGTAGAAAATTAAAACACCAGTCACAATTTTCTATCAGAATATTTCATAATACACTTTCGACAAACAGTTTGTACAACTATTTTCTAACTTGGACTTTTAGTGAGAGGAATAGAGTCTAGAGTGGTCCAATACCCAGCTCTTTGTCGAAGAAAATGGTGCGCCCTGGTTGTATTTCAATGCCATTTTCCATTACTAATACTAGTAATATGCAGTTAGAGCTTAATGTTACCGGATTCCCTTGTTATTTTGAAAATTAATCAAATGAGAAAAAAAAGGCATACAAAAATTGTATCAATACCCAAATGCCAATGGTCCAAAACGGCTGAAGCCACGCTGTTGACGTCTTTGTTAGGTTCTGCCTCGCCTTTGTGTGAGATACAAATTAGCACATCTATACTGGATCAATGTCTCCTATAGAAACAAGCGACACTGGTTCTTCTATCTCTAACTCTTTGCCCCCTGTAACCTCCTGTTACAAACATGCAGAAGACTTTGAAAACATTTTTTAAATAAAGCATAATCAGCACAAAGTAAAGTTTAATACATCAGTGCATGTGAAAAACATAGTGACCAATGGAGAAATTGCTCGGAACGAGCAATTTCTCCTTTGGACACTTTGTTTTTCAAAACCAGTCTGATGCAAAACGAAAAAGGTTGGTTGCTTGACCTTAAAGGTGGGTATTTAGATTTTTCACATCTCACCAAATTAAAAAATATATATATCACTGAAATTTATATGAAAAAACAATACAAATCATCAATAATTAAGAATCATAAAATTACAAAAAAAAAATTTTTTGATGGTGTTCCCTTAAAAGGCTACGTAGCCTCTTAAGGTATTTTTAGATTTCGCGCCAGAAATCAAAAAAGCATCGTGGGAATGTCATGTGACTGGCACGTAACTAATGACGCTTAAATTCCATAACATAAACATGTAATTATTTTCCATAATGTATTCTTCGGACGCTATGTTTGAAGCTTTGTCTGTGTATTTCCGGTATGTAAATGAGCGAGTTGCTCATGTAAAAATAGAACGTGTTTCCCGTCGGTGTCGACCTGGGCCATAGTAAATCTCTAATTTCTCTTGTTGTCGGATGGTTTTCGACTACTGGGGTTTTATGAATAAAAATTAAAAGGCTTTGGGAGTATAAGGATGATTTTTTTGTATTTTTGTAAAATTTTTCTTCCCAAAATCTGAAGGGCCACCTTTAAGTGTTGAATGATTCTGGCCAACAGTTTGTGTGCTGTACGTCTAAAGAGCTTCAGGTATACTGATGTACAATGTCGTAAGTGATTTACATATTTCAATTCTGTAAACAAAATTTTATTCCAGTTCTAACAAAATATCAAGTAAAATTCATTTATTCGATAAAATATTTAAATATCTTTATAAGTTTGTGTCGTCGTCTTTGACCACTTATTTTCAAAATGAGCTACATTGATTTCTTCGATATTAATCGTCAGAATTGTTCACAATGTAGTTCAGTTTATAATTTTAACACAACTATATAAATGAGCTATGCAAACGGGGGTTTCGCGTATCTCCTTGATGAGTTGTCACATAATTATGAATCCATAAAATCCATTTTGTCTAACATCCGGCTGAATCCTGAGGTAGATGCTCCTTGGACATGCAGAAAATATACACAGAAGCAAAAGGTTTCGACCTTTCGATAAACGCTTTTTAATACAGAGATGCTCCCTCTTACCTCCCTTTATGTAATTTTTCACAGTATGCATATGAGATAAGCTGGAGCACGATAACAACCGTCTAGGGGCAAATATATATGAACTCAAAACAAGTTATTCCCATGCTCGATTCCCGACCAATAAATGAGCCATGCTCTGGCGAAAGGGGGCTTAATGCATCTCCGTGATGCATGATACCAATCAAGCCATGACATAATTAAGGATCTATGATAACCACTTTTTTCAACATGCGACTTAATCTTGGGGTAGAATTGGACATACAGAAAACTAACCAATAGCGAAAAGTTTCGGTCCAGATCAGCCTGCGCGGACTGCGCAAGCTGATCTAGGTCGATACTTTTTGCAGATGCATTAAGCCCCCTTTTCACAGAGCATGGATAAGATAGATTTTTCAGGGTCACCTCGCGTTTCTCACCCAAGTAGAGATGAACAAGTACGGAACCCAGATGTTGCTTGGCGTATACGATCTCTCCTTGTCACCGGGCAAGTAAAAGAACAAAATAGTCTTTTGAAGAAGATCTGTGATATTTTACCCGTGCTTCCGAGTATCTGATGCAACGGCAAATGACAATTATGCCTAGAGCACAGACAGACCTGGGCCCCGTTTTACTAAGGTACATGTAGTTACGAACAAAATTTGCGTAAGTTTTACGTAACTATAGTATGGTGGCATATTTCTGCCACGAGATTTTATCTAGATAAAATTTCCAGAAAAATTTGATTTATCTCAATAGTTTTCTCAAATAATCATGATAGTAATCTCGTATCTCGTGGCAGAAACATGCCACCATACTATAGTTACGTAAAACTTACGCAAATTTTGTACGTAACTACCTTAGTAAAACGGGGCCCTGGATTCGACAAATACATAATCAAAAAGCTCTGATGTCTAGGGTTGTTGTCAGCATTTACTCTTCACCAAACGACAAAGCTTTAAACCTGTCCAAATCAAAGGTTTTTGCAAATTACAAAAATAAATGTGACTCAAAAAGTGTTTGTGGAAGGGTAGAAAGCATTGTTGGAAAAAGAAAAGATGCCTCCCACCCGCTAGAGATTGTCGTCATATACTCTCAGCAAAACTTATAAACCGCCACTTTTAAGCTGTAAATCCCCGTAGACCTTTGTTTTGCACCACTGTCCATAAATTATGTTTTATTCGGTATTACTTTTTACAGAATGATTGGTCAGTAAACAAACATACCTCACAGCCTAAGTCTGAAAAAAACTTACTGACTTGTTCTTGTTAAAGGAGCTTTTTTAACACCCATTCACTTATCATTGAAAATTGAAAAATCAAATTTTGGAAAACTTCATACTCGTTTTCTCGAATTATATGTTTGTGCAGAAAATAAATTCATCTTTTTTCTTATCACTGACAAAATTTCAGTAATTTAAGCTTCTCTTTTTGACCTGTTTTGGCTCATAGTCACCATGCATGCGAAACCGATGCGTTTTCCCTATTTTTGAAAAAAATATGCTTTCTGTTGGCATAATCGAGTATATTTTCATTACAATACCATGTCTAACGTCAAAATATATGACACAATTTCTTTCCATTTACATGTCTATTACTTGGACAAATTTGCAAGAGATACAAAGGTGGCGGATTACAAGTTTTGCTAAGTGTAGATCTGCAGACCAGTTGATTTCTTGCAATACGAGTATACATTTAATATTGCGTGTGTTGGTCCTAAGAATAGCCAACTTTTTACAGCATAAAATAACTAGTGTCGAGCAATCTTGTCCTCCATTATATTCAATATACCGATTCCCTCCTATTCCTGCCGCATTGACTTTCACCAATCCTCGGAAAGCAGTTTGGCTGAGCTGATATACTAAGTAGTAACCCCAATCAATTACTGAACGAGGGCCCGTATTCGTCAACCATTCTAAATTGCAGTCGTTGCCTTATCATAGATGTTGAATGTAACGTAATTTCTGATTGGGTGAATGATTTGTTTCAGCCAATCAAAAATTGTGTTACATTAAAATTTAGGAAAAATCACCAGGATTGGCCTGAGAATGTTATCAAGATAGACAATAATAATAAAGAGCATTAGCCCTAACGTTTAACTGGGGTCTGGCACCAGAAATAGACGCTACATAAAAACAGTTTCTTCTTAAATACTCTGTCTTTTTGTGTTTATAAGATACCGGGATTTGGCCACAAAACAATGTGAAAGAGTTGTGTTTATGGGGACAAGGAAAGTTGGCAAGACAGCTATTTTGAAACGTCTGATCTACAAGCGGTTTTGTGCCGAGTACGATGAGACAGTGGAAGATCTATATCGGTATGGCGTTGGGGTTTGTTTGTCTGTTTGTTTATTTGTTTGTTTGTTTGTTTTCGTTCGTTCGTTCGTTTGCTCGCTCTCTCATTCGTTCGTTCGTTCGTTCGCTCGCTCGCTCGCTCGCTCTCTCGTTCGTTCGTTCGTTAGTTCGTTTGATGGTTGATATTTCTTTCATTTGTATTGGACCGTTATGGCACAAAGGTCCAAGCACTTCGCTGTGTGGCCTTTGGGTTTAATTATCACCTCTAATATCATCCTTCTAAGCCACTGGCTGTTTTTCCACAAAGATAATTACTGAACAGTGTCTCTTTGGCAGTGAAAGAAAAATTGTTCTGGTCGAAATGACTTTCGCCAATCCTTCGAAACAGTTTTGACCCAGCAAGGATTCGAGCTCAAGATTCTTTAGAGAAGTTATTGAATTCGGATTGTTGTCTATCTATTTGTCTATATCGGTGAGTACAACGCGTACCTTGGAGGTAAACATTATTAGTTGTACGGTCAGGTGGCAGGGGACTTGGAAACTTGTTCACGGCTGTGGTGAATCATGTCGATCCGAGCTTCGCCTTCGGCTCGGGGCGACATGATTCACCACAGCCGTGAACAAGTTTCCAAGTCCCCTGCCACCTGACCGTACAACGAATTTATTATACTGCAAAGTTTTACCATTCCAACGTTTGTTAAGCGAATTTTACCTGTTTTTTGGTTTAAAAAATTGAGCACGATGACGAAGTAGAATTTCCCTTCTGAGTGCCTCAATTCAATGAAAACTGACGTCACTGGGAATTGACGTCACTGAAACCTTGGTAATATGTGCTAAAACGTGCAGCTTGGCGCATAATCTTGATGTTAATCTTGATCGACGCCGCCATTTTGGATGTTGTGTTGATAGTGTAGTCATGTCTACGGGGCTCCCGAAAGGGAAACTGCTTTTACGTTGGTTTTGCCAGTGTACATGATATATATGTTCCGGGCATATTATCCAATCAGATCACGAGAAATTTCTTTGCAGTATAATAAAGTCATCTGCACCGCTTGAACCGATGCCCTCAAGGTATATGCAATCGCTATCAGTTTGTGCACTTTTTTCTTTGCGATTTTTAACCCCAGCTTTACACCTGGGCCCGGTTTCACGAAAAAACTTAAGTCTCATATTTTACTCACATCAGCAAACAGACCCACCTTCCAACTTTAGTTGACTTCGTTATTTCAGACGCATGTCACTAATATTATCAGACTTTAGAAACATTTTCAAGTCCTAATTTGTCACAACGTCTCGGACTCAGCTCAGCTAAATAATGGACTTAAGTCATTTTAACAGACTTAAGTCCATTCTTTTGCTGAGTTGCCTGTAAAGTTTTGTGTCAACTTAAAATTTGAGAATGTTTCTTAAGTCTGTTAATATTACTAAGTTTCAAGAAACAAACTCAACTTAACTCGCAAATGGTCCGTCAGTAGACTTGAGCAAAATAAGAGACTTAAGTTTTTTCGTGAAACCGGGCCCTGGGTCCGTTTTCTCCAAACAAATATTCCATTCTTACTTATTGTTGGTTTATTTCTCTTTCAAGAACGTTTTTCAAATTTCAAGTTAAGGCAATTTCTAATTGGCTAAAGTAAACGGTTAAGCCAATCAGAAGTTGAGTTACTTTCTAAATCTACACGAAGAGTACAAGTTAGAATTGTTGGAAATTACGGGCCCCGAATGTTTATCAATGACATTAATTATAGAAAATTTTCCAAAAGCCATGAGTTGAAAGTAGAAGTCTAAATTTAAGTTTCAAGTATGTTTATATCGAAAGACTTTTGGTGGCTAAAGGATTCTGCAAGCATTAAAATAGCCATTACCAAATTGCATTAATTCTATTTTTTTTCCCCAACTTTTATAGAAGATTTGTCCCCCTTATCTGTGCTATTATTTCTTTGGCGGCATCTTCACCTAAAAGTACTGTAGGTTATCTCGTTTAACTCTTTGGCTGCTAAGCGCGACTTAAGGACCTTTTGTAGGCAGTACAGATCAAGATCAAAGTGGTCAGACTGCGCAGTCTGATCTTCGATCTACACTGTCCGATAAGGTGATATTTTCACCGACAAAATACCTTTGAAATAGAAAATTTGGGTTTGTACTATCGGCTTGAAAGTTCTACGTAACTTATTTAGCAAGTTAAAGATTAAATAACCGGCTCATCATCCATAAAATCTAGAATACTTAACTCTCTACCAGACGACAAAATTTTAGCCTTCTCCAAATTGAAAGCATTTGCAGACGAAAATTTCAATGTTGCTCAAATGGCGCAATTTTTCTTTGATAGGGTAAAAGAACATTGTGGGAAATGGAGAAAATGCTGGTTACCAGCATTTTCTCCTTTTTCCACAATGTTTTCAAAAGGCTTCTTTCCCATGGTCGTTAAAAGTCGTCATTGTATGGTGAAGGGTTAACAGATAGTACTATCTATAAAACGAAAATAAGGACTTCGCGTGGACAGAGGAGACTACCCTACGCATCGATTTACACTTTCTCCAGCATTTTCTCCTCTTTCCACAATGGTATCAAAGTCCTCTTTCCCAGGCTAGTTTAAATTCGGGGTAATTTGGAAAAGGGTTTATAGCTTCCGTCATCTAAACTTCAGGAAATAACCATAACTGTACGAAACATGATGGTAACATATTACAGTACGAAATCTTTAGGACCTAGATCAACATATTCATATGTTTGTCGAACAGGCAGACTGATCATTCAGTCATTCATTTCCTCCAATCTTGTTTTTGTTTGTCTTTTTTTTTCCAATATATTACTAGCCTTTCTGCTAAATAACTTAAATGAAATTTTCAGCTCCGCAGTAAAAACCCTAATATTGTTATTTCAAAAATAAGTTTTGTAGAATAATATCTCCTTCTCGAACAGTGTAGATCAAGATCAGACTGGACGTACTATGTAGTCTGATCTTGATCTACAGTGTTCGCAATAGGTCAGTTAGTCGCGCTTAGCAGCTTAAGAGCTAGAAATATGTTCATTTTGTAATTTTACTTAACAGAATTTTCACGAGAAAGCGATGGGTCGAATTATTGGATACCTCTGGATCATTCGAATTTCCATTGATGCTTCAACACGCCATAACGACCGGTGACATCTTTGTTCTGGTATTCGCATGGAACGACGCATCCTCGTTCGAATGCGTACGAAGCCTATTACAGCTCATCCGTGCCAGTACAGAGTCTCAAGCCCAAGTCATCATTGTGGCCAACAAAATGGACCTGCCAGACATGAACCAACCCTCTGTGCAAGTAGAGATGTTGGCTACCATCGACTTGAGATGCCAGTTCCACCAGTGCTCGGCCAAAGAAAATACGAATATTACAGAACTATTCCGAATGATCAGTGATTGCCTTAGGTCAGAACCTAGCTCTCCCACTGCTTCTAAAAGCAAAGCGAGAAAGCTTTGGGATCGTTTGAGAAGCGTCAGCCTCAACAGACAGTCAAAATAATTAATTTCTGTATATGGTCCTTAATCCGGTTTCCAACATCATTTTGCTTATATTGCGGTAGTTAGTGCACCTATCCATGTTTTTCTGGGGTCATTAGCCAGTACTTTGCATGATATTCTTCCATTACCACTGGCTCCATAGCCATATGAAAATTATCGAAACAATGTTCAGTAGTGCTGTCGCCATGGCTATCATCAATCATCGAGACAAAAACTGGCCGAGCGCGGGAAAACGAACCAACGACTCGGTTTGGCTTCGAGCCCTAAACATTAACGACTGAGCCTCCGGGCTAGGTAAAAGTCGAAATAAAAAAAGCCCATAGAACGAGAGATCTTATCATGGCATTGTATAATACTTACCCGTCTAATACTATATGTTGCTTATTACGTTTTGTCCTCATGATCCGTTATATATAAACCCTTTACAAAACAATCCCTGGTTTTTACGACCCTGGAGAGGATGACTTTTGAAAACATTGTGGGAAAAGGAGAAAATGCTGGTAACCAGCATTTTCTCCTTGTCCCACAATGCTTTCTACCCTATCAGAGGGCTATAGCTCATTTGTACAATTGTTGAATTTGTCTTCTGCACATTTTTTGAATTTGAAAGAGTCTTAAACTTGTCGTTTGGGAAAGGGTTAAAGGGGTGCTCTGGAAAAAAGGGTGTTTAAAATGCATCTCAGTGATGTGATGTATTATACCAGTAAAGTTTCACATAATCATGGATATATAACAGCTATTTTCTCTAACAACCGACCGAATCGCGTGGTAGACTGGTCCTTTGACATACAGAAAAATTGACCGATAGCAAAATGTTTCGATCCAGGTCAGCCAGCGCGGACTGCGCAGGCTGACGTGGGTCTATACCTTTTGCAGCTGCATTAAACCCCTTTTCACAGAGCATGGCCCATCATTAGTTTCAACATAATTGAGCCATGTTCTGGCAAAAGGGGGCTTAATGCATCTCCGTGATCCATCACAACAAGCAAGTCATCACATGATTAGGGATCCATAACAGCCACTTTTTTAATAATCGACTAAATCATGAGGTAGACTGGTCCTTAGATATACAGAAAATTGATCAATAGCGAAAAGTGTCGACCCAGGTGAGCCTGCGCGGACTGCGCAGGCTCACCTGGGTCGATACTTTTCGCAAATGCATTAAGCCCCCTTTTCACAGAGCATGGCTTATATTTATTTTACATCGATTGAGAAACAAGGTCTTACAACTTATACTAATCTCTCTCGATTCTGCTTCCTGGGAACTACACCAGTACTCGCGCCGAATGTGTGGGCCAATGAAAAATCCCAAAGCTGACACCCGCTCCCGGGTATCGAATTCAAGACCTTATGGTTACGAGGCCGACGCTCTACCTCACAACCATGGACACCACATTGACATATTGATGTCTGTGACCTCACCCATTATGCTGCTAAATAAATGAACTTAACTTATATAAGCTTAAAGATGTTAAGCGCAATTCTTTGGACGCATTCAAGCAGTGTAGATCAAGATCAGACTGCACAAAACGTGATGTTTGGATCTACACTGTCCGATATGGTGAACTTTTTTTTTCGGCGAAACGTTCTTTGAAATTGCAGTATTTGCAGGATAAGTACTATTTTTGTAGATTTTAAAAAAACATTGGGAACGAGGAATAATCAAATATTACATTGTTTTTTAAAGCCGTATGAACAACATTGCCATTGCATCTACAAAACATATTCCTCTAACTAGTCGTTCCGAATGTGCCCTATCCGTTCGCTTCTTCCAGGCCACTGATTGCTTGCTCATATAAACCAGTAGTCACAAAACACAGTTGACACAACAAAAATTCAAGTAAAAAAAATCGTTGGATACGGTACTTAATGAATCTTGTATCGTTTCTTTTTTTTTAAATAAACTCCAAAAGAAGCGGTGAAACTTTAACCAGCAACGACTCAGTGTAACTTTGCAGACGTCATAATACAACAAAATCCCTCGAATTTATCGAAATTTCAGATAGTTAGGTTATTTAGGTACCGGGAAACAGCTCCCTTCCCACAAGAAAAACAGACTACCCCACACTTGTAGAGCTTACTCCCCCTTCCCCCCTTGCCTCGTGTATTCTGTGCTCGTCAAAGTCGCGTCCCTGATATCAAAATTGATCCGACACCCCTACTAATTTATATGAACCATGCTCTGTGAAAAGGGGGCTAGATGCATCTGCGAAAAGTATCGACCCAGGCCAGCCTGCGCAGTCCGCACAGGCTGACCTGGGCCGAAACTTTTCGCTGTTGGTCAATTTTTTGTATGCCCAAGGACCAGTCTGTGTCATGATTAAGTTGGTTGTTAAAAAAAGTGGATATTATGGATCCATAAGTATGTTATTGCCTGCTTGGTATCATGGATTAGGGAGATGCATTAAGCCCCCTTTTGTCAGAGCATGGCTCATATGCGTTGACACCGAAGCTATGACATTATTTTATCGCTCTACTGTATGCTGTTAAAATATTCCTTTGTCAAACAAACGGCGTGACTTAGGGACACTGAGGATAAAAAGCTTATTGAAAACATTGGAAGAAAAGGTGAAAGTGCTGATGAATAGCATTTTGTCTATTTCCCACAACGTTTTCTACGCTTTCACAAAGACAAATCTCTTCATTTGAGTCACGTTTGTTTGTCTGTTGCAAATGCTTTCAATTTGGTCCAGTCCAAAGTTTGTCACCTGGTAAGGGTTGACCTTTATCCAGCTATGTAAGTTAAATGAAACTTTCAAGCCGTTGTTAAAAACCCGAACAATGCTATTTCAAAGCCATTTTCTTAGAGAAAATATCTCCTGATCGGACAGTGTAGATCCAAGATCAGACTGCACGTTCTGTGCAGTCTGATCTTGATCTACACTGTCCGCACAAGGTCAGTGAGTCGCGCTTAGCACTCTAAGGGTTAAGGAGTAGAATTTCATCATCCCGAAGAATTTGAAATACTATTGCACTGACCAGGGAAAAGTCAGTACACTGTGAAGTATTCCTAAGTATTCATAAGTAAGTTAAGTTTCTAGTATATGAGTGCAACATATTTCTTTAAAATCAAAGCGTTGAGAACGCTGAAGTGGTATTTGTCAAGGAAGCCATTGTGTGGAATTAATAATATGAAATAAAAAGAGAAATGTTATTCAAATATTGGCTTGAAAGTCAACCTACTTAGCAAATGAATACTTTTTTTGGTTGAAGGGAGAGTACTCATGACAGAGTTAGAATTATTTGTGTTTTGGTGGTCTCCCTTTGATCATTAGGAGGAGTCAGGAGTAACGTCCCTTGACAGTAAGATGCATGATGGATAGAGAGAGAAACCATGTGAATATATCGAATAAAATTAAGTTTGTACCTGGAAACTGTGATTTTGAAATATCTTTGGCCGTTAACATTTAATTCCCAACATTACAATCAATTATTTCGATCTATAAATATTCATGCCTAATCAAATGGAGTAGCGCGCAATCATTGGATGAACAAGCCATGGGACGAACTGGTTTTGGAACGAAAAAGCCCAGGACCAAGTGATCGGTAGACAAATTTTGTATCATTGCGCCAATAGAAGGCTATGAGCGAGTGAAGCTATTTTCAATCAAAAATTAGTATTTCCACGATCGATGGCCTCACCCAGTGTATTTTAACATGCCATAGCGGGTAAAGCTATTTTCAATAATAAAAAAAAAGGTTGTATATTCATGAACAATGGCCCGATCCATTTTATTTTAATACGCCATTTTCACTTATATATCTGAGTACTATCGAAACTCCAATTTGCCTGAGAAAAATTGAGTTTAATTGGGTTTATTTCCTTCGGCTTTGCACAAAATACGATACATGGTCTTCAAAATTCAACATTGAACTCATAGTGGTATTGTCTTCGACAAATACCACAAAATTCGTATTCGTTAATGACATAGGTATTGATCAAACACTGAGATGATTTTTGTGGCATTTGTCGAAGACGATGCCACTTTGAGTTCAATACCGCATTTCGAAAATCATGTATCGTCGTTTGTGCAAAACCGAAGGAATTAAACCCAATTAAACTCAATTTTCCTAAGACAAATTGGAGTTTCGATAGTACTCAGATATATAAGTGAAAATGGCGTATTAAAATAAAATGGATCGGGCCATTGTTCATGAATATACAACCTTTTTTTTTATTGAAAATAGCTTTACCCGCTATGGCTTTCTATTGGCGTAATGATACACAAAATCTTTGTCTCCTGACCGTCCGATTCCAGGTTGTTCTTTCCAATACCAGTTCTTCCTTGGGCTTGTTCGTCTGTGCTTGTTCGTCCTATATGTTTGCAGATATTCACAAATCGAAATAATTAATTGTAACCTTACAATAACCCGGCTAGCAAAATTTGCACTACTTTGTTTAAAATTATGAGCTGCAGCATGCATATCAGAATTTTTTTTCTGTATTAGCGAATGGGTTACAGAAAAGGGATGTTTGCTGCGAGTTTTTTTGTCTCTATGAATCTGTATCTCCTGAAGCAGTCCACACTGTTATAGCCTAACATTACCAGCAGTATCATAAAACATGATTATACTTAACAGGAGTATACCTTTATCAAAAACTTCATTAGTTATCATGATTTGTTTTAATTGAGGACTGAAGACAAAAGTCAAAATATTCTGGTAATGTTTCTTGTAGAATTATGGTATATACTTTTAGTTTTGGTTTAAATATCACAATATATTTAATTGTTATGCTAAGAAAAGTTTCCACTCATTGAAGCCCCAATTCATACAAATGTGCATGTGCGTGTGTTGATATAATACAGTGCGTTTTATTTCATCTGAACTATCTTGTTACAAGAAGATTGATTAATAGGCGTTAAATGCTAATCTCAACAGCATTTCAGTATTTTGCGGCAATCATTACACCTACCAATGTGTTCCTGACAATACGTCACCAGTACACAACATTCTCCCGAAGCCACTGACTTCTTTCTCGCATAGTCTGATAAGTCCAGCAGTGAAAACAGATCGAATTTGATTGCGTCGACTTTTTTTAATTATCAAATAAAGTGGCTGATTCATTGTTAGAACCAGTGTAAGCTGGTGTCCCATAAATTACAAGCCTCTGATTCGCTATTGACTGCCTTACAGAGGCCAAGCAAGGAGAAGAAATAACGATATGACTGTGACAGGCTGAAAGGCATTACATGTAACTGATCATTTTTAACCCTTATCCTGGTGAAAAATTTATTGGCTTTCTCATTCCTGTTTTGACCAATTTATTCATATTTTCTGGGTCGTTGGCCTGGTGTTATAATTATTAATTAAATTATATGCGAACGGTGCAGATAAAGATAAGACAGATGTGCAGTCTTATTTTGGTCTTCACTTGTCGCAAAGGACATCCTACGTCATGATGAGCAGGATACGAGTTAACATTATTGTAAACTGCGTTCGGAAAAAAAGGTATGAATTTGATTAGTAGGTTTACTTTTAAGTAAATATTTGGAACTTTTTTTTTAATTATTAATTCCGCACAATGGCTCTCTTGACAAATGTCCCATCGGTGCTTTCGGCGCTTTGATTAATTTTGTGGCTAGAATTTAATTACTTGAAAGGCTGAATCAAGGACATCGACACTTAGATCTAAATCTCAAGCGCTAAGTAGGCTAGTCTATAAAGTTTTTAGTTCAGATCTAGACTATAGGCCCTATGTGCTTCAGATGTGAACAGCTTCTACAGCCTATGATAGAAAGCGCAACCTAACCTTTGGAAGTAGATCTGAATAATGAAATGGGCCTTTTCAATCAGGCAAATCACACAAAATATTGTTATTTCAAGGTTGTTTTGGCCAGAATATGTAACGACGTAGTGAACAATGTAGATCAGAGATCAGACTGCGTTCTGTGCTGCGTGATCTGAATCTACACGTTCCGCATTAACAAATTTTGAACGTTAGTTCTGGGGCTTTGTGCGTTTATTATCATAGGTTTGAATGCAATGGTAGATCATTTGTTCTTCTTTGGATTTTCGTTTATGGTGTAGATCTAGATCTAGGTCTAAATTTAAACATCCTAAAGATCCTGAACCTTTAAGACTTCTAGAAATTAGAGACTCAAAATATACAAATATCTAAATCTACCACGGATATTCAAACAGAAATTTAACACTTAAAAAGTGGGGTTTTTTTTAACACATTATTTGTTTTCACTCCGACAAGCTGGTGTGTTTCACTTGACTTTCTTTCATTGTTTAGTTTGGCTTGAAAGAGTGCAATCTCACAATCACATCAGTCGCCCGCAAATAATATCAAGGGCGGTAAATCTTGGTTAGAACGTTAAGTTAAAGGGGATGTCGCTTGCTTGTCGCGGGAAGAAGTGAAAACGAGGCCAGCAATCTGTAACATGGCGGATGCAATGACTTCATTGTTTACAGTTTGTAATTAGTTTTACACTTATTGTAAAGAGAAAACATTAAATCGACTGTACGTATCACGGTATTTCTTTGAATGTAAAGTTGTTTGTAGCAGATATTGAACGCATCGTCAAAGGACAGAACTGTTCCGCGACGAACGAGCATGGCCGCAGATCTGCAGGTAAATTTTTCATCACGATCAAACGTGACCTACTTAGAAGATGAAAACATGTTTACCACACTCTGAAGCACAATTCACCATTGAATGCTAATTTTCATTAACTCAATTATCTTTTGCATAGTTGGTCGCGATGAAATTTTAATTGAAGTGACCCAAATTTTTTGGAAACGGTGCGAATGTAAACATTACCGCTTTAAATTTTGCACAACAATGCTTGCCATGAAACTATCTCTTTGGGTTAGTTTAAGGGATTTTGGCTTGATTTGGGGCCATTAAGAAATGGGAAACTTTTTTTTGCCAAAGAACGATGCTTTCTTGTTCTCTTCTCTGAGGTGTTGAAGAGGGGAGTGAGTTACACAGACCCCTGACCAGTACCCCCTTAAGATTTTAGATTTGGGGCGACATCTAGACCCCTTTAACTCTTTACCACATGACAACATTTAGACTAGTCCAAATTTAAAGCATTTGCAGAAAACAAAATAAACAGCAATCAAAACGTGAAATTTGTTTTTGGGAAGGGTAGAAAAAATTGTGGGAAAAAGAGAAAATGCTGGTTACCAGCATTTTCTCCTTTTCCCACAATGTTTTTAAAAGCTTTCTTTTTCAGGGTTGTTAAAAGTTGGGATTGTGTGGTGAAGGGTTAAGATACTTAGATCTCTTTGTTCTAGAGACACTTGGAACCCCTTTTCTTATTAATGTTTAAGACCCCCAATTTTTCTTGTCAATTAGCAATGTAATATTCGACTGGTTCATCATTTTAGGTTAGAATTTTAGATTTTAGGGAAAAGGAGAAAATGCTGGTTATTAGCTTTTATCCTTTAACCAAAATGCTTTCATAATGCTTCTTCTGCACATTAAAACACAGGATTGTGTGGTAAAGAGTTACTTTGTTGCTAAACTGTTTTAAAACTTGTCAAAACAGAATGCTAAGCAGGCATATAAAAACTTTTTTTCCCTTTTACCACAATGTTTTCTATCCTATGGATAGGAAATGTCAATGTTCGAGTCACATTTATTTTGTTGTCTGCAAATGCCTTCAATTTGGACAAGCCTAAAATTGTGTCTTTTGGTAGAGTTTAAAGGACTAAGTAAAGAATAGGCAAAGATGAGGAACAGACACATTTAAATCTGCAATAGACACCAATTGAAGAGGGAAACACACAGAAACAGCACATACACATAAAAAGAGACTATCTGTATCACAAGCAAATAGCCAAGTGGATAGCTCTTCCAATTATATTACCTATAATTCTATAAGTATCACATGAAGAAATTACCCAGACAGTGTTTCATCTAGGCCACAGGATTGTGGGAATCCTGCACTTTTGTAAATAATCCCCCACATTTTCTGACACCACACAGGACAAGGGGCCCCCCTCCTTAAAAATCGCATAATAGCTTACCAACAGTACTTTGATTATATTACTCTCCGTTATTGAATGTAATAACGAGCTTATCACATGTAAAAACTGGTAAGAAATGTTATCAGTTGCGTTTGACGTAAAAATTTGGGCGCATTCATGAGCGACACGTTTAAGAAGCGGTCTCCAAATTTTAAGTACCCAGTACCTTGAAACAGTGATAATAATATGATACGAATGTCGGCCGCATTGAGACTTAACCCTTTCCCAAACAATCCCAGGTTTTGATGACCCTGAGAAAGAAGCCTTTTAAAAACATTGTGGGAAAAAGAGAAAATGCTGGTTACCAGCATTTTCTCCTTTTCCCACAATGTTTTCTATCCTTCCCAAAACAAATTTCAATTTTTGAGTCCCATTTATTTTGTCGTCTGTTAGTGCTTTCGATTTGGACAAGTGTAGAATTTTGTCGTTCGGTAAAGAGTTAATTGAAGATATTTTTTGACTGGTTTATGCAATAATTATGGTAATCATTATTTGTTTTCAGCTGTTTTTTAAGCCATTTAACATATTTTCGAATGTCATATGTCGAATGAAAATAAATGGGCCTTTTCGGTTGCTGGTGGGTGTGACAATAACATTTTAGTCGTCTGTAATATAAATTTTTTTATTCTTAAACTGAACCTTCTGCAATCCAGAAATGTTGAAGTCCAAAATAGGTGACTATTTCTACCACATCCAGTGCTTGCTCTGGCCCAAGTAAAATAATGGTCAACAACTTTTTCTTGAAAAAAATAATAGACAAATTTCGCCCGCATGTAGCATTGAACAAACTTGATTTTTTACTCGTACTTCAAAACTTTCATTCACATAATTATGTCCATTACAAAAATAAAAAATGGTCATATATATGGCCTTCTTGTCTTAACATATTTAATCTTACTTTGTAGAAAATATTGTGAGAAAAGAAGAATTTGCTCTCTACCATTTCCTGTGATAGTGCTCCTTTTCCCACAATATTTGCATAAAAGCATACAGACTTTTTTAAGCCCTAGTTTCTTTTGATGAATGGTTACTTCTTTATCAAACAACAAAGTTTTATTCTAATCTTACGTAGAAAATATTGTGGAAAAAAAGGAAAATTTGTGCTTCTTCTCCCACAATATTTGCATAAAAGCATAAAGACCTCTGAGTCCTGTTTTTTTTTTTTGATGAATGGTTACTTCTCTACCAAACAATATTTTTGTTTATTATTGTATTAAATGATGTGCACAAGTAAATGGGAAAATTTTCTATCACATGATGATTTACCTCCCTTTATGATCTGTTGACCTTAAATATCTTCAAATAAGGTCAATCAGATGGGTAAGTCACACTATATTTCGAAAATGACTTAAGAAGTGATTCACTCGATAGTGTCTAAACAGTGAAGGAGACAGAGATTATGTACCTTAGCCTTTAAAGCAAACACTTTCTTTTTCGCCGATATTTAAAAAACGGCGGTTTAAGTGAGCAGTGAAAACGAATTAATGATATCTAATTGGTTTCATTGACTCGCCATCGCTGTTTTTAGCCGTATTGAAATCCAAGGCATTCTATCACTGCGTCGATTAAAATGGTCAATCAAAGTTTAAAGTGAAATAAACAATAATCGTGATTTGTTCTCCAATTAGCAGCTTGGAATAACAACCGGTAACATGACACGCATTATGGAATATACCTGGTCATAATGACTTGTCGATTACCTAAGGTTGCATCAGCCGAGGTGTGAAACAAGCAATTACCACACATTTCCGGTGAAAATTAACACGTGATCTAGGCAAGTAAAGGAAATATTACCCGACTTTTTGGAAATAAATTAATCGACAATTTTTATCGACTATTGGAAGAATTAATCGACAGCTGATTTAATTAATCGACAATTGTCGATAATTTCGATTGGCAGCGCGAGCACTGCATATCCTTGTCTCAGAAAGCTGATTAGGAAGCTGAAGAAGCCTTGAGCATTATTGATCCCGATGAGGGAGATAAGGGGCCCTTGTGAAACTGTACACAACACACTTTCCAGCTATTGTGGCTTAAAGGCTGATTGTGGAACTTTTGCATAACAGAAAGAATGGCTAAATGATTTTTTTTTTTTTTAATTATGTTTTAGTTAATCTATATACGCTGCCTCATGGGCCCCCATTTTTTTAAAAAAGTATACGGACAAATCCCCCGCTTTTTTGAAATCCTGGATGAAACACATCCAGAGATGCCCTGCAGCACTCACTGAAAGCTGTTTGATAAAAAGATCCCTGTTTGGTCTTGTCAGATACATACAGTAAAACCTCTCCTCAAGACCACCCCGACAATACGAGCAACCCACTATTACGAATGATTTTTGTCAGAACGGAATTTTTCCTTCTTAAAGATCAATGATCACGAACCCGGAATTATGAGCACCCCGCTACACTGAAATTACGACCACCATTTTCAGTACCATTATGACTTTACCTGCAGATTTTAACCCCGTGAAACGACCACTCAATTTCCGTAACTTCTTCACGACCAGCTAATTTTCACACGTCCGTAATCGCGCACCACAGACTGTGCCTCATGTATGAATATTCTTGGGTCCGATGGAATTGACAATCAATTATCGGTCTTTTGTTTGTCCATCGACCATTCATTGTAAGATGATTGTGCTAATTGATCAGGATGTTACGTAACGTAATCAAACGACCTGTGAATTGATATTTTTAAACCATTGATTCGGCTTTCATGCTGTAATCAAGCGTTTATCACACATCGTTGACCCGGATGATAAACATGTCTACATCCGGGTGATCAAGATTTGTTGTTTATAGCCAGCTGATGTAATTTAAGACCAGCCCGCATAGCTCAATAGGTAGAGCGTAGGACTCCTGAACGTGATGTTTCGAGTCTTTGGAGGGTGTTGGTTCGATCCCCACGGCTGGCCACCTAAAATTACTAACAGTCTTTCGGATGAGACGTTAAACCGAGGTCCTGTGTGACGGTGCTATATACCGAGCATGTAAAAGAACCAGGCCTAACTTAAGATGGGTTTCGTCCTGTATCTGCACTATACCCCGTAACAATACTAACAGCCTTCAGGGGGCGTTGCCCATATGGGCAACCGATGGCGACGATAAATAAACGCAAATTCAATCATTAAGACGCTTGTGTTTACTAGTGATTGAGATGGGATTATCATTTTGTTTTTGATACTTTACATACTGTAATTATACCGTAACGAATATCTGATTGTAAACGAGTGACCACGACGACCGTGAGATCGACGATTAGCAGGACTGTTCGAATAATCAACTCGGATAAAAATGAAAAAAAAAGGGGGGGGAATTTCCGTAGACGTCAAACGTTCAGAGATCAGCACGTATTCAAAAATCTTTGTTTTAAAATGAAAATCGGCACACGAAGTAAAAAAGCAGATCAAACATGAGAATATGACAAGTTCTGTCAGTTATATTAGCTTCTTTAATCTTCAAATTCATTTACTTAATTTATGTACATGCCTGGTTAAGACTGTTTTAAATAGGCAATTATGAACTGGCATGCTTTTGCAGGTGGATTTATTTAATAAAATTCAAGAAATATATAACTTTTCAATGAACATGAAAATATTCTTGTCATTTTCATTTGTGTACTAAGGCTTCCGTAAATGAAATGCATTTACCATTCACATCATTTAGCCCTGCACAAGTCTACTCAGAGCAAGAGTTTATTTCAAAATGTATGCGTGTGAAACTCGAAAATCAGACCACCCCACCAATAAGACCAAATTTTAAAAGTACCACGGGTGGTCTTAATAGAGGAGTTTTACTGTAATTAGCATACTCAAAATACAGATTCCCATTTGGCCTAGGCAGATCTGGAATTGGTCTAGCCAGATAAGAATTCATATACATGTACTTAAGCTGTAAAGGTTATAAAGTAGGTATGTAGCAAACAAGAAAGACAATTTTGACTCTATTTTTGAGTTATCTCCCATGTTTGTCCAGTTTTGTTTAGGTCAGAAAACTACTACCAGTTGAGATAATATTTTACTGGTATTGAATAGGGATGCTTAGGACATCAAGAAGGAGAGGTGCATTTAAGAATTGTAACTCTGGCTTAGTCGTTCTATTTTCAGTGATCTTCCATGGTGGTAAAATCTTGTTTAGGCCAAAACTCTTTAACCAGTGGAGTCATTTCAATGGTTATTTAATTAGTAGAGCTGCTAAGAACATGTAATTGTGGTGTTAGGATATATAAGGATGACCCTGAGCTGAGTGTTTGAGTTATCTCCATTAACTCTTTACCAAACGACAAAATTTTAGACTGGTCCAAATTGAAAGCACTTGCAGGCAACAAAATATATGTTACCAGGGTTTTCCATGACGCACAAATCCTGCGTCATAGACGCAATTTTAATTCAAATGACCCCCAAAATAAATGACAGTGCGTCATCGGTGACGCAACTTTCCAAAATCTAAATCATGTACGAAATTGAATATAGCGTCATAAATCCAAGTCTGTTCTTGCTTCAATGTCAGACGAACACAGTTCTTTTTTTTAACTACAAGGTTTATTTTAGATGAAAGTGGTTTTCCAGTAATTTATTTATAGAATAAGACTGGTTTACACATTATTGCAGTAAAGTATATTGGACATGTGTCGTAAATATGGGCCCAGTCAAAGTCTTGGTTTGGTTCTCTGTATTTCATAGCATATTTTATACGACTTCCGGTTTATAAAAGTACACATTACCAGTCTGTGCTGTTCACGGAAAATAATGTCACGATAAAAAGAGTTAGGATTCTTCTATCGTCTGCTTCCTACAACTGCCGATAAAGCCACGTCAAGCAGCGATTCAGACATAAATGTTTGGTCTGTCAAAAACTGAAATCGACCTTTTCGTCAGAAATGACTGACCGACTTTTCTGTCTTGGAGTTTAAAGGTGAATTGCATTATAAATCATGCTTGAAGTTGATGACGAAGAGATCCATTTATTTTGAACCCCTAAGTTAACAAAATTACCCTCAACCCTGTGTTACTCAAAAATTGAAATTTCTTCCCAGCAGGGTAGAAAATTTTGTGGGAAAAGGAGAAAATGCTGGTTTCCAGCATTTTCTTCTATTCCCACAATGTTTTCAAAAGGCTTCTATCTCAGGGTCGTAAAAACCAGGGATTGTTTGGTAAAGGGTTAATTATACTTCAAATGCAGATTATTAGCAGTGCATGAAGCAGGCTGTATTTTCTAATGATTTTGTTATACTTTGTTGAAAGTCACTGACTAGCAACACAAAATTGAGTTCCCTGTCCCAACATGTCCCGATAACAACAAACACATATAGTTGGTGCACGCCGTTGGGACACCAACCGAACGATTTATTACAAACGCTACATTGTTCAATTACAATGACTGTAAATAACATTGTTACATAACAATTTCATATAGCTGCAATATTATTAAACATGTCATATAAACCTGACCGAACATATACCCTAACTTAGTAATGAACTATCTACCATGAACTAATGGAATTCTTTAAGTCTTCTGTGAGTTACATAAATATACAGGAATGTACAATGTAACTAGTACAAACCTTAAGAAAAGAAGAAGAAACATGTTATATGGAATAAAGAACAAAAAAAAAAACACGTCCGGTCGCTTGTCGGTCCCAAGGCTGAATGGACATCGGCTGATAGCACGGACTACACGTGCATAGCTTACAGCGCCACCTATCGGAACTTATTCCAACAGGGAAAGTAATTTTCGTCTAATTCATGAACTCAAACGACGAATAATTACATTTCCCTGTCCCAACATGTCCCGATAACAACAAACACATATAGTTGGTGCACGCCGTTGGGAGACCAACCGAACGATGAACTAAAAGAATGGGCTGAATTGAAATGAATTCCGGCTTACAGACCTAGTGATTTAGACACTTTTAACCTTTGCTCAATGGAATCTTTTACATAGCCATCTTTTGCCGATTCACTTAACCATCTGCCATGGCGTTTGAACATTCTGTCTGGTATACCCATATTAGCTGCAGCCGTAGCTCCACCTGCCCTCAATGAATGCAAACAATACTGGTTTATATCTTTAACAAAGGGTTTAAAAGCATCTAAGAAGAGTTTTCTAAGGTTACTATATGCTAAGTGTTTACCATCACTTCGTACATAGTAACCGGACTTGGTTGCTGTCAAATGCGGAAATATGTATACATCCGAATCACTTTCAATATTAGCCCACAAGAAATAACGTTCTAAATTAACAACTGGACATAATGTAGTTTCTGTACGAGAAATCAAGATCCAAGCTCCATCACGATATTTGTCAGTTTTACTTGATTCGATAAATACACTCATATATTCAGTGTTTATAAGCACATCGCTTCTTTTTAACTTCAACAATTCTGAGCTTCTCAGAAATCCTGCATATGCTAATAAACATGCACAAATAGTGCGTTGATTCTTTATATTACCGTCTATGTATAAGCTCGAATACATTTTATTTAACAACTCTATATTAATAGGCTGCTTTTTAGTAACTGGTTTCGACAATTTCCGTTTTGCTGCCTCTAAAACATTTTTCACTAAATTTGAATCAGTCACTGATGAGAAATCAAATAACTCATGAAACCATTTGATGCTGTAGTAAGCATTAATAACTGGACTAGGACTACAAGACGACTGAACTAAAGAAGATAAGTACAAAGCTACATGGAACGCCCTAGCCGGCAAGATGTCCTCACTGGCAATACCATTACCGAGAGCCCAAGCAGCCCAACGTCTGAAGCCTCGTTTGTAGGAAATGCACGTGCTTTCTGCCCTTGATCCCTCAAGTAATTCTGTCAGCAAGGAGACCCTGTCAACCAAAACGTCCGGCAGCTTTGCTATCTCTGCATTATAACTCTGAAGAAATAAACGTATAAAAACAACCTATTACTATTAAAGCACGTTCCCTTTCATGCCCCCACTAATAGATCTGCCCTTCCCTCGTAATAGAAGCCTTCTCCTATATACATGTGAGAAATGCTGCTGCAATTCGAGCAGGTAATTAAACACATTCATTAATAAGCCTATACAGACTTTTCCACTTTTAATAATGTAATAAAAAACAAACACATGTGCAGATACCCACACATGGCACCAACAAGCTGATACCAACTTGTTATAGGCATACGCCGTGATCCGCCTATGCAGGCTAATAATGTTCAGTTTAATATAAAGACTAATCATACAACTGCCCGTACTATTCAAATCCTTTACTACTTATTAAGGCATACACCTAATATGTTTGTTCAAACTGACACCATATATGCTAACGCAACATGTAATTTATATACAGGGCAAGCATGTTGAATTTCAAATCTTCATTCCCGAATATTCCAATTCCATTTCTACATGGCTTGTAATACTCTTTAGTAATAGGCAAATATATCATATCCTGAACGAACTGCCTGAACTGACCTTTATCATCACACAGCAAAGGCCAAAAACTGGCCGATCTCCATTCTGGTACAATCAATACACCCTTTGCCCCGCAATACTGCATTTTCTTAAGCACTCGTGCAACGAGATGGATGGGAGGAACAAAAAGACCGTACCAGCCGGCCCAGTCAACTGTAAATGCATCAACCCCCGACGTCCTTTCACACCAAAAACGTGAAAAGAACATGGGCAATTTTGCATTATGCTCTGATGCAAAAAAGTCTACTTCTAGCGAACCCCATCTAGTCTGAATCATATCAAGTAAAGGATCACCAATTGACCAATCATCCACTTCTCGGACCTTTGACAAATGATCAGCCCTGGAATTTTCAGTTCTTGGTAACCACTCTGTTTCTAGGTGAATAGAATTGACAGACGCGCAATTGAATATCGAAATGGCTAAATCTTGCAATTCTACCTTCATTGAGCCCTTATTTATAATACTGCACACGGCCTGATTATCTGAAAACCATTTTACTCTCTGTCCTTTAAGAATATGAACAAGTGATTTCATGACTCTAAATACTGCACTTAACTCTCTCCATGTTGAGGATTTACTCATTTCTTCCGCTGACCACACCCCGTGTGATACCCCATTGACAGTATTAACCTCATACCCGCCATACGCAAAACTCGATGCGTCACTATAAACAATTTTGGAGCAAGCCGCGGAAGCATGCAGTTGTTTAACATTAGCTGACACTAGAGCGTTCTGCCAAAACAATAATTGCTGGCGACTTTCATTTGATAATGAAATAAAAGAACTCCATGCTCGAGCATGCGAAACATCGATACTCAAATAACGCGTCATGATTTGAGTTAAGGGTCCAAAAACAACACTCATCGAAATAATTTGCCCGACAAAACTGGCCACTGTTTTGACAGGTACCCTACGTGTATTTACAAGGTATTGTAGAGTAGACAATGCCTTTTGCACTCTACGCTCAGGAATGTAAACAATAAACTCTTTACTATTTAAGACAACCCCTAACCACTCTAAAACCTGAACTGGCTCCCAAAGGGATTTATCAGCTTTCGGGATAAGACCAGAATCAAGTAAGTCACTTTTTATCTCATTGGACAGTAACTTGGTACTACTATAGGTATCCGAATTGCCAAAACCATCATCCAAGAACATAATGACCTTTTTTCCTTCTCCCCTCCATTTCGCTATTAAGGGACGCGTGAACTTTGTGTATAAATAAGGCGCGACCCCTAGCCCAAAGGGTAAAACCAAGAATTTATAGAAAACAATATTACTGCCTGAATCCGTAAAACTAAACCCTAGGAAATCGGTATGAGGATAATATATGTCCAGGAAATGGTATGCAGAATGAATATCGAATTTTATCATCCAACTGTCCCGCTCTAAATACATGAGAGCGAGTCTCAAATCTTCATACTTTACAGATTGTTTCCAAACATGTTGATTTACCATACGGAGGTCCAAAATCAAACGCTTTTTGCCATTATTTTGAACAGACACAGACAAAGGATTAACAACTGTAGGAGCATTATTACATTTTTCGATCAGACCCTTTTCTAATAAATCGCTAATAGACTGTCTCACAAAAATAGACTCATCCAATGCGGATCTATTGTTATGAAGACAACAATTTGAAGGTGTCGAATAAAACGGAATCTTATACCCGTTTTCAATAGTATCCAAAATGAACTGATTGGCACCTATCTTTTTCCAGAAATCAATATGTTTTCTTAAGCGATCTTTAACAATAATTTCCTTTTGCCCTTGTTCATATACAGTGAAATCGTCCGTAAAACGGTCACTGTCGAATTCAAATTCGTGAGCGGAATCATACTTATCTTCAATGTTCTTATCTGGTGTATTGAAGGCCTCACTTTTGAACGGACTGTTCTGGTAGCTGGAATGGCTGAAACCCTTTGTTGTGGGGACAGTTACGTCTGAAGTGATTGAATTCGCCGCAGGCAAAACAGGGTCCTGGCTGAAACCTCGGTCTGGAAGACGCTGGGTTGTAGGCACGAAAGGAATGAACGTCTGGGTACTGGCCTCGGAAATCAAGTGGTCCTTTGCTAAGTGCAGCACTATCGGTATAACCATAAGTAACAGCGGGTGCTTTACCTTTAGTCTTAGGCTTGTGTTGCTTCTTCTTCCGCAATGCGCGAGAATCTGCTCTGTTAATACGCGACTCGTCATCACTGTCGCTAGCCAGTGGGTGACTTTGATATTGACGGACAGTTTCCCAGCCACCATCTGAGGAATCTGCGATACGAATATGCTTATTACGTACATGCAGTTTATCACAAATGTCAGATAATAGTTCTTTGGTATAATCTGTTTTTCCATTTTGAAGAGCCCAAACACTTTGTTTCGCTAAATCCTCAATTTCAGAATTGAAAACGAACTGCTGACGGTTACCTTCGAATTTCCAACGAATGTCCTTTTCGGTTTTCAATTTTTTCACTTCGTTCACAGTCACCGAATGACCCCGAACTTCGTCTTTCAAAGCGTTTAAGTCCGACTTCTGTCCTCGTAACTCAAGCAAAATAGCGTCCAAACTATTAGTAATTCGAATGTTTGCAGAAAATGAATTGTCAGTAGCAGACGAATTTTCATCACACGTGGCATTTTCCATTTTAAGTGAAGTGCAGAACTAAAAAAAAAACACGTCCGGTCGCTTGTCGGTCCCAAGGCTGAATGGACATCGGCTGATAGCACGGACTACATGTGCATAGCTTACAGCGCCACCTATCGGAACTTATTCCAACAGGGAAAGTAATTTTCGTCTAATTCATGAACTCAAACGACGAATAATTACATTTTCTGAGACTATAAGACTTAGAGAAACATTATCCTTGTAGGCAATTGCCCTCATTATGTCCCTGCCATTAAAATTAAATGGCAGGTGGGCATATAGTCTTACTTCTCTATGTACGTGTCTTCTTGGAAAAGGTGGTTTCATGTTGTAGGGGCATCTGTGTAGGCAACACATTTCTAGTCCACAATGTTTTCTACCAGTCTGAAAACAAATTTCATCATCTGATCAGTATTTTGTTTGTTGTCTACAAAGGCTTCCAATTAGGAAAGTTTTGCACTGCTGTCATCTAGTAAAGGGTTGAATTGGTCGTCTGCAAATGCTTTAAGTTTGGACAAGTCTAACATTTTGTTGTCTGTTAATCCTTTACCACAAAACAGGGTTCGACATTAAGGCACGTCCCAACGACATTGTCTAGCAAAAAATCGGTTCGGGCTAGTAGAGACTGCATCCAGCTAGCCCGAATGGTCTAGTGCAAAAATCGAGACAACAAGTTAAGTATCAGTTTTAATGCTTGGCATAAGTGACGAAAATCGACCTAACATGCGGTTCCTCGCAAAAGATCGCTTACATAATTTGTGATTTTGTTCAACAAGGGACAATTTAGTGACAATTTCTACAGGAAGCCGATCGCGCATGCGCGGTAGTCAATATTTTCAGTGGAAAAACCAAATTGAACTGAAAATAGATTTAGTAGATCGGAGTCCACGGGCTATTTTTTCGTCAAGGATATGTCATAAATTTTAACGTGATTGTTATCATTTTGTCAGAGTATTTGATTTTTAAGCAAGAATTTCCTATGTCTAGCTCTTTTTCTTGGAATACCGTAGTTTCATTTTGATGACAACCGAAAATGAATCGCCAAGATGTTTACATAGACAACGGAGCGGACGAGCGGGGAATATGCCAAGCTTGCATAACTTCAAAATAACATCTGATCCGGGAGAAGCAGAGTCCTAATATAAAGCTAAAAACAAATGGATCGAAACAAAAATAGATCTAGATAAGATTAGATCAAGATCACAAAAAAAGAAAATACCATTTTAGACCTTGAGTGGAACGCTGAATTCGCGCCGTTGGTTTCTGTTTGATCTGGAGGAAACTGTCATGTTTTCTCTGACAGTTTAATAAACTGAAGATTTGTTGAAGGATCTGATAACATATTATATCACAATGGTTTTGTACTTTTAAACTCAAATTCTGTTATTTGAGCCTAAGTTAGACTAAAATGTGTGTCTGATACTGCTTTCAAAATTGTTTAAGTCTATTTTTTTTTCCTCTGGGAAAGAAATCGTAATTGAAATAATTAACAGAGAAACATTCATTGATCATTACTTAACATGACATTGTCCTTTTTTACAATTTTGGTATATTAGCAAGAAAAATAACATAGATTTAGATCTATTTCATACTTTTCTTCATTTTTCAAAAATGGTCTAGTAGAAATCTGAAGTGGCCTAGTAAAAATTTCAAATTACTGGTCCACTGGTCTAGTTGAAAAAATTGTTAATGTCGAACCCTGCACAATCCCGACATTTAACGACCCTAAGAAAGAAGCCTTGTGAAAACATTGCAGGAAAAGGAGAAAATGCTGGTAAACAGCATTTTCTCCTTTTCCCACAATGTTTTCTTCGCTACCCAAAACAAATTTCAATTTTTCAGTCATATTTATTTTGTCGTCTGCTACTGCTTTCAATTTACACAAGTCTGAAATTTTGTCGTTTGGCAAAGAGTTAAAGAGGTAATAAGAGATTTGTTGTTTACTTCAGCAGTCAGAAATCTTACTGAAGCATGTAGAAGAACCTGTGAATGATGGACAGCTACGAGAGAATGGAAAAAACGGGACAGATACAACCACGGAAAGTGATCTAAGTAATAATGATAAGCTAAATGAGAATGAAAATGAGTCTGTGAATTTAACTGAAGCACCTGCTGAAGAAGGAAATGATGTGGAAATGGATCCTCAAAACCATATGGGAAATATTGGCGAGGATGAAGATAAGTGTGGTAATGAAGGTGAAAATGGTCTGAATGGAATTGATGCAAGTACTCTTGCAGATGCAGTGGAAGAAAAATCAGTGAGTTCAGCAGAAAAGTCAGAAAATGTTATGGAGACAACTGATAATCAGGTGATGAGTAGTGAGGAGGTATCTGACACCATAAATCAAGAGGGCAGTGAAGACAATAAACAATGTGACATGGAAGATGAAGATATGCTAGAAGAGACAGTGAATCATCTGGATTCTGAAGAATTAAGTAGAATCGAAGATGACAATATGTTACAAGAGGAAAACAGCAGTGATGACAAACTGAATGAAGTTAAGACTTTAGGGGACTCTCAGAATGACTCAAGTGGTGCTCCAATAGATGAACAGTTGTTTGATCTTCCGCAAGGTAGAGTTGAGGATGAAAGGCCTAGTTCAGCTGTACATGAAGGTATAAACTTTAGCCCATTACTGTACAGACTAATTCTAGACCCACCAAAAACTGTCATGATCAACTTTAAGAGCAAACAGTTTGGTAGAAAATAAATTTTTTATTTTGAAATGTTAAAATGTCCTCTGAGAAAGCTGAATCGTCCCCATATATATTTTCCCCAACCACACAATCCCTGCTAGTAATCAGCATTTTTTCTATTTCTCACAATGTATTCTCCCTTTTCAAAGACAGAAATCATTATTTTAGTGACATTTCATTTGTCGTCCGCAACAGCTTTCAATTTAGTCTAGTCTCGAATTTTGTCGTCTGGCAAAGTGTTAATTATTGTTATGGAATGAAATATTGTTCAGATAACCAACATCATGGGGGAAGGGGATACCGAATCTTAAATAGTAAGTGGAGAAGAAATGGATTAAGTTTAAACAAACATGTTTGTTTTTGATTTATTGAAGTTTTTTTGTTACCATATATTATGAATTTTATGACATTGAAAGAAGAAATGATCATCAAAGCAGGACAAATTTTTTTGAGAAATCATTTGGCCTATAAATGAGTATCATTGCTCAGAATTTTTGTACCATGTGATGATTCTAGAGCTTTTTCTTTGGGTAAAGGTTCGAAGCTGGAAGGGGTGAGGAAATGGATTTAAGACTTTTATTCTTAATTTTGTTTTCTTTTTTCTTGTTTTTTGAAGATGAAGAACAAGAAATTGAAAATGAAGAGAAAGAACTAGAATTGGATAATGAAAAGTCAGAAATGACAAATGAAGAACAGATAGAAAATCAGAAGCATGAAGAAGGGAGCTTGGTAGAAAATGTTGATGAGAAGGTTAGTTTAGATGTTGATTCTGCCCAAGACTCAAGTAATGAAAGTGAAAAACTGAGTGAAGTGACAAGTGAAGTGCCACTAGATAACCCAGGAGATCCTGAAGATGCAAAGAAAGAAATTGATGATACTGAAAGGTCAGTTGTGGAAAGATCCTCCATTGAAAATGTTCTGGACTCAAACGAATGTACTAAAGAAACTGCTGATGATTTAACAAATGAACTGGATTTAGAACAGTCAGAAAGTAATTCTAGATCTACTGTTATTGAAGAAAAAAGAGAGGATTTAGAAAGTGTAAACAATGAGCTCAGTATTACACAAGTGAATTTGGTGGAAGATGAAAATAAAGACAGGACACAAAATGAAGAAATTGAAAGTTTTACAACTGGTAATACTGAGGTTGATCCAAACAATGACAAAGAAGAAAGTGAATTCATTGAAGGAAACAGTGTACTTGTAGATGGTAGAAATCAATCAGACATAGCTGAAGATTCTCAGGAAAATGAAATGGTTGAGGACAGTGAGGAAAAACAAGAATCAGAAATTGCAAATGGAGAAGCTGCAAGTGATACACTTGAAGGTGATAATGTAGTATATGATGCAGATACAGGTGTTCTTGAAGATAATAGAATAGTTGAAAATGAGGATGGAAAGAAAAGTGCTGATATTTTGTATGATAGGATGGATACAGATCAGAAGATGGATACAGATCAACTAGAAACCAACATGGGTACAGATCAGAAGATGGATACAGATCAAATAGATAACAATATAACAGAAGTGATTGCTGAGGAAGACAAGGATTCTAATGAAGTAGATATGGTTTCAGAAGGAATTACCCAGAACACAAGTGAGGGCTCATCAAATGATGTAGCAATAGGTACGTATGAAGGACTTGAAGGTCAAGTTTCTTTCCCTCACCTCTGTACCGGGCGACGAACCTCAAGCCTTTTCCAAATTGAAAGCATTTGCTGACAACAAATTAAATGTAACTCAAAACATGAAATTTGTCTATCACAGGGTAAAAAACATGGTGGGAAGAGGACAACATGCTGCCTGGTTATCAGCATTTTCTTGTTTTCCCCCAATGTTTTCCTAAGGCCTATCAGAAAAATATCTGTGTTTAAGGTTTCGGTTTGAGATGCTGTAGATAGGGTAGGTAGGGATTTTTCTCCAGAAACTTTATATATGGACCATGTATCCAAATCACACCCGACAGATTTTTCTTTTTTTTCAATTGTAGTGTAAAAAGTTTACGTGTAGCAGCATTTTCTAGGTAGGGTTGGGAAGCCCTAAACACAGATATTTTTTTGATAGGCCTAAGCTGTCTGCCTGTGGGCTGTTGAAAGCCTGGGTTGCATTATAAAGGGGTTAACTAAGTGATTCCATGTCACACGGACCCTAACGAAGAAAGCTTTTTGGAACATCATGGGAAAATGACAAAATACTGATAAGTTGATAACCAGAATTTTGTTGCCTTTCTTCTCTGTTTTTTTCTATCCTTTCAAAGACAAATACTGTAATTGGAACCAAATTTGATTTGTTGCTTTCAATTTTGACATGTCTGAAATATTTATAGTCTGCTAAAGTGTTTAAGTACATGTAGATGTTGTATCAACAGGAGTTATCAAGAATGAGTGAAATGGTTAAATGGTATCACTGAGTTACCAACAAATGGAAATAATCTTTTTTATGGGATAAAATGTCATCATAAAGGCCCAACAATTCCCTTCTCATACAGTTTCTAAATTAGTGCAAAAACAAGAGCCAAGAAGAGGACAAAAAAATTTTGAAACTATGAAACACAAAATGCTTAGTCTAAAAGTTCAATTTCCTTATCTTAACCAATGATTACTCACAGAATTATCAAGCAGAAATAATTCTGATACACCTAAGCTATAGATGTATGTGAAAAGTGTTTCTTGTAAATTGCAATAAACCCTCCTTGTCTGTGGCTCTTCATTGAAGAGCAAAGCAAGTATCTAATAGACTAGCTGAGCCCTAGCGCATTCTGTAGCATACAGGACATGAGACCAGGGGTCACTGGTTTGAATCGCCAGCTTGACTAATTTCTTTCCAAGGATTGATGATAGTGATTGTGACAAGATGATTGTGACAAGATTCATTCCTCTCTTTCCACTTATTATTGTTTTGATGATAGTTATGTGGGAAAGCAGCCAGTGGCTTGGGAAAAAAATCATCCAGAGCACTAGGAAAGCATAGGTAGGTGGACTTACCACGATGATGTAGATGAAATAGTGTTGCAAATGGCGTTAAACACCACACAGTCAATCGATGTACTTGACTAAATATCACCCAAACAAATTTGTCGTGTGGTTAATGGTGAAGTGGTTTGCCACAATATTTTTAAGGTCAGAACCTTAGCTGCATCTAAATTAATCGTGTACTGTATTTCAAAGTAATTTTCTGCTAAGCGTATAATATTTGTATTCAGATAATGAAGATGCAAATTGTGAAGTTGATCTCCAACACCAATCCGCTGACAAAGAAAACTTAGAAAGTCAAGATATAATGGATGTATCTGATACCAATCAAGAATCAGAAACCAATAATAAAGAGCAGCCTTTGCCTGATACCAATCATGAAACAGCATTCAATCATGAGGAGCAGCCTGTACCTGACATGGATCAAGGAATGGAAACCAGTGATGGAGAACAGCCTGTGCCCGATAACAGTGAAGAAATTGGAACCAATCAAGAGGAGCAGTCTATACCTGATCAAGAAATGGGAACCAATCATGAAGAGCAGACTGTATCTGGTTCTGATCAAGAAACAGGAACCAATGATATAGAGCAGTCTATACCGGGCACCAATCAAGAAAAAGAAGCCAGTCTGGAAGAGCAGCCAGTGGCCGATACTAATATTAAAGGAAGTGAGTTGGAGACAGTGGTGTCTGACACCAGTGCTATCAAAGCAACTAATGAGAGTGAAAGTCAAATGGAGGTTGACGAAAATGAAAGTCATTATAAAAGTGTATCTGCAGCCGAAGATAAGGTAAAAAGAGAATCTTATTTAGTTCTTTACAAGAAAACTAAGTTTTACACTTGTCCGTATGGAAAATATTTTTTGAAGACTTCTTTCCTGAAAAAAGAAACATTCTTGACATATTTTCCGAAGACAACTTTGTGAAGTCATCATGGATGGAAAAGGTATGAATATAAATGAAAGCAGTACATATCACACATGTTTTCTTACTTTAACTTGTGTATCAAGCTTAATTGCTGTTAATTGTGTTTCAAGCTAAACTGCTGTTAATTTGTGTATCAAACTAAACTGCTGTTAATGTATATATCAAGCTAAACTGCAATGAATCTGTGTGTTAAGTTAAACTGCAGACTTTGTGGAATAGCAAGAGATAAATCTGGGACCGTATCTACCAACTATTCTTGAGACCATTCTCTAAATTTCCTAGAATTAAAATTAACACAACTTCTGATTGGCTAAACCATTTGGTTAAGCCAACTAGAAGTTTGTTTCTTTCAAATGTAGAAAGTATTGGAGAACAAGACTAAGAATGTTCTTAAAGATGCACCCTTACAGCCAGAGAGTAAACAAACGCTATTAAAACTTTACAATGTGTAGAATCTAGAAAGCCGTGTAAATGTAGATAAAAAATCGATACAAGGTGTATGGGATAAAGAGACGCCAGGGATTTCTCTTCGATTTAAACAGGAAACTGTGGTGGTTATGTCTATGGCTAGCTGTAATAGAACAATTAGCATTTTCTATCCGTTGTAATCTGTGCATCCTCACAACTGTCAGGGGCAACATTTGGCACGAAGGTACAAGAATGATTATAATTTCATAAAATAAAGATAAAATTGGTTACAAAACTGGACGAAAACGAGTAAAGATGCATCTTTAAGAATGGCGGTGAATACGGATCCTGGGCTTAGACACATAAACTCAGTTTCTTTTACCAGGCTAGCCAAGACAGTGAAGCTATGGAAGTCATACAGGTTTCCAGGTCAGATGTTAAAGGTACCTTATTTTCAAATTTTTATTTCAAAAGTATAAATTATATATGTGTAGCTTATTACAAAAAAAACATGTGAACTTTGTATGGGTAAAGATTGGTGTAAAGATGATTGCACATGTTAAGCATAAGATGATACACAAGAAAGAAAATTTATCTTTATAATGTATTAGAATTTGTCAACTGGCCTACAAAAATCAAAGACAGTTACAATTCCCTTGTACTCTTTACCAAATGACAAAATTTTAGACTTGTTGAAATTGAAAGCATTTGCAAGCGACAAAAATAAACATGACTCAAAAATTTAAACTTGACTGTTGAAGAGTAGAAAACATTGTGGGAAAAAGAGAAAATGCTGATTACCGGCATTTTCTCCTTTTCCCACAGTGTTTTCAGAAGGCTTCTTCCTCAGGGTTCTTAAAACCAGGGATTGTTTGGTAAAGGGTTAAGGCATTTAATGCTGTCTTAACAGTAGTCAGTCATACATTGCACCTTTAAACTTGCCAGTTCTTGAGATGACATTTGGGAGCAAGTAAATAACTTCAGTTTTATACCAATTTTGAGTGCACGTATTACTTGTTTTGCTTTCCCTAATAAGGTAGTGGTAGATCTAAGAGCCTGTATAGTAATGGCAGGATGAAAACTACAGTCAAACCTTTGTTTAGCAAGGTTTTGATGCGGAATTTAACCAGATTTTGACTTTTTTTTTCGGGAGCAAGTTGACATTTTGTAAGGAAAAATCCTACGGACATGACTGTTTACCTTTTGGGGGAAAAAGGAAAAAAAAAAAACTGCCCAAAAAAATTATTCTGGTGGGAATCTAACCCATTACCACCAAAAGCGTAGTCGGCAACTCTCCCAACTGAGCTATAGACTTTTCCCACTTCGCTATAGAGCCAACCAATATATTGTCATGTTAAAAATATATTTTTCCTGTGTTATGAAATAACAGGTTTACAGTTAGTTACAGAGTAGGAAATTTTATTGTAAAAATACGAAAAACTACTCCTGTTTTCTGCACATATTTCTTTCTAGGTTTTTATTTTGAAGCCATCTTGACATGAAAATGAAAATTAGAAGTTTTCGTTAACATTTTCAAAAACTTGCAAAATCAAATATAGTTTTACGTCCCTGTAGCCCTTTAGCATACTACCATACCACATAATGCCGAGTACTAGAAACTCTGAGGAGGAAGGCATTTGAAAACGTTGTTGGAATGGGAGAAAATGCTTGAAACCAGCATTTTCTTCTTTTCCCACAATGTTTTCTACCTATTCTTAAAAAAACGCTATTATTTGAAAAATATTGGAATTGTAACAGTTGTCCACAAATTCCTTCAATATGGATGAGTCTAAAATTTTGGTATGTGATAAAGGGCTAGTGGATTCTCAAAAAGTGCAGTTTTGTTTCAACAGCTGCATTTCAACATGATTGCCTACTCTGGAAACTAAAATGTGTATATTGTTTAGTAGAGGTTGCCACTAAGTGTTACAGTGCAGTTTATTTCATGCTTTCCGGTAGGTTATCAAGAAATATCGGTGAAATATTTTTCAATATTTCATGGTTACGACCAGTGAAAATACCGATTTTTATATTCTAACTCTTCAATTGAAGGCGGAAACAGTTGTTCTCGTGCACTAGTTACCTAGGTAAAATGCACATGCCTCACAACCAGTGGCTGTGCCACTCATGAAAATATTACCGATGATGTTCATGAGATGAAATAAATTTTGATCTTTCACCGTAAAAAACAAATATTCTCTATATATTTTTGATAAAGAATAAAATACTGCAAAACTTAATTCATTGCAGCGTCATCAGTAGATGCTGATACTGAGAAGCATATAGAATCGGTATGCACTGTTGATGAACAAAACACTACAGCACCCATTGTGTCGGAGCAGCCTACAGCAACTGTCGAGGGAAGTCAGATAAAAGAAGAAACTGAAGGTAACATGAAACTTCGAGTATTTTAACCTTTTGCCAAACAGTCCCTAGTCTAAAGACCATGAGAAGAAATTGTTGTCGAAAACATCATGGGATAAGGAGGATACGATGTTCATAAAATTTATCTTTTCAGTCATGATTTCATGTCACCTACAAATGCCTTCAGTGTGGACAAGTGTAAAATTTTGTCATAAGGTAAAGATTAAAACATGCATTTATCTGCGTACAATTGTTGGATCAAAATGTTTTCTGGGATAGAAATTACTGTGTTGATACAGATGTGTAACACCAGACATGAAGACCATGGAGACACATTGGAGGTTATGGAAAGTGGGAAAAATCATATCTCAAAAGGATTATTTCTGCGTGAGACCAGTGATGTGGGCACTCATTAAAAATGGTCAAAGTGAAACAGTTCTGACTTGAAAAGCATAGAAAGGTGTACTGACTGCTGTGATATAACCAAAGTAGTGTTTAAAAGAGTGTTAAATACTTAAAACAAATCAATGTTTTTAAAAAAAAAAATTTATTTCATGCTTTCCGGTAGGTTGTCGAGAAATATCAGTGAAATATTTTTCGATATTTCATGATTACGACCAGTGAAAAATACCGATTTTTATATTGTAACTCTTCAATTGAAGGCGGAATCAGTAGTTCCCGCGCACTAGTTGCCTAGGTAAAATGCGCGTGCCTCTCAACCAGATGGAAATATGCCGTAATTTACCCTACAATTCTCACGCTTGACGTAATATTGTAATGCATTGCTATGTGGAGGGGGTACACCGGGGGGAATAACTGAAAAGAACTGTACTGGATTTTGATGTAAGTTCATCCCAAAAAGGGTTGAAAGCATGAAATAAATAGAATATTTATTTTTTTCGGTGAAAGATCGAAATTCATTTCATCTCGTGAACATCATTGGTTATATTTTCACACGTGGCTGTGCCACTCATGAAAATATTACTGATGATGTTCACTCGATGACATAAATTTCGATCTTTCGCCGAAAAAAACAAATATACTCTATATCTTCTGCTGGGATATCATATTTTAGAGTATTTGGGCTAAACACAAGTATCTGAATTATATATTTTTTCTTTTTCCTCTTAAAGCAGATGATATTTTGGAACTGAAAATTGTTGGTGTGACATCAGCTGTCGGAAAGGAAGACGAAACTAAAGTCAAACCTCAGGAAGTGGAAGTTGCACTGAAAATTGATTCTGTGCAAGGAGCTGACCAAACAAAACCAGAGGTGATTTCTTTACAAAGGGTTAGATAAGAGGGAATCTAAATCGACAAAAAGATACTTTTCATTACTTTACTGTTTAACTCTTTACCAAACGACAAAATTCTAGACTTGAAAGCATTTGCAGACGACAAAAAAACTTGTCTCAAAAATTGAAACTTGACTTTAGAAGAGTAGAAAACATTGTGGGAAAAGGAGAAAATGCTGGTTACCAGCATTTTCTCCTTTTCCCGCTATGTTTTCAAAAGGCTTTCTTCATCAAGGTCGTTAAAACTCGGGATTGGGTGATGAAGGGTTAATATACAACATAATATGAGACTAGCCAAAATTGAAAGAATATGCAGACAACAAATTAAATGTTTCTTATATCAGGAGATTTGCCTTTGATAGGATAGAAAACATTGTAGGATATTAAGGAAAAAATGCTGGTTACCAGCATTTTCTCCTTTTCCCACTGTGTCGTTAAAACTCGGGATTGTGTGGCAAAGAGTTAAACTTTAGTTGTGAGTAGCCTACTCATTGTCTTGAGAAGAAAACTCTAATGAGTGCCAACAGTAGAGGTTTTAGGAAATGACTCAAGAAATATTACTTTCTCAGCCTTTACCACAGGACCCTGACTAAAAAGGAGTTTGAAAACAAACAAGATAATGTCTGGCCGTGTCTAAAACATGGATAAACCATTTGTAAATTAAGTTTAATATATGGATACATGTAGAAAGAAAATGGTGGTTAGAGAAGTTGCTTGTCATAGTGATTTGTTCTTTTCATCATTGAATTTAACTCTTTACCACACAATCCCTATTTTCGACGACCCTGAAAAAATGGCCTTTTGACAACCTTGTGGGAAAAGGAGAAAATGCTGGTAACCAGCATTTTCTCCTTTGTTCTCAAGGTTTCTACTCTTTCAAAGACAACTTCCATTAATGGAGCCATATGTATTATGTCGCCTGCAAATACTTTCAATTTGGAAAACTCTGAAATAGTCTGAAAGTCTTAATGTTTTCAGTACTGATTTGTGTCAAGACGAAAAAGAGTTGACTCTTTATGAAAGATGTGCATTCGCAGACAACAAATTAATTTTGATTGAAATGATTGCATTTGTCTTTGAAGAGTAGAAAACATTGCGGGAAAAGGAGAAAATGCTGGTCACCAGCATTTTCTCCTTTTCCCACAATGTTTTCCAAAGCTTTCTCTGTTAGGGTCATTAAAACTTGGCGTTGTTTTGTTGAGGGTTAATTCAATTATGATTTACCTTTTGTACTGATATGTTGAATAAATCGGTAATTGTTTATCCTGTCTGTTCATAGACTGAGGAAGTGATTTCTAAAGACTCCAAAGCAGAGGATACAAAACCTGTAGTCATCAAGACAGAAAACAAGACAGAAACGGCGAAACCTGAAAAGGAAGTACAAAATAAAAATGGTACATGTCAGCTCCATTTTGTAATATTTAGAAAAAAAATGAAGTCTCGTTCAAGAATTAGCTGCAGTTTATTTATATAATATTTGTGGGATTATGAGTGCGACACTTTTACTAAATGACCACAGAAACATGACCAAAGAGATCCAAAATTCCTTTCATCCAAGCAAGCTAAGCTAGTCGGACAACTACAGAATTCATATTCACGATGTCCACGCTAAACTTGTACCCTTTGTATATAATAAGTTACCAGTATATGTGCACAATGTCACTTTGGCTCTGGGTTTACAATTCACTGGCAGAGTATCAAGGGGGGAAATGGGACTCAGTAATAGTTAGTATATCTTTTTTCCATGTCTACATGTGTTTTCAGTCAGAGCGTAAATAACTGATACATTGGATATCAGAGGCAATTGTCTTTCAGCATTTATATGGTAAAAAAAATTGTTGAATTTGGAAAACATTTTTTACTTTTTACATAATTATGCCCAGCAGGAAAGGCAGAATTTTTCCTGTATCTGAAGTCATTGAAAAAGTCAAGCTCTTCATTTTGGCTTTGAAAGTCAAATATTGGTTTCTCTGACCTTTTAAGTTATAATTTTCTATCTGTAGTGACAAAGAAAGAGGAGGAGGAGGATGATGTGATAGCAGTGAAAGAGGAGAAGAAAATTCCACCACCACCACCACCAAAACCAAAGACATCTAAAATTCAGAAATGTATTGTCTGTTCTAAGGTGATCATTTTGTTATAAATCATGTATATTATTTCATTTATCTATTACTATTTTATTGTAGAGCTACCAATAAAACAAGGCATCCAGCCTACTGTGCCAAAATGCATAGTTTTGTTAGAGATGGTTGCAGTTTCCAGAGTTAATCTCAGTATCAATTTCATGTGAAGTCAATTATGCTTTTCATCATTCCAAAACCAAAGGTACCCCCCCCCCCCAAAAAAAAAAAAAAAAAAAAAAAAAGAAAGTGTTAAGTGGTGGCAGTAATTTCCTCAGTTGTTCAAAAACCTATATCTGTCTTGCCCATCATCACTCAAAAGTGACATTTTATGTTTCTGCAGAAGACCGCATTTGAAAACAGGGTGGGGAAAGGAGCGATTGCTGGCCTGGGAAACTGTGTATGAAATGAGGCAATTTGTTATTACAAGTAAATTAGTCCTTTTGTTTCTGTGATTTTAAAGAAATTCGAAGAATACCATAACTGCTTATGCTGTGTTTATGCCATGGCAGCAAACGGCTTCTGAAAACGGTTTGAATGGAGGAAATAGCTGGATACAAAATAGTACTTCCATTCCCTTGTCCCTTGGAATGCCTAATAAACCAAACAGACCTACTCATTCTAGGTATAGGATCAGTATAACTGCAGTTTCAAGGTTGCTCTTGTCTAGTATGTCTGATCAAAGTAGACAATAAATATAAGATCAGACTGCACATTTTGTGCAGTCTAATCTTTATATACTAGTGCATAAGCTGTAAAGGCAACTATAGTTGTGCTTTTAGGGTTAATTGTTTTTTCGATGATATTTAAAAAAGATGTTTCCCTTTCCTTCACATGTTTCTTGATTGTTTAACTTCTAACATTTTTCAGTATGTCCAAAAATAATGTGGAATTAGACAGTAATTGGTTTACAAATATTGGAATATGGTTAAAAAGAGAATCAATGTAGGGGTTAATTTGAGATCTTGCTGGTGATTTCTTGGTTTCTAAACCAGTGCCCAGCTGGAGCACTGAAACATAAACTTTGTTGGAGGCAAATCAATCGGATGATATTTTCAGTTTGTAGAAAAGCAACTAGAAAATACTGTTTTCATGGCTTTGTAACCCTTTACCAACTCAAACAAAAAAAAAAAACCTGGAGAAATATCATTAGAAAGCATTGTTGAAAAAGGAGAAAAAATGCTGGTTACCAGTATTTTGTCCATCACCAATAATCTATTCTATCTTTCAAACAAAAATCCCATCTTCTGAATCACCTGTGATTTGTTGTCTTTAACCCATAAAGGGCTGGAACAGATTTAAGTTGTTTTTGCAGACAGTGTAGATCAAGATCAGACTGCACAGAATGTGCAGTCTTATCTTGGATCTACACTGTCTGCTACTTTGTTACAAATTCTGGCCATAACAACAATGAAAATTTGGTATTTTGGATACTTTTCACAATTGAAACGGTCCATTTTATTAATTCAGTGCTGTAAGTATTAAAAGCCTTCAACTTGGACTTGTCGACAATTTTGTCTTTCTGGTAAAGAGTTGGTAGTTAACTCTCAACCAAACGACAAAATTTTAGACTTGTCCAAATTGAAAGCATTTGCAGACGACAAAAAGAATGTTACTCAAAAATTGAAACTTGATTTTAGAAGAGTACAAAACATTGTGGGAAAAGGAGAAAATGCTGGTTACCAGCATTTTCTCCTTTTCCCACAATGTTTTCAGAAGGCTTCTTCCTCTGGGTCGTAAAAACCAGGGATTGTTTGGTAAAGGGTTAAGCCACCCTTTACTAAACAAACATGAGTTCTTACAACCCTCAAGAGGAAGAATTTTGAAAAAATTATGGAAAAAGGAGAAAATGCTGGTTACCTGCATTTTCTCCTTTCCTACAATATTTTCTACTCTTCCGAAATTAAGTTTCAATTTTTAATTCATATTTATTTTGTCATCTACAATTGCTGTCAACTTTGGCAAATTGAAAATTATATCTTCCAGTAAAGGGTTAATAAGCTCTTGCCCTTTTTGGTTCAATTTTTTATTTCTTTCCAGGTTGGAAAGTGTAAATATAACATAGTTCGCAATGGCGACGTCAAGCATCTATGTGACGACACCTGTTTCAAAGAGTTCCGCAGCAATCCCACAGCCTTCCTGAAACAAGCAGAGAATGACAAGAACAAAGCAGAGTCAACGCCAAAAAATGGAACACAACCCACAACTGCAGCTGTCGCTAATAAGCCAGATACTCAACAAACTTCTGTTAACAACTTGAAAACTAAAAATGCGTCTGAGGTATGGAAATTAATTGTATCAAACAACAAAAGTTTACACCTGTCAATTTTTTGTTAGCATTAGCCAACAACATGTTAAATTTTGTTCAAATGATGGGATTTGTCTTTCAGAGGGTAGAAAACATTCAAAGAAAAGGAAAAAATGTTGGTTAATAATGTTGATAAATCTATTCGTGCATTACTTTTTCCCCAGTGTATGGATGCCTCTAAGGATTGTGAAAACACTGAAAAAGCAAAATTGCTGATAACATACATGTAGTTGATTTCAGGGAAAAAAGTTTAGACTGGTCCTTGGACATACAGAAAATTGACCAATAGCGAAAAGTTTTGGCCCAGGTCAGTATGTTTCGCAGATGCATTAAGCCCCCCTCTTTTCTCAGAGCATTGCTCATTAATTTAACTCTTTAGCAGATGACAAAATTTTAGCCTTGTCCGAATTGAAAGCATTTGCAGATGACAATTTCTATGTGGCTCAAATGGTGCAATTTTTCATCGATAGGGTAGAAAACATTGTGGGGAAAGGAGAAAATGCTGGTTACCAGCATTTTCTCCTTTTCACACAATGTTTTCAAAAGGCTTCTTTCCTGGTGTCGTTGAAAGTCGGCATTGTGCGGTAAAAGGTAAAGCTCATGACTGCATGGTAAAGGGTTATAAACTCTCAACAATTTACATACTAGTATTTGTTTCACATAGATTTCATTCAAATGTCTTACAGTATTTTTCTTAGATATTTACAGATTGTGTAACTTCTTTTCAATTATTTGTAGATACATCAGAGCGCACCATACAAGACTTGCACAGTATGCCAGCTAATGAATCTAAAAACATCCAAACCATTCCTGAGCTGGCAAGGGCTAGACTATTGTGGGGAGGACTGCCTTGGAAAGTTCCAGGGTAGTCTGAGTGTAACCTGTGGATACTGTTCCTCACAGATACATCAGTCTAACAAAGCCAAGTTTTGTTGTCGTGTTGGAGAAGAAGTCAAACATTTTTGTAGCCGTACATGCAGTTCTGAATTTGTGAAAAGGATTAAAGCCTGTGCTTTTTGTAATAAAGATCTCGCAAAGTCCAATGATTCCTTTATGGCCCCAGTGGGAAACCAAGGAATGTTTAAAGATTTTTGTAGTCAAAACTGTCTGATGAAGTATGAGGATATTAATGGGAAGGAAACAGAAGTCACTGGGGATTTAGGCCAGGGCAGTAAAACAGCCGCTGTCTCAAAAGGGAACTTTGCCTGCTCAGTTTGTAGCAAAGTAGGTCCAGTTAAACATGAGGTCAAGTTTGACAACAAAGTACATCAGCTGTGTAGTGACCCATGTTTTTCAGCTTTCCAATATGCAAACAAACTGACACTGAATACCTGCGATAACTGTGGTACAAGCTGTTTTAATGATAGTCAGGCCCCTCATTATATACAGTTTGAAGGTAAACAGAAACGCTTTTGTAGTTTTATGTGTGTGAACTCATTCAGGAATCAGAAGAAGAAGCCAACACCGTGTGCCTGGTGTGGAACAAAAAAGAGCAACTTTGATATGATAGAGAGGGTGGACTCTAACAACAGATTTCAGCTGTTTTGTTCCCTGAACTGTTTATCCTTATACAGGGTGAATTTACAGGCAACATCAAATCAGGTAGGTACTTTCACTTGGATAACTGGTTTATCTGTAATTATCTACTGTTTTTTATTGACGTCTCAGATCCTAAATTCAAATAAGTTGCATTTATGAATGGTATAGATCAAGATCATACTTGATAGAACATGTAATCTGATCATGGATAAGTGAAAAGGTTAAAAATTGCAGAATCTTGGTGTATTTTACTGGCAAAAATACCCATATTTTAAATCCTATACTGTGCATAATGAAACTTGTCTGTGAATGTATTGAATTCAGATTTTTAAATCTTTACCAGACTAAAAGAATTTTAGCGTTTGAAGACAACAAATTAGATGCAGCTTATACAATAGAATATGACTTTAACTGAGTAGAGAGTATTGTTGGAAAAGGAGAAAATGCTGGTCACTAGCTTTTTCTCGTTTTCCACAATGATTTCTAAAGCCCTCATCATCAGGTCCAGGAAAATCAGGTCTGGGATGGCTGTTTCCCAATCGGTAACCCCAGTGTGTGCTGTCCTTTTTTCCTCCTGGGGGTTTTTGCACGTAATGGTAACAGAAGTTGGGGGTATGCAAACAAATATGAGGTTTCAAATGTAAACAACATTATCACTCTTTAGTATCGATGTCAATGACAGCTTGCTGATAGTTGAAATGTTTTCAAACAATATACAGATACAAATTTTCAATGATAAAAGATTTTGAGCTTTTGAAAACACTAGTGGAAAAGGAAAATGTACTTGGAATATTAATTTTATCCTTTTCTTACAATGCCCTATTCCACAAAAAGTTTGATGTTCATTGCAAAAACCAAAGATAGAAGATAATTGATCAAACACTGTTACAAAAATAGCTCTTTGGCCATCCGCAACATTTTGGATTCAATGCATTTTCAGAGAAATGATTCTGAAATGTTCCTGTTCAGCAAGCTGGTACCTGTTACAGGGTTGCATCTAGAGTGCGGCATTGCCGAAATCCCGCATCAAAATACAAAAATCCGGCGAAAAAGAAATTTGTTTGCGCACCAAATCACGCACTAAAACGAACTAGGTGGCAAAAATTGCATGATCGTGCGCACCATAATCGGGGAAAAAGAGAGAAAAAACGACTTGTTGGGAATAAAATGTAACAAAATTTGCATGGTCACCCAAATAATCATTCGAAACTGAAAACCGTAAACTTAAATCATAGACTGTCGGGTTATTTTGATCATATTAATAGATGCTTGTCATCTGTGTTATGCAGACGAAAAGCCTCACTGCTGCGCCCACGCTGTCGATCACTGAATGCGACAATTTAGGAAAAATGTGTCCAAAAATGATGCACTGGGGAATCTGCTGGCAACAAGTGATGTCTTAAGGCTACAAAATTCTTGAAAGAAAATAACTCCGTCATAAACAGTGAGTATTAAATATGACGGACCACTCGACACCGTTTATCACAACCTAAGAAGCTGGTGTGTAATGAAAAGCAAGATAATGATGTCAATCCACTGATCTAGGGTAAAATGATATGTTTTGAAGTGACCTACAACCCTTACTGACAATTTCTTGAAATATCATATGGAAATACTTCTGAAAAAAATTAATTGACATGAAAGAAAGATCGATGCAAAAAAACGCGAAAACCTATGAAACAACAAAATGTCTATTTGACATCGTCTGATCAGACGCTTCAGACTGTCTTTTCAGCTTTGGTAGCGAATTTAAGCAGTAAATTTACATAAATATCTGTATGAAACAATAGATGGAAGCTAAAATCTCAGTCTAACACTGAGGTAAAAATTTCAGTGAATTTATGAAATGAAAATGTTGAACAACGTAGGATAGAGAGGGTAGGATGGGGATTAGTCTACTTGTCTTACAGTGATTATACTGTAACAAGTGTGAAAGAAGAAGTTACGAGACATTCATCTTAACAAAGAAGATTAAAATGTAATAACCCTTTAATGGATATAATCATTATTATTTTTCCAAAGACAAAAACAAATAATACATTAACCCTTTACCACAACCGCCATGAAATTTGTCCCCCCTCTTTACACTTGAAAGGGGGGACGTGCCCCCCTTTTTCTGAAGATGATGGGAGCCAGCCCCCCTATTTGAAAATTTCTAGATGCAACCCTGCTGTTATATGTCACGTTACCATTGGTTAGTTGTATACGATGTTGGATAGCAGCCATTATATTGTTGGATTCGGAAAACCCGTCCAAGAGAAGTAATTGTAAACATTTCGCTGCAGGAAATTTCTATTATGACACCTGCTTTGATATTTTGGCCTTTACTGGGCTTTGAAAAGGTCTTATTCCTCAGGGTTTTTAGCTCACCTGAGCACAAAGTGCTCATGGTGAGCTGTTGTGATCGTGCTGTGTCCGGCATCCATCGTGCATCGTCCGTCGTCAACTTTTACCTTGTGTACGCTCTAGAGGCCACATTTTCAGTCTGATACTCATGAAAGTTGGTCAGAATGTTTGTCTTGATGATATCTCGGAAGAGTTCGAAAATGGGTCATGTCGGGTCAAAAACTAGGTCACTAGGTCAAATCTTAGAAAAACCTTGTGTACGCTCTAGAGGCCACATTTTCAGTCTGATATTCATGAAACTTGGTCAGAATGTTTGTCTTGATGATATCTCGGAAGAGTTCGAAAATGGGTCATGTCGGGTCAAAAACTAGGTCACTAGGTCAAATCTTTGAAAAACCTTGTGTACGCTCTAGAGGCCACATTTTCAGTCCAAAACTCCTGAAAGTTGGTCAGAGTGTTTGTTTTGATGATATCTCGGACAAGTTCCAAAATGGGTCATATCAGGTCAAAAACTAGGTCACTACGTCAAATCTTAAAAAAACCATGTGTATGCTCTAGAGGCCCCATTTTCTGTCCAATACTTTTGAAAGGTGGTCAGAATCTTTGTTTTGATAATATCTGCAATGGGAAAATGGGCTATGTTTGGCTAAAAAGTAGGTCACTGAGAGAAATTCTAGAAAAAGCTTGTGTACAAGCTGGAGGCCAAATTTTCAGTCCAATAATTATGAAAGCTTGATAGAATGTTTGTCATAATATCTCAAAAGAGATTAAAAATGGGTCATGTTTGGTCAAAAGACTCAGGTGAGTGACTTAAGGGCCATCATGGCCCTCTTGTTTAAAGTTGGGACTGTTTGGTAAAGGGTTAAACAAAAATGAAAGTTAAATCTGTAACAGAAGAGTTAACTCTTTACCAGATGAGTAGATTTCACATGTGTCCAAATTGAAAGAATTTGCAGACGACAAATTCAGTGCGACTCAAAATAATTGATTTTATCTGTGAATTGGCAGAAAATAATGTGGGAAAAGGAGAAAATACTGGTTACCAGCATTTTCTCCTTTTCCTACAATGTTTTCAGAGAGCTGTTTCCCCAGGGTTGTTAAATGATTTGTCGATTGATTGCATGGTGTTTAATGCCATTTTCAACATTATTTCAGTTATATCGCGATGGCCAGTGCACCTATCCATGCTTTCCTGGAGTTTCTTTTACCAGTACCCCGCACAGTATTCTTTCCAAGCCACTGGCTGCTTTCCCACGTACAGGGTTGTGTGGTAAAGAGTTAACTGAAAATGATAAATTTATTGTTTATTTATACTGCAGGCTATAGTGTGTGATCAGTGCTCCAAGTTTGTACCTGCCCAGTATCACCTCACAATGAGTGATGCCTCAGTCAGAAATTTCTGCTCCTATGGCTGTGTAATGCAGTTCCAAACACAGTTTCAGACACCAGCCAATCAAAAATCAGCAAACCTACCATCAAAACAGACTCAAAGTACTTCAACTCAGCAGCAGGTCACAACAACCAGATCAGGGAGAGTTGTGACTAGAGGTAAATTTCTGGAACCCTTTTTACCATGTTGTTTAAATTCTAATTGATCAGAATTATATTTCCAAGCACTAGCCATCTGAATGACCGAGACATTCTTCTGAAGGAAAGCTTAAAATGTTTGTGACTGGTATTTTCTCCTTTTCCCCCAATGTTTTTTTCCAGTAAAAAGAAAAAAGGAGCAAGAATTGGAGCCAAGTTTTATTTGTTGTCTGCAAATACTTTCTATTAGGACTAGTCTAGTGTTCTGTTGTTTTGTAAAGCTGTAACCCTTTACTAAACGGTCCCATATTTTAATGACTCTGAGGAAGAAAGCCTTTGAAAACATTTTGGTAAAAGGAGAAAATGCTGGTTACTAGCATTTTCTCCTTTTCCCAAAATGTTTTCTTCCCTCTCAATATAAGAACTCATCATTTGAGTATTAGTTACTTTGTCATCTTCAAATGCTTTTAAGTTGGACAAGTAAACAGTTTTGTCATTTGAGAGAGTTAAGGGATTAACTTGGATATGTAGAATTCTTTCTTTTAACCCTATAGATAAATAAAATGGGCATTTTTAATCAGTCCTACATTTATTGAATAGATTTAAATATTGCAGTTTCAAGGTTGATTTTGTCATAATATCTAGCAAAGAACTCATAGATTTTAACTGGCTTCACAGCATGTACCCAATTATTGATGGTGGGCAAATCAGGAACCAGGGAAAACTATTGATATTATAATGACTTAAATAAGTTTATGTGATAGTATCCTCGGGCGGCCGGCATACAGAAAATTTTTGAAGTAGTTCACTTCTTGCACGAAGATTGTCCAAAACAAGCAGACCTGAATTATCTTTAGAACAACTAATCTAAATTTAAGTCATTTTGAATTTATTTTCTGGCATTAGACTTTCTACTTTGAACACTGAACAAGTCCGACTTCCATTTTGACAGGTCCGTCGGACCCTCACCTTGTTTTTTTCCGCGGGTCCGATCTCCATTTCAGTAGGTCCTGGACCTCGGACCAGCACTATTTTTCAGCCCTGTACAGTGGTCAAGTGATAGCATTAGAACTCTCTCAGTCTGTGTATTTTACTCATAAATGAGCCGTACTCTGTGAAAAAGGGACTAAATGCATCTGCAAAAAGTATCGACCTATGTCTGCCTGTGCAGTCTGCACAGGCTGACATGGGTCGATACTTTTTAGCTAACCTGAGCACGAAGTGCTCATGGTGAGCTATTGTGATTGTGCTGTGTCCGGCGCCCGTCGTGTGTCGTCTGTCGTGCATCGTCAACTTTTGCCTTGTGTACACTCTAGAGGCCACATTTTCAGTCTGATTCTTGTGAAACTTGGTCAGAATGTTTGTCTTGATGATATCTCGAACGAGTTTGAAAATGGGTCATGTCAGGTCAAAAACTAGGTCACTAGGTCAAATCTTAGAAAAACCTTTTGTACGCTCTAGAAGCCACATTTTCAGTCCAATACTCATGAAACTTTGTCAGAATGTTTGCCTTGATGATATCTCGGACGAGTTTGAAAATGGGTCATGTCGGGTCAAAAACTAGGTCAATAGGTCAAATCTTAGAAAAACCTTGTGTACGCTCTTAAGGCCACATTTTCCGTCCAATACTCCTGAAAATTGGTCAGAATGTTTGTCTTAATGATATCTTGGATGAGTTCGAAAATGGGCCATGTCGGGTCAAAAACTAGGTCACTAGGTCAAATCTTAGAAAAACCTTGTGTAAGCCCTAGAGGCCATATTTTCAGTCCAATACTCTTGTAAGTTGGTCAGAATGTTTGTCTTGATGATATTTCAAATGAGTTTGAAAATGGCCCATGTCGGGTCAAAAACTAGGTCAAAAGGTCAAATCTTAGAAAAACTTCGTGTACGCTCTAGAGGCAACATATTTAGTCCAAAACTCTTGAAAGGTGGTCAGAATGTTTGTCTTGATGATATCTCGAACAAGTTTGAAAGTGGGCCATGTCGGGTCAAAAAACAGGTCACCAGGTCAAATCTTAGAAAAACCTTGCGTACGCTCTAGAGGCCATATTTTCAGTCCAATACTCTTGAAAGTTGGTCGGAATGTTTGTCTCGATGATATCTCGGACGAGTTTGAAAATGGGCCATGTTGGGTCTAAAACTAGGTCACTAGGTCAAAACTTAAAAAAACCTTGTGTATGCACCAGAAGCCACATTTTCTGTCCAATACTCTTGAAATTAGGTCAGAATGTTTGTCTTGATAATATCACAGACGACTTCGAAAGTGGGCCATGTGGGGTCAAAAACTAGGTCACTAGGTCAAATATTTGAAAAACCTTGTACACTCCAGAAGCCACATTTTCAGTCCAATGCTCTGTACAGTTGGTCAGAATGTTTGTCATGATGATAGCTTGGATGAGATTGAAAATGGGTCATGTCAGATCAAAAACTAGGTCACCAGGTCAAATCTTAGAAAAACCTTATGTAAGATGTGGATGCCACATTTTCAGTCCAATACTCTTGAAATTTGGTCAGAATGTTTGTCTTGATAATTTCTTAGACTAGTATGAAAATGGGTCATGTTGGATAAAAAACTAGGTCACAAGGTCAAATCTCGGAAAAACCTTTTGTACTATAATTACAGTCCAATATTCTTTAAACTTTTGTTAGAATGTTTGTCTTGATGATATCTTGCATGAGTTTGAAAATGGGTCACGTGGAATAAAAACTAGGTCACCAAGTTTCATGCTTGAAAAACCATGTGTACATTCTAGAGGCCACATTTTCAGTCCAATAATCTTGAAATTTGCTGTGAATGTTTGTCTTGATAATATCTTAGACTAGTATGAATATGGGTCATGTTGGATGAAAAACTAGGTCAAATCTCAGAAAAACCTTTTTTACACCCTACAGGCCACATTTTCTCTCAAATAGTCATGAAAGTTTGTTGGAATGTATGTCTGGATAATTTCTAAATGTCAAGTAGGCCACTGAGACAAATTCTAGAAAAAGCTTGTGTGCACTCTAGAGGCCATATTTGTAAGCCCAATACTATTGAGTGTTTGTCAGAGTGTTTGTCTTAATATCTCTGAAGCGATTGGAAATGGGTCATGTTTGATCAAAAGGCTCAGGTGAGCGACTTCAGGGCCATCATGGCCCTCTTGTTAGTATGTATGTAGCATCTCCTAGTGGACCTCTACCAAGTTTGTTCATATGATGCCCCTGGGGGTTAAAACTGGCCCCACCCTGGGGGGGGGGGGTCAAAAGTTCGAAACATAGGAACAAAGAATGAAAACTTTAAAAAATCTTCTTCTCTGAAACTGGAAGGCGTAGAACTTTGATTTTTGGTATGTAGCATCTCCTAGTGAACCTCTACCAAGTTTGTTCATGCCCTGGGTGTCAAAACTAGCCCGCCCAGGGGGTCACAAGTTCAAACATAGGAACAAAGAAGGAAAACTTTAAAATTCTTCTTTTCTGAATCTAGAAGGCGGAGAGCTTTGATGTTTGGTATGTAGTGAACCTGTTCTAAGTTTGTTAGCCCACCGGAGGACATGTTCAGTGAGTTCAAAATTGGGTCACCTGGGGTCATAAACTAGGTCACTGTTAAATTAAAGAAATACGTTGTGGGCACTCTAGAGGCCACATTTTTTGCTCAACTGACTTGAAAATTGGTCAGAATGTTTGTCTTGATAAAATCTAACATGAGTCTGAATTTGGGTCAACTGGGGTCAAAAACTAGGTTACTAGGTCAAATTAAAGAAATATAACTCTAGGGCTTTCTAGAGGCCACATTTATTGTTCAATTGATTTGAGAATTGGGTAAAATGTTTCTCTTGAGGAAATCTAGGAATAGTTCAAAATTGGGTCACCTGGGGTAAAAACTAGGCCATTATGTCAAAAAAATAAATACCTTAGGGCACTACAGAGGCCACATTTCTTGATCAGCTGACTTGAAAATTGGTCAGAATGTTTGTCTTGATAAAATCTCACATGAGCCTGAATTTGGGTCAACTGGGGTCATAAACCAGGTCACTAGGTCAAATTAAAGAAATATAACTCTAGGGCTTTCTGGAGGCCACATTTATTGTTCAAATGATTTCAGAATTGGGTAAAATGTTTCTCTTGATGAAATCTAGGATTACTTCAAAATTGGGTCACCTGGGGTCATAATTTAGGTCACTAGGTCAAATTAAAGATATACCTTTAGGGCACTACAGAGGCCACATTTCTCACTCCATTGGCTTGAAAATTGGTCAGAATGTTTATCTTGATAAAATCTCACATGAGCCTGAATTTGGGTCAACTGGGGTTATAAAAAAGGTCACTAGGTCAAATTAAAGAAATATAACTAGGGCTTTCTAGAGGCCATATTTATTGATCAATTGATTTTAGAATTGGGTAAAATGTTTCTCTTGATGAAATCTAGGATTAGTTCAAAATTGGGTCACCTGGAGTCATAAACTAGGTCACTAGGTCAAATTAAAGAAATACCGTTAGGGCACTGCAGAGGCCACATTTCTCGCTCATACTACCTTCACACTTACAGATTTTTCTTACGAGTCCTTACGGATTGCCAACTCGTAGTCAATCGCAAGCATCCGTACATAACTCGTTCGCATCCGTTAATAACTCGTCACAATTCGCAGACACTCGTGAGGATCCGTGAAAGTAGAGACAAAATTTTTGACATGTCAAAAATTTTTTTATGAGTGTCCACGGATAAAACTCTTAAATAAGTAACAATCTGTAAGTATCGTAAACTGGTTGTAACCTTCCGTAAACTACTCACAAGAATCCGTAAATGTCTCGTAAACAATTTGTTTTACGATTTGTTACGGTTAGTTTACGATTCTTTTACGAAATATTACGAGTGCTTAAGTGACGTTACCGATTTTAATTGCGTCCAGTTACGATTGCTTTACGGATTGACAAGACTTAATTACGAGCAATTTATGGATATGTACGAGTGCTTTACGATTTAGAAATGGTATAAAAGCGTGCAAAATTGAACAGTTCCTTTCAGTTGTTATCAAGACGTCACAGAGGCCTGATCTCTTTGATAGACACTGTTGATATACATTATCTACAAGCATGGGTCCAAAGAAAGCAAAAAAGGCAGCCATCAGAAAAAAGCGGACGCGTTCACCCTCCTTAGAACCACCACCGCCACAGCTAGAGCCCGCTGAGGTAGAAGACCTGCGTGTTAGCCAGGTCCTGCATCAAAATCTTCTGCGTGCTGAAAGTCTCTTCTGCCTAGGAATATCTGCTTGCCGCTGGGCATCTTCCCGTTCTGCTAGTTGAAGGAGAAAGAATTGTAGAAAGTGTTGATATAATTGCAATCTGTTTCTCTCGTATGCCATGTTGTCTCGCTGGATGTCAGCTGTTGAATGATGATACACAGAGAATTGCATGCTTTTTGCACAAAAAAAAACAGGACTCGTAAATACTCCTAACTTACTCGCAACTATTCGTAACAACACGTTAACATGTCGTAATTTACATGTAAATGACTAGATTAATCGTAACCATCTGTAATATACTCGTAACATTCCGTAAACAGCTCTTAAAATGTCGTAACATGCTCGTATTTGTCCGTAACAACTCGGAACAAATCGTAGATATTTGCCGTAAATACATCGTAACAACCCGTAATAAATCATAAATGGACATTAATTACTCGTAAACCGCTCGTAAAAGCGGCCAGATCGTAACAATCCGTGTACTTTTACGGATATGTGACATCCGTAAAGACTCGTAAGAAAAATCCGTAAGTGTGAAGGGGGTATCAATTGGCATGAAAATTGGTCAGAATGTTTATCTGGATGAAATATCGGATGAGTGTGAAATTGGGTCACCTGGGGTCATAATCTAGGTCACTAGGTCAAATTAAAGAAATACCTTGTGGGCACTCTAGAGGCCACATTTATTGCCCAATTAACTTGAAAACTGTTCAGAATGTGTGTCTTGATCAATTTGTGATGAGTTCTTTATTGGGTCACCTATGGTGATAAAGTAGGTCACGATGCCAACTTACAGAAATTCCATGTGGACCCTCTAGAAGCCACATTTTAAGCTCAATTGACCTATCTATTGGTCAGAAATTGAATTATGCACGTGAAGTGAAATTTCGCCTATTGACTCAGGTGAGCGATCCATGGCCATCATGGCCCTCTTGTTTCCTTCTTAGAATTATCACTTATAAATCTAAAACCACTATATTTTCATTACAAAGGGAGATAATAATTACCTCCCATTTCAGAAAACTAACAAAAGTATCAACAATTAATTTCAAGATAGACTTCAAAGGAATTTCTGGTCGGTTGAAAATGTGCAAAGGTATTATATCAGTATAAATCCTTATTTATCAACTAACAAGAAATTTTTATTCCATGTTGCACTAGAAGCGTTAGGGTCCACTACCTTAAGCCCGCTTTTGCCAGGACGTGGCTCAAATGAAATACGGATATATTGCTACAGGTACCAAACAACAACAGTGGGTTGATCAGCAGCAACAACAACAACAGAGGAAGGAGCAAGCTGCAAGAGCAAACAAAGCAAATCAGGATTCTTTCCCCATTATATCTAATGTTGTTTCCCTAGCCCCTAAAGGTAAATGAAGCTTTCTTTGGATGCTTTCTATCTTTACCATAGGGGCACAGAACATACCCAACAGACATTAATTAATTTTTCATTCTAGAAATAAGACCAGAACTAGTGCGATTTCAGTGTTGTTTTTGTCTATAGAGCCTCAGTAAAGCCAACAATGTAGATAAATGATCAGACTACATGCTTTGCGCAGTCTTATTTAGATCTTAAAAGACCACAAAGGCAACTACAGTTGCACAAGGTGCTTTAGGGGTTAACTTCGGTTGGTAGCATTTTTTTGTGATAAACATGTATCTGATGTTTTATTGTAAGAAAGCTTATCTTTTATAACTGGTTTGTAATGTTGAGGGCTAATAATGCCAAGGCTGGTGGCCCAGTCAGTAACATACAGATCTGGAAACCAAGGAGTTCAATCCTTAACTCTGCCAATTTCTTTGCACGGATTGATGATTGTTATTTGAACAGGGTTCATTCCTTTACCACTGCTGCTGATTGTTTTGACAAAGGTTATACAAGAAAGCAGCCAGTGGCTTGGGAAGAATGTTGTGTGCAGTACTGGTAGAAGGAACTCCAGGAAAGCCTGGATAGGTGCACTCTGCAGTATACCTGCAACAGCATTGACATAGGTGCCTCAGCATTATAACATGCAATAACTTTGAAAAATGGTGTCAAACCCAATGCAAACAATTCAAGGCTAGTTATCCAATTGTTACATATTTGAATCCAATCTCAACCTTATTATTATAGGGACAAATGTCGATATTCACCAACCATTCTCAATAACGTTCTCAGTCTAATTCTCTAGAATTTTCTAAATTTTAAAGTAACAGAACCTCTGATTGGCTAAACCAAATTTGGTTTAGCCAATCAGAAGTTGTGTTACTTCCATACTTTGAAAATTTTGGAGACTGAGATAAAGAATGCTTTTAAGAATGGTTGGAGAATATGGACCAGAGTGGTTAGCTTCCATTTTGCAATACAAATTCTCACTTACCATACCAGTAATATTGATTTCCTAGGTAACCAACAACAGATCAATATCAGATCTCCAGCTAGTGTGACAGTCACTGATCAGCAAAGTGGTAAAGTAAGTCTTCTTTTCCCATATTTAAGGTTGAGAAATTATACAGGGCGTCTCATAAGTCATATACGACCATCCCTATCTGTAAAAAAATGCTTTGCAATTACAGTCATGTGCCAAAGGATCACACCTTAAACTCTCACAAATTTGAAAAAAAGTTTCACAGGATTCCCTCTGGCAATTTTTTCCTTGCACCATCACTTTCCCCAAATGAAAAAAAAACTTGCACCAGATTGGAGTAATTGAAGCCAGTTGGTGCCAATTTTAAAATGAAAGTAAATGGGTCTTGCATGATATACAGTTGGTCAATCAGGAGTGTGGAAATCTTAGAAATTTCTGCTTGTCCGCGGACAAGTAAATTAAAAAAGTTCACTTGTTTGCCAGTGCGGCTTACTTGTCAAAAACGAAACAGTTTAAAATATTTAACTATGGGAATCCTTCAACCGTACCTTGTATTTCGATGGATGCAGTGGATAAACCATACAGAAACTCAATGATACCTGTATTCGACAACAATTTTAATCTTCGCCATTCAATTTAACAGCACATGAACAAGGGAAGTAACTCTATAAACATTGGTAGAAAAATCCAGTTCCTTTTTTTTTAGCTCACCTGAGCACATAGTGCTCATGGGGAGCTATTGTGATCGTGCTGTGTCCGGCGTCCGTCGTGCGGCGTGCGTTGTCCGGCGTCCGTCAACTTTTTACCTTGTGTACGCTCTAGAGGCCACATTTTAAGTCCGATACTCATGAAACTTGGTCAAAATGTTTGTCTCAATAAAATCTCGTACGAGTTCGAAAATGGGTCATGTCGGGTCAAAAACTAGGTCACTAGGTCAAATCTTAGAAAAATCTTGTGTAGGCTCTAGAGGCCACATTTTCTGTCCAATACTCCTGAAAGTTGGTCAGAATGTTTGCCTTGATGATATCTCGGACGAGTTCGAAAATGGGTCATGTCAGGTCAAAAACTAGGTCACCAGGTCAAATCTTAGAAAAACCTTGTGTACGCTCTAGAGGTCACATTTTCTGTCCAACACTCCTGAAGGTTGGTCTGAATGTTTGTCTTGATGATATCTCGGACGAATCCGAAAATGGGTCATGTCGGGTCAAAAACTAGGTCACCAGGTCAAATCTTAGAAAAACCTTGTGTACACTCTAGAGGCCACATTTTCAATCCAACACTCTTGAAAATTGGTCAGAATGTTTGTCCTGATGATATCTCGGACGAGTTCGAAAATGGGTCATGTCGGGTCAAAAACTAGGTCAAATCTTAAGAAAACCTTGTGTACGCTCTGGAGGCCACATTTTCTGTCCAAAAACTCTTGAAAGTTGGTCAGAATGTTTGTCTGGATGGTATCTTGGATGAATTCAAAAATAGGTTATTTGGGGTCAAAAACTAGTTCATTAGGTCAAATCTTAGAAAAACATTGTGTACGCTCTAGAGGCCACATTTACAATCCAAAACTACTGAAAGTTGGTCAGAATGTTTGTCATGATGATATCTCAGACGAGTTTGAAAATGGGTCATGTCGGGTCAAAAACTAGGTCACTAGGTCAAATCTTAGAAAAACCTTGTGTACGTTCTAGAAACCACATTTTCTGTCAAAAACTCTTGAAACTTGGTCAGAATGTTTGTCTAGATAATAGCTCAGGCGAGTTTGACAATGGGTCATGTAGGGTCAAAAACTAGGTCACTAGATCAAATCTTAGAAAAACCTTGTGTACGCTCTGGAGGACACATTTTCAGTTCGATACTCCTGAAACTCGGTCAGAATGTTTGTCTTGATGAGACCTTGAATGAGTTTAAATTTGGGTCATGTGGGGTCAAAAACTAGGTCACTGGGTCAAAAATTGTAAAAACCTTGTGTACGCTCCTCAGGCCACATTTTCAGTCTGATATTCTTTAAACTTAATCAGAATGTTTGTTTTGATGATATCTCAAAAGAGTTTGATAATGGGTAATGTTGCGTCAAAAACTAGGTCACTTGGTCAAATCTTAGAAAAACCTTTTGTACGCTCTAGAGGCCACATTTTTAGTCCGAAACTTAAAAGTTGGTCAGAATGTTTGTCTGGATAATATCTTGAGAGAGTTCAAAAATGGGTAATGTTGGATCAAAAACTAGGTCACTAGGTCAAATCTTCGAAAACCTTGTTTACTTTCTAGAGGCCTCATTTTTAATGCAATACTCATGAAACTTGGTCAGAATATTGGTCTTGCACCAGTTTGCAAGTGGGTCATTTCGGGTCAATAACTCATGAAAATCTTGGTAGAATGTTTGTCATAATATCTCAAAAGAGATTGAAAATGGGTCATGTTTGGTCAAATGACTCAGGTGAGCGATTTCAGGGCCATCATGGCCCTCTTGTTTAAAAAGGTACGAGAGATCAGTTGTGCTTCAGAACACCTCATTAAAAACACCGTGTCTTTTTTGTCAAATTCCTTGTTGCGATACCTTTAATATTTACATTTGGAGCTGCCGGATGCTTCTGAGGTCTCAGACTTCTCACTTTCTGTTTGCTTCAAAGATTTAATAAAGAAACAATACATTTTCTCCGATTTTAGGCATCGACTGATCTTTGAATCGCAAAATTACTTAACTTGTTTGAAACTTTAAGCATTTGTAGACCACAAATTAGATGTAGCTCAACTGATGGGATTTTTCTTTGAAAGAGTAGAAAACAGCAGTGGTTACCAGCATTTTCTCCTTATCTCACCATCTTTTCAAAAGCTGTTTTCCTAAAAGTCATATGAACACCAGATTGTGTTATAAACGGTTAATCCTTTACCAAACAACCCCAAACTTTAACAACCTGAATAAGAGACCTTTTTAAAGCATTGTGAGAATGAGAGAAAATGTTGGTAGCCAGCATTTCCTTCTTTCCCCTTAATGTTTTCTGTCTTTGTATAGACAAATCTCATCACATTCTTGCAAATGCTTTCAGATTCTATAAGTATGAATTGTCGTTTGGTAAAGGGTTAACTCTTTACCACACAATCCCCAGTTTTAATGACCCTAAGAAAAGAGCCTTTTGAAAACATTGTAGGAAAAGGAGAAAATGCTGGTGACCAGCATTTTCTCCTTTTCCCACAATGTTTTCTACCCTATCAAATAGAAATTCCATCACTTGAGCCATGTTTAAATTGTCATCTGCAAATGCTTTCAATTTGGGTGTGTCTACATTTTTGTCGTTTGGTAAGGGGTTAAAAGATTCTTAGTATTGACCACAAATATCTTGCATACATCTTGTAAAAATCCTTGGCAAATGCTGTCAGCGACAGCTTCAGCTTCCTTTTCCAAAGATATTATCATTAGTGGATAGGATATGAACACTTCCTTCTCAATCTATGGGATTTATGTTCTTGTGCAGTGTATCTTAATCCCTTCCGAAACAGTCCACAATTCTTATAATCCTAAGAAATACAGCTTCTGAAAAGATGGTTAGAAACAGAGAAAATGCTAATAATCAGTATTTTCTACTTTTCCTACAATGTTTTCTACCCTTTCAAAGGTTCATCATGCAATTTGAGCCACATTTAAATTACTGTGTGCAAATACTTTCTGTAGGGTAACTAGAATTCAAACATGTAGTGAAATATTTGAACCATGCTCTGTGAAAAGGGGTCTTAATGCATCTGCAAAAAGTATCAACTCATGTCAGACTGTGCAGTCCACACAGGCTGACATGGGTCGAAATTTTTCGTTATCCATAAATTTTCTGTATGTCCAGGGACCGTTCTGTTTAGGATCCAGTTGGTTTTTAGACAAAATGGATTTTGTGGATGCATAATTGTACGATAACTTGCTTGGTATCATGCATCACAGAAATGCATTAAGCCCCCTTTTGCCAGAGCTTGGCTCATTTTATTGTACTTTTCAGTCTATCACAACAACAACAACTGGGAACCAGACTGTGCAACAACAAATAATAATCCAGCCTCCACCACCAAAGAGTGTCAAGAACAAGTCTATGTGGTGTAAACCATTAGTACAAACCAAGGCCACTGCGTGTAGACCTCATACACAAACTAAAGAGATACAAACAGGTACGGAAACTTTATTAGCAACCTGGAAGTGGCAGGGAGAGTGTATGTGTTTTGCCCAAATTCTGAAGACCTCCTAATGAAATAGGGATATTCAGTGCTAGCTCTGGCCCAAGTAAAATAATGGCCAACAATTTTTTCTTGAAAAAAATAATAGACAAATTAAGCGTGCAAAGTTTGGTTTAAAAGAAAAGACATGCACATGTAGCATTAACTTTGTTTTTTACTCGTAGTTTCAAACTTTCATTCACATAATCATTTCCATTACAATAATAATAATAAAAAAATGGTCATATATATTTACTCTTACCTTGTAGAAAATATTGTGGGAAAGGAGAATTTGCTCTATGCCATTTCCTGGGATAGTGCTCCCTCCCACAATAGTTATATAAAAGCATAAAGGCTTTTAGGTCCTAGTTTCTTTTGATGAATGGTTACTCCTTTACCAAAAGACAAAATTTCATTTTAATCTTACATTGTAGAAAATATTGTAGGAAAAGGAAAATTTGTTCTACACCATTTGCTAAGGATAGTTCTCCTTTTCCCACATTATTTGTATAAAAGCATACAGACAATTAAGTCCTAGTTTCTTTTGATGAATGGTTACTTCTTTACCAAACAACATTTTTTTTTTTATTGTAATAAATGATACGCACAAGTAAAGGAGAAAATTTTCTGTTACATGATGAATTACTTCCCTTTATTATCTGTTGACCTTAATTATTTTCTAATAAGGTCAATAAGGAGGATAAAATGTCTTAAATAAAGTCATTCATCGATAGTACCTAAACAGTGAAGTGGACGAGGTTATCAACCTAAGCCTTTAAATTTAATTTGAATTTTCATACTGCTATTCACTGGTACCACTGCTAAATCCAATACTGTAAATGCAGTTAAATTTTCCTTAGTTTATCATCTTTTTTAATTGGCGATAGTTTTCGTTTAGGACGACCCATGTTGACGTATAAGTGAAGAATGAGAAGATTTTAAGGGTTCAAGAACAAGATTTATTAGAATAATGTCAACATGTCAATTAAATTCAATTATGAATTATTGTTTTCTTTTTGTTCGCCGACATTTAAACAGCGCCGATTTACGTTAGCAATGTAAACGAATTTATGATATCTAATTGGTTTCCTGTAATCGCCATTGCCGTTTCTGGTGGTATTGAAATCCAAGGCATTCTATCACTGCGTAAAATAGTCAATCAAAATTTAACGTGAAATAAACAAATAATGGCGTTCTCCAATTAACGGCTTAGAATAACAACCGATAACATGACACGCGTTGTGAAATATACAAGCCAACTGTGACCTGTCGATTACCTAAGGTTGCGTCCGCCGAGGTGTGAAACAAGCGATTACCACATTTCCGGTGCAAATTAGCGCGTGATCCAGGCAAGTAAAGGGAATTTTACCCAACTTTTTTTGGGAAAATATTAATCGACAATTTTTATCGACAATTGGAAGAATTAATTGACAGCTGAATTAATTAATCGACAGTTGTCGATAATGTCAATTGGCAGCGCGAGCACTGGATATTGAACATTGAGTACGATTTAGTAAAAGTGAAAAAGTGGTGACAAAAGCAGATATTGCATTGTAAAGCAGTTCCTCTTATTGCCACCATTTTTAAAAGTGATGTACTGCAAGACAAAAAATGCCTAAAATATTATCATATTTACATGTGTATTTTACCCTTTGTTAGATAATCTTATGCTATATGGACCTTTAGGTATAAATCTTTTAAAAACACTATTGATTAAGTGGAAAAATGCTACAAGACAATATTTTCTCATTTACCCCGCAATGTTTTCTACCTTTTCAAAGATTATTCACTTCCTTGCAGACGAAATATTTAATGTGACTTGGACAGTGATATGGCATTAAATTGGTATAAAAATGGTGAGAAAAAGAGAAAATGCTGTTAACTAGCATTCCCCTTATTTCCCACAATGTTTTCAAAAGACCTCTTTTCTCCGGTCAACTGGGTCATTTGTGAAAGGTAAAACTATCAAATTGTTTTTTTTTACCTTTTATAGAAGGCAAAGCCCAACCTGACAAAGTATTTGTGCCTGTGCCCGTTCCCATTTACTGTCCAACACCATTGTCCATGTATACTGTGCCAACTCCTGTGCTGGTACCCGTCCCAGTACCTGTCCCTGTTCCAGTCTTCATACCAACAACCAGGAAAAGTTCTGCCAGTATATTGAAACAGATCAAGGTAATTCAGCAGTTTGAACTATTTAACTCTTTACAGACAACAAAGATTTAGGCTGTTGAAAGCATTAGCGGACGACAATATTCAAGTGACTCATCTTACGAACAATGTCCGTAACAAAGAAACAAATGAACAAATGCATAGCAGAAATACAGGGACTGGGCAGGATTTGAACCTAGAATGCCTGGACGAAAGGCCAATACCTTAACCACTGAGCTAAAAAGAATTCTCCATAACGCAGTTGTTAGGTATTGTATTTAAACCGGGATGAAGCCATCCATGAAGGAGTGGTCTCCCGTAACACACCCCCTCTTAAAGTCATCATTTATTGATGACTCAAAGCCTTATTAGGCAGAAAGTCCATTTTTGGACAACAAATGGGATTAATGGCTCAGTGGCCAATCCCGGACAAGCCCCAATCTTACGAACAATGTCCGTAACAAAGAAACAAATGAACAAATGCATAGCAGAAATACAGAGACCAGGCAGGATTCGAACCTAGAACGCCCGGATGAAATACCTTAACCACTGAGCTAAAGAAAATTCTCCCTAACGCAGTTGTTAGGTATTGTATTTAAACTGGGATGAAGCCATGCATGAAGGAGTGGTCTCCCGTAACACTCAAAAATTGAAATTTGTTTTGGGAAGGGTAGAAAACATTGTGGAAAAAGGAGAAAACGCTGGTTACCAGCATTTTCTCCTTTTCCCACAATGTTTTCAAAAGACTTCTTTCACAGTCGTGAAAACCCAGCATTGTTTGGTAAAGAGTTAACCCTTTACCACATAATCCTGTAATTTTACAACCCAGAGGAAGAATGCTTTTGAAAGCATTGTGGGAAAAGGAGAAAATGCTGGTAACCAGCATTTTCTCCTTTTTCCACAATGTTTTCTAACCTTTCAAAGACCAGTTCCATCTTTAGAATGACATTTATTTTGTCATCTGCAATGCTTTTAGTCTAGCTGAAACTTAGATTTTGTCATTTGGTAAAGCGGTATTATGCACAGGCATTACCTTATTTAAGGAATTGAAGAACAGTTTTCCTCATTTTATCCTAGCAAAAAGTTCAGTATTTTATACTTGTTCAAACTTTCACCTATCACATATCGCTCAGTAGCAGACACATTTCAGTCAGTCTTAGATGTGTGAGGCCTACCACACTTTTGGTCATTTTTTACGCTACGGTATGAAAACTTTGTATACAAGGATCTTTTAGCACCATTCTCTAGGGCAGATTCCTCATTGACAAGTCGTCAAATCTGCTTTGACGTAGATTACAGTTACTAAGTTATTTAGAAAATTCAGTTGTAACATGCTGCTCTTAAAAGATATCTTGTGACATTTTGAACTGCTATGCAAGTACATGATGTCTTAAACAAGATGACTTCACCATGTCATACAGATTTTGCCTTGCTTGTTTAACTTGGCACAGGTTAATTTTGCTCTAGCATAAAATTTGTAGATGTTAAAGGAAACTTTTTAAGATATCAGGCATTTCCGCATTCTTTTTACACCCCTCTGTAATTACTCTCAACATGTAATCTGCTATTATTGTTTTCTGTCGTGTCTAAACACTAAAAACAGAGAAATATTTGTATTCTTTGCAAAGTTTTTAAAGTTTTTCTGAGGGTATATGTTAGGTTTATAGCTTAGCCAATATCATAAATGATGTCATAATTGAAGATGTGTATCCACTATAAGAACGATTTACTAAGTTCTTCTGCATAGTAAAAAAGACATCGGTACTTGCATATTTTGAACAAAAGATTCTAGTTAATTAGATACTGGTTATAAATGAGAAACAGGATAAATTAAATAAATTGTTGATGTCTTGGATTTGAAAAGTTTATTTGGCTTGGCTGCGGAAATATATCTAACTTGCCTGTGGCTCACTGGATAAAATTCCTTCATCTTCCCCAACCCAGGACACCAACCATCTTTTCTCTATATATCAAATTAGACAAAAAGAAGTTGAGTCAAATGATAGGATTTGTTTTTGCAAGGTTTAAAAACAATGTATAAACTGGAGAACATGCTGGTTTCTAGGGTTTTCTCCTATCATAATTTTTTCAAAATCTGCTTTCTGTTAGTTTTTGTAAGAATATGGCATTATTTGGTATAGAGTAAAGATAATTAATCTAATTGGATGGCATACTGTGAAGAGTTGACCATGCATATATTGTATTTACTAGGAAATTCAAGAAAAGATTCCAGCAGATCCACTGGAAGCTGAGTTATTGATGATGGCAGAAGCTGTAGCTGGGAAAGGGGAAGATTCAAGTTCAGATTCTGATGAAGGAGAGACAGAAGGTACTCTAAATAATTATTATTATAGTTTTTGTTGGTCCATATCTTAACTCTATACCACATGACAAAAGTTAAAGACTAGTCCAAATTTAAAGCATGTGCAGATGACAAAATTAATGTGAAAAACTGAAATTTGTTTTGGGGAAGGATAGAAAACATTGTGGGAAAAGGAAAAATGCTGGTTACCAGCATTTTTCCTTTTCCAACAATGTTTTCAAAAGTCTTCTCAGAGCTGTTAAAAGTTGGGATTGTGTGGTGCAGGGTTAACTCTTCACCAGACATTTAAGACTTGTCCATATTGAAATCGTTCATGGATGACAGACTAAATTTGGATGAAATGGTGAGATCTGTATTGAATGGGTAAAAAAAGAAAAAGAGAAATTGCTGATAACCAGCATCTTTCATTCTTTTTGCTCTCAGTGCTTTGAAAAGTTGTTTGCTGCCTAGAGCTTTGCAAAAACTTGGTAGGAAATGCATTAATTTTTTGTCAGGAGTACCTAGGTTTTCTTATCTCTTTTTCTTATCTTTTCTTATCTCATTTAGGATTTAGGATTTGTAATCAATCCTTTGTTACACTGTAAAATTTTAGATTCATTCATATTGAAGGAATTTGCAGATGACATTTCAAAAGTTTTTCAAATGATAGTATTTGTCCTTGAATCGATGAAAAAACATTGTCTGGAAAAGGAGACAATGCTGGTTAGTAGCATTTTATCATTTTCAAACAATGTTTTCAAAAGCATTCTTTCTCAGGGTTGTTAAACAGGGGATTGTATGATAAAGGGTTAATCAGGAAAATCCCAGTTTGATATTCATCGGTGTTGTTTGTCAATCTATAGTACAGCACATTACAGAGTGGCAGCATAGTACTGAGGAAACTCTAGAATAAGAGAGCTTTTGCCATAATATGATTGAAATTCTGTGAATGCAGCATTATAGCTCATTCATATTTAATCCTTAGCATGCATAGAGCATGGTGAAAGACTTTTAAAGGTGGTTTAGATAAAGACCTTGGCCCGTATTCACCAACCACTGTGTTTCATTCTTGTCTAAACATAGATTTAGAAAGTAACACAACTTTTAAACTTTGAAAACTGTTGTGAACAAGACAAGGGTTAATCTAAAGAATGGTTGATGAATATGGACCCAGGCGGCACAGACCAGGGATTATAATCTTCACTACTCTGTCCAGTATTTTGAGATGAAAAAGACATTATGAGTTTAGAATTTAAGTCTCTCCTTGCATCTGAAAGTTGTTTTTATTATTATACCCCCGCAAAACAAATGTTTTCGGGGGTATACTGGAATCAGCCTGTCTGTCCGTGTGTCTGTCCGTCCGTGTGTCCGTCTGTGTGTCTGTGTGTGTACAAAATACTAGTAATTAAACTCCTCCTACAATTTTGCTACTATTGTATTGAAAGTTTGTTGATACATTGATCGTATCCTGAAGTTTTGCAAGACGCACTTTGCAATCATCTACTCCCTATTATTCAAGGGTAATCTCCCCTTGAACTTAGAAAATTTTTGGTTAAATTGCCTGTTTCTGTCAAAGCGCTGGTGGGGGTATTAAGTCACATTCAGTGACAGCTCTAGTTATACCGCCGCAAAACGAATGTTTTCAGGGATATACTGGAATCAGCCTGTCTGTCTGTTTGTCTGTCTGTGTGTCCGTCCGTGTGTCCGTCTGTGTACAAATAATTGCCTGTTTCTGTCAAAGCGCTGGCAGGGGTATTAAGTCACATTCAGTGACAGCTCTAGTTCTTTTTGGAAAAGATGCAGCTTGAAAAATAATTCTGTATGTTGAGAATTATCGATGTTGAAGGCAACAGTGAGGGAAAAAAATGAGCCATGCTCTGTCAAAAGGGGGCTGAATGAATCTGCAAAAAGTATTGACTCAGGTCAGCTTGCGCAGTTGATGCAGGCTAACCTGGGTCAAAACTTTTTTGACTTTGATAAATTTTCTGCACATTAAAGGACCATTCTGCCTCATTATTCAGTCTGTTATCATATAGAATAGATTTTATGTATCCATGATTTTATCATAACTTGCTTAGTACAATGAATCACAGAGATGCATTAAACTGTCTTCGCCAGGGCATGGCTTAAATGTATTGTGTGAGACTGAGCTGGGCTTAGTTTCAGCTCTTTCTTCATCCACATACTCAAACATGTACTAGATCAACGAATTTCCATTTATTCCCACATCTGATAGTGATTACTGACTAACCCCTGTCCAGCCTGAAACATGCCTATACTTTTCCTGATTCGATGATATATCGTTAAATATTCTTTCAAGCACCTGCCACCAAGGAAGTGCCATCAGGAACTACTGGTGGAGAACTGGGTGAAGACATGTTGCAGATGGCATTAAGAATGGCTTCAGAAATGTCAGACGAGCCTGTCATGGACCTGGAAACCTCTCTTGAACCGGTGGCTGTGAATACAGGTAGCTGAACCTTACCCTGCTTACTTTTTTTTTTTATCAGATGATGAAATATAAAGCATTTGCTGGCAACAAATTAAATGTTAACCGGAAAAATGAAGTTTGCCTTTTGTAGGGTAGAAAACATTGTTGGAAATGAAGAAATTTATCGCCCAATGTTTTCAAAGGCCATTCTCAGGGTCGTTGAAAGTCGAGATTGTGTGTTAAAGGTTTAACTCACCTTCTGTCATTTATCAGCAGACCCTTTTTGAAATTGTTTGGGCTAAAAGAGAAATTGCTCTTCATGATATTTTTTTCTTTTAGCACAATGTTTTCACTTGTGCTTATGTCTGAATTTGAGTTATGTTGACTATCCCTAATTTACAAAAATGTAAAATTATGTTTCAAAGTTCAAAGTATGTTCAAAAGTTAAAAGTACCTACATTTTACCATTTCAATGCCAGGAACAGATTGAGATGATTTTCACAGACAATGTATGCCTAGATCAGAATGTAGAAATGAAGCAGTCTGGTCTTGGATATGTTCTGTCTGATAGTTAGATTAAGAAGAGTATTGCTAAAGAAGGGAGCCTTGAAACTTTTTCCTTGTATGAGGAGTCGCGGCAGGCTGATCTGGGTCCAAATTTTCTGCACTTTCAAGACAAATCCTATCATTTTAGCTGCATTTGATCCTTTCGTTTTTTAAACTGTCCGCAAAGAAAACATTTTTCTCAGGATCAAACATAAACCAACAGCGCGAATTCAGCGTTCCACTCAAGGTCTAAAATGATCTTTTTTTCTGTGATCTAGATCTACTTTTGTTTCAATCCATTTCTTTATAGCTTTATATTATGACTCCGCTCCTCCCTGATCAGACGTTATTTTGAAGCTATGCAAGCTTTGTCTGCTCCTTTGTCTATGTAAACATAGCGACTTATTTTCGGTTGTCATCAGAATGAAACTATGGTATTCAAGAAAAAGAGCTAGACATAACAAAATTCTTGCTTAAAAATCAAATACTCGGACAAAATGATAACGATCATGATAAAATTCACAACTTATATCCTTGACGACAAAATGGCCTGTGGACTCTGGTCTACTAACTCTATTCTCCGTTCGATTTGGTTTTCCCAGTGAAAATACTGACTACCGCGCATGCGCGACTGTCTGCCTGTTGACAATTTAGAAATAAATTATCGCTGGTTGAACAAAATCACAAGTTATGTAAGTGATCTTTTTCGACGAACAGCATGTTAGGTCGATTTTTGTCACTTATGCAAAGCATTTTAATTGATACTTGAACTAATTGTCTCGATTTTTGCACTAGACCATTCAGGCTAGCTGGACGCAGTTCTACTAACCCGAGCCGACTGTTTTGCTAGACAATGTCGTTCGGACGTGCCTTAATGTCGAACCCTGCTTTGAATATGGATGGGTTTTACATTCTGTTGTTTGGCAGATATTGATATAATGTTCTTTGATTCAGATCCACCTCCACCACCACCTCCGCCAGTTGAAAAAGAAGTTGAGCCCGAAGATGATGAGGAGTATGTCCCCACTACAAGGTCAAAGAGGGGTCGGGGCAGTGCAAAGAGATCATCAAGAGCTACACCACGACGGAACCCTAAGCGTCAAAAAACAGAAACACCACCCCAACCTCAGTATCATGAACCAACCCCTTCCCCGCCCCCTGTTCAAGCCCCGCCTCCAGATGCCAATTTCCATCTGAAGTATACTTACGGTGTGAATGCATTTAAACACTGGGTGACACAGAAAAATGCTCAGTTAGAGCAAGCCGTGAAGCCAGGGAACACTCGGCAATTGAAAACATTTAAGACAGATATTTTACAGTGTACTGCTGATGAATTGAATTATGCCTTGTGTTTGTTTGTGAAAGAAGTCAGGAAACCAAATGGAGAAGAGTATGCAGTGGACAGTATATACTATCTGTGTTTAGGTGTGTATTTTTTGTTTTACTTCATTAGCTCAGCTGTTTTCGGAGATATTATCAAGGCATTGTCATAGCCCTGTTGTCTGCGTCGTCATATGCCTCTGCATTGTTGTTGTTGTGCAAAAACTTTGACATTTTATCACTCTCCACAAAATATGCAGTGTTATTGTTGATCTTCACTGTCACCATGTAGAGACGTTTTTCCAGGAATAAGCCTTGAAATTGCTCTATATCAGTTTCTTTCTGGATATGTTTTTATCTAGCATACTTAGGTTAAGCCTTTAATACTCAATCCAGACTTACAACAACCTTCTGCAAGAGGACTTTTGAAATCATTGTGGAAAAGTAGAAAATGTTCCTTGGCAATACTGTTTGAATATTTCTTCATCTGTACATCTGTGTCAAGTGTAATACATCCAAACTAAAAAGGAAAAAAAGTTTATTGAAGATTGTGAGTTTCCTATTTTCCATTTAAAAAAGAAAAGAGAAAATAGTAGATTGCTGATTCTATATTTTACTCAAGTATCATGAAGTCTTGACACGTCTAACAATACCTCTATTTTTGATGATCAGGTATACAGCAGTACTTATTTGAGAGCGGACGAATAGACAATGTTTTTACTGACATGTACTATGAGAGATTTACAGAATGCCTGAATGAACTGTTATGTAGATATGAACCCAAGTTGAATCAAGCAGGTAAAATCATGGATCTGCGATCTTGGGTATGAGATTTAAGCAGACTTTTTTCACCCATTTCCAGTGTATTGAAATTTCTTCTTCCCTTCGTAAAGAGAGAAAACCTATACCACATAGTCTGATATTTGTCTCACCATTTTATACCCCATACACTGTTAAATTCTTTCACACAAGATGAGGTTTTAGAATTGTGTAGTTTTAAAGCATTTGTAGACGAGAAATTAAATAGTGCTGAAATGATCGGACTTGTCTTTGACAGGGCAGAAAACCTTGTAAAGGAGTAAATGCTGGTTACCAGCATAATTTTTGAGGCATGATTGACATTCATGTGTTTGATTATTAATTATATGCCCATCGAAGACGGGACGTATTATGGGATCACCCATGGCGTACGGGTGGGCGGGCAGCGTCCAGTTCTTTGTCCAGAGCATAACTTTGTCATCTCCAGTCCGATTGACTTGAAACTTGATATTTGTGTTTTTTGCAATAATACAGAGTGCAGTGCGAAAGAACTATAACTCTACCTGGTGTTGTCTGAGTTATTTCCCTTTAATCGTCATTTTTACAGCATTTTCTGCTTGTCTGGAGCATAACTTTGTCATCTCCAGTCGGATTGACTTGAAATTTGGCATTTGTGTTTGTTGCAATAATACAGAGTGCAGTGCGAAAGAACCATAACTCTACCTCGTGCTATCTGAGTTATTTCCCTTTGATCATCATTTTCACAGCATTTTCTGCTTGTTCAGAATATAACTGTCATTTTTAGTTTGAACATCTTCAAATTTGGTATGCATGATTGTTGAAGAATTATGGAATGCACTGTGCAAGAACCCTAACTCTTCCTAGCACGAATTTTGAGTTGTTCCCCCTTTGATCTTCATTTTTATAGCATGTCTTGCTTGTCTGGAGCATAACTTAGTCATCTTTAGTAGGAATGACTTGAAATATGGTATTCTTATTTGTTGCAATATTTGGAAGTGCAGTGCTCAAGAATTGTAACTCTACCTCGTGCTGTCTTTGAGTTATTTCCGTTTGATCGTCATTTTTACAGCATTTAGTGCTTGTCCGGAATATAACTTTGTCATCTCAAGTCAGAACGACTTCAAACTTGGTATGAATGCTTGTTGCAATATTACGGAGTGCAGTGCACAAGAACAATGACTCTACCTAGCTCGGATTTTGAGTAATTCCACTTTGATCTACATTTTTACAGTCCAGTTCTTTGTCCTGAGCTTACTTTTGTCATCTCCAGTCAGATTGACTTGAAACTTGGCATTTGTGTTTGTTGCAATAATATGGAGTGCAGTGCGAAAGAACCATAACTCTACCTCGTACTGTCTTTGAATTATTTCCCTTTGATCGTCATTTCTACAGCATTTTCTGCTTGTCCGGAATACAACTTTGTCATTTTTAGTCTGAACATCTTCAAATTTGGTATGCATGATTGTTGAAAAATTACAGAGTGCCATGCACAAGAACCATAACCCTTCCCAGCACGAATTTTGAGTTATTCCCCCTTAGATCTTCATTTTTATAGCATTTCTTGCTTGTCTGAAGCATAACTTTGTCATCTTTAGTAGGAATGACTTGAAATATGGTATGTTTATTTGTTGCAATATTTGGAAGCGCAATGCTCAAGAACTGTAACTCTACCTCGTGCTGTCTGTGAGTTATTTCCCTTTGATTGTCATTTTTACAGCATATAGTGCTTGTCTGGAATATAACTTTGTCATCTCAAGTCAGAACGACTTCAAATTTGGTATGAAAGTTTGTTGCAATATTACGGAGTACAGTGGGCAAGAACAATAACTCTACCTAGCGCGGATTTTGAGTAATTCCACATTGATCTTCATTTTTACAGTATTTCTTGCTTGTCCGGAACGGAACTTTGTCACCTCAAGTCAAATTGACTTGAGACTTGGTAAACATGTTTGTTGCAGTTACGAAAAGTGCAATGCACTGGAGCCGTAACCTTACCTAATGCCCTTTTTGAATTATTCCCTATTCATTATTATTTTTTTTTTTTAGCTTTTCATGCTTCTCTACAATATAACTTTGTCTTTTCATGTTGGAATGACCTGAAACTTTATATGCATGTTTCCTTAACATTAGAGGAGACATTCATGCCTATTTCAATCACTTACATGATTTCTGCTGCACTACTATTTTCCTCTACCTGCCCTTTACGATTATTATCCCCCCTCGACAACTGGCGGTGGGACGGGCGTATCTTATGACAATTCGCCGCTCTTGTTCATTAAATGTCATGTCATGGAAAAAGGGGGCTTGACAAATATTTTCATTATGGACCAATATCTCTTTCACTACAGGACAAAATGTAATTAAACTTCATCTTTATTAAGCCACGGACAATAGTTATTTGATTTTATTTCATGAAATGCCATGTCATGAAAAAAGGGGGCTAAATGTATAATTTCATTATGGACCAATAACAGTTAGTTCGCCCATTCGTCCGCCTGGACAGATATCTTCTAAAGTCCTGGACGAACATTTATGAAACTTCATGCATGTCTTCCATAGGATAGTCCGTTGATACAATTTTCTTTTATATATAATGACGTGTCATTGAAAAAGGGGGCTTGATGTATATTTTCATCATTTGTTTTCATTTAATGAAATGCCATGTTATGGTAAAAGGGGACTTAATGTATAATCTCATTATGGACCGCTTATATATTTTTCATTTAATGAAATGCTGTGCCATGGAAAAAGGGGGCTTAATGTGTAATTTTATCATGGACCATTAACAAAAAGGCCACATGTTCATGCAACACACAATACCTCTAATATGTTTGTATCAAAAAAGGTCTTTTTCGGCGGGGGATATCATTTCACCGAAATTGCTTGTTTGTTGCAATATTTGGAAGTGCATTGCGTAAGAACTGTAACTCTACCTCATGCTGTCTGTGAATTATTTCCCTTTGATCGTCATTTTTACAGCATTTAGTGCTTGTCCGGAATATAACTTTGTCATCTCAAGTCAGAACGACTTCAAACTTGGTATGCATGTTTGTTGCAATATTACAGAGTACAGTGCACAAGAACAATAACTCTACCTAGCGCGGATTTTAAGTAATTCCACTTTGATCTTCATTTTTACAGTATTTCTTGCTTGTCCGGAACGGAACTTTGTCACCTCAAGTCAAATTGACTTGAGACTTGGTAAACATGTTTGTTGCAGTTATGAAAAGTGCAATGCACTGGAGCCGTAACCTTACCTAATGCCCTTTTTGAATTATTCCCTATTCATTATTTTTTTTTACAGCTTTTCATGCTTCTCTACAATATAACTTTGTCTTTTCATGTTGGAATGACCTGAAACTTAATATGCATGTTTCCTTAACATTAGAGGAGACATTCATGCCTATTTCAATCACTTACATGATTTCTGCTGCACTACTATTTTCCTCTACCTGCCCTTTACGATTATTATCCCCCCTCGACTACTGGCGGTGGGATGGGCGTATCTTGCGACAATTTGCCGCTTTTGTTTCTCTGTGACTTAAACTTGAGAATTTCTCATTTAATAAGTTATAATTATAAGTTTTATGACTGAAATTTCTTTTTCTGCCACAAAGTTTTCAAAATTGTCGTGTTGAAAGATGGTAAGAAATGTTTGTTTATTGTATACACAGGGCAGCTTGTATGTCGGATAGAAGAGGAACACTTATGGGAGTCCAAACAGCTGGGTGCCCATTCCCCTCATGTCTTACTGAATACCTTGGTCTACTTTAATACCAAATACTTCATGCTTAAAACCTCAGAAGATCATCTCAAACTATCCTTTACACACATCATGAAGCATTGGAAGAAGACAGCCAATGGAAGAGGATCTGGTGTGGGCGTAAATCAGGGGCGGAGTGTTTATTTGAGATATTACTGCCCCACCCCACAAACTAGAGGTTGGCTCATGTTTTATTTTACTTCTTAGATCTGACCTACAAACTTATGAAAATGATTTCATTCACTCAGTAATCTCGGGGTAGAATACCTTTGGTTGCTGGTATTGATACCAAAAAACGAAGCTAAAAAGAGTTGGAAATTTAGGACTCTAGAGACAAGGGTGGAGAATATATTCCGAAATAAGTCACTAATGCTAGGTTCCCAAAACTGATTAGATTAACTCGATCTTCCCAATCACCTGAATTCCCTACCAAGCTTGAACAAAGGCATGTACACGACTTCTTCCAGACCTCTACTCTATAGTACACAACCCCAACGCAATCATTCACAATTCATCCATAGTGTCAACCCAACAACTACTCTGATCTCTGCTTGATCATCCAGACCCATACACAACCCCTGCACGATCTGTACTCGATGAACTGGACCTCTGCTCATTCTCTTCCCAATCTTCATCCAACCAGAATGTCATGGTCTTGGGTGAAAGGAATGGGCTTCTGACCCCTGGTATGCTTGGCCAGCGAGTCAATAGGAGGTGTAGGTGGAGCTGACTGCTGGCTCTCATTCTTTCCTTTCTGAGCGGGGTATGGAGGCGTTGGGGTTCCGACTTCAGCATCTACAAATGTATATGCAGGAGTCACCTTTCTGCCTTTTCTCAGCATCTTTTTAGGTACTGTTGTAGATAGATGTTGTCTCTTCCAGTTCTAAGCAGCATGTGAGAGATCGGTGCACCATTATTACATGTAAATCATGTCTTAGTCACGTGTGCTCATGTATGGTCAAATAGCAAACGACAAGTGGTCAAGTGCGGTCGGGTAGCAGTCAAATTCATCTGGACAACAGATGGAATAGGGGTCACGTTGATCGGGGAGCGATCGGGTATTACCCGAGTAAAGGTCGAGATGATCAGGTACAGATTGGGTAAATGATTTCATCCTGACCAAACTAGATTGCTACATGTTTATTTCCCGATCAACTCGACTGTCTACTCTATCAATACCCAGTCGTTTCCTGATGGCTTCTAGAGCACTTGCAGTGCTCTCAATAAGCGGACGTCAACGTATATTATGTCCAAATTTTGAGAAAAAACGTTGGCATTTTGAAAGTCGGACGTCTTTTTTACGTCCAGATTTTGACAAAAACGTCTTAGAATTTCAACCCGGACGTTTTTTCAAAAAACAATGCACAAAGGTTTTGACGCATGTGGACAATTTCAATGTCATCTATTCAATGTCAGGAAGGCGCTTTACAAAGAGTCTCTAATCATGTTAAAGCGTTTTGGTGATCCAGATTACGGTGTAGAGATGACAATTACACATATGCGATTGTTTATCCAATTATGACCGGATTATGGTAAGTGTTTAATTGGTCGGTCAAATTATGATTGGTACGTAATCAACCGTCTAAATTTGACTGCAGCTGTAGAAATTAACGGATAATTGCAATTAATAAGACACGCAACCAAATATCGGGGAATGTTGTTTGTTTGCAAACATGCAACATGAAAGAAATCGAAATAATCAAGTAATATCAATTATTTGTCCAACTCTTTAAATATCGGCAGATTATAGTTTCGATACGCATTTCTTTTGGGTATTATGCAGCGCACTTTGGCAAATTTCTTTAAAAAATCATCGTGCGATGTGATCATCATTACGAAGGAAGCCACGTCTATCAGAGATACGTCTTTTCCAAAATCCACTAAGAAACTGAAAGAAAATCATGCACATCAAAAAATTCGAGATAGATGGTTTAGCATGTTCACTTTGAAACAAATGATGAAAGAAATTATTTATTTTTAATTTAAAGTACCATGGCCCATCATTGCCAGCTAATCACAGATCATAATCAGTGTTGTTATAGATATATGCATTTCTAACCCTATTATATGGTTATTCTAAGAACATGTCTTTCTGGATAAAACTTTAGAGTAATCACAACATAGGGTTTGAAATTAGAATTGGACATTCCGCGACACAATCAAAATAAATCTAAGCCTATGACCACATTGACCGATGCGGAAAAAAAAAATCCTGATTTTTAAAAAAATTCCTAAAATTTAAACATGGAATTACAAAAATTCCTGAAATGGGCCCTTATTGAGAGCACTGGCACTTGGTTACTTGATCTCTTCTAGAATTTTTTTGACAAGTCAAAAATTTTTGGGTAGGAAGCCAGCACTATGCTGCCCAAGGTAGACCTTCTCGACCACTCCTGCCAAGCCAGACCAGTTCCCCATTGTTTGATCTGACTTAATCAAGTTGATCTGATTGGCAGTGGGAACCTAGCAAAAGGCAAAATTCTTGATAAGAAGAGACACGCTTTAGAACAGTGACCATACCTCTCTAATACAGGTGTGACTGTATTTTGTTTAACATACTTCAAATTGGTTGTTTATTTAAATGTTTTTCTTTGTTTGCTGGTTATTCATTATTGACTTAACTCTTTACCAAACAACAAGATGTTGGACTCATCCAAATTGAAAGCATTTGCAGACGAAAAATTTAATGTTGCTAAGATGACAATTTCTGTCTCTGATAGGGTAGAAAACATTGTGGGAAATGGAGAAAATGCTGGTTACCTGCATTTTCTCCTTTTCCCACAATGTTTTCTAAAGCCTTCTCTTTCAGGGTCGTTAAAAGTCGGGATTGTGTGGTAAAGAGTTAAGCTTCACTTCTTACAGATGTAATAAGACAGTGTTTTAACTTTTGGGCCTTCATCTCTTCACTACAAAACATATTTTTAGACTAATCCAAAGCATTTGTACATGACAAATCCAATGTCAATGTAAAGATCATTTCCATGTCCGAAAGGAGAAAATGCTGGTTTTCAGCCTTTTCCCCTTTTTCCACAGTGTTTTCAAAAGCTATCTTCCTCAGAGTCATCAAAACACAGGATTGTTTGGTAAAGACTTATGTTAAATAAAGCATATACATGTATTTTCAAGATGAAAGCAAAATTTGTAATTCAGGCTATTTTGACCTTTATCTCTGAACATTGGACTATGACTACACTCTTGGCAGTCTGACACAGATCGATTGTGGCATCAAAAGCTAGCTTTGTTGCAATTAGTGTGGAAAAAAGTAAAAAAGTTTAGTAACAATCTGGTAGTTCAGTATTTGCTCTTATTAATTTACAGAGAACTCACAGAAAAAGAAGAAAGAAGAAATGCCAGTCTATGAACAAACTGAAAACTTGGACAACCCTCTGCGGTGCCCTGTTAAACTCTATGAGTTTTATCTCTCAAAATGGTTAGTATTTTTTCTGGTATTAGATCTATGTAACTTGTTATTGCACATATACAAGTTTTTATGTACCAGAAGTAGCAAATGTTTTAAAGCACTATGGGAAAAGGGGTTTTTGCTTGTTACAAGCCAGGGTTGCATCTACAGTGTGCCCTAGTGGGATTGCTGCAAATTTTTGTGTTTGCCCCCCCTATTTATCAATTCACCGTGGGCATATCCCACAAAATTAAGTCTCAATTTCAACTAACAGTCTTTATCTCGTAGTTCATCACTCATAAAAAGATAATTCAGACAGATAAAATCTAACAAGGGCATTAATAACTACCAATTCAAAAAGTTAGACCTGTCATTCCACCCAAATAATAGTTCCTAGTCAGTGTCTCTTCATTAACTCAACCCAAATTTACCATATATGGATAACATGTATTCCAAATATGATTACGATTACTACAGAGAGCCTGCTAAAAAAGAATAATGTCACTAGCACAAGCTCTACATTCTGATGATTTGCCAACGTAATTCCTGTGTGTGACGTCATTGAGGTGTGTGTTCCCCATCGATTTCCAAATAGAATAATCCAAAGCAATCTCAATCGCAATTTTCGGACATTTTATTTCTGGGATAAATAACTATATATGGGTTATACCATTTTTAAAATGGGAGCTCTGATAGAAATGAATGTTCTCCTTGAACTGTCGAGCCACACGTTACATTTTGATATGCTGGAAAATGGCGACTTTGTTGCATTATTTCACCAAGACTGCCAAGAGGAAATCGCCAGACAGGACAGTGGAAAATACTCAGGATGGCACTAGCGATTCTAGTACTAGCGATGCTGTGGAGACTCTGGTCACAAAAAAGAAGAGATATGCTTTTATGGAGTCCTGGAAGGCCACTTGGCCATGGCTCAAAGTTGACTCAAGATTTAAAAATAAAATGTTTTGTGCTTGATGCATTAGGATTAAAAAGTGCAACTTTTTCACTATTGGATGTAGTAACTTCAGACCATCGACACTGGATGGGCATGTGACATCTCCTCCCGACTAAGAAGCCTAGCATGACATAACTTCACGTACCAATATGGAGACTTCAACCAAAAACGTTATTAACAAAAAGACTTAATTGCTGTCTTGAATGGCTGGATATGTAAATAGAACTGGAAACTTTGTGAACAAAACATTTTTCATTGTATTTCAGTGACTTTTACAGTCAAATATGTCATTCCTTTAAATGGACATATTATTAAGATCTAGACCTATGTGAAATATGACAGTGACTTAGGAAGTACTGATTAAGTACAGTGTATATTATAAATGTAAGGTTCAATATGATGCTAAAGAAAGACTATATTATAGAAATTACTTTCTTACACTTGATTAGGCAGTCAGTTTCCAACAAAGACTTTTGTACAGAATAATCAAGGGGATATATAATTCTTAAAAGATAACATACATGAATCGTGTATAAATTGATAGTCATTAGTATAAACAGTCTTAAAGCACATAAAAATGGTCTTGATATACATCCCCCCAAATTATGTTCATTGCCCCCAAAATTCAGAAATTATTGGGAGCATTTCCCCCAAAATTGCCAATTTCTAGATGCATCCCTGCAAGCTAAGTTTGAATGAGATGTATACTGGAATTTGGTTGTCTGTCTGTTTATCCATCCATAGATGCAGTGTTGTGTCCTCCTCTTCCATTGATTTCAACTAATGTGGCCAAAATTGTAATGGAAGGCTTCCCACCATAATTATGATAAAATTTTCTTTTTCTTCTCTTTCATAAAACTGATCATTGGATTGCCTAGCACAATTTCTGATACTTTTCCAATCAATGTAGAGAAAGGTCAGACTAAACATAATAGATTACATGTATGATGTGATCTTGAATCTTTCTTGACATTTTGTAACTAATGCTAAGTTTACATAAGCCACGATGCTCAAGATTTGAGAGAAGCGTGGCGAGCGTGTGGGTTCATGGGATCGAATTGTGTTGATCTTGAGGGAACTTGGTGCTATTGGGATAATCGTAAGGATCTTCACAAAATTTTTGATGGACAAAAATTTTGCTATGATTACACCGATTAAATATTAATCTACAAGCTTCAGAGGTTTGTTACGATAACTAAATCGATTCTGGTAAAGACATACCATAATTTTCATTATGTTCTCTTAAGTTCTCTCTAGTTCTCTAACGATTACTACGATATGCTACGACTTGTGTCAATGATTTGATTGGGATTATTACTTTTGCGCACAATTTGGGTATAATTTGATGGCATGGGTCACCCATCCTCTTACCGTGTTTCAAAGTACACCAAGATCAACTACGATGGACCATCAAGGTCTGATAAGCTGCATTAAGGTCTGTTAAGTTGTGCTACCCTCTACTGCGATTTCTATGTTCTATTTCACTCTCCCAAGATTAACAATAAATCAGGATAATCGTGACAAAATTTTTGATGGACAAAAACTTAGTCACGATGCATATGATCATCATGATTGTGCCACATTCACTCAAAATTAACATGATTAGGTCCGATAATGCCACACACCCACCACACTTCTCTCAAATTGTAGACATCGTGGCTGATGTAAACGCTGCAATGTGTTTCACTACTTCAAAAACGCAATGAATCGTGGAGTTCTGCGATGTTTTGGAATCGTAGACATCATGGTTTATGTAAACGCAGTATTAATCTGCAGGATTGTGGTATTGACCTGCCCTGCCAAGTGGTAAAAATTTCAGACTTGTCCATGTTTAAAACACTTGCAGATTATAATGTAAATGTGGCTCAACTGATGACACTTGTCCTTGTAAGGATACCAGCGTTTTGTCTTTTTCTCGAATTGTTTTCAAAAACCATCTTCCTTCGGGACGTTAAAACACGATTGTTTGGTAATGGGTTTAAAAGAAAGTGTAATAATTGTAATCAGATTTACTTTACTATTTCGTTTTATTGCAGCCCAGAGAGCATTAAAAATCGCAATGACACATTCTACCTAATACCAGAAAGATCTTGTGTTCCTGACAGCCCAGTTTGGTACTCTACAACAATGCTGGGCATTGATGCCATGGCCAAGATGTTAAACAGAATCCGATTGGTCAGAGAGATACAGGAAGCTCATTTGCATACACAGCCAATTTATATCTAATCCAGTGGTAGTGATTGGTGATTGGCTGGTGAACTACTGCATTGTTATTTGCATTTAAGACCAATTTACATTTAATCAGTGACAATGCTTGTTAATTGGTTGAAAACAAAATACTGAAAAACTAATTTGCTTACACTTTTTTGTGCATTAAGATCAGTAATACAGATTTGTTTGAGTTTGGATGAGTTTAATGATGACACTCTTTACCAAACAACACATTTTACACTCTTCCAAATGGAAAGCTTCTGCAGATGACATAACTGAAAGTGAAATTAATGAATCAAAGGTTTTTTGCCAAATTAGAAAACAAAATGGAAAGAGGAGAAAATGCTGGTTACTAGCATTTTCTGCTTTACCCACAATGTTTTTAAAAGCCTCTCTGCCAGTGTCTTTAAAGATCAGGATTGTGTAGGAAAGGGTTAACCTTTTACCAAGCAATCCCTGGTTTTTACGACCCAGAGGAAGAAACCTTTTGAAAACATTGTGGGAAAAGGAGAAAATGCTGGTAACCAGCATTTTCTCCTTTTCCCACAATGTTTTCTACTCTTCTGAAGTCAAGCTTCAAGTTTTGAGTCACGTTTATTTTGTCGTCTGCAAATGCTTTGAATTTGGACAAGTCAAAAATTTTGTCGTTTGGTAAAGAGTTGAACTCTATACAGACTTACATTAAAACTTAAGATTTGTCCATTTCAAAAGCATTTGCAGATGCAATATAAAATAATTCAATATTAGTTTTTTCATGAACATTGGCGTGTTCTGATTGGCTGAAAAAAATTTTTCATAGCTCCATGAATAAAAAAATTAAGCAGTGCCGGAACTACTTTTGCAGTTAAGCTAAATGTAAACAAACATGTATACATCTACGAGATTTCATAATGTTTTTCTTTCTGATTTTATATCCATTCGGAATTTCAAATTGCTAGATAAATTTATTTTCTCTGAACATTGAAAAAAATATCCAACAGTAAATTCAAAGAGAAAGCTTAAACTCATTGTCACTTTGCTGGGTCCTAACAAACTCATTTTCAACTTACTTCTAGCATATTGAACTTCTAATAATAAATCTACAAAATCTGCCAATGTTCAATGCTATAATGACGTCATGAATTTACCTCATTATTATGTTATGAAAGAGCAGATTTACCGCATTATGAATTATCGATGAAATGGACATTAAATAAATACGCAATGTTGGATTTACAAAAAAAAACGCAGTTAGAGTAAAATTTAAGTGCATATCTGTTGTCTGTGATATTGAATTATAAAGAATGAAGAGAATTTTTTTTTTTTTTTCATGGAGATATGAAAACAAAACCGAATCACACTCATACAAAAGTGTGATTAGGTTTTTTTTTCATACCTCCATGAAAACAAAAAAAGTTCTCTCCATTCCTTAAGTGAATTTGGCACAAGCAATAAGATTTTTTCATGAAAGGTTTGAAAAAATTTTGGGGAAAGAAGATATTGCTGGTTGCCTGCGACTTATAATGACCGAAAGAGCGACAGCTTTTAAAAACATAGTGGAAAAAGGAGAAAATGCTTGTATCCAGCATCTTCTCCTTTCGTACAGTGTTTTTTACCCAGTCAAAGACCATTTTCATCTTTTTAGCTATATTTAGTTTGTCATCTGCATCACCATTGAATATGGAAGAGTGTAAAAATTTGTCGTTTGGTAAAGAGCCAATTGATTGGTTTTACTACATGAACAATTGCAGAATTATTTCAAGGTGTTCAACTCTGTTTTAAAGTCAACTGTCCCTTTGGAGACTCCATTCCATTTCAGTATAAAGGGCATTACAATTTATATAGTTGTCTTGGTGTATCTCATACATGTAGTCTAACTGCTTCATGTTACTGAAATACAGTGATTATGAGTAGGCATGGAATATCTTGGAAGCATCTTAAAATGTCTTCTATCTCTTAATCACACAACTCTAAGATCCTGGGGGAAGAGCTATTGGAAAAATTGTTTTCTACCCCTTCACAAAAAAAAAAATCTTTTGATTAATATTGAATATGTCATTTATCTATGCTTTCAAATTGGACCAGTCTAAAATTTGGATGTGTGGTAAAGACTTATGCACAACAAGTTTGCCTGTAAGTCCTCACCATTTTCTATGCCTCTATTATAGTCCCATTTAGTTGGTATGAAAACTAACATTTGGCTCTTAACTGTCTATCTAAACTTTGCTTTTGTAAATTTCTTTGTACCTACCTAATTAGTTTACAGAAAAACTATAAGATGTTTTAAGACTTCAAAATTTTAGTTTAATGATTTTGTGTTAAACTCATTGTTAATTTTGACATCTGAATATGGTGGAGAAAGTGCAACAAATAGAACAGCATACTGTCTCATGGTCAATTCGAAAACATTTACATACAAGGCCAAGCATATTGAAAAACTAGGTTTATTACACTTACCCTTACACAGACATATTTTCAATTCTATGAATACAGCTACTATGATTTTTTTATTGTGTATGGCTGTTCTCCAACTGTCTGTCACTCCTCTGTGGCTAATATTGAAAATTACTAAAATATTAAAATAATTAATATATATTAATTAATATTAATGTTTGAAAATTGAAGGCTGTGAAACATTTTGTTTCTGCATGGCTTTGTAAATAAATAACATGGTAATCAGGAAATAATGAAGAAGCTGTTCCATTTGAATGCATTCGATCAAATCTAATAATAGCTTTTATACCAACCAAATGGTCTCTAACAAATTTCCCAATTGATATCCCACGCCGAAGGCAGAGGGATATAGTTTTAGCGTTGTCCGTCTGTCCGTCCGTCCATCCGTGTGTCAGTCTGGGACCATGTCTCCAATACCATTGGACGGAATTTCGTGAAACTTTATGTGTGTACAATAACCTATTCCGCCGATACACCTTTTTTTTTTTTTTTTTTTTTTTTTTCCCAATTCGATAAAAAATGGCCAATTTAGCGCGATTTTGAGTTAAGCGGGCGTGTAAATTTTTGAAAAGGTCTTTTTCGGTGGGGGATATCATTTCAACGAAATTGCTTGTTAATATTGAGATTCATCATTCTTTTACCACTATATATAGCCTTTCATGTATGCTTAATGACCTTAGCTATTGGTGAACCATAACACAACATTCATTCATTTGTTCATTCATTTGTTCATTCATTCATTTGTTCATTCATTTATTCATTCATTCAATCATTCATTTTGTTTGAGGGAGTCATAGATTAACTACATAGAGCTCTGGAAAGTAAACCTGTATAGATAATGTTTAGATACAAAGTGTTTCATTAGATGTTTTTACAATTCAGATTTTGCATTATTGTGTAGTAGGTTTTCCATAATCATGTATGTTAAATTGTAAATAAAACTTTTTAGCTCCTATCATTCTTAGGGCAACATAAGGCATTTTTAATGGACAGCGTAGATCAACTTGTCCAAGTTTGAGTTAAATATCTTCAGTAATGGCAGAGGTATCATAAAGCGTTTTTGAAAATGGCCAAGTTTTTGCATGATGATGCAGATGATAATGTCAGGGCTATGACAATATCTCTCTCTGAAAACAGCCACGCTAGTAAAATGCAACTGAAATGATGATACTTCTTCTTGAAAGGGTAGTAAACATTGTGGAAAAAGGAGAAAATGCTGGTAACCAGCATTTTCTGCTTTTCCCAAAATGTTTTAAAAAGTCATCATTGTCACTGTTGTTAAACCTGAGAGTGTTTGGTAAAGGATTAACCAGGGTATGTCTAAACACAGTACATGGTCCTGTACAAAGATCAGACTGCAGGTTCCGTGCATATTCTGTGTAGTCGTAAGGCGAACCCATTCAACAGGGGCAAGTAAACATCTGAGTATTTTTGACACAGTTACGCACCTTTTTTGACTCTGAATTTTCAATGAAAATCAAGCAACTGCAGCTGAGCATTGGCATGCACATGCTGTGCTCTTGTTTGTGGTCTACAACAGCTGTGAGTTTGGACCAGTCAAATTTTGTTGTTTGGTAAAGAGTGAAAATAGCCTTGATATTACTAGATTTACAGATTGGTTTTGTCTATCAAATGAAAATGAAGTTGTTTACTTTTGTCCATGGATCTTTTGACAGATTGTTCACTTGTTCTAAGAGTGAGACAATAAATATGTGTAATGAAAGTGCTTCTCTCGTCCAGTCTTTATATGTTTGTACGATGTTTAATGCAGTTTTCAACACTTATACATGTATTTTTGGCAGCCAGTGCACCCTATCCATGCTTTTCTTGAGTTTCTTGTGCAAGTACCTATACTTCGCACAATATCTTTCCCAAGTCACTAGCTACTTTCCCACATAGGCATTGTCAATACAATGGTCCGAAGTGAGAGAGGTATGAATCCTTTCACATTGAGTATCATCAATCCTTGGAAGTAAAATTGGCTGCACCAGGGGTTTAAATCAGTGATGCCCTGGCTTGAAGTCCTGTAGGCTACAGATTGGGCTACTGGACTTGGTTCAAATCTTTATATATAAAAAAATAACCAAAGAGTGCTCAACTCTTTACCACACATCAAAATTTTAGCCTTGTCCAAATTGAAAGCATTTGCAGGCCACAAAATAAACGGGAATCGAAAATAGAAATTTGATTTGGTAAGGGGAGAAAACATTGTGGGAAAAGGAGAAAATGCTGGTTACCAGCATTTTCTTCTTATCCCACAATGTTTTCAAAAGCTTTCTTTCTCAGGGTCGTTTAAAGTCGGGATTGTGTGGTAAAGGGTTAACTCTTTACCACACAACAAAATTTTAGCCTTGTCCAAATTGAAAGCATTTGAAGACAACAAATTAAGTGTTGTTCAAAACATAAAATATGTTCTTCAGTGGGTAGAAAAGATTGTTGGAAAAGGAGAAAATGCTGGTTATCAGCATTTTTTTCTTTTCCCACAATGTTTTTAAATACATTCTTCCAGAGTGATGATTGTGTAGTAAAGGATTAATAAATGGGATGAGCAATTTTTACCCTATGACTTACAATCTGATGTTTTGGCATGCTTACAGAGGAAGCCTTTTGAAAACATTGTGAGAAATGGAGAAATTGCTGGTAACAAGAGACAGCCACTACAAAAGCTTCTAATGACTATGTAAAAAAAGTATCTGAGAGGATACTCATCAGCTCACACTTGCCATATCCAGTGATATGAGAAACGGGCACAACTGTATAACGGAATGCATATACAATACTCCGTAACAAATGTCATAAGAGAAAGGACAAATTAATGACAGACATATTTTCCTTTAGGATTAAATTTGATAAAAACCATCTCACATAATTAGCAAAGTTAAAAAAAAATTATCTGAAAACTTGAAAGACAAAAACCAAATGACCCATGCTCTGTGAAAAGGGGGGTTAATGCATTGCGAAAAAATTTCGACGTAGGTCAGCCTCGGCAGTCTGCACAGGCTGACCCGTGTCAAAAATTTTTTTGCTTTTGATAAATGTTCTGCATGTTAACCCTTTACCAGATGACAAAGTTTTAGCCTTGTCCAAATTGAAAGCATTTGCAGACAACAATTTCAATGTGGCTTAAATGCTGCAATGTTGCTTTGATAGGCTAGAAAACATTGTGGGAAAAGGAGAAAATGCTGGTTACCAGCATTTTCTCCATTTCCCAGAATGTTTTCACAAGATCTCTTCTACAGGGTTGTGAAAACCCAGGATTGTTTGGTAAAGAGTTAAAGAAGCATTGTACCGCTTAATTAAATTGGCTGTTAGGCAAGGCAGATTTTATGGATCCATAATTATGTAATGGCTTGCTTGGTATACATTTGTGCATCACCAAGATGCCTCCAACCCCTTTTGACAGAGTATGGCGCATTAATACTAAACTCTTCACCAGACAACAACGACAACTTTAGATTTGTCCATTTTGAAAGTATTTTGCTGATGACATTAACCCTTTACCACATAATCTTGAGTTTTAACGACACTGAGAAAGAAAGACTTTGAAAACATTGTCGGAAAAGGAGAAAATGCAGGTAACCAGCATTTTCTTCTTTTCCCACAACGTTTTGTTATCTTTTACAGAAAAATCCCATTACTTGTGCCACATTTACTATGGAAATGATTCCAATGTGGATCTGTCTAAAATTTTCTCGTGTGGTAAAGACGTCCAAATACAAAGCTGTCACAGAAAACAAATTGTAAGAAGCTGGGACACGGAAATTGGTCCCTGAGAGGCTAGAAAATTTCGGATAAGGGGGAAAAAAAAGCCGGTTGCTAGTATATTCTCCTTTTCAAAAGTCTTCTTCAGGATCATTGAAACTCGTGTTCATGTGGTGAAGAGTTAATGTAGGTTGAATGATGTAGCTTCTTTTTGAGATGGTAGAAAATACTATATGGAAATAAAGAAAATGCTGGTGACCAGCATTTTCTCTTTTTCCTACAATGTTTTCAGAAGCCTACTTCGTCATGGTCTTAAGAACATGTAATCGTGAAAGAGACTTAAAGAGTTAGATTCTGGCATAAAACAATAACAATGAGACTATGCAAATTCTTGTGTAGTTTAACTCTATACCACACAAAAAAACATTCAGACTCTTATAAGAAGGTTTCTGCAGACAACAATTTAAATGTGGCTCAAATAATGTAGTTTGTCTTTGAAAGTGTAGAAAACATTGCGGGAAAAGTAGAACATGCTGGTTACCAGCTTTTTCTGCTTTTAGCACATTGTTTTTAGAAGCCCTTTCCCCTCGGGGTTGTTAAAAAATGGGAATGTTTGGATACACATTAAACTCATATATTTTACATCAATTGTAAAACAAGTTCTACAAATGGTAACTATCACTTTGTGATTGCTTCCAGGAAACCAGACCGGGGTCTGTATTTACTAACCATTCTTGAGAACTTTCTTAGTCTTACTCTCAAGAATTTTCTAAATTTGAAAGTAACACAACTTCTGAATGACTAAACTAAATGGCTTAGCTAATCAGAAGTTGTATTACTTTTAAAATATATATTAATTAGACTTCATTTTGAAATAATCGTTGGTGAATAAGGCCAAGAACATGACTTGTGGAACATGATTACACTAAGCAAGCCTATACCAATACTGCTTACAAATCTTTAATCTTTACCACACAATCCTACGTTTCATTGACCCTAACACAGAAGGCTTTATTTGAGCCACATTTAAATTGTCATTGCCAGTGGCTTGGAAAGAATATTGTGCAAAGTACTGGTAAAAGAAACTCCAGGAAAGCATGGGCAGGTGGACTGGCCACTGCGATATAACTGAAATGATGTGGAAAACTGTGTTAAACACCATACAATCAATCAAGCATTTGAATTTGGAGTAGTCCAAAATATTGGCATGCTGTAAAGAGTAAAACTCCTTAACTGATAAAGAAAATTTAGACTTGTCCAAATTCAAAGCATTTACAGATGATGAATTCACTTAACTCTTTACCAAACAACAAAATATTAGACTGGTCCAAATTGAAAGCACTTGCAGACGACAAAATAAACGTAACTCAAAAATTGAAATTTGTTTCCAGCAGGGTAGAAAACATTGTGGGAAAAGGAGAAAATGCTGGTTACCAGCATTTTCTCCTTTTCCCACAAGGTTTTCAAAAGCCTTCTTTCCCAGGGTCGTGAAAACCAGGGATTGTTTGGTAAAGGGTTAAATGAAGAGTTAGCCCTATACCAACAATCCTGTCTTTTAATGATCCTGAGGAAGACACTTTTGAAAAAATTGTGGGATGAGGAGAAAACGCTAGTTTTTAACATTATCTCCTTTTCCCACAATGTTTACTACATATCAAAGCCAAATGGTGTTAAATGCCACATTCACTGATTCATTTGTTTCTCAGGTTTCACAAGGACAAGTACTGGGCCTTTGCTGGAAGCTGCAGGCAATAAATACATGTGTATCAATCTTACATCCAAAGATGGGCATAAAACAAGACTAAAATCTTGCAAGCTCATAGCTTTTGTGATAACAGTCTCTGAAAATATTGGATGGTGTAAATCAGACTGTAGGTTTATACAGTCTGATCTTTATCTACATAATCCAAAAAAGCTATTCCAGTCTTGCTTTGTATCATAACAGTTTATTCTTAACTCTTTACCAAACAACAAAATTTAGACTGGTCCAAATTGAAAGTACTTGCAGACAACAAAATGAACGTAACTCACATATTGAAATTTGTTTCCGGTAGGGTAGAAAACATTGCGGGAAAAGGAGAAAATGCTGGTTACCAGCATTTTCTCCTTTTTCCAAAATGTTTTCAAAAGGCTTCTATTTCAGGGTCGTAAAAACCAGGGATTGTTTGGTAAAGGGTTAACCTGACATACACATACTTTGTTTCGAAGTACATCAAGGAAAAGGCTTTAGGGTTAAAAAAGCAGAAAATGCTAATTTTCTACCGTCAAAAGAAAAGCCATAATATTTGAGTCATATTCAATTTGTCTTCTTCAAGTGCTTTCAATGTCAGTGGGTCTTAAATTTTGTCACTGTGTAAAAAGTTAAAAAAAGAAAGCATCTAAAAACAACAGACATTGTAAGAGACAAAAAATTGAAATTTTTCACCCAAGTACCAGTAATAAAGCTCTACAATTACTTGAAGATGAAAAGGAAGGATGATGAAAATGTATCTAGAAAAAATCCATTTACAAAACTGGATACAAAATTTGACTAGATCACACTGAAAATGGAACAATGAGTGGTAATGTCTATGCAAAATGTAGATACAAAAACTTGATTTATGTTGATTTTCCATTTCAAAAGGGAATTTTTCAAAGCCACTGGGTGCATATTGTTTCAAGAGAGTTCTCAATTATCCTTTTACCACATATTCAAAGGTTTTTAGGCTTGACTAAGATGACTTGAAAACATTGTTTTCCCATCACTGTTTCTTAGACACAATCCATCATTTAAGCCGCAATCAATACATGTCTGCTAATGCTTTCAATTTGGAAAGGTCTAACATTTGGTTGTGTGCTAAAAGATTAAAAAACTTAAGACTTACTTACTTAGGTCTGACTGCAGATAACAACCCTTTACAATACAATCCAGAATTTTTAAGACCTTGAGGAAAGAGGCCTTGGAAAACATTGTGGGGGAAGAGAAGAAAATGCTTGTTTTCTACCCTTCCAAAGGCAAACTGCAGTTTTTAAGTCAAATATTATTTGTTGTCTGCAAATGCTTTCAAACTGGATCAGTCTAAATTTTTTTTTACTCTTTAGTTTAACAAGCTAGAATATTACGTCAACATTATTTCAATCTTTGTAGGCTAACTGATTTCAGCTTAATATATGTCCCATAACAATATTTAGATACATAAACCATAAAGTTTTTTAAACACTATGGCAACAGGAGAAAATTGTCATAACAAGCATTTTTCTTCTTATGTTTTTTTAACCCTTTGAAGACAAACCACATCATTCTAGTTAATTTTAATTTGTTGTCTTTATGGATAGGGCACCCTTATTGGATTCGTGTAACATCGCCTTTCATGGCCAAAATCGTACGGATACAGCTAAGATTCGAATAATCGGTAATCGATGCGGGGAACCAGCATCTATTCTCAGATCGGTTTCGGATAACCTGAATCTTAGCCGAATCCGTAGGTTTTTTCAGCAATGGAAGGAAATGTTACACAAATCCCATTAGGGTGCTCTATCCTTCAGTACCAGTGCTTCCATAGTGGACAAGTCTCAATTATTGTTGCCTTTTAACCCTTTACCACACAATGCCAACTGAGGCTCTGAGGAAGGTGACTTTTGAAAACATTGTGGAAAAAGGAGAAAATGCTGGTAACCAGAATTTTCTCCTTTTTCCACACTGTTTTCAACCCTATCATGGACATATTTTGTCATTTTGGCCCCATTTCATTTTTCATCTGTAAATGCTTTCAATGTGGATAGAGCTAAAATCTTGTTATGAGGTAAAGGGTTAACTCTTAACCAAACAATAAATTTTTAGACGAGACCAAATAGAGAGCATTTGCATAGGACAAACTAAATGAAGCACAACTGACTGGATTATGAACACAGTAGAAAATAGTTGTGGGAAAAGGAGAAAATGCTGCTTACCAGCATGTTCTTCCTTTCAACAATGTTTTAAAAAGCCATTTTTTTTTCAGCAGTCATTAAAACTCAAAATTGTAAAGTAAAGGGTTAAGTCTTTACCAAACAATCCCATGTTGTAACAACCTTCAGGATAAAGCCCTTTGAAAACATTGTGGGAAGAGAAAGAAATAGAGGATATTTGTTTTTTAAGGTGAAAGATCAAAATTTTTTTCATCTCGTGAACATCAGTAATATTTTCACGAGTGGCACAGCCACAAGTGAAAATATTACCGATTATGTTCACGAGATGAAATAAATTTCGATCTTTCACCGAAAAAAAGAAATATTCTATCTATTTCATGCTTTTAACCATTCTTGGGGGGAACTTTATCAAAATCCAGTACAGTTCTTTTCAGTTATTCCCTGTGGCGTACCCACTCCGCATAGCAACGCATTACAATATTACGTCAAGCTCGAGAAATGTAAGGTAAAATAGGTCATATTTCCACCTGATTGAGAGGCACGCACATTTTACCTAGGTAACTAGTGCATGGGAACAACTGCTTCCACCTTCAATTGAAGAGTAAGAATATAAAAATCGCTATTTTAACTGGCCGTAACCATGAAATATCAAAAAATATTTCACCAATATTTCTCGATAACCAACCGGAAAGCATGAAATAAAATGATGGTAACCAGCATTTTCTCCTCTCACATTTCCTACCTTTTTAAAGACAAATCCAAAAATATTTTCATTTGCCATCTACAAATGCTTTAGACGTGGACAAGTCTAAATACCTGCCATTTGTAGAGAGCTGACAGTTAAATAAGTTAGGTAGGAAAACAGCACTATTGCACATGAAAGGAAATCTCTCCTTAACCCTTTACAGCACAATGCCGACTTTTAATGACACTGAGAAAGAAGGCTTTTGAAAACATTATGGGAAAAGGAGAAAATGCTGGTAACCAGCATTTTCTCCTTTTCTCACAATGTTTTCTACCCTATGAAAGAAATTTTATTTTTTGGGGAATATTCAATTTGTCTGCAAATGCTTTCAATTTGGTCTGGGATGAAATGCTGTCATCTCATAGAGTTAAATGACATGCTTTCATGGCGTTTCAGTTATTACTTTATATAAATGTACAAAATTTTCACACTTATTTTATCACATACTTAAGAAAAACATAACAGAAAAATGTAAATATATATAAAAAAAAGATAGAAAAAAAGTCAATCAAAATAATATGGCATGCAGAGAACCTGATTGACCCATTACTGCATAACTGACTTTTTCCAACCCTTTCAGAGAACAGCTTTTGAATACATTATGGGAAAAAAAGCAGTGGCTTATGGCAAGCTCCTTTTCCCACAAAGTTTTCCTGAAAGAGAATTTCTGGTGTTTCTGTGTCAAATGTAAAACTGAGTCATGCTCTGTGAAAAGTGAGTTTAATGCATTTGCAAAAACTATGGACCCAGGTTAGCCTGCACAGTATGTGTAGGCTAATCTGGGTTGAAACTTTTTGCTATTGGTAAATTTTCCTCATGTCCAAAAGCTGGTATAGCCTTGCGGTTTGTTGGTTCACCGTAGTTACGGTCCGATCAAGAAAAAGTCAAAATTTTTACAGAGTATAGAATAAATCACCAAATAATTTTCTAATTTCACCTTTTACTTAGCGTCATAGAAAATATCCTACAGTTTCATCTAAAAATTTGAAAGAAAATCAACCTTGACCTTCACCACTGTCCCGGTGCCATTCTGAAATTGATTCATGTGACTTCGATGGTTTTCGTTAAAAAATCGATGCAACTTGATATATTTGGCGCCAATTTGCAGTCACATGATTTGAAAATCTTGCCACATGACCTAGCAGATAATCTAAATATATCAGGCATGTTTTTAAGTAAAACTGCGTGTAATGAAGAATTGTAGAGGGTGGGGTAAATAGTGTTAAGCACGTAGGTGCCGATGACATCATCTTCACTTCCGGTATATTTTTCTTCCATTCTAATCTTTTATTTTGAAAAATGAAGTTGGCTGAGGTAAAGAAATGTCCAAGTCAAGGTACATGTATTTACAATCAAAATAGAGACAAAACAAGCCACTAGAGGGCGCTAATTTTTGTTATGACGGAAAAATACTGATTACCTCGAAGCAATATGTACCGTGAACCTACATGTTGTGGCTATGCATCATGATTCAGCCACTTGTTTGGCAAAAAGGGTTTTTTGGTCAATGGATCCATAATTATGTGATGACTTGCTTGGTATAGTGGTGCATCACTGAGATGCATTAGCCCCCCTTTTGCCAGAGCGCAACTGAACTGTTTTGGGTTAGTTTAAAATTCATCTGTATTATAATGGGTTAAAATATGCCTTTTCTCAATCAACTATACTATTTTTAACTCTTTAACAACACGACAGAATTTTGGACCAAACCAAATTGAAAGCATTTGCAGACGACACCTTAAATGTAGCTGACACTATTATTTATGTATCTGATTGGATAGAAAACATTGTGGGAAAAGGAGAAAATGCTGGTAACCATCATTTTCTCCTTTTCCCACAATGTTTTCAAAAGCCTTCCTCCTCAGGGTCGTCAAAACTCATGATTGTGTGGAAAAGGGTTAAACAGTTCTTTACAGCAGATCTATAAAAATTTGCACAACTAGAAAACTTAACAGATCTTTTTCACTCAGGGTAATATTTTTACATTTTCCTTTGTAAAATTTAACTCTTTACCACACACTCCAGAGTTTTATCAACCCTGAGGAAGAAACCTTTTGAAAACATTGTGGGAAAAGGAGAAAATGTTGGTAACCAGGATTATCTCCTTTTCCCACAATGTTTTTCTATGCTAACAAAGATAAAGTCTATCATTTGAGCCACACTTTATTGTTGTCTGCAAATGCTTTCAATTTGGACAAGTCTTCATTTTTGTAGTGTGGTAGAGAGTTAAAAAACCTCTGAAAAAAAAAATGCATTTCTGTCTTGACACTTTACCAAATGTCAAAACTTTAGACTTAAAAACTGAAGGCATTTGCTAATGTCAAAACTTTAGACTTAAAAACTGAAGGCATTTGCTAAATATGATTTAAATGAGCCTGAGGAAGAAGCCTATTGAAAACACCGAGGGCAAAGGAGAAAATGCTGAGGAAGAAGCCTTTTGAAAACACTGAGGGAAAAAGAGAAAATGCTGGTAACCAGCATTTTCTCCTTTTCTCACAATGTTTTCCACCCTTTCAAATACCGAAATATCAACATTTAATTTGTTGTCTGCAAATGCTTTCAATTTGGACAAGCCTACATTTTTGTCGTTTGGTAGAGTTAACCCTTTACCACAAGGCAACAATTTCGACTTGTTCATATTAAGAGAACTAACAGACAACAAATCAAATGATTTTCAAATGATAGTATTTGTCTTTGAATAGGTAGAAAACATTGTAGGAAAAGTAGAAAATGCTGGTTACCAGCATTTTCTCCTTTTCCCACAAGGTTTTCAAAAGGCTATTTCCGCAGGGTTGTTAAAACTCCATAGTGTGTTAAAGGATGGAATTTATTTTTGAAAGAATAGAAACCATCCAAGCCAAAGAAAATAGCTGGGCAAATGTAACAAAATGTGCTAATGTATTTGAAAGCTTCAAACTAGCACAACTGTACTCTAAATATCTCGAGCAAGTTGGAATTTGAAAATATGTAAAATCATTTGAAACTTATAAACTCTTTACCAAACAATTCCAGGTTAAAAAGACCTTCAGGAGGCAGGCTTTTGAAAATAAAGTGGGAAAAGGACAAAATGCTAGTGATCAGTTCTCCTTTGCCCACAGTGTTTTCTACCCTTTCAAAGTCTATATCCATCTTTTGAGCAGTGCTTAGCAGTGCTTTTTTCCTCTTCAAGTGCTTTCAATATGGATGAATCTGAAAGTTGGTGTATGGAAAAAATTAATGCAATAAATATTTCTCCACAGAAAAAAAAAACATCCGTTTTTTCCATGTACATCTTTAGGTTTGTGTAGTACATGTATTTCTACGGCCTTAATAGCCCAAATAGCTGCCAAGAGTAACCAAAGCTGGTATTAATATGCATTTGAAGTTGAATTGTACCTACTATTAAAAGTGTGGAAATTTTTGTTACATATGCTCAGTTTTTTTCTAGTTAAAATGTAAACAAAAGATAGGGCAACTTTTGGCCTTCTTTCAAATTTCACCTTTCTACCAGCGGCCAATACTTGGACTGACCATACAATAATAGATTGTCACCTTCACAATAATTTCCATTCTTTCAAATGGTATGATTTAGATACATTTTAACATCAATTTTGTTTTTTACTTTTGGCAACTATTGGGCAACTATTGGGATTTTAACATTTGTTGCTTTTAAAGACAACATACATCAAGAGCAGACTGCACAAAATGTGCTGTCTGATCCCAAACTGTCTGCCGTGATGAGATATTCTGGCTGAAAGGAGCTTTGTAACTGTAAAATCTGGAACACCTTTTTCTTACCTTGAAAGTACCAACAGTGCTATAAATACAGAATATTATATTGTACTAACTTTCCTGGTGCTTGTATTCGAATAAGAGTAGCGCGGGAAACTTTGATATTGCGAGAGACTGAAGGTTGAGTGAGATGTCAAAATTTTCTTACACAGCTAGAAGGAAGTTCTAGCACAAAGAAAATTACTACATGATATTGCTTTCATTTTATACCTACAACTTTCGACGACAAAATATGATATTTTAATCCAAAACAGTAATCAAAATTAAACAACTGATGGCCTAGTAGGTAGTAACTTCGTTTTTGTGAATGATGATGATGACTCAAATCGCAAATCAATATGCGCATATTTCGCATGCAAGATAAGTCATCATACAATATTTGCAAACGTATTAGACAATGTGCAGATATGGATTTGTTTCAGTCGTGTGTGAGATTTTATACGCATGTGACACAATGCTTTTTAGCCGAAACTTTACACGTATATAATATAGGTTGATCCATTACAGTACCAAATACGCATTATTATGCATAGTAGAAAACAGATCTTGAAAACTTTCTGGAAAACAGAACTATTGACTGTAAACCCCTTATCACATAATCCCAAGTTTAAACCACCATGATAAAAAGGGCTTTTGAAAATACTGTGGGAAAAGGAGAAAATGCTGGTAACCAGCATTTTCTCCTTTTCCAACATTGCTTTCTACCATTTCTAAAACTGCGCCATTTGGGCCACACTTAGTTTGTTGTCTGCAAATTCATTCACTTCAGACAAGTTTTGCATTTAGTGGTCTTTTTTTGGGGGTTTAAAGGAACTGCTTCATTTTCCACATTGTTTCCCATGTAACAAGTACCCATAAAAAGGTTAATTCCTTTCTTTGAAAAGTCTTCCCCTCTGTGCTGATTGTGCTTGATTTTGGTAGTCTTAAAGTAACCTTTGCGTCTATGGGTTAACTTAGTCTTTCTGACTTGAGAACTTTACTCTCCTGAAAAGAGACAGAAAAAAGAATGAAATGCTTTTAACTCTTTACCAAACGACAAAATTTTGGACAAGTCCTAATTCAAAGCATTTGCTGACGACAAAATAAATGTGAATAAAAAATTGAAATTCAATTTGGGAAGGGTAGAAAATTTTGTGGGAAAAGGAGAAAATGCCGGTTACCAGCATTTTCTCCTTTTCCCACAATGTTTTCAAAGGCTTTCTTTCTCAGGGTCGATAAAAGTTGGGATTGTGTGGTAAAGAGTTAAACATAATTATAATGTTTTCAAGTAAACATCAAATAAACATGATGATAAACATGTCCAAAAAGTATTGTGTATTGTTGTCTGAAACTGATGAATCCTTTATGTAACCAATTCAAAACCTGCAAAATACTCCCTGTGGTGAGAAATCCACAATTTTTGTCCATAGATCCATTCCATGAGAGCATCAGGCTGGCTTTTTCATACCAAAGAGGTCCTGATGCAGCAGGACCAAAAGCTTGCCCACACTGATATCAGTGACCAAAAAGGAAGGGGTTTTACCATTTTTAAAAGCAATGGAAGTCACATGGTGCAAGATGATTTGAATAGTGTAGATGAGGCAGCACAATAGTTCCCTCTGACTTCAAAAGCTTGTTACTGCCCCTTAATTGTGTGCTTCAGCAATGTCATGTAAAGGGCTGGCATGCTTAACCATTTACCACATAATTCCAAGTTTTAACAACCCTGAGAAGGAACGCTTTTGAAAACATTGTGGAAAAAAGAGAAAAATGCTGGAAACCAGCATTTTTCTCCTTTTCCCCTCAAAGTTTTCTACCCTATCAAAGACAAATTTCATCATCTGAGTCACATCTAAATCATTGTCTGCAAATGCTATCAAGTTAGACAAGTCAAAATTTTTCTCGTGTGGTAAAGAGTTGAAACCTATTAACCCTTTCCGAAACGACAAGTTTTAGACTTTTCCAAACTGAGAGCACCTGCAGATGACAAATTCAGACTTGGTAGAAATTAGCTTTAGGTCTCTGATAGGGTAGAAAACATTGTGGGAAAAGGAGAAAATGCTGGTTACCAGCATTTTCTCCTTTTCCCACAATGTTTTCAAAAGTCTTCTTTCCTAGGGTCATGAAAAGCAGGGATTGTTTGGTAGAGGGTTAAGGGAAGACAATTTTTTTTTTGTACTTCCTTAACTTTTTTTCAGATATCATCATGCCAGCACATATTCGTATACCTTCTCTGGAGAGGAATATGCCATGAAAAACTTACACAGCACATTGACCTTGGTTACAGTAGAGCTAGAAAACTGGAAGTTTCAAGGGTAAATTCCAGCTGGGACAAAACTATTTCAGAAGACTCATGACAGATATTGCAATAGGATGAATTCCTGTAGAATCACTAAACATTGTTTCAAGTATATTTATGTTTGATAAAGCAACCATTGGCATGGGAAGAGTATTGTACATAGTGCTCGTAAAGAAACCCCAAGAATGTATAACTGGTGCACTGGCCACTGCCATATAATTTACATACCATTGAAAAGGGCTTTTATACTGTTTGGAGTCTTTACCAAACAACAGACTTTCAATCTGTAAACCTTTGCTGACAACAAATTAAATGTGACTAAGAAAATGAAATATGTCTTTGGAAGGATAGAAAACACTGTTGAAAAAGGAGAAAATGCTGATTACCAGCATTTTCTTCTTTTCCCACAATGTTTTTAAAGGCCTTCTTTGTCAGGGTCGTTAAAACTAAGGTTTAATAGATAAAGAGTTGAAAAACTTTACAGAAAAATCAACAGCAATCAATCAAACTGACTCATGTTACCTCGTATGTTTTGTCATTCAGTGTCCCAGTCACTGCCACTATCTGATACTGTTTGGCTCTAAGACCATCCTCCGTTCTCCGCAGTGTCCTCATTATGTTTGCATTCACAATGCTATGAAACAGCATCATCTGCTTTTTTGGTGTACTTGGATCAAAGATCAGCAGTCTGAGCTTTTTGTCTTTCAGCTCCTCTATTCCAACAATAGTTCTACTATGACCTAGATACAAATACATGTACAAAATCACTTATCTCTGTACCACACGATCCCGACTTTTAACAACCCTGAAAAAGAAGACTTTTGAAAACATTGTAGGGAAAAAAAATGGGAAAAAATGCTGGTAACCAGCATTTTTATTTTTTCCCCACAATTTTATCTACCCTCTGAAAGACAAATTTTGTGTTTTGAGCAACTTTTATTTTGTCGTATGCAAATGTTTTCAATTTGAACAAGGCTAAAATTTTGTCGAGTGGTAAAGAGTTATACAGTGGATATACTATTCAAAATGTTCTAATACCAGAGCTGTACTGTCAAAAGTCTTTCATAATTAAGGGTAAAATTGTCTTACCTTCTATCAGACCACCAATATTAAAACTTGTCCAAGTTGGAAGCATTTGCTGATGACAAATTACATTTGGCTAAAATTATGTAATCTGTTGCCATAAGGATACAAGATTTGTAGGAGGAGAAAATGCTGGTTGCCAGTATATTCTCCTTTTTTCCACATTGTTTTCGAAAGCCTTTTACATCAGGCTTGTTAAAGTCTAATTTGTCTGGATGAGGGTTAATATCTGTGAGCTGTGCTCTGTGAAAAAGGGGGCTTAATGCATCTGCGAAAAGTATCGAACCAGGTCAGCCTGCGCAGTCCGCGCAGGCTGACCCGGGCTGAAACTTTTTGCTACTGGTCAATTTTCTGTTTGTTAAAGGACCAGTCTACCTCATGATTAAGTCGGTTATTTAAAAAAGTGACTCTTATGGATCCATAATTATGTGATGACTTGGGCTGGTATCATGTATAACGGAGATGCATTAAGCCCCCTTTTGCCAGAGCATGGATCATGTTTTACATTCTGCCTGATATTCTTTACACAGTACAAAGACTTCAGGATGTTGGACAATGAATTCCCCAGCTTTGGGCCAGTGAAAAAGATGGATCCTTATTTCATGCTTTCCGGTAGGTTATCAAGAAATAACAGTGAAATATTTTTCGATATTTCACGGTTATGAACAGTGAGAAATACCGATTTTTATATTCTTATTCTTCAATTGAAGGCAGAAACAGTTGTTCCCGCACACTAGTTACATAGGTAAAATGCGCGTGCCTCTCAACCTGATGGTAATATGACGTAATTTACCTTACATTTCTCGCGCTTGACATAATATTGTAATGCATTGCTATTCGGAGGGGGTACGCCACGTGGAATAACAGAAAAGAACTGTACTGGATTTTGATGTAAGTTCCCCCCAAAAAGGGTTAAAAGCATGAAATAAATAGAATATTTGTTTTTTTTTCGGTGAAAGATTGAAATTTGTTTCATCTCGTGAACATCATCGGTAACATTTTCACTGGTGGCTGCGCCACTCGTGAAAATATTACCGATGATGTACACTCGATATCTGCAAGTTTTTGTCTTGTATCTTTGCACTAGTAATGTCACACAATAAGCATGTCTTGACTAGTATCTACCATGACAAATATACAGCAGACAACTTTGGAATCATCCTTGTGAAATGGCCTGCAAAACGCGAAAAGGGGCCTTCGGACATTTGCGTAAAGCGTCGTCTCGGATCAGCCTGCGCAGTCCACGCAGGCTAATCCGAGACGGCACTTTACATCTACATTAGATTTTGTCCTACAGTAAACTTGTGCAAAACAGAAAATTACGTAAGAACGGAAAGTGTCGTCTGGGATTAGTCTGTGTGCTCTGCACAGGCTGATCCGGGACGATACTTTACGCAAATGTCCGAATGCCCCTTTTCGCGTGTTGCAGGCCAAATACGAATACCGGTAAAACAACTCTCTTTTCAGCTATTAACCTACCATATCCAACATACACAAATGTTTGGAAAGGGATGGATAAAAAAATCGCAGAGGTTAAAAAGACAAATTTGCAGCAAATCTCTTGAAATAGTTTTACAAAAATGGATAATCAAAATAAATAATTGTTTAACCCTTTACCACACAATTCTGAGTTATAACGACCCTAAGCAAAAGGCCTACTGAAAACATTGTGGGAAAAGGACAAAATGCTGGTTTCAAGCATTTATTCCTTTTCACACAATGTTTTCTACTCTTCCCAAAGTGAACTTCTACTTTTGAGTCAATACTATTTTGTTGTCTGCAAAGGGATTCAATTAAGAAAAGTTTAAAATGTTATCGTTTCGTAAAGAAAAATACAAGAATAAATATGAATACATTCTTCTTAAATGCAACTTTTTCTTTTGCCCCAATACTTTCCAAAGTGGTCTCTGATCCTGGTAGCCCAGGCTGTAGTACAGAACATGAGGAAAGGGGGTTACTTGTTCTAATCCCTGGCTAGGCCAATTTCCATCCAAGAATTTATGAGTCATTGCAACAGGATTCATTCTTCTCTAACCCCTGATCATCGCTTATAGATATCAATGGTTATGTGTTCATCAATGGTTATGTGGAAAAGCAGCCAGTGGCTTGGAAAGAATACTGAGCAAAGTACTGGTAAAAGAATCTTTAGGAAAGCATGAATAGGTGCACTGGCTGCCACAATATAACTGAAATAATGTTGAAAACAGGGTGAAACACCTTACACAATCAATCAATCAATCCAGCTCTTCTGCATCATGAAAAAGTTTCTCAAAGGAAGTTTTTGTGTGGTGTCCTTGGTTGTGAGGTTGTCAACCTAATAACCATAAGATCCTTGGTTCGATACCTGGGAGCTGGTGTCAACTGTGGGATTTTTCATTGCCCCACACATTCAGCGCGAGTACTGGTGTAGTTCCCAGGAAGCAGAATCGAGAGAGATTAGTACAAGTTGTAAGAACCTGTTTCTCAATAGATGTAAAATAAATATGTTTAAACTACAGGAAGTGAAGAAACTAATTGGGTTTCTCTTTCATCCTGTCAGGTTCGTTTAACAAGTTCATGTCCTAGTTTAGGATAGATCTGATATATGTCTCTGTGGGATAAAGCAAAGGAACTGAAGTGCTGGGCAAGGAAGTACCTTGATGTTGTAAATAAAGTGGTGGCTTGAATATGGCTGGTTTTTCGAAGTATTCTTTGACCCATTGGAACAATTTAGGATGAGTCCCATCAGGTCCAGAAGGATTGTGGAAGTCAAGTAACTTACATCTGTAAAATCAGAAAGTAAGGCCAAACAGTTAACTTTACAAAACAACAAAATTTTCAAACTGGTCTAAATTGAAAGCAATTGCAGATGATAAATTTAAACGTAATACAAATGATGATCTCTGTCTCTGATAGGGTAGAAAACATTGTTGGAAAAGGAGAAAATGTTGGTAACCAGTATTTTCTTCTTTTCCCATAATCTTTTTTAAAAGGCTTCTTTCTCTGGGTCTGTAAGAATTAGTATTATGTGGTATTATGTAAGTTTCGTATTGCCTGATCTCGATCTACCTTGTCAGCAAAAGTGTCTTACTTTGCTGCCAACACTCAAAGAGGAATTGTTAGGTACAGCCTGAAACTTATCCTGCTTCTCAAAACCTTAAATCCTTCACAACATAATCACGAGTTTTAACAACCCGGAGGTAGAAGCCTTTCGAAAACATTGTGAGAAAAGAAGAAAATGCTGGTAACCAGCATTTTCTTCTTTTCCCACAATGTTTTCTACCCCATCAATGACAAATTCCATCATTTGAGCCATGTATGAATTATCGTCTGCAAATACTTTCAATCTGAACAAGTCTACATTTTAGTTGTGCGGTAAAGAGTTAAATATAATACATACATGAAATTAGGATGAGTGATATAAGGAGTTTATAATCTACTTCAAGACAAAATACTATACATGTACTGACATCATTTTTCTTTATATAGGTCTACTTTTCCCATAAAAAGTGACTGTACCTGACTTTAAGAGAAGCTAAAGTTGCTACAATTTCTGTTGCTCCGATCCATTTTGTGGTATTGAACACACGACCTCCTAACTGATCACAACCTTGCTTATCGAAACCTTTCGCCCATGCACTCTCTATCAAACGCTGGATTTTTGGAATAGAGGGCATCATGGGTTTCCCTGTAATAAAAATTATAACATGTTAACCACAAGAAAAATTCTCAAAATCTAATTTTCAACATGGGTTGAAAGGGGTGACTCTAGCTTTTTTGAAAATATATATACATGTGCTGGCATTCATTATGATGTGGCCTTGCTTGAAATAAATTTGGGGTTGCTGTATCACACACTGAATACAGGGTACACCAAACATTATTCTGAAGAAAAAAGAAATTGCAGTAGAAGTAGAAGTATCAATGAGAAGAGTTATGTTTGACACAAATCTTGAGACAAAATGTGAAATTGTGTAAAATAAGCAATTTCTACCTGTTTCATACTTGTGTCACAAAGTTTATTGTTGGCAAAGCCTCTGTGTTTTAAGAAATTCAAATAACTTTGTTGAAGACAAATTGCAGCCAACAGTCACCAAAAACTGAATGTTTTAGTAAAATAAGAGTCAGTCTTACAATACTCTTGAGTTCTTGAAACTTTCTTTCCTGTGATTACCTGCTTTTCTGTTTTGCTATATACCCACCATTAAAAAGAACTTTGAGGTATGTAGGATCAGCCATTAGAGAAGACAGCAACATCTGAAAATTTCTGTACCCACATCCCCAACCCTTGTCTCCGTATGACCCAGAATAATGGTCCACACTTGTACACAGCCAAGACTTAGATACACCATGCGTCCTCGTACGATAATATTCTTGAAGCCTTTGTATAACTCCTGAAATCAGAGACAGAAGGGTATTAAACCAGATTTTCATCCAAATTTTTTGGGGAGGGTAGAAAGCTGATATATTCTACCGCAAAATCTATAGGATGTCACTGTTTACCCAAAGATCTGGAAGAACAAAATTATATGCTGAAAAAAAAAAAAAAAATGCCCTCCGTAGGACTCAAATCTACAACCTTCAAAGCCAGAGTCAGTGACTCTACCACTGAGCTACCATACCAAATAAGTTTTCATGGTGTTTAAAAATAATATTTATCCCTTGTTATGCAAAGACAGCCATACCATTAGCAATGGAACACGACTTTATACAGTAAAAATACAAAAATCTTGGTAATTCCCCACATGTTTTCTACAGTCTTGTATTTCTATCCATGTTTCATTTTGAGCCAATTTTGCACACAAATGAAAATTAGCTGTCTTAGTTAAAATTTTCTAAAAATCTCACAAAACGAAGTCTGGTTCGATGCCCCTTTAACCCACTACCACACAATCACGAGTTTTAACAACCCTGAGAAAGAAACCGTTTGAAAACATTTTGGGAAAAGGAGAAAATGCTGGTAACCACCATTTTCTCCTTTTCCCACAATGTTTTCTACCCCATCAAAGACAGGTTCTTTCATTTGAACCTCATCTAAATTGTCGTCTGCAAATGCTTTCTATTTGGACAAGTCTAAAATTTTGTCGTTTGGTAATGATGGTTAGAGCATCGAACCAATCAGTGAAACAATCCCATTTTTCATGGCCCCTAGGAAGAAGGCTTATGAAAATATTGTTTCTCCTGTTCAGAGACAATATCCAATCACTAGAGCCACATCACAAGGTATCATATCTCTTTAGAAGGTTTGAAAACATTGTGGAAAAATGAGATACATGTACATGAATACATGAAAACATGTATATAAAACAGAACTTTTCAGTTAAAAAAGCAGTACCCAATTTTTCTAGTGTTTTCAAAAGCTTTCTTCCTTAGGGTCATTACACATAGAATTATTCTGTAAAAGATTAACTCTTAGAGCTCTGAATTAATGAAACAGACCTTTTTCATGAAGAAAAACATTATGGTTGTTTTAGCCAGAAGATGTAATAAAGTAGCGGACAGTGTAGATCAAGGATCAGACTGCACGTTCTGTGCAGTCTGATCTTGATCTACACTGTACACAAAAGCAAATGAAGTCGGTTCCAGTGCTTTTAGGGTTAAGCGTAGTTTTAAGCCTTTACCAAAGAATTCTGAGTTTTAACAACACTAAGGAAAGAAAGTCTTTATATTATGATAGGAAAAGGAGAAAATGCTTGTAACCAATATTTTCTCCTTTTCCCGTACATATTTTCTACCCTTTGTGAAGTTAAAATATGCTTTAATAAAGATTCAGTTTGTCATCTGCAAATACCTTTAAAGGCCCAGTAAAGTCCAAAATATCAAAGCAGGTGTCATAATACATTCAAATTGAAATCATACCACTTAAAAGTATGAAAAATATTGTGGAGATGACAATCTGTTATCATGTGGTTGAGCCGTATGTTAGTCGCTGGCAGAAAAAAGAATTTTAAAACCAGGCAAAAAGTAAACATAAGACACAGCTACCTGGCAGGTCTTAACCTAGTTTTGAAATTAATTTCTCTGTCAGCAACTCACACTTGGACCGACCGTACAATGACAGATTGTCATTTTCACAGTAATTTCCATACTTTTAATTGGTATAATATAAATTCAAATGCAATTTTACACCTGCTTTGTTTACTTTTGGGCTTTATTGTTACGTTAACTCTTTACCACACAATCCCGGCTTTTAACGACCCTCAGAAAGAAGCCTTTTGAAAACATTGTGGGAAATGGAGAAAATGCTGGTAACCAGCATTTTCTCCTTTCCCCACAATGTTTTCTTCCCTTCCCAAAACAAATTTCAAATTTTCAGTCACTTTTATTTTGTCGTCTGCAAATGCTTTCAATTTGGACCAGTCTAAACTTTTGTCGTTTGGTAAAGGGTTAATGTAGACAAGCCTAAAAGGTGGTCCTTTGGTGAAGAATTTATACAGGTTTGAGGAAAAAAAAAAGGCACTAGATCTACTCTATGAATAAAAGCTTACCTTTGGTGTATGAGCTCCCATCGTCTATACCTCTAGCATCAGCTTGCTTGAAGCCATTTTTTCTCTCATGAAACTCGACCACTGTGAGATCCCCGCTTGCAACTGCTCTTTCTAGGTTACGTTCATACTGTTTCCTGTATGGTGTACCATCTACCATACCGTACATGGCCTTTAAAAAACAAGAATTTACATTAAGCTTTGTTTCAATGTTTTTTTTATCTCTTTAACCCTTTACCACACACTGCCAACTTTTAAAAACCCTGGGAAAGAAGCCTTTTGAAAACATTGTGGGAAAAGGAGAAAATGCTGGTAACCAGCATTTTCTCCTTTTCCCACAATGTTTTCTACCCTATCAAAGCAAAATTGCACCATTTGAGCAACACTGAAATTGTCGTCTGCAAATACTTTCAATTTGGACAAGGCTAAAATTTTGTCGTCTGGTACAGGGTTAACTCTTCCCCAAATAATCCAATGCTTTATTGACCCAGAGAAAAAGGTTTTTGAAAACAATGTGGGAGAAGGACAATATGCAGGTGACCAGTATTTTCCCCTTTTTCCACAATATTTTCTACACTATCAAAGACAACATTCATCATATGAGCTTCACTTAACTATTTACCAAATGACAAAATTTTAGACTGATCCAAATTGAAAGCATTTGCAGACGACAAAACAAAAGTGACTCAAAAATTGAAACTTGACTTTGGAAGAGTAGAAAACATTGTGGGAAAAGGAGAAAATGCTGGTTACCAGCATAGGAGAAAATGCTGGTTACCAGCATTTTCTCCCTTTTCCACAGTGTTTTCAGAAGGCTTCTTATTAGGGGTCCTTAAAACCAGGCATTGTTTGTTAAGGGGTTAATATGTTGTCTGCAAACCCTTTCAACACTGACAAGTCTCAGATTTTGTTGTTTGGAAGAAAGTTAACAGGTGACAAAATTTTTTCTTGTCTGAATTGAAAGCATTCACTGAGGTCTTATTAAATTTGAAGCAAATGAATGGATTTGTTTTTCAAAGGGTAGAAAATGCTATGGGAAAAGTGCAAGATGCTGCAGTCAGCAATTTTTCTTTTACTGACAATGTTTTCATAAGACATCCCCATCTGTGAGGCTGAAAGACAGGAGTGTTTGATCACAGGCCTTTGAAGCTGTATTGGTCTATCACGGAACACTAAAATTTTCCCTGTTCTATCATCAAACAGTTGAAATAGCACACTGGTGCATCGCCTGTATATCACACAATCTACTCAAATTTTCATAACACTGTCTCTATAAATAGCACATTGGCGACTCCCTCTATATCGTACATAGTAAGACTATATACAATACAGAGGGAATCCCCAATGTGCTATTTATAGTAAATGTGTCCGATAATGAAAATTTCGTTATCCCTTGATAGACCAATGGAGTTTCAGAGGCCTATGGTTTGATGATGGGTTAAAAGTTAGTGGACTGCTATGAAACCCAAAATGCAGTCGTCCATACCACACAAATATTATAACATTTTTACAAAAGGAAAATTGCCTGTTAAGAGCAATCTCTCATTTAGTCACATTTATTTTTTTTAAGAGGTCAACTACAAAGACAGACAGCCATATGCAGCTGGCCTTAAGTCAACTCTGTAACAAATAATCACATGTTTTAACAACCCTGAGGAAGAAAGCTTTGAAAATATTGTGGAAAAAGGGGAAATGATGGTTACCAGCATTTTCTCCTTTTTCCACAGTGTTTTCTACTCTCTCTGATACAAATTTCATTAATCATGCCACATTTAGTTTGTTGTCTACAAGTGCTTTGAATTTGAATCAGTCTTATTTAGACTGTATATTGTTTCAACACCGTTTTCAAAATTATTTCAGTTATGTTGCAGTGGCCAGTGCACCTATCCATGCTTTCCTGGAATTTCTTTTACCAGTACTCCGCACAATATTACTTCAAAGCCACTGGCTGCTTTCCTACATAAACATCCCTGAAGCAATGGCCAGCGGTGAGAGGAATGAATCCTGTCACAATAATTATTATTAACCCTTAGAAAGTAATTCGCCAAGCCGAGAATCAAACCAGCAACTCCATGTTCTCAAGTCCTGTACACTACCAACTGAGCTACCTGGGCTTGGCGAGGATCAGTCTTAAATTTCGTTGTTTGGTAAAGATTTGAAGAAAACTGCCAAAAAAAGCAGAGACAAAAGAAAGCTTTTATGAAGCAGAGATTTCTTTTCCATCATGCATTTGCATTTAAATCTTAAATTTTCACACTTTTACTAAAATCTTTAAAAACCAAATAAAAAACAGAAATATGTTTCTATACCTGCAGTTTTTGGAATTCCTTTTTTTCCTTGTGCTTCACAATATCTTTTTCTTTCTCCTGAAGTTCTTGAGCAATAATTTTATCGGTCTTCTCTTGCACTGAAAAAATATCAGTATAGAACACTTAACTCTTCACCACACAGATCCTAAGCAGAAAGGCTTTTGAAAACACTGTGAAAAAAGGATAAAATGCTGGTAACCAGCATTTTCTCCTTTTCTCACAATGATTTCTATCCTATCAAGGTCAAATTTTATTCTTTGAGCCACCTTTAATTTCTCGTCTACAGATACTTTCAATTTGGACTAGGCTGAAATTTTGTCATTTGGTAAAGAGTTAAGCTTTTCCCAGGCTATACCCTATGATCCTCTCACTATTAAAAGTTGCCTTGACTCGTTGCTGGTGGTGGTTTCAGGAGGAGGAGGGAGGGAGGTAGGGGAGGAGGAGGAGAGAGGAAGGAAGGGGAGGAAGAGGAGGTGGTGGTGGTAATGATGATAATGATGAAAAGGAGGAGGAGAATGGATGGTGATGGGGTGGAAGTGGCAGTGGTGATGGTCATCGTCATGACAATACGTAAATGTTTATCTTTATGTAGTAAAACTGTTGAGGGTAGTCCAATTAGGTAAACAGGAGTATCTTACATCACAGGGAAATGTAACTGCTTAACCAAGTAGAGTGCTGATAAATACACTAAAACAAAACAAATTTCAATTCCAAGGAAAATGGAAAAAATAATGTAACATTTACAGATTCCATTATAAACACATCTACACAAGATTATGAAAAAATTTAAATAAACCTGAATCATTGCAGGAAAAGGAGCAGATTACATTATAATCTCTCCTTTTCTACAACTTATCAATAACAATAAAAATATAATGAAATGTGACAAAAGTGCAGAATCTTCTTATGGTAGAGCCACTGGCACTTGATCTTAATTCAAAATCATTGCTAGATGTGTAACCTAATCACTGGCACTTGATCTTAATTTAAAATTGTTGCTCGATGTGTAACCTAATAAATAACTTATTTATTAGGTTACACATCGAGCAACGATTTTAAATTAAGATCGAGCACCAGTGGGCAGAGCAGATCTGAAAGATAATTTCATTCCTGTTGAATGCTTCTGCTTTGGTATCATTTAAATTACCAAGGTATATATAACCCTTTGCCATGAAAACATTGATGAAAAATTAGATAATGCTTGTAACCAACACTTTCTCCACTTACTATAATGTTAACTTCAAATCCCATAAATTGAGCTACATCTAATTTGCCATTGATCTGCAAATGCTTTCAATTTGGACTTGTCAAAGATTTGGTAAAAAGTTATAATTTAATAGCCAAAGTGATTATGGATTTTGGTCATATACAGGAAAGAAGCAAATAAAACAATCAGTATTGTAATACACTGTACCTGGTGTTTGTTCAGCAGAAAAATGTCCATTGACATGAGCCTCTAGTTTGAATCTGTCATGAAAGGTGGTCTCACAAATTGGACAGACTAAACCTGACGTACCAGCTGTAACTATATCATTTGATGTTCCTGGTATTACATAATCAGAATCCTGTTTATCTGGACTAAAAACACTAGAATGATCTTGGTTGACATGTAAACTTAATTCTCCTGAATTACTAAATATCCTCATGCATATAGGACATGGATACTCATCCTTGTAGGCATCCTCTCTTGTTGGAATGTCATTATTTGATGTTGATAACATGTTACTGTCCACATTACTCCTTGTTGCTCCTAATGCATTGGTCATAGGTTTAGCCGGACTAAGGATGTCAACATGAGCTAAGTTGACATGATTTTGTATCACATTTTCTGATGAAGTAATGAATTGACACAGAGGACATGAGAAACCAGCTGGCATGTTTGAATTAATGTCAGGTTCAATGTTATCATTTATGTCAGGTAGTAGAGTCTGATTCAGATTAGGTTGTAATGGTAAATTATTATTGTCCTGTGCTTGAGGCTCCTCCATTATTACATCACTATGATTATTGTTTTGAAAGCGCAGGCGACTAGATATCAGACTTGGTGTTTCTATTTCATTACCATTATTGCTATTAACAATACTGTTGAAACCCTCAAAGGAATTTGATCCAGTAAATGCCTGTGCAGCAGAGGAAGATCTTATTGCATGAGATGATCTTGATGATCTCATAGTATGCGATGATGATGAACCAAAGTTTTGCAATGATGATGATGGTCCTGGAACATTCACTGAAGAGAAGTTTAATTGCAGCTTTCCTCGCTTACTGATGTTTGTCTCAGAAAATGATGACTTTAAACCAGAGTTTCGCTGAGGAGACTGATGGGGACTACCTTGGTCTAAACTATGAGAATGTTTCAGTATTTTAGGAATTGCCCCACCATGTTCTTCACCAAATTTATCCACATCTTCTCTTCCACTGTACTGATTTGCTTCCTTTTCAGCCTTTTCTGAAATTTCCTGGTTTTCTTTTTCATTAGTTCTCTCAATCGGGCTCATTAAGTCATCAAAATGAACCTTGTTTATATGCAGAGTCATTTCATCATTTGTAATACCGGACAGATCACAAAAAGGGCAACAAATGTTACATTCAACATGTTCCAAAAGCACATGACTTCTCATTTCTTCTTCTGTAAGATCTTCTTGGCCACATATCAAACAAGTAAACTTCTCCCCTAGAAGTCGAGTTCCACCACCAACTGCCATACCTAACAAATGGAAAATAATCTCAACATTAATTGAGTTCTACATAAACATGAATGTACTTGTTGGAGAATAAAGACCAAGATCAGTACACAGATAATAATGATGTGCATTCTGCTCTTGTTCTATTCTTCTAGCCACTCTTGAGATGTTTTCACTGCTTGCCATAAAAGGTCTTGTCATATAATAATTGATGAAGAAATTGTTTCTAATTTCCAAGAACTTCTGTAACACTAATTCTTTTTAATGATAGTAACCATCTTACTTGCTAACATGCAACTTCCTGCTCAAAGAATTCTTTTCCATGCATTTATTAAACATACAGTAGAGGTCAAGACAGTGGAGTTATCAAATTCCATAATCATTTCCACTAAAACCTGTGATGTGGTTACTCATATGATTTGCCTGGATTAAAGAGTCAGTGCCCGCGACGCATATTTTAATATAAAAGCAAAGGAAGGTTACCTTCTTTACTATAAAGTACCCTCTTATCTGTATCTCTGTTCAAAATTTCTATTTTAGCAGCACTGTCGACCTTTGATCCTCTTCATCGTATTAATTTTACTTATTCATGTATTGGCTACAGATTCCGAGCAAAACCCATCCGATTAAAAAAATACATCACTGATTGAGTCAGCTCACTTAACCTCAATAAGCATATAGTCTAACTACCTGTTCTGCCCAGGCCTGCTTCTCTCAAAAAGATGAAAAATCAATGGAGTAAGATATCAATTTATTAATGAGGAATGCTCTGCTGTATCTTCTTGAATGGGAATCTGTCAAATTATAGAACCAATGAAATCCTTTGACAGAAACTCAGCTGCCCAATCAGCCGAAAGTTACTTTCGGTTTTACCGGAAACGACAGAAAATCAAGAAAGAGAGTTAGACATCAACAAATTGTTCTGATTTTCCCTTCTCCTCGAGATTTTCTAGACTATTCCAACTAAAATTTCAATTTCTTTTATAATTTTATGTAATATGTAACAAAACGTAGCTAGACTTGTGTTTATAAGACAGCAATAAGGACCAAATAAGCCGATGCAGATTAACTGAGCGACGAGTCAACTCATGGTTTTGTTTTAGTGTAACCTTACTTAAGATATGCAAAATCTGGGAAGAATAGCGCAAATTACATCGTCCAAAAATGCCACTTCGCTTTCAGAGCTAGTGGAAGGGCGTATTCATGGCATCAAAATTTGGACACGATCTTATAAAGTCAGTGGGGCTCGATTAGGTAAGTTTGCAACGATTTGAATTGATAGGCATTGGAGTTTTACGTCATATATACGGATAGTTTTCATTCGGATAAGTACTGGTAGTGTCCCAAACTCGACGGGAGTGCATCTACCGCTGTTATAGTATGGCAGTCAGCGGTTTCCCTGTCTGTAGACTTAATAAGTAGTATTTTCTGGAACCAGCATGTCAGTCCTTATGTGGCTTCGGAATTTTAATATGACCTTGATGACAAAGAAGTTTTCCTGACCTTCAAGCCTCAAAGTAATGATAGTGATAATAGTCCTTTTACAGTAAATCCCAACTGACCCTAGGAGAAAAGGTGTGGCCGATACAGAATTTGAATCCAGGATCCCTCGTTATCAGGGTGAGTGCTGAAACCACTGAGCTATCCAAACCACTTGACATCCACGCTCCCTAACTGTCCCCCGAGGTGCTGGATAAAAAAACCAGTTGTTCAAATCTCCACCCAGATTTTGTGTGCATGTTTGAGCTCTCACATTTTCACAAATTGACAACAAGTATAGATTTTGAACTTACCTGCTGCTGGCATATTTAATAACCCTTCGTTTCAAATATGATTGTTTTCAATTTAAATGCTTAACATAAGAAAAAACAGTTTAATTCATCTGTTACTAGACATGTTGATGCTCCCCAAAGTAGACACAAAATGGCAGCCAAACATGACAAATTTCCTTTGTTTCTTTGTTGAGATTTATATGTTATTAACACCTTCCACATGCGCTTTAGATGATGAAACGGTAAATAATTCTTCCTTGGTCATGTGGTTCACTGAAAATTGTTCGCATTTTGCTGAAATACAGATAAAACCAACAAAACAGAAAGTCAGTACAGCACTGTAGCTCTGCTTCCAGGAAATTTATGATGGGCTTGAGAAGGTGCGGTGCACAGTTTCATTGTTTCAAGAGTTTCTAGAGTTTCCATTGAAACTCAAGTTTTATCTAAATGGTAATATCTCATTTAGATTAGATTGTTCTTTATGACATTTCAGAAACTGAATTATCAAAACTACAATCTACACAAAATATGTGTGCTAAACTTGTGGTAAATCTTTCCAAATATGACAGTGCAAAACAAGCTTTATTTGATCTACACTGGCTTCCGATTAAAGCATGAATCAGATTCAAGATCCTCACATACTTGTACAACTGCTCTGTAGGAAATGCACCATCCTATTTTACCAAACTTTTGTCTTATAAAGTGTCAAAACATACCTTAAGATCTTCTGAATCACCTGTAGGTTGTTATGCTGTCCCTTTTAATAAGAGGAAAACATTTTCTGACAAGTTTTAACTCAGTCAGTCCAAAATTGTAGAATGAATTGCCAGTTAGTTCGAGGCAGTCTGATTCTATAGACATTTTCAAACGTAAATTGAAATCACTATATTTTAAGGACTATTCTAAATTATTTTAAGTGATGCTATCATGAAATTTGGCTCATGATATGTATGTTTGTGTATGTTGCTATTTTTTTTTTATCATTATTAGCTCCACATGGCCCGGTGTCCGTCGTGCGTCGTCCGTGCGTGCTTGCATGCGTGCGTTAACTTTTATTTCAAACATCTTCTTCTCTGAAACTACTCATCCAATTTTGATGAAACATCACAGAAATGATCCTGCCATGGTCCTCTTCAGAATTCCTCGAAAGAATTTGATTCCTTCAAAAACTCTGGTTGCCATAGCAACAAAACTGAAAAATATTGAAAATGTTTGAAAATCTTCTTGTCTGAAACCATAAGGCCTAGGGCTACCATATTTGGTGTGTAGCTTTATCTAGTGGATCTCTACCAAGTTTCTTCAAATTATAGCCCTTGGGTCAAATTTGACCCCGCCCCGGAGGTCACAAGTTTTATATGGGCTTATTATAGGGAAAACTTTAAAACTCTTCTTGTACCTAGCCCAAGGCCTAGGGCTATCAAATTTGGCATGTAGCTTTATTTAGTGGACTGTGGGCCTCTACCAAATTTCTTCAAATTATAGCCATGGGGTCAAATTTGACCCCGCCCCGTGGGTCACAAGTTTTACAAGGGCATATATAGGGAAAACTTCAAAAATCTTCTCGTACCTAGCCATAAGGCCTTGGGCTACCAAATTTTGCATGTAGCTTTACCTAGTGGGCTTCTACCAAGAGTGCCCAAATTATAGCCCTAGGGTCAAATTTGGCCCCGCCCCGTGGGTCACAAGTTTTACAAGGGCTTATATGGTGAAAATTTCAAAAATCTTCTCGTACCTAGCAATAAGGCCTGGGACCAAATTTTGCATGTAGCTTTATCTAGTAGGCCACTACCAAGAGGGCCCAAATTATAGCCCTAGGGTAAAATTTGGCCCCACCCCCAGGGTCACAAGTTTTACAAGGGCTTATATAGGGAAAACATCAAAAATCTTCTCATACCTAACCGTAAGGCCTAGGGCTGTCAAATTTTGCATGTAGCTTTATCTAGTAGGCCTCTACTAAGAGGGCCCAAATTATAGTCCTGGGGTCAGGGTTGGGCCCACCCCGGTGTCACAAGTTTTACAAGGGCTTATATGGGGAAAACTTTAGAAATCTTCTTTGTTACTAACCATAAGACCTAGGGCAACTAAATTTAGCCCTGTCTCAGGGGTCTTATGTTTTACAGGGTCTTTTATTGAGGAAACTTTGAAAATCTTCTTGTTTATAACCACACATTCTAGACCTGTATCATTTGGTATGGGGCTTTATCTAATGGACCTCCACCAGGATTCAAGTAATTATAGCCCTATGGTCATAAATGGCTTTGCCCTGGGGTCATAACTTTCTTGTAGGATTTTACAGAAAAAAAAATGTATGTCTTCTAGTTTGAAACCAACTGGCCAAGTATTGTAATGTTTGGCTTGTAGTGTTTTTACTTATTAGCCAGTGTAGCGATACAGGGCCATCATGGCCCTCTTGTTTTTCATTGTACAACACCATTGAGTATGTATCTTATACGTAAAAATAGGTATTTAATCAAATTTCCAAGTTTCAAAGACAAATCCCATTATTTTAGTTGTATAAAATTTACGAGTCTAATGTAAAAGCTTAATGTTGGACAAGGCTAAAATTTTGGTCACTGGTAAGTTATTGGAATCATAGATTCTGCCAGTTGGTTAAAAAGTGTAGTGCTCAGCACTTTTAATTACTAATGGAGTTTCATGAGCAATTAGAACTACTTGTAAATTTCTGGGGCATGTGTTTTCAGTTTGAAATAGAGTACCTGTTATATTCAAAATTTTTAAATTGTTCAGATATCACTGTACATGTTATTATTTGCCTTTTTTTGTTCCATTCTTCAGGCGATGCACATGGTAAAGCTCTGGAAGGTCAGGAAATAGAAGATGAAGACAAGGTGCCACCTGAAAAGTTCCATCCAAGTAAACCTTCTATAGAATAGCTTAAGTTAGATGTAATGTACATGTTTGTGTCCAGCATTTCAATATCTATGCAGTTAAATAACTCTTTACCACACGAGAACATTTTAGACCGGTCCAAATTGAAAGCATTAGCAGACGACAAAATAAAAGTGATTGAAAAATTGAAATTTGGTTTGGGAAGGGTAGAAAACAGTGTGGGAAAAGGAGAAAATGCTGGTTACCAGCATTTTCTCCTTTTCTCACAATGTTTTCAAAAGGCTTCTTTCTCAGGGTCATTAAAAGTCGGGATTGTGTGGTAAAGAGTTAAATAACTTTTTATCAAACAACAAATTTCAGACCGTTCCAAATTAAGAGCATTTGCAGATGACAAACGCTGATCAAATGATGGCCTTTTTCCTTGAAATGGTAGGAAGCTTTGTGGGAAAAGGAGAAAATGCTGATTACCAGCATTTTCTCCTTTGCCTACAAAGTTTTCAAAAACCTTTTTCCTCAAGGTCGTTAAAAGTCAGGATTGTGTGGTAACGAGTTCACCTAGAGGAAAAATTATCATCGTGGTTAATTGGGAGAAGGCACATGATGATGAATGGTTTCTCCTTGCTGCTTAATCTAGCAAGGGTGAGCAAAGTGTATTTCTTCTTGACTGTTTATACTAAAATAGAATATTTTGTAATATTAATTTTTGAGAATACTTTGTGCTAATTATAGTTATACATGTACCAAACTGAAATGAATTAATATTGTGATATTCAGTTTTTTCATTTATACACATACATGTAATATGGGTAGAAATATCTCATAATATATAAACTCTTTACCAGACCACAATATTTCTGACTTTTTCAAATTGACAGCTTTTGCAGAGGACAATTTAAATGTGGCTGAAATGATAGAATTTTGCTTTTAAAGGGTAGAAAACAATGTGAGGAAAAGGGGAAAATGCTGGTTACCTACATTTCTAAATCCATTCATGTTTTTAAAAGCATCTTTCCAATGAGTCAATAAAGCACAGATTGCTTGGTTGAGGGTTCAATGAATAATAAAATGGTTAAGTTTACTGACATTAACTCCATGCTGATAATAATGGTTCTGTATGTTTTTTCATGTTTAACCCTTTCCAAAACAATCCCTGGTTTTCACAACCCAGAGAAAGAAACCTTTTGAAAACATTGTGGGAAAAGGAGAAAATGCTGATAACCAGCATTTTTCTCCTTTTCCCACATTGTTTTCTACCCTTCCAGAACAAATTTCAATTTCTGAGTCACGTTAATTTTGTCGTCTGCCAATGCTTTCAATTTGGACCAGTCTACAATTTTGTCGTTTGGTGAAGAGTTTAAGGTATTTTTGTATTTTAAAGGTATTATTTTGCTTTTTACGCCTGGATTAACCCTTGACCAAACATCATAGTGTTTGTAACAACCATGAAAAAGTTGGGTTGTGAAAACATTTACGGAAAAACAGAAAATACTGGTAACCAGGATTTTCTCCTTGTCACTCAACTTTTCCTACATTTTCAAGTACAAATCCCATTAATGTAGCAATGTTTGTCTCCTACAAATGCTTCCTACTGCTTCTAGATTTTTTTCTACCTGGGAAAGAGTTGGAACAAAGGATGATGTCACATGAGTTTTTTCATGTACATAAACAACATATTAAGCCAGTACCAAATAAGTATGTGTTTTTTACAACAGTAAGAAAATTGAAAACATTCTGGGGAAAAAGAGAAACTATGGGTTATTTTTCACAGCATTTCCTCCTTAACACCTTTACAAAGACTGTTACGGGAGACAACTCCTTCATGCATGGCTTCATCCCGATTTAAATACAATACCTAATAACTGCGTTAGGGAGAATTCTCTTTAGCTCAGTGGTTATGGTGTTGGCCTTTCATCCGGGCGTTCTAGGTTCGAATCCTGCCCAGTCCCTATATTTCTGCCATGCATTTGTTCATTTGTTTCTTTGTTGCAGACTTTGTTCGTAAGATGGGGGCTCATCCGGGATTGGCCATTGAGCCATTAATCCCATTTGTTGTCCAAAAATGGACTTTTTGCCTAATAAGGCTTTGAGTCATCAATAAATGATGACTTTAAGAGGGGGTGTGTTACGGGAGACCACTCCTTCATGCATGGCTTCATCCCGATTTAAATACAATACCTAACAACTGCGTCAGGGAGATTCTTTTTAGCTCAGTGGTTATGGTGTTGGCCTTTCATCCGGGTGTTCTAGGTTCGAATTTTGCCCGGTCCCTATATTTCTGCCATGCATTTGTTCATTTGTTTCTTTGTTGCGGACTTTGTTCGTAAGAAGACAAACCACCTTTTTTAAGCCATATTGAAGTGTACCTTGCAAATTAGCAGAGCTCAGGGATAAGGGGGTTGAATGCATCTCTGTGATATGGTATACCCTCTATATATTCCCTCTATATTCTTTATTCAGATATAATATAAGGCCTCTGGCCCACAATACAAAAAGCAAACATATACAAAACCACAGGTGGAAGAGATTGGTACTAATTAAAAAATTTTGCATGAAAACAAAAATTGAAATTATGAGGTAAGTGGAGAAAAATCAACATAGGGAAGGGTGAACCTATTGATTATAATGTGGACCAGGTGTTGTGAACCCTTTTTGCAAACGAAATATGAAAAAGGTTCACTCTGGTCAATATCGAATGGAATGCAAATTAAATTCAAAAAGCAAGTCATCACATAATTAAGGATCAATAAAATCGCTTTTTTTTTTTCTCTAAAAACTGATGAGTCATGAGGTAGAATGGTCATTGGACATGCAGAAAATTTAGAAAAAGCAAAAATATTTGATCCATGTCAGCCTGTGATACTGTTTGCAGATGTGTAAAACCACCTTTTCAGAGAGCATGGCTTTTATTATGCTTTCGGTATGGATTAGTAAATAATAATGCCCAAATATCATAGGGTACCCTTTACCAAACAGTTTCCCACTTAAGTCTTTAACAAACAACAAAATTATAGGCTAGTCCAAATCGAAAGCATTTGCAGAAGACAAGATGAATGTGACTGAAAAATTGAAATTTAATTTGTGAAGGGTAGAAAACACTGTGAGTAAAGGAGAAAATGCTGGTTACCAGCATTTTCTCCTTTTCCCACAATGTTTTCAAAAGGCTTCTTTCTCAGGGTCGTTAAAAGTCGGGATTGTGTGGTAAAGAGTTGAAAACATTGTGGGTAAAGGAGAAAATGCATGTGTTGAAAATTTTGTTTTTTCCCAATAATGTTTGCTGTGTGACCAAAGACCTATTCGGTTATCATATGTACCACACTTAATTTGACATTATACCTTGATCTTACAACAGAACACACTGTTGTTAAAACTATACATGTATATTTTTTTGCAGAAACTGGGAAGAAAATGGAGGATTTTTCTCATGGTGAGTAGCACTGTAATGATTTTGATGAAAACAGATGAATAATGGTTAAAAAAAAAGCTGAAAAACTCATGTTAACTTGCATACTTTTCCTATAGCTAGTACCAGACAAAATAAAAGCAGCCACACAGCTAATGTGCTGTCCAGTGGCTTAGTCTTTTCAAAAAGAAGATTGGACCTCAAGAAGATTCAAACCCCGAACGAAAAGCAGAGAAGATACAACCCCATTTTGCATCATAGAGGAAGATTTGACCCCAATTTCAGAAAGCAGATTACACCCAAATTTAATTAAGGTCTTAGAGCCCTAACGCTTCTAGTGCAACATGGAATAAAATTTCTTGTTAGTTGATAAATAAGGGTTTATACTGATATAATACTTTTGCACATTTTTAACCGACCAGAAATTCCTTTGATATCTATCTTGAAATTATTTGTTGATACTTTTGTAAGTTTTCTGAGAAGGGAGGTAATTATTATCTCCGTTTGTAATGGGAATATAGTGGTTTTAGATTAATAATTGATAATTCTAAGAAGGAAGAAAGGAAAAAGTAGCCTGGTAAAAGTAGTACAATAATACTCATTTTTAGTCATAGCAAATTTTGTAGGATAATATTATAGTGGAAATAGCTGTTTTCCATTAGGGGTCTAAGACCTTAATATGTCTTACAACATGTTTATTAAGTTGACAGTTTTGTTCTTTAGTATAGGTACATAGTTCATGTTGACACAAGTGGTTTCCAGCATTTTTTCTTTTAATTCCAATAATGTTTTCAACAGCATACACTTCCTCAGGGTCATTAAAACACAGGATTTTACTGAAAAGTTTTAATTTGTAATGAACAGAGGATATGGCCCATGTTGGAAGGATATTTTTTTGGGCATTATGTGCCCTTCAATCCGCATTTTTCTCAACCCTTTTCCCGATTTTAAATGACCCTGTGGGGGAAGGCATTTGAAAATATTCTGGTAAAAGAAGAAAATGCCAGGAACCAGCATTTTCTCTTTTTTCCACAACTTTTTTCTTCCTTTCTAAAGACAAATTCTATCATGTGAAACATAATTATATTTTGTCATCTGCAAATGCTTTCAAATTGGATGATTCTAAATGTTTTACATATGGTATGTCTAGGATAAGTCCCCTTTCACAGAGTAGTAAGTTTTTTTTTCTCCAGATACATACAGAAGAGTGCCATCAAAAAAGGACATACGGTTTTTAATGTATGGCAGCAGATATGATTCAAGAGATGAAATTCCAGAAAAAGTCAGGTATCACCATTTTACCTTAAGAGAGACTATAACAACAATATTATGAGATTTGTGCATGGTGCAGATCAAGATCAGAAAAGTTTAAAAGAATTTGCATTCTGATTTTAATTTTCTTTATCTATAATTGTGTAGAACTATTTTAACAAAAACATGGAGAAAACGCTGGTGATCAGAATTTTTTTTTTTACCCGCAATGTTTTCAAAGGTTGTTAAAACATAGGGATAGTTTGGTAAAGGGTTAGTGTTTAGATCAACAGGTCAATTCCTAACAAAAATATGCTGCATTTCACTTTGATGCTTTATCAGATGACAGAATTTTAGACTTGTCCAAACTCAAAGCATTTGCAGAGACAAAGTCAATGTAACTTAAGCACTGAAATTGCTCTTTGGAAGGGCAGAAACAATTGTGGGAAAAGGAGAAAATGCTGGTTACCAGCATTTACTCCTTTTCCTGTTATGATTTCAAATGGCTTCTTTCTTAGGTCATCAAAATTTGGGATTGTGTGGTAATGAGTAACATGAAGATTGTGGCAAAGATGAAATTTTATAAGATTAGCTTGATTGAAGCTAGTTTTCCCTCAGTCATCATGTTGTCTAAGTTATTTATCTATTTATTTGAGCCACCTGAGAAAAGGGGGCTTAATGCATCTGCAAAAAGTATCAACCCAGGTCAGTCTGTGTACCGTAATTTAACCTGGGCCAAACCTTTTTGCTATTGGTTGATTTTCTGCATGTCCAAAGACCAGTTTACATGATGTTATGGTCGGTTGATAGACAAAATGGACAGCATGGATCAACAATTATGTGATGACTTGCTTGGTATCATGCATTACAGAGATGCATTAAGCTCCCTTTTGACATAGCATGGCTCATATCTATTTATATATTTATGATGTAAAGCTTGGCTGATTTCTCCCCAAAAATTGATGATAGTCATTGTGACAGGATTCATTCCTCTCCCAACGCTTGTGGTATCAAGAATCGTTATGTCGGAAAGCAGTAACTGGTTTTAACTCTTTACCACACGACAAAATTTTAGACTTGTCCAAATTGAAAGCATTTACAGACGACAAAATAAATGTTACTCAAAAATTGAAATTCATTTTTGAAAGGTTAGAAAACATTGTGGGAAAAGGAGAAAATGCTGGTTACCAGCATTTTCTCCTTTTTCCACAATGTTTTCAAAAGGTTTCTTCCTCGGGGTCATTAAAAGTCGGGATTGTGTGGTAAAGGGTTAAAAGAATATTAATTTATGCAAAGTACCATTAAAGAAACTCCAGGAAGCACAGATAGTTGCATTGGCTGCTGTGACATAACTGAAATAATGTTGAAAACAGCTTTAGATACCATAAATAACTACATGTACATGTATAATCAAACAAACATTTGAACCATGCTCTAGTAAAAGGGGGGATAATGCATCTCCTTGATGCATGACACCAAGCAGGTCATCACATAATTATGGATCCATAAAATCCATTCTGTATAACAACTGACTGATTCATGAGGTAGGTTGATCCTTTGCCATACAGGAAATTGACCAATAGCAAAAAGTTTTGGCCCAGGTCAGCCTGTGCAGACTGCACAGGCTGACCTGGGTCAATACTTTTTGCAGATGTATTAAGCCCCTTTTTCATAGAGCATGACTCATTTATTTTTGATAATACTTAACTTCTTGCAATCCACCACAGTTTGATCAGTATTCTCATTTCAGAATTACGGTTTTAACCGATACATACAGAAAAGTTAGAAGATGCATTAGTTATTATCAGGTGCTGGCCACTTTCCTGGCAATTGCCGTAGTTATTTATTGCGGTCAGTGTGATATAGAGAAACGTAATCGTCAGCTGCTGCGTGAAAGTGATACTTTGTGGGAAGCTGCAGAGAGGAGGTATGCAGGACAAAGGATCGCCAGGAAAAGTAAAGAGTCATAAAATGGACCTTAAACTGTCATCAAACCAGATTTTGTTTTTGCAAATTTTATAGAAAACCTAACAAAGACCAAACCTGAATTGAATTAGGAAAAAAGCTGAAATAGTACCAGAAATATTAAACACAGTAGCTGACAGAGTATTTCAAGACCAAATATGCAGTCTGATCTTGATCTACACTGTCTGCAAAAGCAACTAAAGCCAGGTTTTGCCCATTACCCCTTTACCAAACAATTGCATGTTTTAACATCCTTGTGCAAGAAATCTTTTGAAAACAAAGTTTTCTACTCTGTTACAGGCAAGCTCCATCATTCAGGCCACCTTTGATTTGCTATCTGCAAATACTTGGAATTTGGACGAATATAAAATTTTGTAGTGTGGTTAACTCTTTACCAGACGACAAACTATTATACCTGTCCAAATTGAAAGCACTTGCAGATGACAAAATAAACGTAACTCAAAAATTGAAATTTGTTTTGAACAGGGTTGAAAACACTGTGGGAAGAGGAGAAAATGCTGTTTACCAGCATTTTCTCCTCTTCCCACAATGTTTTTGCTGGTAACCAGCATTTTCTCCTCTTCCCACAATGTTTTCAAAAGGCTTCTGTCACAGGATGGTAAAAAACCAGGGATTGTTGGGTAAAGTGTTAAGGGTGAAACCATTTGCTTTACATTGTAGGATCTGACAAGTTGGCGTTCGAGGTAAAATTTATCAAACAAGTCTAGGAAAGTGTTATTTAGCCAGCCTCTGACGAGCTTAATACAATTATTTCTTGATGAGTTTATTGAAATTATATCTTAAACCCCAACATGTGTCAGATTCTTTTTATCATATATCTTTGTCTCATGAATAAATCGAAAAATTGTTAGATCTCTATGAGAAACCTACATAGCGGTTATTATGAATAAAACCAACTAACTGCTTTGACATAAGTGTAGGTTTGCAGCTTAAAATAGTTTGAAAACAGCCAACATATAATTACACGTATTTGATCTTATATCTGAAAATAATACAAACTTGAGCTTCACCACAGTAAATTTCATGGTTGAGTTAACAGAGAAAATTTTGTGGTCGGTATTTGGAAATAACGGGCAAGGGCACAATTAATTAACAAATTATGTCACAATGTATTACCCCAAGATGGTAAGACAAGAAAATTTGTAATGGCTGTATTACATTGAGTACAAGGCAGGTTATGTGATAAATATATTTCATCATCTGAAATAGGTAACAACGTAGCCAAAAAGTGTGGATTCAAGACCAGCAGCACAGTCTGATCTTGATCTACACCATCTGTAAAAGTAACTACGCAAAGTTCTACAATTTGAGGGTTCAGTCTTTTGATTTGATACATCCACAGAATGCCACCAAGGAATTAATGTAGGATTACCTAACACCTGACGAAATTTATTGGTCAGCATCATGGCTGGACCTTCATATTTTTTTTTACTTTATTTTCATTGGAAAATGGGGGGGGGGGGGTTTGTGTGTGTAACTTTCGACCTTTTACCATAAACACGCACACAGTAGAGTGTTTGAAAGACCTTGAGGATAATGGCTTTTGAAAACCAGCATTTCTGTCTTTTCTAACGTTTTCTACCTTTCCATAGACAAATCCATCATTTGAGCGATATCTCATTTGTCATCTGCAATAATTGTTTTCAGTTAGGCCCAGTCTGACATTTTGTCGTCTAGGAAAGATTTTAAACATGAATAAATGTGAAAACATTTCGTAAGGAGAAATTGTTTGTTTATGAGCAGAGAATTCTGTTATAACAATGTTTTTAATAGCTGAAGACAAGTATAGTCTTCTGTTGGGAATGACCAGTTTAACCCTTTACCAAACAATCCAAAGTTTGAATGACCCCAAGGACGAAAGCTTTTGAAAACAATGTTGGAAAAGGAGGAAATGCTGGTAACCAACATTTTCTCCTTTTACCAGTGTTTTCTACCTTATCAAAATTAACTCTCATATGAGCCACAATGAGTTTTTTACATGTGAATGCTTTAAAACTGGACAAATCTAAAATCTAGTTGTGTGGTAAAGAGTTAAAAAGGGAAGTGAAATTTGTTGTTTTCTTGATGCTGCAGTGATGGGTAAACTATTTTGTATTATATTATAGCCTTTGATGTTAATGTACAGGATAAAAAAGTTTTTTGATAGAAAATAAATGTATGCAACATTTCTTTTCTCCTTTTTAGTGTTATTTTGTCCCATTTGTGTGTTGTTTTAGTGTGTTTGACTTCAGCTATTACCATATTCAACTTTCAATAGTATTTCACTTGAAACAAGCTTGCAATGGCAACAAACCTCTCAAAAAATTTCCTTCTAATTCATATTTTTTTAGAAACCATGTGCTGAATACCTGAGTATATGGTAGATCCTTGGATGGATTTTGTAAATATTATTTGATCTGTCAAAAAATATAACTGCTGTTGCCATGGCTTATTTCTTCATAAAACCAAGCTATGAACTATGTTTATAATGGACCTGGGAAAGTAAGTAATGCTCCTTTCAGTTATTGACCATTAAGCCAACAGAACAGGGCAGATATCTTTCAGTTGAACTGATTGTATGTTGACATATATAGAACATTACTGCTGTAAACATCTATATATCAACAAAGATAATCTTTGTTCTATATTTATAACATAAGGGCTGATTTTATTGATATTTGGCATGATTATTCCTCAATAGGAAAAGCTCTCTAACTGTTTACCATGCAAAATTTTGCATGCATCAAATATAAAAGGGTTTTCAGATAACAGATCTGGTGCAGATATTACAATTTTAGAAAGTGTTGTTGTAATTGCTGCATGTAACTCTCGACTCTTTACCAAACGAAAAGTTTTAAACTCGTCCAAATTGAAAGCATTTGCAGACGACAAAATAAACGTAACTCAAAAATTGAAATTTGTTTTGAGCAGGGATGAAAACATTGTGGGAACAGGAGAAAATGCTGGTTACCAGCATTTTCTCCTTTTCCCACAATGTTTTCAAAAGCCTCTTCTTCAGGGTCATTAAAAGTCGGGATTGTGTGGTAAAGAGCTCTTTACCACACAACAAAATAGTAGACCTGTCCAAACTGAAAGCATTTGCAGATTACAAACCATATGTTGCTCAAAGGATGAGATTTGCCTCAGAAAGAGTAGAAGACATTGTGGGAAGAGGAGAAAATGCTTGATACCAGCATTTTCTCTTTTTCCCACAATGTTTTCAAAAGGCTGCTTTCTCAGGGTCATTAAAACTCAGGATTGTGTGGGAAAAAGGTTTTTCTTAATTCTTAACCACACGATACCATGTTTAAAAGATTGGGAAATATTGTGGGAAAGTGATAAAATGCTGATTACTACCAATGTTTTCTAAAGCCATCTCCCTCTGGATTGTAAAAACACAGGATTATTTGATGGATGGCTTTTTAAAACAAATGTAGCTGCTGTGAAATCGGGTGATTTTTTTCTCCACTAAAAGTGTTTATGTGGACTGCAGACTAATGATTGATAAATGTTCATGCCAAAATAAGTCACTTGAGGTAGTAAAAAGTGGGGCAATACAGGGCTATTATGGCCTTCTTGTAACTAAAACAAGCAACAAGAGTATGGATGAGGGTACCTACGCTCAGCTGCAGTTGCTTTTAAAAATGGATTGATTTTCAGTGAAAAAGGGCATAACTGTCAAAAATATTTTGATGGTTACCTGCTATACTGGTATGGTATCCTTTTGATACTTAACAACTAGTCAAAGTTTGAAGTAAATATTATTAGTAGTGACAGAGATACTATAAAATATCCAAGTTTTTGCACCATGACAACAAGGCAGACAACAACAGGGCTATGACAGCACCTGACAATTTCTTTGAAAACAGCTGAGCTAAAAAGTAGTCTATGACCTCTTTAACTTTTTACCTCAACAAACGAATTTGTATCAGATGGCTTATTTCAGATGGCTTATTTCTGTAAACTATGGTTACACAACACTAAGGTCAAATTACTAGAGCCAGGTAACACGATATTGTATGACAGTAATTTAAAGAAATGTAAAATTCTAACAAAAGAATTTTTATCCTAAAATTTTCTGGGGGGGGGGAAAAAAAACTTATTTGAAAAAGTAGAAAGATCCACAGGCACACAGTCCGAAGATCACATGATCAAATTCTAGTTGTTGCAAAAATATGCAGCCCCTAGACCCTAGTAGCTTGTCTTTGAAGGACAAATACAGATCATTTTAGTATTGGAATGACAAGAAAAGAAGAATATGAAGTTCAGTTACTTTTAATTTAGCCAAAAGCATATTTAATTACAAAATTTACAAATCCTTATAATATTGATCTCAGGTAGGCATGGAATTGGACAAACAAGAAAATCTAAGCCAATTAAGAAAATATAAGACATTTTAGCTATGCTGACCACTGTCAAGTCAATTTTTAACTTCACCATTGATATATAAAAGCATAGAGTGAATTTGTTGATTATTGGCTAAAGTAGTTTTACAATTCTTTTCAGAGAAGATGACATTATCAGAAATAACATTTAAATCGTCTTTCTTGGTAATTATAAGCAAGATTGCATGTCTAGTTTTTCCAATTCTCATAATGAACAAAAGGAGAAACCTGAAAAACATGTGTTGCCATATTTGTATGTCCTGAAAGAAACACACACTACAGTTCATTTCATTTCTTGAGGTGTCACTTTCACCCCTTGTCTGATGTTTCCCCATCCAATCAGTCTGAAAAAGTAAAAAGAAAATTCAGTTTGAATAACTTCTTTTAGGTCTTGCAGTTACAGGAGTAACTGCTGATGATGAGCAACTTCCCCCTTTGTCTCAATCTTTTCAGTTGTATGACACCTGATTTCATGTTATTATCCACATTTTACGAAGGCATTTCCAAAGTTGTCAGCTGCAAATTTGTTTCAGGATATAATGACTTAGAAGAGCCATGCATGTCTGTATAAATGAGAAGGCCCAAATATTGCAAGTTTTGTATATATCCAACTGTATTCTGTTTGGTCTGATCCTGATCTAAAATTTCTAGGTCCAGCTCTAAAGGGTTACAATGGCATTAAGGCCACAAAGCGTCTATACCAGATTTACATGTTCAATGTATTTTCATTGATAGCAGAAGAAAAAGTATAAGTCATCACTAACTAGAAAATTTTGGCAAATCAATAATCCAGTTCTGCCTGATAGAATAGCTGCATCTGTCAATTGGTATTTTACTATATGCAGATTGTAATTAGCAAGCGCTCAGAGGAATTAAGTGAAAGGACATCAGTGAGTTGTATTGGTAACTGTGGGGACTCTCTTACTATTTTGAATCGTAGGTATAAAGTGAGTTGTATTGGTAACCGTGGGGACTCTCTTACTATTTTGAATCGTAGGTATAAAGTATCTATACAATACTACATTGTGATCACTTAAACATGTTTCCAAATGTGTAAAGATACCACGGTATTCTAATACCAAATCTCTGCTTATTCAACTTGTCATATGACAAAATACTGACCCGCCCATACTGAAAGAGTAATTGCACAGAGAAGAAAGTAAATGTGGCTAAAAAATGGGACTAATCTTTCAAAGATTAGATAAAATTGTGGGAAAAGGACAAAATGCTTGTTACCACCATTTACTCCTTTTGCCATATTGTTTTTAAAAGCCATCTTCCTCGGGAACCAGTTCAATTATCGATTGTATTTGAGTGGCCAGTGCACCTACACATGTGTTTCCTGGCTTTCTCACAACAGTACTGATACAACTTTTTTCCCAAGCCAATGACTACCATTCCCACATGCATCAGTGATGAGGGGCGAAAAATTGCCTTAAAGAACCAGGTATCAACCCTGCAACCATCAGGTCACAAGTTCGATACGCTAACCACTGAGCTACGCGGCTGGGCTCCGGCACCATTAGGTAAAGAGTTAAATTATATGATTTCGAAGTGGCTACTTATTTTCAAAGATACTTTACCTCCAATGTTTCTCTACCCTTCTAGACAAGGCTATTTTCTCTCCTAATTCTGTACAAACGGGGTTGGTGAGCCCTATTTTGGCCAAATCAGCTTTCACAGCTAGTACTCGCCCACCAGATGATAAAGAACCAATATTCACCATCAGTATCTCGTTTTTGGATAATTTTTGCACCTAAAAAAAGGACAAAATTTAGAATAATTCTTTCATGCTTATTTTGCCTATTTCATGAATCTGTAACAAAATCATTCTTTACACATTTGAGTAGTGAATAAACATCTAGTTTGAACAACATTAACTTGAAGAGAGATGACATGTAATTTTTGCATTTGACATAAGTAATGACTATTAGGAGATAGCTACAGAAGAAGTCTGTTGCAAAAGGAGGGATGACAAAGAACATAAAACAGTGTGATCCTTCCAGCTTCAGAAAAGATAACATCTGACAGGGGAAAAGCTCTGTGTTAACCCTTAGGCTGCTAAGCGCGACTCACTGATCTTTTGCAGACAGCGTAGATCAAGATCAGACTGCACAGAATGTGCAGTCTGATCTTGGATCTACACTGTCCGATAAGGAGATATCTTTCCCTAAAAATTAACCTCGAAGTAGAAGAAATTGGGGTTTTACAGTTGGCTTGAAAGTTTCATTTGAAGTTATTTAGCAGGATAAGGGTTAAAGGTAGTCACAAACTTTTAACTCTTTTTACAAGTAGCATACTGGTGTAGCCTTATTCATAGGCCAAACATGGTAAAATCACTGCTCAACATAAAAAATAGGGATTTACCAAAAACACAATCTTTTTACAATCAGAGAATGTTAGGAGTGTGTGTAAACCAGCCTTTTGTTTCCACAAGCCAAACCACTGATCAGTCACTCACACTCCTACTGTATGCAATGATGCAAACAAGCTGACCTACATCAGTTATGTGTCATCCTGTACCCAAAATTCAAAATACATGTAAACTGATTAGGTATACTACAAACCCATAACATCTTGACACTTTTTTACCGTCACTAATAAATCAAGATAAATGAAAATTCCGATGCAAATTTCTAAAATATCCAGCAAACTGGTGGTCACTACACATACAGCAATGTTACAGAATGTTTCTGAAGGGGATTGTCCACACTTCTTTCCTCATAAACGATTGCAGTATTTTAGTTCACAATGATAATAAAATCTACTGACCTTAGCACCCCGTTTGTCTCCTTCTGTTTTTACACCAAGAAGTCGACGTAACAGGAAAAACGCAATAGTCAACTCTGTATAAATGTCAGGGAGAGATCCAACAGCGCCAAGCACCTGCCCAACCATGTGGTCAGCTCTACAAAGTGTTGGATCTATTTTTGTTCCAACACCTGAAAATACATGGGTATGAACAGGGTAAAATGGGAGTCCATCTTCTTTTTGGAAACACAGTATGACTAACCTTGTTGCCCTCTCAAACAAGTTTGTAGCAGAAAACTCTGAAAGCATCCTGTATAAATTTGGATTATCATTTTGAGTAAAGGTTTGAATCCATGAATACTCATGAAAATATTATTTAATAATGTGAAAAAGAGAGGAATTGCAAGATCAATGCTTATCCCCCTATTGTCACATTGAATAAAGAGATCTACAACAGGATGGTAAATACCATCTGTAGGTGGTACTAGGTAAATACAGAGAAAGAAATGAAGAGGTAAATATTCATGCTTAGTGCTGATTGTTCGGATGTCAGAGTAATCAAAACTGATAATGAAATTCTTTAATTGTGGGGAATCATATATAATTGAACCATGCTCTGTGAAAAGGAGGTTTAATGCATCTGCAAAAAGTATTGACCCAGGTCCACAGTCTGCACAGGCTGACCTGAAACTTTTTGCTTTTGGTCAAGTTTCTGCATGTCCAAGGACCATTCAACCTCATAATATAGTTGGTTGTTAGATAGATTTTATTGATTTACAATTATGTGCTGCCTTACTTGATATAACGAATCGCAGAGATGCACTGAACCCCCTCTTGCCAGAGCATGGCTCATTTATATTTTACAGCTAGAAAACTCATACTCTTCCTTTTACATTATTAGTTGTACGGTCAGGTGGCAGGGGACTTGGAAACTTGTTCACGGCTGTGGTGAATCATGTCGGCCCAAGCTGAAGGCGAGGTGGCAACATGATTCGCCACAGCTGTGAACAAGTTTCCAAGTCCCCTGCCACCTGACAGTACAACAAATTTATCATACTGCAAAGTTTTACCATTCCAACGTGTGTTAAGCGAATTTTACCTGATTTTTTGGTTTCAAAAATTGAGTACGCTGACAAAGTAGAATTTCCCTTCTGAGTGCCCAATTCAATGAAAACTGACATCACTGGGAACTGACGTCACTGAAACCTTGGTAAAAACGTGCAGTTTGGTGCATAATCTTGATGTTAATCTAGATCGACACTGCCATTTTGGATGTTGTGTTGAAAGTGTAGTCATGTATACGGGGCTCGCAAAAGGGAAACTGCTTTCACGTTGGTTTTGCCAGTGTACATGATAGATATGTTCGGGGTATATTATCAGATCACGAGAAATTTCTTTGCAGTATAATAAATTAAAACTGTAAGTGACCCATTCATACTAAGTTTCTTGGTCCAACTCTTTATGGCAAATATCATTTGCAGGCTACAGAATAGAGTTGCAGCCTCACCAGTCAGATTTGGGTTGGCATCTACTGATGAGAGGGGGTAAACCTTTGCAATTGCCCTCATCAAGGTTTTTGTACTGGTCATCCAGGATACTAAATTAAAGTTGCAAAACTTGTTTCACCATTGATGTAAATAATGATTGGTCTAAACTAACAATACTCACCTATCAATCCACCAGGTACAGCATACTGAAGGTCATTCTGTTCAGCAAATAAGGAAACAATTTTAGATTTGATTGGTTTACAAGACAATTTTCCTTCTTGATCTTTTGCCACCATACCTGGTCGAACCTCTATCAACTGGCCAACCTAGAAGTCAAAACAGAAATACAGAAGTTTTAAACTTTTCACCAGACAACAAGTTTTTCATTTATTGATATAAGATGCATTTGCCGACCATAAATTAAATGTTGCTCAAATGATTAGATTGTATTTGTTGGGGTAAAAACATAGTGAGAGAGGGAGCAAATACTGGTTACCAGCATTATTTTTTCTCTTTTCCCACTGTGTTCTTGTAAGCCTCTATTCTGAGGGTTGTTAAAGCTTAGGATTGTTTTGGAAATGGGTTAATACTAACACTTTACCTCCAGCAGACAAGTATGTGTATCTTGACACAGACCATATTTAGAAACACAAAAGCCGAAAGGAATTTTTCTTTGATACAAGCATCTTTCTCCATTTATCTTAACTGTATGAGTTGTTTTAGAGTATCAAAGCTTAATTCATCTTAACTATCCTTAATCTATAAATTTAAGATAACTGCAAAAAAAAATTGTATAAGGGGGTAATATGTAAAAATTCATGCTCTGCTCAAATAAGCAAATTTCAAAAGGCAATCTGTATTGAAGAAAGACTACAGAAAAAGATTTAAAAGGATAAATATATGACTGATGTGTTATCAGTGTTAATATCTAAAAACTAGCCCATGTACAAAATGGCTCAATTTTTCACTTCATGCTTTCAAGACACTTAACTTTTTTTCATTTAACTCTTTATTACACAATCCCACCTTTAAATGACCATGAGAAAGAAAATTTTTTAAAACATTGTGGAAAAAGGAGAAAATGCTGGTCACCAGCATTTTCTCCTTTTCCCACAATGTTTTCTACCCTTCCAAACACAAATCTCAATTTTTGAGGTAACATTTATTTTGTTGTTTGCAATTGCTTTCAATTCGGAGATATCTAAAATTTTGTTGTATGGTAAAGAGTTAACTGTCAGGGGTCTTTTCATTTGTGGGTGTACACATTATTTTACTGAAGCTCGGTTGTATAGATGGAGCTGAACATGGCAGATATGCTGCTGAATATGATGGAGTAAGATGTTTGTCTGTCTGTTATGTTGTAAGTGATACAAAGAATTTCATATTTCTGTTATTTTATTATAATTTCTATTCATGTTTTATCAGACTACAAAAATCTGGACATATCCAATAAGAAAACATATGCAGATAACAAGTGTGTCTCAAAGAATGAGATTTGTCTTTAAAATGACAAGTCAGCAAAAACCTTTTTGTTCTAGGTTGTTAAAACATGGAAAGGTGTGATAAAAACCATCCAGAACGAGGTGAGCATAAATAGCCCAATTTCAAGCAAGCCGGTGAATGAAAATGAAATTACCGTTATGCCCACGAACGCGGACATTATGAAGTGCTTAAACAGTATAAACTCACGCTTATCTAACATTGAGGGGCAGTTAAAGAAAATTGATATTTTAGAGAAAAAAGTGGATAATTTTGAAAATGACTTGAAAAAACTCTGTTGTCTAGTGCACGAAAGTAGAAAACAAACAGATGAAAGACTGAACAAAATTGAAGAACGGGTCGAGAGTACTGATTTTTCCCAAGGAGTAGTGAACGAAAAACTGATTGACTTGGAGAAGGAAAGAGACTCTTTAAAAAATGACGTCACGTACTTACAATCGCAATCTATGCGCAACAATCTGATCTTTGGGAATATCGAGGAATCCGCCACTCACGTGTTTGAAGATTCAGAGGAAATTATTCGGCAATTTTTACTTGATAAAATGAAAATAGCAAAAGACTTAGTTGAGAGTATGAAGTTTGAAAGGGTACATCGGATTGGACAGAGATCAGAACGTAAGTGTAGGACAATAGTGGCTAAGTTTGCTTCCTTTAAAGACAGAGAGTATGTTCGCAAACAGTGGACAACACTTCAGGGAACAAAGTTTTTTGTGACTGAGCAATTTCCTCAGGAGATTATTAGTAAAAGACGCAAGCTTATTCCAAAACTGAAGGAGTACAAGAAGGAAGGTAAGAGGGCATGGCTATCCTATGATATGCTGTACGTTGAAGGCAAGCCAGTGAAGACAGACTAACGATGCGCAGGGGATGATATCAAGATCTTCTCATGGAATGTGAATGATTTAACATCTGAGAAAAAACAGTCGGCTGAATTTAGTTCCTTTATTTCTCAAAATGATATTGTTTTTCTGTTTGAAACTTGGACTAACAAAGACAGTGATGTTGATTTTTCTGGTTACACGTCTCACAACTTTTATAGGAAATTCCAAAATCGTCGAGCAAAAAGAAACAGTGGAGGAGTAGTGCTTTATTATAAAGACCATCTGAAGCCCGGGATCGAACTTGTCCGTAACCATTGTGATACTGTTATTTGGATCAGATTAGATCACAAATTTTTCTGATTTGAGAAGGACGTTTTTATAGGTGGCGTATATATTTGGGGTGAGGACTCCCCTGCATACAAATATGTAAATATTGATCTTTTCAGTTTGTTAGAAAATGACATTTTTGAGTTTGAAAACCAAGGTTTATTGTACATAGTGGGAGATTGGAATAGTAGGGTAGGGAGTAAGAATGATTTTATTGTGTGTGATAAACTTAACTCGTGTATTGATGATGATGAATATACCCCAGACCTTTACATGCCGCGGTCCACAATGGATCATGCTTGTAACGGTTTCGGTACACGCATGCTTGATCTTTGCAAGTCCACGGGACTCCGTATTGTTAACGGACGGCTTTTCAATGATCTACACGGACAATTTACCTATGTTAAAAGCAACAGTATGTCTGTAATCGATTACTTGGTGTCAAAACCAGATTCATTTTACATACTTGAAGATTTTTCAGTCGGGTCATTTAATGTGTACAGTGACCATGCTTTTTTATCTTTTACACTTAAGGGATCCTTTGTATCGGATGTTTGTGAAGGTTCTCAAACATCTGTTTACAAATGGGATGACAAATTTCGGAATATTTTCCGGTCTTCTCTGATCGAAAAGTTACCATTTTTTAACAGTCTAGTTACAAACATTGATGTCAACAGTAGAGTTTCTGTGAATCATATAGTAAATCAGTTCTCGTCGACTATTACCGAAATAGCAAAGCCGTTATTTCGGAAGGATTATTCTGAGCGGTCATGCACAAATGACTTCTCAGAGAAACAACTATGTAAAGACTCAGATTGGTTTGACAATAACTGCCGTAAGGCACGTCAGCAATACAAAAATGCTTTGAATTTATTTAATAGGAATAGATCAGATTTTAATCGACAGCAGTTTTGCAAACTGAAGAAAGATTACAAAAAACTGTGTAGACAGAAGAGAAAGAATTATGAAAATATAAAAATCGCCCAAATTTGTGATATGAAGAAGAGTAATCCGAAGCAATTTTGGAAATTTTTTAAAAAGAAACAACATAAAAACCCTCCAGTCTCTATCTCAGAATTTAAAGAATATTTTTCTTCTCTTGGATCAGATGTTTTCAATGTATCTAACCAGGAAGCTGAGGATTTCTGTTCTACACATGATTTTACTATTGAAGATAGTGCTTTTGATGAACTTAATTCGCCGATCACTTACTCTGAATTATTGAAAGCTACAAAATCGTTAAAAAGATGCAAGTCTATGGGTAGCGATGAAATCATGAACGAATATTTAATTGAGAGTATAGACATTTTATCGTCTCATATATGCGACATTTTTAACAGCATTTTGGACTCGGGCGTTTTCCCGGACAAGTGGTCAGAAGGTATTATAATCCCGATCCACAAAAAAGGTGCGACAGATGACGTTAATAATTACCGAGGGATTACACTTCTCAGTTGTTTGTCTAAGTTATTTACAACTATTCTTAATAACAGAATTACTAAGTTTTGTGAAGATCACTCAGTCATATCAGACGCCCAAGTTGGCTTCAAAAAGGGTTTGTCGACATCTGATGCAATTTTTATTTTACTGAATATTGTCCAGAATTTTCTTAGCGAAAATAAACGATTATATTGTGCTATTGTCGACCTAAAGAAATGTTTCGATTCGATTAACAGACACGCACTTTGGTATAAATTGTATAAAAGTGGTATCCAGGGGAAACTACTCCGTGTTATCCGAGATATGTATAGCAAAGTCAGTTCTTGTGTTCGGAGCCATAATGAAACGTCCGACTTCTTTGATTTCTCAACTGGACTGAGACAGGGGGAGACAATTTCACCAATTTTGGTATCACTCTTCCTAGAGGACTTGAAACTCTTCTTACAACAGGATCCTGACTCTGGTATTAAATTGGACCAGTTGACTATAATTATCCTCCTTTTTGCAGATGATATGGTAATCTTTGGTAAAACGCCAGAAGAGCTGCAGGTTAACTTGGATAGACTATACGATTACTGTAATACATGGGGACTGGAGGTTAATGTAAATAAGACTAAAACTATGGTATTTAGAAAAAGAGGGGGGCTTAAAAATAACGAGAGATGGACATTTAATGGACAATTTCTGGAATCAGTTGATAATTTTAACTATCTAGGTACAGTTTTCAGTTATACAGGGACTTTTAATTTAAACCAAGAATATATATCAGGTAAAGCCTTGAAAGCGCTAAATGTATTATTGAATAACTGCCTTAAATATAAACTTAAGACAAGTATTTTGTGTCAGTTATTTGATGCATTCGTCGGGTCTATCCTAAATTACTCAAGCGAAACGTGGGGATTCAGTAAGTCTAAAGCTATCGAACGAATACATCTTAAGTTTTGTAAACGTATTTTACAAGTACGAACAAGTATGAGTACGATGGCTGTCTATGGTAAGCTCGGTCGATTTCCGAAGTATTGGTTCAAAGTGCTGCAAACAGAAAATATTATATTGAAAAGTGTTTATTTACAGTCACTACATGATGTTAAATGTGGTAAGAAAAATTGGGTTTTTAACGTTAAAAGTATTTTAGATATTTATGGTTTTTCGGATGTTTTTAATAATCCCGCTTCTTATAACCCAGTACTTATTTTGAGCCTTTTGAAGGAGAAAATGGTAGATTGCTTCAAGCAAGAATGGTTTTCACATATCAGGGACAGTAGCTCTTTAATACTATACAAAAATATAAAATCTTCTCTTTGTTTCGAAGAGTATTTAAACATTTTGCCTATTTCACTTCGCTCCCACCTTTGTCGACTTAGAATCTCAGCACACTCTCTTCGGATTCAAACAGGCAGATTTTCTAGTAACAGAACACCGCGAAATGAAAGAGTGTGTTTATTGTGCAATATGAACGAGGTAGAGGACGAATTTCACTTTATGTTTATATGTCCAAAGTATAGTATTTTACGCAGGCAGTACATAGATGGTTTCTATTTTAGAAGTCCAAGTATGTATAAGTTGGTTGAACTTTTCAACAAACAAGAAAAAAAAAACAATTTCAAATGTAGCACAATATATCGAATCTGCATTATCAGTGCGATTTCATTTTCTGTACAACTAATGGTTATATCATCATTGTGTTAGTATAATATAAGCTTTTTTATAAACATATTAATCATCATCTTTTACAAATTGAGTGAAACTCCTTTCGTATGTCATCCTCACTTATAAGCAGTTTTTTGTGCTTGTCCAATAAAATATATGTTCTGTTCTGTTCTGTTCTGTGATAAAGGGTTAAATTCTATACTGAAATATATGACCTTGACTGACTAATCAGCCTGTTTCTCTTGAATGATGACAAAGATATAAGCACTCATGTTTGATCCTTTATACATGTAGGATGGTCCTCGCTGGTACTGCGTTACTAAATTTCGCTGAAAATTTACCACAAGAGAGAGAACTCACATGTATTATTTTCCAATACTTGTACCGTGATAAATTGTTGCATGTACAGTTATAATAATTGTTGCTATCAAAGCCTATCTAGGTCAAGCTACATGTTGACTACAGGTGCTCCGAAGGGAGTCCGCTAAGGTACCTCGTTAACTCTTGTAATTTGGAAAATCGTAAAAAATATAACTTTAATTTTTAGAAAATGATTTAGTACTGTAGCTTTTGTTTCTGACGAGGGCTATGACGTCACAGCATATGACCTTCACTTGTCAAACATGATTTATTGGTTTTTTGAAGAATAAGGATAAATATTTTCAAAACATGAAAGAAAATTGTGCTTTATTATTGTAATTTGTGAATATTAAAAGTAACTTATCATTTATTAAGACATAGCTATTATTTCTAACCGATGCAACGCAAAAACACTTCCGCTTTCAACTTGATGAAGTAAACAGTGGATAGGTGGCATTGCGTATGCAACTAAGGTATTTTTCGGATTACAGCGGTATCATCGATGACGACTATATCTAGAATGATCTATATACCTTCAAAACACCTTTTAATATACTTCCACCTGCCACACCTCCTTTCAAATCATCCACTTCACAGCCAGGCTTGTTTACATCAAAAGATCTTATCACTGAAAACAAAGCAAACATTTCTAATGGTTTCTATGCCTCTTTCGGCACTATTTTCAGTCATATCAAAACAACAGCTCAATCATGTCTTTCCTGGGTCTCCTAAGTACTAAACCACACAATGTTTTCAAAAGCCGTCTTACTCATGTTTGTTTAAACTCAGGACTGTTTGGTAAATGGTTCACCTTTTACCATATAATGCAAGTTTTAACAACCTTGAGGTAGAAGGCTTTTCAAACTATTGAGAGCAAAGGAAAAAATGCTGGTAACCTACAATTTCTCCCTTTCCCTTTACATTTCTGTCAGAAATAATCTGTAAGGTACAGGCAGTACCACATGTTGTATACAGTTTAATGACTATCATTTTGAGTACCTGGAGTACTTTGATCATTTGATGCTTTTGTACTATTTTTGGAATACATTGTTTCTTTTGAATAAATCATAGATTTTAATTTCAATCAGTGTTAATGTTGTGTTGAATAATATGCATTTTTGTTTTGTTATATTCTGCAATAGGTACATTGTAATTTCACATTTAAAGTCTTGGTAGATTATCAGATCAAGAAATCATGACACTTTAAGAAACACAAACTTTTGACTTATAATTGGTGAATATAAATAGTGCCAAACTCATCAGAGTTCCACGATGTTGCAATATTATACTGCGACAGCGATTACTCTCAGTAACCCAATACAGAGAAATTGCTCTTTTCGCGCTGTGGATATAGGCGACACAAGGTTGAGCAGATCGACTAGCACAGAGCAAGATCGACAGAGGCTCAGCATTCGTCTTCCCATCTACAATGCTGAGGAGTAAACGACGTTCATCTACGCTTCAAACAGCCCAGCTTCAGAGAGGTCCAGACTCACTCCAAACACGCTAGACTGACTCGGGGAGCTGTTCCGAACGGACCAGCCTCAAACAGCCCAGCCTCAGAGAGGTTCAGACTCGTTCCAAGCATGAATAGGCTGACTCGGGGAGTTGCTTCAACACGTCCCATACAGACCCAGCCGCAAACGGACCCGTTCCAAGCAGCTTGAAGCTGAGAAGTCTTGTCTCACAGTTCCAGCCTAGACAGTGAGGGTTGAACAGATCAGTCTGAAACACAGACCGACAGTGGTTCAGCACAATCACCGTTCCTGGCCAGCTTCAGGCAGACTTGAAGTGCTTCACAGGGACTTGTTTGAAGCCAAGTCACGAACAACAGTTTGAAGCAACGTTCATACTCAGTCCGTGTTAAACCAAAGACAGAAGTTTGAGCTTGGCACTTTGTCTCCATAGACTGTATAAGACAGTCATTTGGCGTCCGATGGATAATCTATCAAGACAGTATTTTGATGCTTTTGTGTTTTTCAGTTTCAAATCAATTGAGGCCAGATAGCCTGAGGAAAATTCTATATATCACCAGAACTGTACATATTCCCTGGTAAGACATTGTCACCTGAGAAACAAACCCACTCATCGTCATCATATCTCTTGACAATTTCCTACCATTTCAAGGACAAATTTTATCACTGAAGCAACTTCTTATTTTTCTTCTACAAATTCTTTCAATTAGGTTCAGTCTCAAATTTTTTTTGTTAGGTAAAGAGATTAGGTAAATGATACATACTTTTCATGTAATACAAAAAGTTTCAAACATATTTATTTTACATCAATTGAGAAACAAGTTCTTACAACTTATACTAATCTCTCTTCATTCTGCTTCCTGGGAACTACACCAATACTCGTGCCGAATGTGTGGGCTGATGAAAATCCCAAAGCTGACACCCGTTCCCGGGTATCGAACTCGGGACCGTATGATTATGAGGCAGACGCTCTACCTCACGACCACAGACACAATAAGGTAATACAAGTCATGGAACACCTTTACATAGCTTTAAAAATATGGATATTATCTAACTTACCAATTAGTCTTGGTTCTGAGGAGAAATCCCTTACAGGGACGGGTATCTTTTTGGTGATGTATTCACAAACAACATCTATGTTGTATTTCAGCTGGGCTGAGATTGGAATTACTGGTGCCCCTTCAGCTATTGTACCTGTAGGTGGTAAAACATATGTGAAACATGCACTAACAAAAGGTGTGCAGTACGTCACAGTGATGCAATATATAAGCGAGTCATGGTATAACTCTTTATCAAACGACAAAATTTTAGACTGGTCCAAATTGAAAGCACTTGCAGTAAACCTAACTCAAAAATTGAAATTTGTTTCCAGCAGGGTAGAAAACATTGTGGGAACAGGAGAAAATGCTGGTTACCAGCATTTTCTCCTTTTCCCACAATGTTTTCAAAAGGCTTCTATCTCAGAGTCATAAAAACCAGGGATTGTTTGGTAAAGGGTTAATCATGGATCAATAAAATCCATTTTGTTTAACAACCAACTAAATCATGAGGTAGACTGGTCCTTGCACCTGCAGAAAATTAATTGATAGCAACAAAAAGTTGCCATCCAGGTCAGCCTGCATGAACTGTGCAGGCTGGCCCAAGTCGACACTTTTTGCCTGTTTCAAAGAGTATTACTCTTATATATTCCTTTTGCACATGACAGAATTTAGTCATGTCCCATTTGAAAGCATTTTCAGTAGACAATGTGGTTCAACTGATATGATTTGTCTTTGAAAATGCAGAAAACCTCGAAGGAAAAAGGACAAAATGCTGGATACTAGCAGTTTCTCCTTTCCCCACAGTATTATCAAAAGCTTTCTCCCTCAGGGCCAGTAAAACTCAGGATTGTTCGGTAAAGATTTTAACAGTTTTCTTTAAGTCAGGCTGTACATAAGCAGAGGACTGAGGTGCACATACATGTAAGAGGAGTATTTTAGAGTTAACAGATTAATTTCTCTTAATTTCTCTTAAAGCCCCTTTAAAGCCAAAAATAGGTAATTTTCACTGTTTATAACTCGAAAATATATTGGATAACCCATCACAACACACATATATAAGATCGGAAAAAACTTGAACGTGTCAGTTACTGCATTGGTTGCCATAATATACATGAGCAAAAATGCATGGAGAAGCCCGTCGATTTCACGGACGCCATTGACTGAGACAACCTTCGTTATCGTTCGTGTATATTCGAACTAGGTCTTCGAGAATGTCACGTGATAACATTGCATCTCATTAGTGCTATGACGTAGTAGATAGGACTATTGTTTACAATTCCAACATTATGTCATCGGAGAGTAAGATTGCTCATTCTGAACCTGTTTTCTTATTTAGATGTAGTAAACTCTTCCTGTATTGATGATAAATGAATAAGCGATGATCAGCCTGTGTCGTTTCTGTTTACGATGTCGATAAACTTACGTTTTTCAAGCCTAGAATGGGGACAAAACGATCAAGTGAATGAAGGGTTTGTTTCGACGCTTTGAATGATCACGTGATGTTTACGTCACTAACACGTCACTGCGGACATTTACGACGAAAACTCAGCTAATCGTCAGCGATCATCAATGTAAACAAACATATAATGCGGCATGGTAGGATCTGTTCTAGTTTCAAAATTCTTTTTTCTGCCACTGACTGGAACTTTTGCGAACTGCACCTTTACATATCATGAAAGTCATAATAATCGCCATATTTTTACATGGTAAAAATGAAATTTACTTTTATTTTATAAACAGTTTGTTTATTCAGTTGGACGCTACTGAGACTTTAAGTTCTTCAGAAAAACCAATGATGTTGGTAGTCATTAAAATCATTTCATATACGATTTAATGGTAAACAATTGTTTTTAAAATTGTAAAATTCCATCTTCTCTTGACTTGTGATAATTTAAGATAAACTATTACAGGCACTATGAAGTTGCATCCCCTTAACGAATCCTGAAAACTTTAAAGTCTACACATCTAGAGAGCGATTTAATGTAGTTTTGCAAACATTGTACATGTATATCAAATTTTGTGTAATGAAATAAAGATAAAATGTTTTATTATTATGCAAACTAGTCAACCTATTTCTACAGAAATACAAGTCTTTATGTCTGCTTGTAACAAGCAACTGCTCCTTTTCCCCCAGTCTTCTATATAGTTTGATTACAGCCTTTTTTTTTCTTTCACATTTTTATTTTTTGCCGTTTCTACTATTTTTTTTTTTAAGTTTGCACGGTTAATTCTTTACCAAACAACATAATTTTAGACAAGTCCAAATTGGAAGCATTTGCAGATGACAAAATTAATGCAACTCAAAAATTGAAATTTGTTTTGGAAAGGGTAGAAAACATTGTGGGAAAAGGAGAAAATGCTGATAACCAGCATTTTCTCCTTTTCCCACAATGTTTTCAGAAGGCTTCTTTCTCAGGGTCGTGAAAACCCGGGATTGTTTGGTAAAGGGTTAAGGGGTTAAAGTTTCACTTCAGTCCACTTATGTCCAACTTTTCCTTGAACAAGGTTGAGGAATTAAAATTTAATAACCCTTGTGTCAACCAACCAAACCAGTCTTACCTTTGACAAAAGCTAATATCTGTTCATACTGCTCTTTAGCCTGGCTCTCCTTCACGAGATCTATCTTATTTTGAAGTATGAGAATGTGTTTTAATTTCATGATTTCTACAGCAGCTAGATGTTCTGATGTCTGGGGTTGTGGACAGGACTCGTTTCCAGCTGAAAATATCAATACCTTAGTGACACTACAGACTAATTTTTTTTCTGGACTTTAAAATACTCTGGCATAAAGAGAAATTAATCAAGGAGCGCAATTATCTCCTTTGGTTAAAATGGTTTCAAAAATACATATTGGCCATGCTGTGTGAAAAGCGGTTTTCACACATCTCTAAAAATTACCAAACCAGACCAGCTTGAGCAGTCCGCACAGCCTGACATAGTTCAAAGTGTTTTTCTTTTAGTGAATATTTCTGCATGTCCAATACCATTCTACCTTTTGAATCAGTCTGTTATTAGATAAAATGAGTTTCATGAATTCATAATTATGTGAAGATTTGCTTGGTATAATGCATCACACAGATGCATTAAACCCCCTTTTGCCAGAGCATGGCTCATATATATGTGTGTGTGTGTGTGTGTGTGTGTGTGTGTGTGTGTGAGAGAGCCATGCTCTGTGAAAAGGGGGCTTAATTCATCTGCGGAAAGTATAAACTCAGGTCAGCCTGCGCACTCCGCGCAGGCTGACCTGAGCCGAAACTTTTCGCTATCGGTCAATTTTCTGTATGTCCAAGGCCCAGTCTACCTTATGATTGTTTCAGATGTTGAAAGAAGTGGCTACTATGGATTCATAGGTATGTGATTGCTTGCTTGGTATCATGCATCACAGAGATGCATTGAGCCCCCTTTTCCAGAGCTTGGCTCATATGTGGACTAGACCTTATCCATCATGAAGAACCAGGGTCCCATGTCAAACTTTTGCACTTTATTAGTTGTACAGTCAGGTGGCAGGAGACTTGGAAACTTGTTCACAGCTGTGGTGAATCATGTCACCCCGAGCCGAAGGCAAGGTGGCGACATTATTCTCCACAGCCGTGAACAAGTTTCCAAGTCCCCTGCCACCTGACCGTACAACAAATTTATTATACTGCAAAGTTTTACCATTCCAACGTGTGTTAAGCGAAATTTACCTGTTTTTTTTTTGGGTTTCAAAAATTGAGTACGCTGACGAAGTAGAATTTCCCTTCTGAGTGCCACAATTCAATGAAAAATGACGTCACTGGGAACTGATGTCATTGAAACCTTGAAAAAATGTGCAGTTTGGTGCATAATCTTGATGTTAATCTTGATCGATGCCGCCATTTTGGATGTTGTGTTGAAAGTGTAGTCATGTATACGGGGCTCCCGAAAGGGAAAATGCTTTTACGTTGGTTTTGCCAGTGTACATGATATATATGTTCGGGGCATATTATCCAATCAGATCACGAGAAATTTCTTTGCAGTATAATAAACATATTTACATGATTTGGTATACTCATGGATGGACATACAATCGAATCAACCTACATGAGAGAAGCAATATACCCCCGTCTTTGAAGGGGAGGGGGGCACTTGGCACACTATAATAGAGTAGAAAATGAACCTTGATTTTTCCTTACCCCTCTTTCTTTGAATTAGGGCCCCTTAACTTTCTGAATGTCCTTCAAAATCTAAATGTTTGCCTTTTGCCTTTTTTTTTAATTCATTCAAAGGGAGTAAAAATGCCCTGCACAAGTAGGTCCAGGGAAAAACTTGTGAGCTGAATCAATAAAATACAAAACGGAGTTCATACCGACAAGAAGTAAAGCTGCATCCATCACTGCTGCTCCGTTCAACATGGTTGCCATAAGAATGTCGTGGCCTGGGCAGTCAACAAACGATACATGTCTGGAATACATTTTATTTTGGAAATGACCCTGTCCCACAAAAATCCAAAGTTTTAACAACCCTGAGGAAGAAGCCTTTAGAAAACAGTGAGAAAAGGAGTAAAAGCTGGAAACCAGGATTTTCATCCTTTTCCTACAATGTCTTCTATCCTATACATGACAAATTTCATCTTTAGAGCCACATTTAAATTTTTGTCAGCAAATGATTCCAATTTGGACAGGTCTACATTTTTGTCGTTTGGTAAAGAGTTCAACTAATAACTGCCTACAGACGACTCTTATTTTTTTTTGGTGAATTGACATTTTGTCTGAACTGTCACATTTGGTGCCACTAACGATCCACAGCAGAAGCCCTGCCAGTAAAGATAACCGTTCCCTCCTGGCATTTCCTTTACTTCACACAACACTCTTTACAAGTCACTGGCTGTTTTTCTAACATAAGCATTGTTCAAACCATGTTCAACATGTGAGAGCAATGAACTCTGTCCTAATGACTGACATTTGTCCTCTAAAAACACTTGACTAGGATGGGTCTCAAACACCCAATCCCTTGATTAAAGATTACTAGCCGTGTATTTTACTGACTGAGCTAACAGGCCAGACTAATGATTGAATGACCTCATTAAATAACAAGAAAAACTATGCTGCCATAGTTTGAATCCCATAATGAGCGCGGTCAGCCTTTGCACTACTAACATCCCAAGTACTGGAAGCAATCACTGAGAGTGATAAATACATAGAGTTTATTTCATCAGCTTGTGGTTAATATGGGGAAATATTTGCCGAAAAAGGGAAAGGTATGCGAAAATAACGAGTGCCGTAAGGCACGAGTTATTTTCGCGGACCTTTCCCTTTTGAGACAAATATTTCCCCATATTAACCACAAGCTGATGAAATAAATTATATATTATATTTTCTCTGATTATTTTGTCAACGAATGCCACTTTTAAAACTTAAAAACTTAAAAAAGTAGTTCCAGACTTTCGGCAGGAGGAAAATATTCACAGTGACGGGGAAATAATTCCCCCCAGCTTAAATTACGACATTTCTTTACCCATAACATTTCTAAAAATAGACACATGAAATATAATATATGTGGTTTCTTAATCACATAAATAGGCCATGGTCTGTGAAAAGAGGGTTAATACATTTGCAAAAAGTATCAACCAGGGTCAGCCTGCGAGGACTGTGCAGTCCTCGCAGGCTGACCTTGGTTGAAAAATTTTGCTATCAGTCAATTTTCTAGATGTCCAAGGACAAGTCTACCTCATGATTCACTTGGTTGTAGGACAAAATGGATTTTATGGATTAACAATTATATAACTTGCATGGTATAGCACACCATGGAGATGTATATAGAGGATATTTGTTTTTTTCGGTGAAAGATCGAAATTTATTTCATCTCGTGAACACCATCGGTAATATTTTCACGAGTGGCGCGCGCCACTCGTGAAAATATTACCGATGGTGTTCACGAGATGAAATAAATTTCGATCTTTCACCGAAAAAAACAAATATTCTATTTATTTCATGCTTTTAACCCTTTCTGGGAGGAACTTTATTAAAATCCAGTACAGTCTTTTCAGTTACTCCCCGTGGCGTACCCCCTCTGCATAGCAACGCATTACAATATTACGTCAAGCGCGAGAAATGTAAGGTAAATGACGTCATATTTCCACCTGGTTGTGAGTCACGCGCATTTTACCTAGGTAACTAAAATATAAAAATCGGTATTTTCACTGGTCGTACCCATGGAATATCGAAAAATATTTTCACCGCTATTTTTTGATATCCTAACGGAAAGCATGAAATAATAAACCCTCTTTTGCCAAAGCATCGTTTAACTCTTTACCACACAATCCCGACTTTTAACGACCCTGAGAAAGATGCCTTTTTGAAAACATTGTGGGAAAAGGAGAAAATGCTGGTAACCAGCATTTTCTCCTTTTCCCACAATGTTTTCTACCCTTCCCAAACCAAATTTCAATTTTTCAGCCACCTTTATTTTGTCGTCTGCAAATGCTTTCAATTTGGACCAGTCTAAAATTTTCTCGTGTGGTAAAGAGTTAAACAGGTTGAAACTAACAAACTGTGCTACCTCAGCAGCTGAAAGCGACCACTACACCCTGGCCTATCACATGGAAATGAGTCTTCTTTGTTACTGCTACAGGATCTGTAACAACCAGGTCTCGGACACGAATCATTGTCACACTTGTAAATCTATAACAAAGACATGGCAGGTTACTGGATGACAAAACTTCAGATTTGTCCATACTGGAAAAAACAGTTGATTGATTGGTGTTTTACGCCAATTTCAACATTATTTCAGTCATATCATAGCAACAGCTCACATATTCATGTGTTTCCTGGGTTTCAACAGTAGTTGGCTAGGGCTGTGAGGATTCTTGCCCAAAAACAATCCCATGAATTACCAAGTGCTTCTATTGAGGCTCAAACCCGGGGCCTCTAGGTTACAAGTCCTACAGTTTACCACTGAGCCATGCAAGAATCCTAGAAAGAAAAAAAAAAAAAGACAGTTATGCTCTGTGAAAAGGCTTACTGCATCTGCGAAAAGTAAAGACTGACCATAGGCCACTGAAACTCTATTGGTCTATCACGGGATAATGAAATTTTCATTATCGGACACCATTACTATAAATAGCACATTGTCGGCTCCCTCTATATGGTATATAGAGGGAGTCACCAATGTGCTATTTAAAGTAATGGTGTAAATAAAAATTTGAGTATTCTGTGACACACAGGCGATGCACCAATGTGCTATAAGTGTTCGATGATCAACGAAATTTTAGTGTTCTGTGATAGACCGGCGGAGCTTTAAAGGCCTGTGGACTGACATCAGCCTGCACAGTTCGTCCAGGCCAACCTGGATCAAACTCATTTACTGTTGGAAAATTTTCCACATGTTAGACGACCATTCAACTGGACTTAGACCAAAAGAATCTACATTGTGGGGCGACTTTCTCGGTATGATGCATTACAAAGATGCATTATACCCCTTTTTTCCCAGAGCACCTCTTACTTATATATTTGTCCAAATAACAAGTATTTCTTAACAGCAATTTGGTACAGATCAAATGAATTTTGTCTCTGGAAAAGTGGAAAAGATTGAATGAAATGGAGATAATGGTGGCAAATAGCATTTTTCCTTTTTGAACAATGTTTTCTAAATTCACTCTCTCCAGAGTCTGAAAAAACAGAAATCATTTATAGAAGCCTCATTTAATTTAAAAGGTTAACTCTTTACCGAACGACAAAATTTTAGACTGGTCCAAATTGAAAGCATTTGCAGACGACAAAATAAATATTATTCATCAATTTAAATTTTTCTTGGAAAGGGTCGAAAACATTTTCTCCTTTTCCCTCAATGTTTTCAAAAGCTTTCTTTCCCAGGATCGTTAAAAGTCGGGATTGTGTGGTAAAGGGTTAAGTTCTTAATTCAAAAAAGCATATTTTACCCATAGCCTACCAAAAAGGACTTTTTATGTGCAAACAGAAGAAAGCTTTGAATCCTTTACCACACAACCTCGAGTTTCAATAACCCTGTAGAAGAGCTTTAGAAAATATTGTGATACAAGGAGAAAAAGCTGGTAACCAGTATTTTCTCCTTTTCCCACAATGTTTTCTACCATATCAAAAACAGAAATTTTCATTTGGGCTACTTTTATTTTGTCATCTGCAAATGTTTGAATTTCATGTTTTCTAGAATTTTGTCGTTTTGTAAAGGGTTAACATTATTGTGCTAAAGGGAGAAATTGCTTGTTATATATAACTGCTTCTTTTTTGACAATATTTTCCAAATCAATTGGAAAGAAATTATCCGTTTTTCCAAAAATAACTATCCTAAAGTTGGGCTATAAGAGCTATTGTTCAGAGCTACCAAAAACTATTACACTTTACATACTGGTCAAATAGGAAAAGAAACTATAATTTATCAACAGTATAGGAAACATTGTTGAAACAGAATTTGCAGTCAACTGTGTTCTTGGATCTACACAATCCAAAATTATGGGCAGATAAAGCCTTAAAACTGCTGTATCATGGTATCTTTTGACTTACTCTTAACATCAAGTTCATTTGAGGTGTGCTCAAGGAAAAGTAGTTCAATGCAACTTTGTAAGGCATTAAACCCCGCTAGTTGTTGTATAATATACACTCATTTTCTATAAAAATAATGACTAAGCCATGAGGTAGAATGGTCTTTTGACATGAAGAAAATGTTTCATGGCAAAAAATTTCTACCCAGGTCAGCCTGCCCAGGCTGACGTAAGTCTTTGCTTTTTGCACATGCATTGAACCAACTTTTCACTGAGCATAGGGCATGGCCTCCATAATGTATATGAAAACTATATATGTTATGGAGGTGATGCGCAAGTGTGCCATTTTCAGTAATAGTGTTCGATGATCGGACAATGAAAATTTTGATATTTTTGATAGACCAATATAACTTCGGTGACCAATGCTTTAAGACTGTCTTGGTCACTGCTTATGACCTGCTTCAATACTGATTTTGTATTCTGCTTTTTCCTTTTAAGTTATGCAGATAAGTCACTGGTCTTGGTAATTATTTACCAATATACAGGAGTATTCTCATTAAACCATTAATGCACAAGCATGTTTTTCTGCCCTGCATATTGACACTTTTGTAATACATTGGGAAAAGGTGCCCCGGCAGGACTCATGCAATGGCATCATTTCTTGTGAGGTTTTCCATCCTACTAAAAAGTGATTTTTTCCTTCCTGTCAAACATTTGTACTTTATGTAATAAGTAGTAGTTTCGGTAGGTCAAAAACTAGCCTGTTCAAAAATGAAGAAATCATGCACATTGGATAGTTCTAGACAATTTCAATCTGCTTAACTCTTTTCCTGCTAAATAAGTTAAATAAAACTTTTAACCCAATAGCAAAAATCCGAAAAATATTATTTCCAACTTATTTTTTGAGAAAAATACCTCCATATCGGACAATGTAGATCCAAGATCAGACTGCACGTTCTGTGCAGTCTGATCTTGATCTGCACTGTCCGCAAAAGGTCAGTGAGTCGCACTTAGCAGCCCAAGAGTTAAAATATCAGATCGTAAAATGTGTGAGGTTCTTACCTTTGCATTTGCATATCCCAATTTTATTGTGATATTTCTGACTTTCTCATTCTTAAATCGGACAGTCTAAAAGAAAAGAGCAAAATGAACTTGTAGTATTTGTTGCCATATTTTAACCCTTCTTCTAAGCGACAATAGAACAGAAAAATATCGGAAATGCATACAGAAATCATTAATGATGATATGCCTCTGCCAGTCAGCAAGCTTATCTAAATAAGAACAAGAGGGCCATGATGGCCCTGTATCGCTCCACTGGCTATTAAGTAAAAACACTACAAGCCAAACATTACAATATTCAGCAAATTGATTTCAAACACGAGGACATGCAAACATTTTTCTATCTTATCCTACGAGAAAGTTGTGATCCATGGGCAAAGCCAATTTTGATCGCAAAGCTATAATTATTTGAATCCTGGTGGAGGTCCACAATATAAAGCTCCATACCAAATAATTCAGTTCTTGAATGTTATAAACAAGAAGATTTTCAAATTTTTCTCAATGAAAAGCCCTGTAAAACATGAAACCCATGAGACAGGGCTAAATCTAATAGCCTTAGTCTTTATAATGGTTAGTAACATGATGACTTAAGATAGTTTTCATTACAAAAGCCCATGTAAAACTGGTGACCTTGTGTTCCGTGGTGTGGGGACAAACTTGGGTCAAGGACTATAATTTGGGCCCTCCTTGTAGAGGCCCACTAGATAAAGCTACATGCAAAATTTGGTAGACCCCATGGCTATTATTTGAAGGAACTTGGTAGAGGCCCACTAGATACAGCTACATGCCAAATTTGGTAGCCCTAGGCGTTACAGTTTCAGAGAAGAAGATTTTTGAAAATTTTCTATATTTTTCAGTTTTGTTGCCATGGCAACCAGAGTTTTTGAAGGAATAAAATTCTGTCATGGGATTCTGAAGAAGACCATGGCAGGATCATTTCTTTGAAGTTTCATCAAAATTGGATAAGTAGTTTCAGAGATGTTTGAAATAAAAGTTAATGCACGCATGGACAGATGGACGGATGGACCTTCAGTGCCAGTAAAAAACAAGTATATACATCAATCTCAGTTTGAAATATATCTTTTTAACCTATTACCAGACAATCCCTACTTTTGATGACCCTGAGAAAAAAGGCTTTAGAAAAGCATTTTCTCCTTTTCTTACAATGTTTTCTACTGTTCACAAAACAAATTTCAAATTTTCAATCATTTTTATTTTGTCGTCTGCAAGTGCTTTCGATTTAGACAAGCCTAAAATATTATCGTTTGGTAATGAGTTACATGTGTGCTAACAATTGTCATAATAAATCACTAAGATTTTTTTTCAAACTTATTTTATTAATACTTTTTCTAAGCTAGTCATCATCAAACAGTAGACATGGTGTATTAATATGAACACTTCATAGTTTGTAAACACAGTCAGATATGTGGAGGATAATTTTTTGTTTTGGTGTATGATTGAAAATTCTTTTATTGAGTTGAAACAAATGCTAAAAGCTCCCCTTGAGCACGTTGTGCTCAAATGAGCTAAAAAGTTAACATACGGATGGACGCACAACGGACAACGGGCCATAACATAAGCCTGCTGGCCTTCGGCCAGTGGAGCTAAAAAACTTGTCTAGCACCAATCATGTATCACTGCAGCTTGATAATCAAGGGAGGTAAATAGTAACGAACTTTATCTTTCATAAAAAGAGTTATTTCCCTTGATTAATGTTTAAATTGAAGTGACAATATTTTGAAGCCCATGTTAAACTTGCGATCCCTGGAATGAAGGCAATTTTGACCCCAGACCTACAATATGAAACTAGAATGTGTGGTTATAAACAAAAAGATTTTTTAATCTTGCCCAATAAAAAGTCATGTAAAACAAGTTTGCTGAATAAAAGGCCCTGTAAAATATGTGATCCATGACAAAGGTTTATCAAGTTTTCACTATAAAAGCCAATGTAAAACTTGTGACCCCTGGTGTGGAGTCAAACTTGACCCCCAAAGTTAAAATTTGGGCCCTCTTGGTAGAGGCCCATTATATAAAGTTACATGCAAAATTTGGTAGCCCTAGGCCTAAATATGGCTATGTACAAGTAGATTATTAAAGTTTCCTTATATAAGACCATGTAGAACTTGTGACCCCCTGGGGTGGGGCTACATTTGACCCCCTGGGCTATAATTTGGGCATCCTTGATAGAGACCCCCTAGATAAAGCTAAATGCAAAATTTGATAGCCCTAGCCCTTATAGCTAGATGCGAAAGATTTTCCTATATAAGCCCGCCCATGTAAAACATGTTACCCCCCGGAGCGAAGTCAAATTTAACCCTCGGCTATAATTTGGACACCCTTGGTACAGGTCCACTAGATAAAGCTACATGCCAAATTTGGTCGCCCTAGGCCCCATGGCTAGGTCAAAGAAGAATTTTAAAGTTCTCCCTATATAAGCTCATGTAAAACTTGTTATATAAGCCCATGTAAAACTTGTTACCCCCGGGCAGGGCCTAATTTGACCCCAGGGCTATAATTTGAACAATCTTGGCAGAGGTCCACTAGATAAAGCTACATGCCAAATTTGGTAGCTCTAGGCCCTATGGCTAGGTAGAAGAGGAATTTTAAAGTTCTCCCTAAATAAGCCCATGTATAACTTGTAACCCCCGGGGCGGGGCCAATTTTGACCCCAGGGCTATAAATTGAAGAAACTTGGTAGAGGTCCACTAGATAAAGCTACATGCCAAATTTGGTAGCCCTTGGCCTTACGGTTTCAGACAAGAAGATTTTCAAAGATTTTCAAAATTTTTCAGTTTTGTTGCCATGGCAACAAGAGTTTTTGAAGGAATTAAATTCTTTCAAGAAATTCTGAAGAGGACCATGGCAGGATCATTTCTGTGAAGTTTCATCAAAATTGGATGGGTAGTTTCAGAGAAGAAGACGTTTTAAAAAAAAGTTAACGCACGGACGGACGCACGGACGCACGGACGACGGACAACAGGCCATGACATAAGCCCGCTGGCCTTCGGCCAGTGGAGCTAATAAAAATCAAAGTAAAATTTTGATGAATAAGAGATCCAATTGCCTCCACTAACACATCAGAGTTTTACTGACACACGTATTACCATGCTCCACTCTTTCACCTCCCTTAATTCTTTACCAAACGACAACATTTAGATTTGTCCAAATTTAAAGCATTACCAGATGAAAAATCAAATGCGGCTCAACTGACAGATTTTTCTTTAAAGGGAGGGAATGTGGGAAAAAGAGAAGATGCTGCTTATCAGCATTTTCTCTAGTTGCCACAACATTTTCAAAAGCCCTCTCCTTTAAAGTGGTTAAATCAAGGGTTTGTTTGGCATAGAGTTCATGCTAATGTAAAAGTGACACATTAGTCTATTATCTGTGTACAGCATTCTAGCGCCGTTATGTCATATCTGGTCAGTTTAATATTCTCTTGAGCCTTGCATTACGTCTTTACAGATAACAAAATTTCTGACTTGTCCAAATTGAAAGCATTTGCAGACAACAAAATAAAACCGACTCAAAATTTGAAAATTGTTTAGGGAAAGGTAAAAATGTTATGGCAAACAGAGAAAATGCTGGTCACAAGCATGATCTCCTTTTTCCACAATGTATTCAAAAACCTTCTTTCTCAGAGTCAAGGTTTGGATTTTGTTGTAAAGAGTTAACTAAAACTATTGTAAGTAAAAATGGCTAGGTCAAGAGTCCACTGCTTTAATCTACTGAAAATAGTTTAGCAAAATGAGAATAAAGTGAATGGTATAGTAGGCCCTTCAACATTACTTCGATCATATCAGGGTGACAGCCCACTCTCATATGTGTCCCGAGTTTTGTAAGCACTACACTAGGGCTCTGAATTGTCTTGCCTAAGGACACTCCCATAAATAACCCAGCACCTCGAGTGAGGATCAAACCCATGGCCCCTAACTTTTCAATCTCACAACTTCAACTTTGAGCCACACAGGACCAAATGAGAAAAAGATTGTGTATACATAGACATGATTGATAGTGGTATTTGTAGGCAAGTACAATAATATTTTAGCCATGCTCTGTGAAAATGAGGTTTAATGCATCTGCCACAAGAAATGATCCAGGTCAGCCTACGCAGTATACACAGGCTGACCTGCGCCAAACCTTTTTGCTGTAGGTCTATTTTCTGCATGATGAAAGACCATTCTACCTCATGACTCAGTGGGTTGTTAGAAAAAATGGACTTGAGGGATCTATAATTATGTAATGAAATGCTTGGTACAGCATAATGCATCACAGAGATGCATTAAATCCCCTTATGCCAGAGCATGGCTCTTTTGTATCCACATACCTGTACACCTGATATAGCTTTCACAAGAGTTGACTTTCCATGAGCTACATGACCAATAGTACCTGTAAAAGGAACAGTGATGTTTGATTATATTTTCCCATATACATACACATGAAACCAGCAACTGATTCTAAATGTGTGGAGTAAAACTTCAACAATTAATCTGAGTACCATACAGAGAAGAGCAGGATGAATGATAGTAAGATTCATTACTAACTTATCTTGTCTGTAAGTGAAAAACTCACATGTGGTTATCTGCATGTACTTATCTGTGAAGTAGTTAATATTTCTTTACTCTAACTTGCTTTATCTGGACAATAGCAGACAGTGTAGATCATAGACTATATGTTTTGTGAATTTTGATCTACAATGGCTGCAAAACAAACCACTGTCCCTAAAGGTGCTTTAAGAATTATGTTACCATACGCTAACATAATTTGACAAACGTTATATGCTTTCAGAGCTTTATTGGATATACCGTATAAGAAATCTTTAACCCTTTAGGAAACAATCCCAAAGAAAACGCCTTTTGAAAACATTGTGGGAAAAGGAGAAAATGCTGGTAACCAGCATTTTCTCCTTTTCCCACAGTGTTTTCTATCCCATCAAAGACAAAACTCACCATTTCAAAAAGAATTAATTTGTCATCTGCAAATTCTTTCAATTTGGACCAGTCTAAAATTTTGTTGTTTGATAAAGAGTTAAGGTAAATAGAGTTTATCACTGGTGGACTTAAAAAATGAATACATAATCATTTGAATAACTATATACTGACTTCAAAATACTGGTAACCCTTTACCAAACAATTTCATGATATAACAACTCATGGGAAATAAAGCTATGGAAAATATTGTGGAAAAAAGAGACCAGCATTTTCTCCTTATCCCCAGTTTTTCTACCCTATCAAAGACAATTACCTATATCTGAGCCACTTTTATGATGAACTGTGCAAATGCTTTGAATTTGGACAAGTCTAAAATTTTGCAATCTCATACAGGTTTAAAAACAATTTTTACTGTGGTTTACACAGATCGGGAGCAAACAAAAAAAGAAAATTAATAACAGGAATTTGATATTCTAACCAAAATAAAAAACAAGCTGAACTTCCCTGTTTGTTTGGTGTTTCAAGTCATTTTCAACATTTGATCAGTTATATCACAGCAGCCAGTACACCTATCCATGATTTCCTGGAGTTTTCTATGTACCTGAATATCTCTGACTTAAAGTCAGAGTTCAAGTCACATCTTAAAATAACAATAAAGCCCAAAAGTAAACAAAGCGGATGTAACGAAACTATTGTGAAGATGACAATGTGTCATTGTACAGTCGGTCCAAGTGTTAGTCGCTGACTGAGAAATTAATTTCAAAACTAGGTTAAAACCTGCCAGGTAGCTAAGTCTTTTGTTTACTTTTTGCCAGATTTTAAATTCTTTTTTCTGCCAGCCACTAACACATGGGCCGACCACATGATAACAGACTGTCATCTTAAAAATATTCCATATTTTTAAATGGTGTTATTTAAATTTAAATGTATTATGACACCTGCTTTGATATTTTGGCCTCTACTGGGCCTTTAAGTTGCTCTTATAAAGAGTGTAGATCATGATCAGACTGCAGCAAACAAACTACAGTGTATATCTGATCTTGGGCCTTCACTCTTCACTCTTCTATATTCTATTATACATATCCAGACTAGATCAGCCTTGACGTCACTGTATCTGAGTCTTTTTATAAACATTATAACATCCCATTTATAACAATGACACTTTCATAACTACATCTAATTATAAAAATCTAGCCCTAAATACATGTACTCTTTATACCTATATTAATTGTGGCCTGCCTACTGATCACCTCTGGTGTGAGTGGAGTCAGTTTATCAACATTCTGGAAAAAAAAAAATAGCATGAAAATATAGGAGTGTGTTCCAAAATGCCACTTTCCTTAATCCTTTTCCAAACCATATTTTTCTCAATGTTTTCATCTACTCCCGATTCGGGATCTAGCTCCGATCTTATTTTTGTGATTGTTTCTCCGCTAGAAGACGAAGACCAGTAACAAAAATAGCATCAGAGCAGACCTTCAGACTGAAGGTATGTTTTCATCCTTTTCAAATACAAATCCTATCACATTTGTAGTCTGCACTCTGCAGGTATGGTCAGTATAGACAAACAGAATTTTGTCATCGGGTAAAGAGTTAAACAGCAGTCTTGATTCTTTGCATTGAACCTACTTACGCCCCTACAAAGATACAAAATTGCACAAAACTTAAGTCCAATTGACTGATTTACCTTACACTGAAACCTCCTATCTACTCATTCTTCAATTCTTTTCATACATAACATGCTATTTAGTGAAACCAAGTTGTGATTCAGAAGAATACATTTTTTAATATTTCAATAATTTAAAAAAAAGGTGGCTATTTTGGTATTAATGTTAATTGGATAATCCAGTAATCATCTGTCAAGTATCGGATAAGGTGCATGTTTTTCACACGTACTGTAAAATATACACACACTTGCTCAAGGTGTCAGTTACAAACTGCTTGTCGTGATTGAATAATCTCTTTGTTTTTAAAATTTTTGGTTTTCGAGGTTGTTGACCTGAATTAATGGTCAAGTCATTGTTTTAACGCTATGGTTGCATGATGACTAAAGAGTATTGCTTTTCAACACATTAGGTTTTATTAACCGCAACTGTGATCTTAATCCACACATGTAGCGTTGATAGAAGTTATAATTAGAACATAAAAAGGTGATGTTTCGCGCTCAATATCTGCATATGTCCTTTTTTTGGCTGATAAAACGACTTTTAGATATGTGCAAAGAATCAGTAATCTGACCTTTAACTGGTGAAAACAGCTTGTTTTTGGCCGAAAAGGATACTCTCTAAAACAAACATTAACGAAGCGTATCGATTTTGGCTGAAAAAAAGCTATTTTCACCAATTTAGACGGCCGATTCCTGTAAAATGACAAAGGTATGTGTGTGTGTACTGTGTGATATTTCAAAATACAAAATTATAATGATACAATAAGAATATGTGTAACTTGTTTACTGACCACTTCATACCTTGAAATATGGATACGTCGAACTACCGACATTTCGAACAAATTACCTAGTCCCAGGGGTGTTCGAGGTTCCGAAGTTTGACTGTATTTATGATAGAAAAAAATAGCCATTAGAACTTTAATCCAGTACTTGCAAAAAAATGCCAATACATGATTTTATTATATTTGAGAGTTAATATATGAGTGGTTGGATTTTGTCCACCTAGTCTCAATAATGAGACGCTCCGGTGATTGTTTTCACATTTGGAAATTTATTGAGTACCATACCGTCTCAAGTCCATCGTAAATAATGACCGACTGTTTCATAGATTTAATCTGTATTTCAGCTAAATGCAATTAACTTTTAGTAACAAACATGACCAAAGATAAATTACATGTATAAACCTTTCATTACCTTAAGAGCGTACATGTAGAAGTCGTTTATAACATGTAAATCTTGGAAAAAAACTAACGAAATCTATCATGAGTGGCGACCATTTTGTGTGTTTTTGGGATTGTAAACTACTCAAGTAACAGATGAAATGAACTGTTTTATCTTATGTTCAGCGTTTAAATTGAAGATATTTGCATTTCAAACAAAGGATTACTGAATACACATGCAATAGGTATGTTTAAATCCTAGTTTTGTGCTCTATTTGTGAAATTATGAGAGTTCAAACTTGCACACAAAATCTGTGCGGAGATTTCGACTGTTTTTGTCGGGTCTCCCTAAACAGCGTCTACAAGCGTCTACAAGTGTTTAGCAGATTTTATGAACAATATGTACATTAAAAAATATGATTATGGTTGATTTAATTCGAAGTCTATCCCCACTGCCATAAATTTTGATGATTTTAAGGGTATTTTATTTTGTTCTACCAAGCCATTGCAGGTGTGCGTACGATTTACGATTTATTTAAGTTGTAAGAAAACAAAACGCTACATTTCAAGAGTGAGATTCAGTTCATGTCATGAAATTTGATAAGATAGTATCCTTACGCTTATGAGATAGATTTAAATGGTTGAAGAAATGGTAATTACCTTGCATCTGTATTGAAAAAAAAAAAATTGTTCAGGGATGAGTTTGAAGTACATGATCATAAAACAGGAGAGGGTGCATTTCTCACAGAGTGTAAGTTCTAACGTGCACATTTTAATACCATGAAATTCATTTGTAAATATTTGCAACAAAAAAGTTACAAATAAGCCATCAGAGCACAGGTTTTAGTAATGGAATAAACTGGAGAAACTATTCCATTTTCTATTTAGACATGTTATCGCCTCTAGGCCTGTAGACGCTCATGTGTGCTGTACATAATGCTAAAGGGTCTACAGTTTGGCCATTCTGTATACTTTTAGATTGGCTATTTCTGTATTTTTGACATCAAATTGATTATGAAATTACTTAACTGTTGTAGTCAATTTATAATAAAGAGGAAAAATCGCTTAATTTTTGTTGTAGACGCTTGTAGACACTTGTATACGCTATTTAGGGAGACCGGTTTTTGTCTTGATCATCTCTGTATCCAGAGGCCACCAGACAAAAAGTAACATTATCCTTGGGGACAGTTATCTGTACTATTTGTCCACCCTGCCAATTTTGGTAGTTGGGTTTTGTCTGGTGGGGTTTTGTCTGGTGGGGTTTTGTCTGGTGGTGTTTTGTCCTGGTGGGGTTTTGTCCTGGTGGGTTTTAGTCCGTACTCCTTTGGTTACAGTATCGTACCCAGAAACTTGAGGTATGGTACCGTACCCAGACTGGCCAGAGACACTATTTTTAAACCCAGATTCTCACCGTTTTATTTTGAAACACACCTTGTCTGCTTTCCACTTATAACTTTTGACGTAAAACTCGAAACATATAATTAATAAAATGGATCACCATGTTAACCAGTACACATATACACTCCATGATGTTGTCTCCAAAACGCTATCAAAATATAGACATATGAAAATACGTTGCTGTTGCTTCGAAGCCTTGGATTTGAAACGATCAGCTGTTGACAGCCGGCGAAGTAAGACTGTAGTTTGAATGTGAATGTAAATAATCTGTGAAAAATCAAACCTATGGGTTATAATCTTGGATGTATAAAATATCATTAGGTACTAACTAAAGTTGAAAGGTCCTGTTTAGAAAGATGTGGTTGAAGATTCTTTTGAGTTTGCTCTGTTTCCGCAGTCATGCTTTCTGATGCAAGTATATACTGTTTACCTTCCTACTGGCGCATTGTCTGAAAATCCTGCACAGCCGGGATACAAGGAAATTGTACCCACAATGCAATTTCCGATTAATTGACCAATCAGCTTGCGATTAGTATTACTGACTAATCTACATGCTGTTTACTTTCAATATCTGAAGAGACATTGAACGAAATATCTATAATACAGTTGAAAATGTTAACCTCGCCATATTTTAAAGGCAAAGTGGCATGCATATAGTAGATGGATAATAAGTGTTGCTTCAGAAACTGATGACACCGTCGTTAAGAAGAGGAATGGGTTTTTGGTTTTAACCAAAATTCTAGGCATGATAAAGTGAGAATGGTTCAGACCGTTTGGATTGCTTTGATATTGGGATGCTGGTCCAGTATATATTTATTGGATGCATTTCTGAAAGTAGGTTTACTGTCATGGTTTTACAATGTGGAATAATAGCGTTTTGTTTCCTGGTTTATTCGTACCCAACCTACTTCGTACCCTTGTACATCGACCCCCCCCCCCACATGACTTGTACAGTGTTCGACATTAACAGTTTTTTTTTTTTCTTCAACTAGACCAGTGGACTCATAATTATCTATTTTCACCAGGTTTCTTGAGATTTCTACAAGAGCATTATTATAAAATGAATAAAAGTATAAACTTGATCAAGAAATCTGTTATTTCTGTGCACTATTTTACCAAATTTGTAACAAAAACCAAAATGTGATGGTACATGTAGGTAATGATCAATAGATGTTATCCTCTTAAATTATGAATTCTTAATCCTTTATCAGAGCATAACATTCTAGACATATAAATTTTGAAAGCAAATGTGTACAACATATTAGTCTGCCTGTAGCTCAAATAACAGGATTTGAGTTTTAAGGATAGAAACACAGTGGTATATGTTAGTAGACCCTTCAACAGATCTTCTGCTTTTTTTTTTTAAACTGTCTACAAACAAAATGTTACATTTTTCTCTGAATCAAACATAACCACAGGCGTGAATTTATCCTTTGACTTGGTCTAAGATGGTCTTTTTCTGTAGATCTAATTCTATTCATCTAGATCTGCTTTTGTTTCATTTCATCTCTTTTTATGTTAGCTTCATTTTTTAGAAGTTATGCAATTTTGCCGTATTTCCGGGTCCGCTGCTTCGTTGTCTATGTAAACACAGGACAACTCATTTTCAGTTGTCCTCAAAGTGAAACTAGTAAGGTATTCTACCTAAAATACCTGAGAAAGTCTTGCTTAAAGATTGTATTTAGATGTTGATTTAGAAGTTGTCAATTAATTATCGCTGGTTGAACAAAGTTACAAGTTATGTTAGCAATCTTTTTTGGCAAACATTAAGGGCATGTAAGGTCGACTTTCACCACTTGCGCGATGCATGAAATTAATACTAAAAACAATTGTATTGATTCTGACAATAGACCTTTCAGGCTAGCTGGACTCATTCTCTACTAGCCTGATGCAATAGCTTGCTAGACAATATTGTTAGGATGTCCCATTATACTGAACCCTGTAGTAGTTTATCTCACTTTAGAATATTGTTTAAAGACACATCTATGCTCGTTTGCAGGTATTTTTCCACCAGTTTTTAACCAATTTCAGTGTTTCTCCCAGTTTCTTGCGTTTTTGATGCAATGATTTCTTAGCTGACACACTAAAATTCGTCGTGTGCGTCTTTTCTGATGCAACCAAAAAAATATCAGTTCAATCAAAACAATAATTTATAATGCACACCATGATGTTGAGCCAAGATACTAAGGGGCAAAATAAGGTTCGTATGCAGAGAAAGATTTTGTACGCCATGATTATTTATACTGAGAGTTTATGATACGGCACCCAGTTGCTGAAACCAATTTTATATGTAATTCATTGATAAATATCTGCCAGTACTGCACAAAAAAGAATTAAAGAACATGAATTGCTACCAACTGGCTTCTTTCTGACACAGTCACACATTTGAAGCTTTTGTTTAGTAATAATTAACTAGGTACGGAATAACTAAAGGAAGGTCAATTTGTCGCCCTGTTTTAAACGTGTATGGTCTGTGTATTCTAGACATTTTCAGAAACAGAATGGAAGTAAACCGAAAAAGAAAAACAGAGATGACTTGCAGACTGTTTTGTTGTCCCTCGAAAACGTGGAAAAAATCAACAAATGCAACAAATACCTGAGTCTTGTCAGACTAAGAAAAATAATTTCAGTTCCGAGTTGGCGGAGTCACAGGGAAAGGTCCCAAAATATGAATTAAGTAGATTTAAAAAGGCATTTAAAAAGATGACCCTCAAGATTTTTGTATGACCCCCAAAAGTTAGGAATAAGGGTCACAAATGACCCTGAAAAATTTGAAGCTGGGAGAGACACTGCAATTTCATCCTTACTTTCTGAAACTGCAATCATTCTTGTACCTTCATGCCAAATATTGCCCTCATGGCTGCAAGATTGCACAGATTATGATGGATAGAAAATGCATTTAATATTTTGGAGGCCTTTTAACTCTTTACCAAACGACAAAATGTAGGACTTGACCAAATTGAAAGCAGTTGCAGACAACAAATCAACTGTAGCTCAAATAATGATTTCTGTCTATAATAGGGTAGAAAACATTGTGGGAAAAGGAGAAAATGCTGGTTACCAGCATTTTCTCCTTTTCCCTCAATGTTTTCAAAAGCCTTATTCTTCAGGGTCGTTAAAAGTAGGGATTGTGTGGTAAAGAGTTAAGCAATTGTTGTTATCATTTCCAGCTTTAAATGAGGATAAATCCCTTGTGCTTTTCTATTCCTTGTACCACATATATTGCTAATTTATCTATGTTTATGCTGCTGAGCCAGTTAAGTCTTCAGCAGACATTTTAAACCAACAAACATTGAAGCATTTGCAGATGACTTCTGAAATTAATTACAACTCAAACGATGGGATTCTTCTTTGAAAAAGGTAGAAGGCCTTGTCAGGAAATGGAAAAAAAGCTGATAATTAGTAAAGGATTTAGACTTGATTCACTTGATTATCCATATTTCACATGCATGTGTTATTACCACTTTAAATAGTTTGAGGCATACTAATTTGAAAAAACAATCTTGAAAAATATGTGTGGTTAAAATAAATCTGGAGTTGAAAACATTGTGACATAATGAGAAATTTGCTTATACAACTAATTTACTCCTTTTGCCACAATATGTTAAGAAGAGGTCTGTTGCAAGATGCAGTAAGTTGTCTGCATGAGCCTGCTCTTTACCAAACAAACCTGTTTGTTAAAAATGTGAAGAAATTGACTGAGGGAGGGTAGAAGAAGACCAGCTCTCTGGTTGATTTGACATCCTGACCAGTTTTGTTCAAGAATTTGAACTCTTCAGAGAATTTGTTGTTAATTGCAAGATTATTTTTTTAAAAACCCTGAAAAAGTAGCTGATTACCAGCATTTTCTCAATTTTCCACAATGTTTTCTACCATCTCAAAGTCAAAATTTTACCAGATGGTAAAATTCTTTCATTTTTTTTTTTTTTCATCTGGTAAAGCACTATACATCAGTATGTTTCCTTTCAGTCACAGCCATGGTCTGCAGTGAAGTATGTCAGGTGGTTGGAGAGGACAGGTTTCTCTGTATCAGTGTGTCAGTTCCGCTGGTACTCCACAGCTATGAATAGGATGTTTGTACGTCTAGCACAGTGGCGACCCAAAGTTCTGAAGGTCTGGTTTACCTGTGGAGTGTTCTTTGGACTTGTTGCAATGCTTCTCTCAATATTTCTACTGACCTTGATGGTTTTTAACACACTGACCAAAAACAATGTTGAAAGTCAAGTTCTTACTCCTGTGGTAAGTATCTGTCATTTTTCTTTCTTTATTTGGTTTGATAATTTTTCATCTAAGGCTGGTTTTTTGGACATTGTCCTGTTTTCTTTGGACAAAGTCTTGCCATAATGCATTATGTCCTTTTAACCCTTTACCAGACGACAAAATTTTAGCCTCGTACAAATTGAAAGCATTTGCAGACAACAATTTCAATGTGGCTGAATGGTGCAATTTTCTTTGATAGGGTAGAAAGCATTTTCTCCTTTTCCAACAATGTTTTCAAAAGGCCTTTTCTGCAGGGTCATTAAAACACGGGATTGTGTGGTAAAGAGTTAAGACTTTGTCTTTAGTAAATGTGTTTCACTTGCTTTCTATCCTCAATCTCTGAATGATTTTTTTTTTCTTTCTTTTTGGACAAAACATCATCACAAATGGAGAAATCATTGTTGCTTTTGAGCTATTTCTTCAATAGTGGTGTGAAGTGTGTTCAGAAGTTGACTGACACAACAGTGTTTTGATGAGGCAAATGATGTGTGAAAGTGCAGACAGCAATTAATCTCAAATTGCAGCACATGTTTATTTCGAATCATTACATAATACAGAAGATGTTCTTGTGTTTTGCAGCACACCACCTTTAAAAAGATTGTAGCAAAATGAGAAATTGCTCGTTACAAGCCTTTCTTCTGTAGCCACAATATTCTAAAATGTATTTGGATATTACATCTTGTGGGTGCTCCAGCTAGCGGGGCTGAGCCCCAATAATGCAGTAGCTTACAGGACTCAAGAACAGGAGGTTGCTGGTTCGATCCCCTGCTCGGCCAATTTCTTTCCGAGGATTGATGATAGTCATTTCGACAGGATTCATTCCTCTCTCATGGCTGATCATTGTTTCAATGATGGTTATGTTGAAAAGCAGCCAGTGGCTTGGAAAGAATATTGTGTGGAGTACTGGAGTAAGAAACTCCAAGAAAGCATGGATAGGTGCACTGGCCACCACGCTATAACTGAAATAATGTTGAAAACAGCGTCAAACGCCATACCATACCATACCGTTACAGCTAGCGGGGAATCAAAGGGTATGGCACCCTGCCCCTTCTCTTGGACACCCTACCCTTGTAATATGAAACTGGAAAACCCATATAATCCGCAACAACAGCGTTACCTTTTTTAAAAGTCCCCTTATTACTGGTATATTTCAGAAGGTACAGAGAAGAATGTCTAAGAGGATCTGAATTTTTGGGAACACCACAATTCTACTCAAATTGCTTTTTTTAAGCAAACTGCCTTTTGCTGGTCCTAAATGGTGCCTTGCTTGTATTCATGGTGACTATCACCCGGTTATAAGATGTTTTCAAAGTCATCATTGTGCTGCAAATTTGTTAGGGAGGAAATGAGCTAATTGAGAGGATTTCCTGTATGGATATGTGCAGCTCTGCTAATGTTTCACCTGTTTCACTGTTTACACAAGTCTTCTGCTATAAATCCATTGAAAAATGGGCATTTCTGATATACAAAAAAGCTATGACAATCCTAATCCCCAGACAAGGCAGACAAAATTATTTAAAGCACCTGGTACTGATAGCTTTTTCCTGAATTCTGAAACTAGAGAAATTGCTTGTAGTCATGCAGGTGGTTTCTCTAAGTTGCTTCAGTTCTTGACTCTTGATCAATGTTATTGAATTCATTTTAGCCATACTCTGTAAAAAAAGGGGGCTTAATGCATCTGCAAAAAGTATGGACCCAGGTCAGACTGTGCTGTCCACTCAGGCTGATCTGGGCTGAAACTTTTCACTTTTGGTAAAAAATTTTGCATGTCAAAGGAGCAGTGCACCTCATGATTCAGTTGGTTGTTACACAAAATGGATTTTAAGGATTCACAATTATTTGATGACTTCCCTGGAATCACGCATAACAGAGATGCATTAAGCCTCCTTTTGCCAGAGCATGGCTCATTATTTTGGTTATTTTTTATAAGTGGTCGTAAATTCTTTACCAAACAGAACAGTTTTGAAATCTTTCTTGATGAAAGCGATTGCAGTATGACAAATGAAATGTGGCTAAAATGATGAAATTAATCTGTGAAAGAGTAGAAAACATTGTGATTGCCAGCATTTCCTTCTTTTCCCACAATGTTTTCAAATGTTTGCATGATTGCTGGAAATGATCTCAATAGAGATCATCAGTATACAACCACATTGTCACATGCAACATATACTTTTTTCTGGTAGACCACTTTTGCAAATATTGTGGCAAAAACTGAAATTGCTCATGATGAGCAATTTCTCCTTTTTGCCAGGCTTTTTCGTACATTAAACTTTAGTAGCTACTGCAGCAATTACCAGCTGTAAATTTTTACAAAGATTTTTGTACATAAAATTATCCTTGGTGAATAAAAATATGTGTCAAGCTTTTGGTTTAACTCTTTACCACACAGTGATGACCGTTAACGACCCTGAGGAAGAAGCCTTTTGAAAACATTGTGGGAAAAGGAGAAAATGCTGGTAACCAGCATTTTCTCCTTTTCCCACAAAATTTTCTACCCTATCAAAGAAAAATTGCGCCATTTGAGCTACTATGAAAATGTCATCTGCACATGCTTTCAATTTGGATAGGTCTAAAATTTTGCCATGTGGTAAAGGGTTAATGCATCTGCAGAAGGTATCAACCCATGTCAGCCTGCGTTGTCTCCTTGGTATAATGCATTACCAAGACACATTAAACCCACTTGTCCTAGGGCACAGCTTATATATTTTTGCTGTTCAAAAAAGAGATGGTTTCTGTTTCCAGATGCCAGGTGTAAATTTACCAGCCAGCCAGGTGTCATATTATTTGTTGACATTACTTGTGTGTGGAATATTACATGAAATTGGACATGCTATAGCTGCAGTCAGGTAATATGCAAGCCTGTTAACCCTTTATCCACCCTGTACAAGAAGCTTTTTTGGCTCAGCTGAGCACAAAGTGCTCATGGTGAGCTTTTGTGATTGTGCTGTGTCTGTCGTTTGCAGTCTGTTGTCAACTTTTACTTTGTGTTTGCTCTAGAGACCAGTCTTTTTATAACCCTGAGGAAGAAGGTTTTTGAAAAAAATCATGCGAAAATACATCCTCGGAACCTAGGTTTGAAGCATTACGTTACTCTCCATGCATCACCCCTGGGAAAATTGACTAGCAAATCATCGTTTCTTATGAATATTCAAATGGTTGTGAAGTACCCTAGTAGCCAATCAAAAGATTGATAACATAATGATACTCTCTTGTAGAGACGATAATTTCATTTCTTCCATTACTAAAAATAACGCTTGGAAAAAAACCTGAGGTTGTCAACAAATATGGCGGCCGTCGGCGTGCTTGTCTCCTGTGAGATATGCTATTCTGGAATACAAGGACAATGCTGTCGATCTTTGTGTACGATTTTAACTGACAATCTTTTGGTGTTACGCCGAAAATCTCTTTTAAACGCTTCTCATTTGTGGTGTTGATGGGCACCGCCATATGTAAAGTATTGCTAAGCTTGATTTGCAACGAACGATGTGATTGGATATCAACAAGTAAAAAATAGAAATGACGGCATATTTGTGATAAAAATAGTTTAAATTTTCTGAAAGGAAAACTGAGATCAGGATGGCGAAAATAAGAAATGCTTTAAACCATCATTTTCTCATTCTTCCATAGTATTTCCTACTCTTTCAGAGATTCAGTAATTTGAGTGATATTTAATTAATGTGTTGTCTGTAATTATGTGCTTTTGTTGTGGAAAACTCCAACATTTTGTCATCTACTAACTCTTTACCACACAATCCCAACTTTTAACAACCCAGAAGGAGTAACCTTTTGAAAACATTGTGGGGGGAAAGGAGAAAATGCTGGTAATCAGCATTTTCTCCTTTTCCCACGATGTTTTCTATCCTATCATAGACAAAATTCATCATTTGAGCAACATTTATTTTGTTGTCTACAAATGCTTCCAATTTGGTCAAGTCCAAAATTTTGTTGTGTGGTAAAGATTTCAGCCTCAATCATACTATCCCGAGTTTTAACGACTCTAAGAAAGAAGGCCTTAGCGTTTTGAAAATATTAGGGGAAAAGGAGACAATCATGCCAACCAGCATTTTGTTCTTTTCCGGCAATGTTTTCTACCTTCCATAAACAAATTTTTAATTTTGAGGCACATTTATTTTGTTGTCTGCAAGTGCTTTCAATTTGATCAAGTCTAAGATTGTGTTGTTTGGTAGAGAGACAACCCTTTCCAAAACAAGAAATTTCAAACTTTTCTGAAATGAGAGCATCTGCAGGCAACAGATTTTAAAGTTGTACAAAATTAATGAACTTACATTCTTTCACAGGTTAGAAAATGTTATGGGAAAAGGAGAAAATGCTGGTTACCAGCATTTTCTCCTACTCCCACAGTGTTTTCAAATAGCCTCACCCTCAGGACCATGAAAACACAGGATTGTTTGGAAATGGATAAAGTCTTTACCACACAATCTCGACTTTTAACGACCTTTGGAAAAAGGCCTTCGAAAATATTGTGGGAAAAGAAGAAAATGCTGGTAACCAGTATTTTCTCCTTTTCCCACAATGTTTTCTACCCTTCCCAAAACACGTTTTAATATTTTAGTCACATTTACTTTGTCATCTTGCTTATCCTTTTCATATGGACAAGGCCAAATTTTTGTCATTTGGTAAAGGGTTAACTCTTCACCAAACGACAAAATTTTAGATTTGTCCAAATTGAAAGCTTTTGCAGACAACAAAATTAATGTGACTCAAAAATTGAAATTTGTTCTGGGAGGGTAGAAAACATTGTGGGAAAAGGAGAAAATGCTGGTTAACAGCATTTTCTCCTTTTCCCTTGATGTTTTCAAAAGGCTTCTTTTTCAGGGTCATCAAAACCAGGGATTGTTTGGGAAAAGGTTTAAGCATCTCATTATTTTCAAATTACAAATTTTACCAGCATACCAAGGTTTGCATTTAGAATTAATTCAAAACAGTGTTCAGTCCTTTATTTCAGGCTTGGCCAGGTAGCTCAGTGTTTAGCATATCTGACTCGTAACCTGATGCAAACTTTATTTCTGGCAATAATTTGCCTCTCACCTCTGAAGCATGTTAGAAAAGTAGTCAGTAGCTTGGAAAGAAAGTTGTGTTAGCACTAGTGTGACAAAGCCATGAAACACATTGATGGGTGCATTGACTGCCATGACATATCCAAAGCTGTTAAACTCCATTACAAACAAACAGATCCTTACTTTCGAGACTTGCCATCTTAATGGCTGAGACAGAATTAAGAATTTTGCTAGAGAATGTGACCCTGGATAACCTACTACATACATTATACTTGTTGATGTATTTTATGCTAGTATGTTACTTGAAATATGAAATGCAATTGCCAGAGTCAAATTATAGATATGAATGGCTTGTAGCTGTCTACATTATGTAGGAAAATATTGCCTCTAAAGGAAAAGGAAATCCAATGCTTAATTTGTCTAACCAGTCAAAAGTATTCCCTTTGTAAAGAGATAACAAGATTTCACATGCCCGAAGAAAGGTAATAAACAGAAATAACAGAATTGAACAGAATGTTTGTTTTCACTATATGGGAGTGTTTTAGGGCAAGTTACTTTAGTAACCAGTCTAGTGCGGATGAAATCCAAGAAAGACATGAATAAGTGACCTCTACAGACAATGTGACCATAATACTATCGAAAAAGGCATGTAGAATAAGTTTGGTGGCAGTTTTATTAACCTCATTTATTTTTTTTTTTTTTTTTTTTCATATAGAGAACAGGTAAGAGTTAACGGATTTGGGCTTTTCTTACTACTGATCTATCCAGGAGCCTATGTGGACTTATCGACGGAACATTTACAGATTATTTCACCATTGAGACAGCTGCGGATCTATTGTGCAGGAGTCTGGCACAACTTCATCATTGTTCTTGTGGCAATCATAGTGCTGTTTTCATACCCATGGGTCATTATGCCATTTTACACAACAGGGAATGGTGTCGTGGTCACCCATGTTTCAAAGGTAATTGATCAGTCCTTTTCAAAAAAATCTCATTTTTTTACAACCATATAAAGAAATCTTTTGAAAACATTTTACGAAAAGGAGAAAATGCTAGTAACCAGTATTTTCTCCTTTTCCCAAATGTTTTCTGCAGCCGTGATATAAATACAGAATATTATGCTGTAGTGACTTTCCTGGTGCTTGTATTTACTTAGAGCAGCTTGAGAAAATTTGGTATCGCGCGAGACCGAAGGCAGAGCGAGATGCCAAAATTTTCTTACGCAACGAGAAGTAAATACAAGCACCAGGAAAGTCACTACAGCATAATATTCCTTTTATTATATACCTACACTTTTTCAACGACAAAATATTGCAAATTATTGACATTTTATTTGAAAAGGGTATGCGAAATAAAACAAATAATGGCGTAGTAGCCATAGCTTCGTTTTTATGAATGGCGGATAAATATGACAGCGTAAAATTTTGACCAATGAACTTGCAAATAAATACATACGTACACCGCCCGTGAGTTACATCATCATGATGTCATCATACCATATTTGGAACTGTATTCCACTGAGTGTAGATACAGATTCTTTTTCCGTTTGTGTGTGATTTTATCCGCGTGCGACCCATGTATTTAACCCGGAAAACTTTCAGGTATATAATAAATGGAATGATGTTGAAAAAGGCGTTAAACACCATACAATCAATCAATCAATCAACCAAATGTTTTCTACCCTTCAAAAGACATTTTCCCGTCATCTAATTTGATTTAGTGTCTAAATGCTTACAATTTGGATCAGCAATTTTGTTGTCTGATAAAGAATTAATTGCATGTAATTGTGCTTTCTCATCTTGGGTCACATTGCAGTATTACAGACAGTAAAGATCTATGTCAGACTGCTCAGAATTTAAACTTTGATCTTCAAGTAGCATTGTCTGATGGATTAAAGAGATATTCCAGCCAAAAAGGACTAGATATTTCAGTAGAAGCTTTTTAAAGGACAGTTAGTCAGCAGTTACCTTTTTAGCTCACCTGAGCACGAAGTGCTCAAGGTGAGCTTTTGTGATCGTGCTGTGTCCGTCGTCCGTCGTGCGTTGTACGTCATCAACTTTTACCTTGTGTACGCTCTAGAGGCCACATTTTCAGTCTGATACTCATGAAACTTGGTCAGAATGTCTGTCTTGATAATATCTCGGATGAGTTAAAAAATGGGTCATGTCGGGTCAAAAACTAGGTCACTAGGTCAAATCTTAGAAAAACCTTGTGTACGCTCTAGAGGCCACATTTTCAGTCCGATACTCATGAAACTTGGTCAGAATGTTTTTCTTGATGATATCTCGGAAGAGTTTGAAAATGGGTCATGTCAGGTCAAAAACTAGGTGACTAGGTCAAATCTTTGAAAAACCTTATGTATGCTCTAGAGGCCACATTTTCAGTCCAAAACTCTTGAATGTTGGTCAGAATCTTTGTCTTGATTGTCACCTCGGACGAGTTCCAAAATGGGTCATGTGGGATCAAAAACTAGGTCACTAGGTCAAATCGTAGAAAAACCTTGTGTACGCTCTAGAGGCCATATTTTCAGTCCATAACTCTTGAAAGTTGGTCAGAATGTTTGTCTTGATGACATCTGGGATGAGTTCGAAAAAGGGTTATGTCGGGTCAAAAACTAGGTCACTAGGTCAAATCTTAGAAAAACCTTGTGTACGTCAAGAGGCCACATTTTCAGTTTAAAACTCTTGAAAGTTGGTCAGAATGTTTGTCTTCATGATATCTCGGATGAGTTCGAAAATGGGTCATGTCGGGTCAAAAACTAGGTCACTAGGTCAAATCTTAGAAAAACCTTGTGTATGCTCTAGAGGCCACATTTTCAGTCAGATACTCATGAAACTTGGTCAGAATGTTTGTCTTGAGGATATCTCGGAAAAATTTGAAAATGGGTCATGTCAGGTCAAAAACTAGGTCACTAGGTCAAATCTTAGAAAAAACCTTATGTACGCTCTAGAGGCCACATTTTCCATCAGATACTCATGAAACTTGGTCGGAATGTTTGTCTTGATATCTGGGACAAGTTTGAAAATGAGTCATGTCGGGTCAAAAACTAGGTCACTAGGTCAAATCTTAGAAAAACCTTGTGTACGCTCTAGAGGCCACATTTTCAGTCAAAAACTCTTGAAAGTTGGTCAGAATGTTTGTCTTGATGACATCTCGGATGAGTTCGAAAATGGGTCATATCAGGTCAAAAAACAGGTCACTAGGTCAAATCTTAGATAAACCTTGTGTACGCTCTAGAGGCTACATTTTCAGTTCACAACTCTTGAAAGTTGGTCAGAAGGTTTGTCTTGATCATATCTCGGACAAGTTCCAAAATGGGTCATATCAGTTCAAAAACTAGGTCACTAGGTCAAATCTTTGAAAAACCTTGTGTATGCTCTAGAGGCCACATTTTCTGTCCAATACTTACGGAAGGTGGTCAGAATCTTTGTTTTAATAGTATCTACAATGGGAAAATGGGCCGTGTTTGGCTAAAAAGTAGGTCACTGAGCGAAATTATAGAAAAAGCTTTTGTACAAGCTAGAGGCCAAATTTTCAAGCCAATAATTATCAAAGCTTGATAGAATGTTTGTCATAATATCTTGAAAGAGATTAAAAATGGGTCATGTTTGGTCAAAAGACTCACGTGAGCGACTTCAGGGCCATCATGGCCCTCTTGTTAAATGATTACTCATCATCGGACCCCAGGTTTGAAGCATTACATTGCTCTTCATGCATCACGCCTGGGAAAATTGACCAGCAAATCTTTGTTTGTTATGATTATTCATATGGTCGGGAAGTACCCTAACAGCCAATCAAAAGATCAATAACATAATGATACTCTCTGTAGAGAGGATAATTTCATTTCTTCCATTACTAAAAATAACCCTGGAAAAAACCCGAGGTTGTCAATAAATATGGCAGCCGTCGGCATGCTTGTTTCCAGTGAGATATGCCATTCTGCAATACAGGGACATCACTGTCGATCTTTGTGTACGATTTTAACTGACAATCTTTCGGTGTTATGCCAAAAATCTCTTTTAAATGCTTCTCGATTGTGGTGTTGATGGGTGCCGCCATATTTAAAGTATCACTAAGCTTGATTTGCAACGAATGATGTGATTGGATATCGACAAGTAAAAAATCCGGCATATTTGTGATAAAGATAGTTTAAATTTTCTCAAAGAAAAACAGATCACCAATCAAAATGCTTCATGAATAATTCATGAGAACGAGGAAACGCCAGCGAAATAACCCAAGGGCGATTACAGAATGAACCGAAACTGGGTCACCGAGGATGATGATTACTTTGAGCAGGAAACTTCTTGCATCCTCCAGGGGACATCTTTTTCAAGTAAAAAATGTAGTTAACTCTGTACCTTATTAAAATTTTTAGACTTGTCCATATTGAAAGTACGGTATTTCAGACAACAAATCAAGTGAAGCTCAAATGGTAGGATTGGTCTTTGAAAGGGTATAAAACATTGTGGGCAAAAAAGAAAAAGCAGGGTACTAACATTTTCTCCTTTTCCCACATTGTTTTCATAAAACTTCTTCCTAGAGATTGTTGAAATTTGGGATCGTTAGTAAAAGGTTAACCCTTTACCACACAATCCCGACTTTTAATGACCCTGAAAGGGAAGGCTTTTGAAAACATTATGGGAAAAGGAGAAAATGCTGGTAACCAGCATTTTCTCCTTTTCCCACAATGTTTTCTACTCTATCAAAGACAAATATTGCCGTTGGAGCCACCTTTTACGGTATTTGTCATCTGCAAATGCTTAGAATTTGGTTTAGTCCATAATTTTACTGTGTGGTAAAGAGATAAGGAAAAGACACTGATTTTATTCTTCTTTTGCCTAGGTGTTTTCACATGTATCTGAGCTATGAACTGGCAAAAGGGGGTTTAATGCATCTGTGTGATGCATTATACCAAGCAAGTCGTCACATAATTATGGATCCATAAAAAAAACATTTTGTATGAGGATCAAAAGGTAGTATGTTCCTTGGACATGCAGAAAAGTTACAAATAGCAAAAAGTACTGGCCCATGTCAGCTTGCACAGAATGTGCAGGCTGACATGGGTTGATACTTTTGGCAAATGCATTAAACCCTCTTTTCACAGAGCATAGCTCATTTGTATGTTATATTGATCTTTCGTATTTTAGGATGGTAGTTTCTAAGTTGTCTGCTGCATGGTAGGTTTCAGAGGTGATTCAATTTTTAGCTCTACTGGCTGAAAGCCAGCAGAGCTTATGTCATGGCGTGATTTCCGTCGTCCATCTGTCCGTCCGTCCGTTAGTCTTTTTTCTTGTTTACGCGATAAAGTCTTCATTTGTGATCAGATTTTCGTGAAACTTGCACAGTTTGTTTATCTCATCAATAGCTTCAACCCTATTGATTTTGAAAAAAATCCAACAAACAGTATGGGGAAAAGTAGCCATTTCAAGTTGAAAATTTCCATTTCTTGTTTACGTGATAAAGTCTGCATTTGTTGTCAGATTTTCGTGAAACTTGCACAGTTTGTCAATCTCATCAATAGCTTGAACCCTATTGATTTCGAAAAAAATCCAACAAACAGTATGGGAAAAGTAGCCATTTCAAGTTGAAAATTTCCATTTCTTGTTTACGCGATAAAGTCTTCATTTGTGGTAAGATTTCTGTAAAACTTGCACAGTTTGTTTATCTTATCAATAGCTTCAACCCTATTGATTTTGAAAAAAATTCAACAATCAGTATGGGAAAAGTAGCCATTTTTGTTAAAATTTTCCATTTCTTGTTTACGCGATGAAGTCAGCATTTGTGGTTGGATTATCATGAAACTTGCACACTTGTTTGTATCATAAACAGCTTGAACCCGATTGATTTTGAAAAACAAACTGACAATCAGTATGGGAAAAATAGCCATTCAAAGTTGAAAATTTCCATTTCTTGTTTAGGCAGTGAAGTCCACAGTGTTGATCCAAATCTTGTGAAACTTGCAAATATTATTTGATTCATCAAGGGATTAAAATAAAGAAAATCTAGTAAACCGTTCAGGAAAAGCAGCCATTTGATGACTTATTATTGTTTACTCAACAAAGTCTACATTATTAGTCACATTTCTTTGAACTTTGCTAGTTTTGTGTTTTTTGTCTTTTTTCTTTTCGCATCATGAATTCATATGTATGCTAGCATAAAAGCAAAATCACTTCCTGGCCAGTACAGCGATTACAGGCCCTCAAGGGCCTCTAGTTACAATACATACAGCTAAATCATACTTTGTTGTCAGGTAACCAATTATTGCCTCCAATTTGTGAATATAATCTTGGTAGAAATTTCAACCCCCTCCCCCCAAAACAAAATGAATATATTCAGCTGCTGAAGTTATTATACCCCCGCAAAACGAATGTTTTCAGGGTATACTGGAATCAGCCTGTCTGTCCGTGTGTCCGTGCGTCCGTGTGTCCGTCTGTGTACAAAATACTAGTAATTTTGTGTCGCGAACTCCTCCTACAGTTTTCCTTCAATTGTATTGAAACTTTACACATATACTGATCATATATTGAAGATTTGCAAGACGCAATTTTCAAGTGTCAACTCTTCCTGGTTGAGGAATTATCTCCCCTTGAACTTGACACTCTTTTCTGTCAAAGCGCTGGCGGGGGTATTAAGTCACATTCAGTGACAGCTGTAGTTCATGTACATGTATATTGTAACTGTCACTCCTCTTTACCCTATTCCACACAATCCCTCAGAAAGAAAGCTTTTGAAAACATTGTGGGAAAAGGAGAAAATGCTGGTTACCAGCATTTTCACCTTTTCCCACAATGTTTTCTATCTATCCAAGGACAAATACTTTCATTATGCCCTCCTTCAATGAAGTGGGGGTATATTGCTTTGCTAATGTCGGTCGGTCCGTCGGTCGGTCGGTAGACCTTACCTTGTCCGGATGATAACTAGACACAGAATTGACCTAGGTTCGTCAAATTTGGCACAGACATGCGTCTCGGAGTGTAAATGATCCCTATTGATTTTGCGGTCAAAGGTCATGGTCACAGTGACTGTCAACATGATATAGAGACCAAACCTTGTCCGGATGATAACTAGACACAGAGTTGACCTAGATTCATCAAATTTGGCACAGACATGCGTCTCGCAGTGTAGATGATCCCTATTGATACTGAGGTCAATCCGTCAAAGGTCAAGGTCAGAGTGACCGTCAACATGTTGATATAGAGACTGAACCTTGTCCGGATGATAACTAGACACAGAATTGACCTAGGTTCATCACAATTGGCACAGACATGCGTATTGGAGTGTAGATGATCCCTATTGATTTTGCAGTCAAAGGTCAAGGTCACAATGACCGTCAACATGTTGATATAGAGACCAAACCTTGTCCGGATGATAACTAGACACAGAATTGACCTAGATTTGTCAAATTTGGCACAGACGTGCGTCTCGCAGTGTAGATGATCCCTATTGATATTGAGGTCAATCGGTCAAAGGTCAAGGTCACAGTGACCATCAACATGTTGATATAGAGACTAAACCTTGTCCGGATGATAACTAGACACAGAATTGACCTAGGTTCGTCAAATTCAGCACAGAAATGGGTCTCAGAATGTAAATGATCCCTATTGATTTTGAGGTCAATCGGTCAAAGGTCAAGGTCAGAGTGACCGTCAACATGTTGATAATAGAGACCAAACTTTGTCCGGATGATAACTAGACACAGAATTGACCTAGGTTCGTCAAATTTGGCATAGACATGCATCTTGGAGTGTAGATGATCCCTATTGATTTTGAGTTCAATCGATCAGGGGTCAAGGTCACAGTGACCGTCAACATGTTGATATATAGACCAAACCTTGTCCGGATGATAACTAGACTCAGAATTGACCTAGGTTCGTCAAATTTGGTACAGACGTTTGTCTTGGAGTGCAGATGATCCCTATCGATTTTGAGATTAATCCATCAAAGGACAAGGTCACAGTGGCTTTCAACTTAATGATATATAGACCAAACCTTGTCCAGATGATAACTAGACACAGAACGGACCTAGGTCCTTCAAATTCTGTACAGATATTCATCTTGGAGTGTAAATGATCCCTATCGATTTTAAGGTTAATCCGTGAAAGGTCAAGATCACAGTGACCACCAGATGATTCAGGGCCCGCGCTGCCCATTCGCCACTTGAGCCATTTGCTAAAAAAAAATTAAAGTGTCTCAAAAATCATCATATGTGGCTCAACTTGTGGCTCCAACATTTTATTCGCGTATTATCTGTGACGTAGTAAGCATCGAAGTCAACTGGGAAAAAGCGGAAGTCGAACACGCGTGCCGAAAAGAAAATCGATAACCCAGTCTGTGTATCGGCGACTGTTTACAATCTTGTATGTATACACATGGCGGTGTGTATAATTATGCGAACTGTTGACAGATTATCACGTTTAACAATTGAAGTGGGCTATAAATCAAAAAGATGACATCGATATTTCCCAATCAATTTTTTTGATATCAGTTTATGAACTGTGCCACTTCCTGTATCAATGTGGCAGTAGGGGGGCATGACTGTTTTACAAACAGATATCTTGTCTTGTTTTGAAATTATTTGAGTTGTCATTTGTAAATTCTTTCAATGTGGACAAGTCCAAAAATGTGCTGTGTGTTAAACAATAATTGTGTCAGGCATTGAATAAAGTTTTTCAATTCTCATTTATACTGTAGAACACAGCTGTGTCTGGTCCCCGAGGTCTGGCTGTCAGAGATCCCATTACAAGTTTAGGAGGCTGTGAGGTCACAAATATCCAAACATGGAATAAATGTATAGCGCAGAGCATCAGGGAACCATCCTGCGGCAACTGTCTTCCTGTTTCTATGATCAATGATTTGGATACATCTAATAAAAAAAGAATAGGTAGTATTGTAAATCTGTCTAGTGCTGTTGCTTGTTAAAAGCAATTAGTTCATTTGCTGCCTGTTTTTGAAAATGGTGTGTCAAAAGATAAAAACATCCTTTGCAGCAGCATATAGGTTAAGTTGTTTCTGCTGAATTCAAGAAGTCTGCAGTCTTATTAACTTTGATCAACCCTGTCCGATATTTTGTAGACCATTTTGAAAAAGACTTGAAACTGTAGTAAAGTAAGGTTTTTTTTGCTGACGGAAAATGTCTGTTTAATTTATGTGGAACTCTATGGGTTCACCCTTTTAATCCTACCATGCAAAAGAATTGGGCCAGTCTGAATTGAAAGCATTTGCAGATGATGTAATAAATGTGGCTCAAAAACCGAATTCTTTTGTTTGGAAGTGTAGAAGACAATGTGGAAAAGGGAGAAAATGCTAGTTATCAGTATTTTCTCTTTTTTTTTTTTTCACAAAGTTTTCAAAAGGCTTTTTCCGTGGGGTCATTAAAAATTGGGTTTATGTGGTAAAGGGTTATCAAACAATCCCATGATTTTACAAACAGAGAGAAGATGACTTTTGAAAGTATAGTTTGATAAGGAGAGAGTGATTGATAACCAGCTTTTTTTCTCTTTTCCCAATTTGTTCTCAACTTTTTACAAGCTAGTAATTTGAGTCATAACAATTTGGCTGTGTCTAGGATTTTGTGGTCTAATAGAGATGTTGGTGATTGATTAATGTAAAATTTGACTGAGATCAAAGAAAATGGCATCACTTTGCCTCCTTAACCCTTTACCAGACGACAGAATTTTAGACAAGACCAAATTGAAAGCATTTGCAGACGACAATTTCAGTGTGGCTCAAGTGGTGCAGATTTTCTTTGGTCAGATAGAAAACATTGTAGGAAAAAGAGGAAATGATGTTTACCAGCATTTTCTCCTTTTCCCGCATTGTTTTCTAAAGGCTCCTTTCCTAGGGTCGTTAAATGTCGGCATTGTGTGGTAAAGAGTTAACTCTTTACAAAACAACAAAAGTTTTTTACCCTTCCAAGCTGATAGAAACATTTTCTCCTTTCCTCAAAAAACTGCTGGTTAGAAGCATTTTATCTTTTTCTTCACAGTTCTTTCAAAGGCCTCTCCTTCAAGGTTGTTAAAACACTAGATTATTTTGTGAAGGCTTAAGCAGAAAGCTTTGGAAATAGAGTTTATTTCATCAGTTGTGGTTAATATGGGGAAATATTTGCCAAAAAAGGGAAAGGTATGCGAAAATAACGAGTGCCGTAAGGCACGAGTTATTTTCGCAGACCTTTCCCTTTTGAGGCAAATATTTCCCCATATTAACCACAAGCTGATGAAATAAATTATATATTTCCTCTGATTATTTTGTCAACGAATGCCACTTTTAAAACTAAAAAACTTAAAAAACTTAAAAAAGTAGTTCCAGATTTTCGGCAGGAGGAAAATATTCACTGTGACGGGGAAATAATTCCCCCCAGCTTAAATTACGACATTTCTTTACCCATAACATTTCTAAAAATAGACACACGAAATATAATATTAGGAATTAATGGACATGTCCAGTCAATAGAATAATCTCAGTTATTGAAATTTTCATTACATGAATGTAAACCAGATTTTTCTCAACCTTGATCACTTTTAATTTGTCTAGAACCTCCGGAGGTAATTTTTATTTTTTAGAGAATGCATCTCCCTACATAGATTGCTGTAATGAGACCAGCAGTACCCATCTCTGTTTTATGTATCACACAAAACACAGTCCAGATAATGTAAGTATTTTGTTACTTCAAAGGTTTTTTCCCGTTTGTAAACTGCAATAACTATCAGTAGGATAAAATCAGCTTGTGCGGTAATGTATTTACAAGATTCCCTTGTACTACTACATAAAAATGGATCTTAAAACTGGCATTTTGACAGACCATGCTGTAAAACATTGTCAGAACCCTAATAATATCATACTTTTGAATGGTATGAATTAAATTTACCTAGACTTTAACTCGAGAATTATTTACTTTGGGCTGATTGTGGGCCTTAATACAAAAATGGCATGTTTGATTGTGTTATACTGCCTGTTGTGTTTTCATCACATTCATTTTGTGTTTATTTCATGTAGAATTATGCCTGTCTACCAGCTAGAGCAACAACAGATCGTCCAATGTGTAAATATCAGAGTGATTGCTATTCTCCGAATGCAGAAATGTCCTGTGTGTATCCATCAATAGATAACCAGACGAAACTGTTACGTGTTGTACATGGTCACAAACCCCCATTATTGTTCCTTGGACATCCCTTAGATCTACATTATTCAGGTACTAGATCCTTTTAGCCCATCACAATACAGATATACCCATTCTGTTGAAATCTGTGGAAAACATTGTTGGGAAAAAAAGCAGTAGTATATAACAGTCTTTTTTAAAACAATGTTATCTGTAGTTGAAAAATGAAATTTCCTTTTCTTTTAAGTCTTTTTTCGTATATATATTTGCAACATTTGATAGATCAAATAAAAGCTTATGTATTAATGAATTGACTGTTTACCTAGCAATCCCCTTAATGTTACAACTATGAGGAAGGAAGAAGGCTTTTTAAAACAGTGTGAAAGAAAGAGAAAATGCTGGCTGCCTTTCCCAACAATGTTTTCTACCCTGTCATCAGTTAATTTCATCATTTAGGCCAAATATAATTTTTGGTTCAAAATGCTTTCTAAAATGATGTCATGTGGTGCAGAGGTAAACCAGTATAACCAGACTATAACATGATCACAAACATAGTTTATATAGGATAAAGAACTGTTTTGTCAGATGTTAAACTGATATACCTTTGTGCTATTATGGCAATAGGATTCTCCCTTTCCAGACAACAAAATCTTAGACTTGAGAGCATTAAATTTTGCAGACAGCAAATTGGATATGGTTCAAACAATGGAGTTTGTCTCTTAAAAGGAAGTAAACATTGTGGGAAAATGAGAAAATGCTGATTATCATATATATTATTTTATATATCATAAATATTTTCAGAGGATTCAATCTGCAGGGCCATTATAACATGGGACTGTGTGATAAGGGTTGTGATATCATTTTATTTCATGCTTTCCAGTAGGTTATTGAGAAATATCGTCGAAATATGTTTCGATATTTCATGGTTACGACCAGTGAAAATACAGATTTTTATATTCTAACTCTTCAATTGAAGGCAGAAACAGTTGTTCCCCCACACTAGTTACCTAGGTAAAATGCGCTTGCCTCACAACCAGATGAAAATATGACGTAATTTACCTTACATTTCTCGCGCTTGACGTAATATTGTAATGCGTTGCTATGTGGAGGGGATACGCCACAGGGAATAACCGAAAAGAACTGTACTGGATTTTGATTAAGTTCCCCCCAGAAAGAGTTAAACGCATGAAATAAATGGAAAATTTTTTTTTTTGGTGAAAGATCGAAATTTATTTCATCTCAGGAAGATCATCGGTAAGCTGTGGACTATGCTTCAATTTATGTGTGATATTTATTGCAGGTATTGTTTATTTCATCTTGTATTGTATTGTATCTTTTCCAGTGTTGCTGAGCAATTATGTACCCAACAACCTTTTTGTTCCTTTAAACCTGCCATATTTTATCGACACATTCTGCAAGTATCCTTTCTGTAACATTAACTCTTTACCAAATGAGAAAATATGAGGTTTGTCCAAATTTAAAGCACATTTGCAGATGACAAAAGCAATGCTGCTCATTGATGGGATTTGTCCATATAAGGATGGAAAACATTGTGGGAATTATCTTTTTCTCACTTTTTATACACCGGAATGGTTGTATTATGTTATGGCCCCGGTCATCTATCCGTTTGTCAACAATTTCTTGTGTGCGCAACTCCTCCTACAGTTTCTATTGGAATAACTTGAAATTTACCACAGTAAATCTCTGTGATGTGTAGTTGTGCATGTGACTGTTTACATTTGGATCTCTTTAGGCGTTCTAGAGTTATCTGCCCTTGATTTCTGAAATAACCAATTTCTTGTGAGGCTACTCACTGACAAGGCCCTTCGGCACCACTCTGTGAAGCTCTTGTTTTTTAAAAAGCCACTTTTCTAAGGGCCATTAAAACTCTGGATTGTTTGTAAAAGTTTGAAGGTAGTTATCAAGTTTGAAAAATGTAATTGCCTGTTTATGTAGACAAGACAGATACAGTTTGCATGTAGTACATGTATTACTATGATTGTCAACAAGAAGGCTAACCAAAAAAGACTGAAACACTGTCAAAGTTAGTATAACCACTATACATGTACTTACAAACCATTGGTGGGATTCATGGAATTTGAAAAAACAGTATTGTTGGTAAGATTTTATTACTACAAAATTTATGAGAAAAGTATTGTCTCAGTGGCCTAGGGGTTAGAGTGCTTATCATAGCAACAAAAAGTTGTGGCTTTCAATCATAGCATGGTAACAGTATCAGAGGCTAGAATAACTTTTTACCACGCCAGAAAATTTTACACTTGTCCAAATTCAAAGCTGTTGTAGATGACAAATGCAGCTCAGTTGATGAGACCTGACTCTTAAAGAGTAGAAAACATTGTGGGAAAAGGGGAAAATACTGGTTACCAGCATTTTCTCTTTTTCCCACAATGTTTCCAAAAACTTCTTTTTCTCAAGGTCGTTAGAACTCAGGATTGTATGGTAAAGGATTAATGGTAATATTGGCTTTACTAAACAATCCCGAGTTTTAATGACCCAGAGAAAAAAGGCTTTTGAAAACATTGTGGGAAAAGGAGAAAATGCTGATAACCAGCATTTTCTCCTTTTCCCACAATGTTTTCTACACTACCAAAGACAGGAATCATTTGAGCCAAGTTATTTGTAGTCGCAAACGCTTTCAATTTGGTCTAGTCCAAAATTTTGTTGATTGTTAAGAGTTTAGCTTTAATACACTTGTATCAATAACAGATGATTGGCTTCATTGATAAATTTTATTTAGCAGGATTAAGGTTGATTTGACGGATAAAGAACTGGTTGTAAAAAGTCCAAGTAATATGAATACTGGTATGTTAACTGTCACTCTTACAATTATCATGGCTATTTCTTTGATAATTTATTGGAAATCTTTTGCTGTAGATGGAACAAGCACAATGATAACAGATTGTATTAAAGAAGGTAATGTGTATGTAAAAGGTTTTTCCTTAACAAGTAATATAGATATTTAATTTCATTGTCTGGTGCTCTCGTGATACTCAATGTGGTTCCCTGCTATGCATTAGATGGACAATGGATATGTCAAGGTTTTATTGAACTTAGCCTGAGATCTTCCATACCAGACAAGGAGGCAAGGGGAGCCATCTATTCTTTGATCATTCTATTTGGTACCCTGTTGTTAGCTGTAAATGTGATATTAGCAATGTGGACTCTGTTCATTAGTTGATGAAAACTGTGTCGGGAGTGACTTAAGTGATAACTAAAACAGATGGAAGACAGCGTAACCAGAGTTTGGTTAAGATAGGATTTAAATTGATGGTTGGTACTAAAGCTACTTCTGGAGTATGATACTTGTATACATTATGACCATAGAGTTCATTATAAGACATGCAGACACAGAGCTTTTGAACCACAGAGAACTGGAGCATGAAAAAAAAAAAAATGTCTAGAGTTGTTCATGATTGGTGGATGATACTTAAGAGTATTGGTTTTGGAGTATCATATTGTAAATGTTTCTGAAGGATAAAGAATCAGAGCTCCTGAGTGACAGATAGCCAGATTTTGGGAAAAAAAAAGAATTTGACCAAAGTTGACCAAAATTTTGTTTAAATTAACGTATGATACTATTTTTAGAGTATCATATTGCAAACACTTACACGTGAGAGGTCTCCAGTAAGGCATCGAGAAACAGAGCTTTTGCTATTACATATGCCAGTTTGTAAACAGCAGAATTTGACCTGAGTTGACCAAGATTTGATTTAACCTAAGAATGATACTTAACTAAGTACATTTTTGGATTATCACACTGAAAGCGTTTGTAGCTGAAAGGTCATTTGTAAGCAAAGCCTTGCAATTGCAAAGAGCCAGAAAGTGATTAAATAATTGAGTCATGCTCTGTGAAAAGGGGACTTAATGCATATGCAGAAAGTATGGATCCATATTCTCCAAGTATTCTAAATAGTACTGTATTTCTCAAGACTTTTCTGAGTTCCAAAGTAATGCAAGTCCATAACTCTTTACCAAACCACAAAATTGTAGACTTGTCCAAATTGAAAGCATTTGCAGACAACAGAATAAACGTGACTCAAAAATTGAAACTTGACTTTAGAAGAGTAGAAAACTTGGGAAAAGGAGAAAATGCTGGTTACCAGCATTTTCTCCTTTTCCCACAATGTTTTCAGAAGGCTTCTTCCTCTGGGTCGTAAAAACCAGGGAATTGTGTGGTAAAGGGTTAATGCTAATCTTTGCCTCAATCAAATGGTTTTAGCCAATCAGAACTTGTGTTACTCTCTAGATCTAGAAGTAGACTTAAAGTACAATTTAGAATGCTTGGTGAAAGGTTTCCAGGTAATCACAGATTGATCTGATTAGATGCAGTATTCCATCCTGAGTTACTTGCAGGCAGGGAATTCATGTTTAGCTACAAGATGTGTAATGGCTTGCTGTATGGAGAGTAATAACTGACATGTACATGGGTACTGGTCTGACATTAGTCACATACAATAATGACTAAGAAAACCAGTCACAGTATCCTCTCTGATCTCTGAATATCTGACCCCAAATTTACCAGTGGATGAAAGTAATAATGTAAGCCTGAGTATGTACTGGTAGAAGGTGTTTCTTAAGGGACCAACTTATATTTTGACGTTTAACCTGGAGTGTGTCAAATACTCATGCTTGTGTGAAATAGATATACATGTATATATTTTTGAAGACCACAAATATTGTGCAATCTTTTAAATTAATGTTCAGTTATGTATTTGCTTGTGATTAGTCTTGTGTCTCTCATAGAAAATGTGTCTACAGTATACATAGAGGATCTAACATGAGTGTTTATGTATTATCATTTTTATCAAAGGAGTTGACTAAAATTATATGACGCGAGCCTTGGCGAGTGTCAAATACATTTTAGTCGATGAGTTTGATAAAAATGATAATATATAAACACGAAAGTGAGATTCTATTTATCACATAAAACAAGTGAAAGACAAACAAGTATCCTGCATCATCACCTTCAACCTATATACTGTTCACGGGTCCATGTTTACTTGTGGATGTAATTTGGTTTGAAGTGTGTACATCCACAAGAAGATAGCTTTTTGACATGTACATCAAAAGTAGAGTGAAACAGTTTTAAAGTGGGGGTAAATCAAACTATTTCCACAATTTCCTTGACTGCGAATGACTTGCGCAGCATTTCTTGTTTTGTTGAACATGAAAATCGTTGTATTTTTCCGCATGTATATGTCTTAGCAACAATGACCTCGTTTTTCCGCGAAATGGCGCAGTAGTACAAATTCTTGCACATGCTGCAGTTGGTTTCCTGAGTATGGAGTACCAGTTCAGTTGTTCCTGGGGAAAGATTAAAGCCAAGCAAGGTAGCACAGCTGTAACGTACAAGGCTTGATTACATTTATTTCTCTCTCAGTGCTGAACATAGTTAAGACAATTTTTATTTATTGTGTTCAGCATTACTATTTGGCCTGCAACACGCAAAAAGGGGCATTAGGACATTTGCGTAAAGTGTCGTCTCGGATCAGCCTGCGCAGGTTAATCCGACACAGCACTTTACGACTACATTCGATTTTGTCCTAGAGTAGAATTGCGCAAAACAGAAAATAACTCAAGAATGGAAAGTGTTGTCTTGGATTAGCCTGCGCGGACTGCGTAAGCTGATCCAGGACGACACTTTACGGAAATGTCTGATTGCCCTTTTCGCGTGTTGCAGGCCATTTTATTTATTGTGTTCAGCATTACAATTATGTTAGTCTTATAAATAAGAAGTGCAAGGGGTAACAAGGATTTGAAAACTCTTATGTTAATTCTTTCCATACCATAGATGACACCAGAAGCTTTTGTGGAAAGTGCAGATCAAGATCAGACTGAAACCAACGTGGGGTCTGATCTCTGATCTACACTGTCCACTGCTTCACTCTAGATTATGAACGAACCTTCTCTTGATCTTGTAGTGGAATTGTATTTATAGTCATTGCGAAAATGCGATTTATTTATTCAGTAGTGAAAGAGTTAATTGAATACAATGTACTACTTACATCAGTAGGAAAAGGTATTAGGTTAAATCATCAACACCTTGTACAGGCAGTAATGTGTAATTTTTAACCCATAGGATGTTGAAACATAACAATAGTTGTTTTGACTAAGTTCCTGGATATAACTTTACCAAATAGTTGTGTTTCATTGCTCTAAAGAAGAAACCTTTTGAATACATTATGGTAAAAGGGGAAAATGTCAACTCTTCTTGTCCACAATGGTCTCTGCTTATATACAGACAAAACCTTACATTTGAGCTTTATTTAATTTGCTTTCCACACATACTTTCAATTTAGACAAGTTCAAAATTTGGGTGTCTGATCTAGAACAATGTTAAATTTTTATCATAGTTTGCAGTCCGACCTGAATCTAGATTGTCCAAGAGATGTTCTGACTAAGCAGTGAAGATATAAGAATAGGACCTTTTTTCTGTTGATCTTGCTTTTTTAGTGGTGGAAGGCTAATTAAATGATATTAAATTTTTTTTCCATTACACACTGATGAAAAAATAGACACAAAAAGAATGTGGTTTGATTTTATTTATTAATATGAAATATATTTAATTTCAAAGCAAACAAATTTTGTTTCTGTGTTATTCAAATTTTTATCCATTTTTCTCCCTCTGTAGGCATTCACTTTTTAACTCATTTTCCAGACGATGAAATTTTAGACATCGGTATTGAAAGTGTTAGCAGACAACAAACTACACTAGACTTAGAAGATGAGTTTTGTTTTCAAAATTGAAGAAAATATTGTGAAAAGGGGAGAAAATGCTGGCTACCAGCATTTGCTCCCTTTTTCGCAATGTTTTCATAGGCATTTTCTTGAGGACTGAAAATAAAACAGGATCATTGTAAAATAAAGAGTTAAACTTGGTGACCAGTGTACAACACATGCATGTTGTGTTTAACGCTTATCCTGCTGAATAAGTGAAATAAACTTTCAAAACCGATAGTAATCAAAGCGTTGAGAACACTGAAGTGGTATTTGTCAAGGAAGCCATTGTGTGGAATTAATAATTTGAAAGAAAATGGGAAATATTATTCAAATATTGGCTTGAAAGTCAACCTACCAAGCAAATAAATACTTTTTTTCGTTGAAGGGAGAGTACTCATGACAAAGTTAGGATTATTTGTGTATTGGTGGTCTCCCTTTGATCATTAGGAGGAGTCAGGAGTAACATCCCTTGACAGTAGGATGCATGATGGATAGAGAGAGAAACCATGTGAATATATCAAATAAAATTAAGTTTGTACCTGAAAACTATGATTTTGAAATATATTTGGCCGTTAACATTTAATTCCCAACATTACAATCAATTATTTCGATCTATAAATATTCATGCCATATCAAATGGAGTAGCGCGCAATCATAGGACGAACAAGCCATGGGATGAACTGGTTTTAGAACGAAAAAGCCCAGGACCAAGCGATCAGTAGACAAATTTTGTATATATCATTGCGCCAGTAGAAGACTATGAGCGAGTGAAGCAATTTTCAATCAAGAATTAGTATTTCCACGATCGATGGCCTCACCTAGTGTAATTTAACATGCCATTTCCAATTACATGTCTGAGTGCTACCGAAAAACTCATTTATCGGAGAAAAATTGAGTTTAGTTGGGTTTATTTCCTTCGGCTTTGCACAAAATACGATACATGGTCTTCAAAATTCAATATTGAACTCATAGTGGTATTGTCTTCGACAAATACCACAAAAGGTTTTATTGGGGAAATGATATCTCCTTATTGGACAGTGTAGATCCAAGATCAGACTGCACGTTCCGTGCAGTCTGATCTTGATCTACATTGTCCGCAAAAGGTCCTCGTGTCGCGCTTAGCAATCTAAGAGTTAATATCTCCCAGTAGAAGAAAGATGGGTTCATAGATAGTTCTTTTGTATAGACATAATCGGTACAGCAAACTTGCTTTGTTTGTTCGTATGGTGTTTAACGCCGTTTTCAACATTATTTCAGTCATATCGCGGCGGATAGTGCACCGATCTATACTCTTCTGGAGTTTCTTTTTTTACTAATAGTTCGCGAAATATATACTTCCCAAGCCACTGGCTGCTTTCTCTCATAACCACCGTCGAAACAGTGATCAGCGGTAAGAAAGGATGAATCCTTTCGCAATGACTATCATCAATCCTCGGAAAGAAATTGTCCGAGTTGGGGGATTGAACTAGCGATCTCCTGGTTTCAAGTCTTGTACGTTACCGACTGGACTACCGGGTTCGGCTGCAAAAAAGTATCTTGGTATGGCTGTAGGACATCCAAAATATTGTCATCTTCAATTATCCTCATCCTAGCCAGGGGAACCATTTGTCTATTAGCTCAACTGAGCACGAGGTGCTCAAGGTGAGGTTTTTGTGATCGTGCTGTGTCTATCGTTCTTCGTCCGTTGTGCGTCTTGCGGGCGACAACAATTACCGTGTGTGCACTCTAAAGGTTCCATTTTCAGACCCAAGAAAGTTGGCCAGAATGTTTGTATTAATGTTTTCTAGACGAGTTCGGAAATGGCTTACGTCGGGTCAAAAAAGGTAGGTTACTAAGGCAAGCCAGTCGAAAATCCTTGTGTACACTCTAGAGGCCACATTTTCAGTCTGTCATTCATTAAAATTGGTCAGATTTTATTTTCTTGCTAATACCTCGGGTAAGTTTGAAACTGCGTCAAGTCGGGTCCAAAAGTAAGTCGAATACAAATCTCACAAAAAGCCAATATATGCACTCCAGGTGTGACATTCAGTCCAGTACTCATGAAAGTTGATCAGAATGTTTGTCTTGATATTTCGGATGAATTCGGAAATAGCTTACCTCAGGTCAAAAAGAAGGTTCCTAATTCAAGCCTTAAAAAAATCCCTGTGTGCACTCTCGTAGGTTACAGTTTCGTCCCAATACTCATTAGAGTTTGTTAGAACGTTTGTCTTGATGGTGACAATATTTCTTATAATTCTGTCAGAGGTACCCAGGCTCAAGTGAGCGTTCCAGGGCAATCATGGAAGCGTAATTATGTTGCAATACTGTTCTAGATCTCAACACGAACAACTAAGTGACTTAGCAGCAATGATATTCGTTGAGCTATATTCATGCACTGTAACCTTCAAACATAGATATTGAAAATGTGCAGATCTACATGGATTAAGAAGGCAATTATGCACTTTTAAATATCGACGAACTCGTTACCAAACGATCCCGAGTTGTAAAGACCCAAAGGTGAAAAAAAAAAGGCCTTTGAAAACATTGTGGGGAAAGGAGAAAATGCTGGTAACCAGCATTTTCTCCTTTTCCGACAATGTTTGAACATTTTCAGAGACAAATGCGAGCGTGTGGGCCACGTTTAAAATGTAGTCTGCAAGTCCCTTGAATTTGGACAAGTCTAAAATGGTGCCAGTTGGTGAAGAGCTTACTACCTCCTTTGACAAATTTACAACAGACGTCTTTGAAAACATCCTTGAAAAAATATCCTTGTAAAATATCGTTTTAAAAGATTAAGTATCAAAATGAGGTAAGGCTTGATCAGTCAGATTCACATAGAGAAATTTTGTTTACAGGAGAAACAACCCTTTGTGAGCGACTGATGGATTTGAAATCAGCTATGCTGAGTCAACGCAACTTAAATCTTTTACTGGTGAAAACATGTCTTTACAAGACATTGTGGCATACTGAGAAATAGCTGATTAGGAGAAAAGTTTTACCTTTGTCACAATGTTCTCAAAAGTTTTCGTCTGCGAGAAGCAAAAGATTAGCTGCAGGGGTTGTTTAAGTTTCAACCAAACAACAAAATTTTAGTCTAGCCTGAAATGAAAGCATTTGTAGATGGCAAATAAAAAGTGACGGAAATGATGGCATTTGTCTGTTAAAGAGTAGAAAACTTTGTGGGAAAAGGAGAAAATGCTGGTTACCAGCATTTTCTCCTTTTCCCACAATGTTTTCAAAAGCCTTCTTTCCTATAGTCGTTAAAACTCTGGACTGTGTGGTTATAGAGCGGGATACCATAGGACGAACATAGGGGAAAGGATGTATTGTTTATAAACAACTGAGAGGCGCTGTGGGAAAAGGGGGTTTGATGCATCTTTGCGATCCATTATACCAAACAAGTCGTTGCGTATATCTAAACATGAATCTATGTTGTCCGAAAAGTGGATGACTCATGAGGTAGAATAGTCCTTTCACATGCAGAAAGTTGACAAATATCAAAAAGTATCGACCATGGTCAGCCTGCGCGGACTGCGCAGGCTGACCCGGGCCGATACTTTTTGCTAATGTATTAAAGCACCTTTTCACAGAGCATGGTTCAAATACATTATCTATAATACAGCCACTAATGTCATATTTTAATCACCTAGTTGTATTACTTGACTCTTCACCATACAGTAAAATTTTAGACCCTGTCCGAATTGCAAGCATTTGCAGTCGACAAATTAAATGATACTCAAATTATACAATTTGTCTTCAGAAGGGCAGAAAACATTGTTGTAAGAGGAGAAAAATGCTGGTAACCAGCATTTCTCCTTTCCAAACATTGTTTCCGAAAGTCCCTTTCTAAAACGCGGGATGCCTTGGTGAAAGGGTTTAAACCATTTTCTTCATATAACGGAAAATTGACGAACAATCTTGAAACATTGCGGCAAAGTGGAAATGAGAAAGAATTAGCACATTTTGCGTATGTAACAAGCTTGTCTTTACCTCTCACTAAGATTCAGCTTGTAATGCCAGTTATGCTATATTCTTTTTCCCCCCATCGGTGTAGACGCGGGGACGGGCGTAGTTTGACTATTTAACAGAAGGTAAATTTTTAAATTGGTCCATATTGAAAGTTTGTGCAGACGACAAATCAAATAAAGCTCTAATCTTTGTCACTGGAAGGATACAAAACATTGTGGGAAAATGAGAAAATGGTGGTGATAAATTGATTTCTCCCTCTTTCCCAAGATTTTAAAAAGCCTTCTTCCTAGATATGCGATACGATTTGGTCAAGGGTTTAATTATTTACAATCGAGAAAATTTTAGACTGGTCCAGAATGAAAGCATTTGTAGAAGACAAATTTAATGTGGCTCAAATGGCGGACTTGTCATTGAAACGGTAGAAAACATTATTGGAAAAGGTGAAAATGCTGGTTACCAGCATTTTCTTCTTTTTCCACAATGTTTTCAATAGTCGTCTTTCGCATGGTCGTTAAAATGGGATTGTGTAGTAATGAGGTAATTCGAGCAAGTTTTCTAACTAGGTCGCTGTCTAATGCTTTACAACACAATCCCGAATTGTAACGACCTTGAGGGAATAGGCCTTTGAAATCATTATGATAAAATGCTACAAACCAGCATTTTCTCCTTTCCACAAAATGTTTTCTACCCTTCCAAAGGTAAATTTCTGATATTGAGTCGCCTTTAATTTGTCGTCTGCAAATGCTTTGACTTTGGACTAGTCTAAAATTTTGTCGTTTGCTAAATGGATATTTTAAGCGAGTGAAATACTAGTATCTCAATTGTTACAATTTCAAGGGTGTCTTTTAACGTGCTCGAGATCAGACGGGACGCCCCTATCTTTCTCTGCCGTCAGATCTTGATCTCCACAGTTCCCTCCCCCCCTTTCAAAAATAGTCCAGAGCATCATAAGGGTCAGCCCTTTAAATTAGTTATCTTTAAAAAGGTTTCCTCCGCCTTTTAAGATATAAAAGTACGTTAAGCTTCATTCGGACTATGATTGGTACAGACTGCAGTTTGTGTTCCGGTCAGCTACGCTAGGGTAAGATTAATATTGTTTGAATGGATTTTTTTCACCGCTTTCAACAGTCTTTTTGTTATATCACAGCAATCGATTCCTTGTTCACGCTTTATATGAGTTTCACTGATACAATACTGTGGCTGTGCAGTGCTTTTCGTAAGGACATTCTCACGCAACTAGCGCCACCAGCAGATATATATGAACCATGCTCTGTGAAAAGGGGGCTTAATGCATCTGCGAAAAGTATCGACCCATGTCAGCCTGCGCAGTCCGCGCAGGCTGACCTGGGCCGAAACTTTTCGCTATTGGTTAATTTTCTGTATGTCAAAGGACCAGTCTGCCTAATGATCGAGTCGGTTGTTGAAAGAAGTGGTTATTTTGGATCCATAATTATGTGATGACTTGCCTGGCATCATGTATTACGCAGGTGCATTAAGCCCCCTTTTGCCAGAGCATGGCTAATATAGTTTGTAATTACAAATGCAACGTCTTACTTTATAGCAACCCATAGTCTGGGTTTTATTCTGATCACTTTGTCCTCATATTCTGGCGTTACTTCGTCAAAATATGGTGAAAAATACGACACAGTATATTGCCACAAATCTGTATAGATGGCGAAAGGAGACTGTGGTAAAGAATGTCTTAAGAATACATACCACCTGGACCTAGGCTAAGAGAACCTCGTTACGTTTACTTTCCTTTTTATACGCAGTATTCCTTTTCCGTCGCAACGAGCATAAACTTTATTTTTTCTTTTTATTTATTTACACATTATCTTATTGATTTCACTGCTGGTGGCAACAAAGTTTTTCCTGGTGCAGTCTGATCTTCATCTGCACCGTCCGATATCTACTGTTAAACTATGTCAAGATCATCTTTAACTGCAGTAGAAATCGAAAGAGTTAATTCATGTTGCAAGATACATGTATTTGTACAAGATGGGTAGTCAACATAATTAAGGTTTTATGGGTAAATTCTGACATGTAACACTTGAGTAACAGCCAACGAAATATCCATTTGACCTGTACATTGCCTGTAACATATAAGCCATGCTCTGTGAAAAGGGGGCATAATGCATCTGCGAAAAGTATCGACTCAGGTCAGCCTGCGCAATTGGCGCAGGCTGACCTGGACCGAAACTTTTCGCTATTGGTCAATTTTCGGTATGCCCAAGGTCCAGTCTACTTCATGATTAAGTGGATTGTTAAAAACGTGGCTAGTATAGATCCATAAGTATGTGAACCCTTGCTTGGTATCACGCATGGCGGAGATGCATTAAGGCCCCTTGTGCCAGAGCACGGTTTCAATTATATTTGTAACAAGTTGACCCTTCTTATCCATCTTTATTTCAACAACAATCACGACCAGATCTGGGGAAAAACGATTTTTTTTGGAAAAGTGTAGGCTATGAGTGAACAATGTCACTAAGCATGGACATGCTGCTCTAAATACACTGTGCTTCCAGAAGCGCCCCGGGCATACGCCTGCACTCAAGGGCGTACCTGTAAAACTAGGAATACAGGAAGTTATTGACACGCAAAAACCTCTGTTTTTGTCTAGGGTTAGTGTTGAATATCAGACAGTGGCTTGGAAAGAATGCTTTACGTAGTAATGGTGTAAGAAACACCAAGAATACATAGATGGATGCACTGGCCGACGTGAAATTACTGGCGAACCTTCGAAAACTACGTTAATCAAACACCAAATTTGTATCTAAAAAGCTTAAACATATATAACATTAAATACCAATATATCTTATTCCTAGATCAGTTAGATGTTAAAAGTACAGAAGCATGTTGTTTGATTTTCATGATAACTTCAGGCTACAAGTAAAAGATGTCTCAAAGCACCGACATGGAGCTTGGTCAGTTGATCAAGGAGACGGGAGATTTTGGACGGTTCCAGGTAGCTATTGTCATCATGTTTGCGCTGGCCTTACTCACCTTAAACTGGAGTATGCTGACGATGGTGTTTACGGGAGCCATTCCTGACTATGAGTGTATTGTATTCACACCCGGAAATGGAAATGTATCAGATATGAATACGTGTGACATCAATGGCACTTCCTGTGACGTCATTATTTTTGACGGCAGCATGCGCACAGCAGTCAGTGAGGTAAATTATTTAATCATTCGTTAATTTTGAAATTTAAAGATTTGGACCAGGGATTCTCTTCCTCATTTCATTCTAACACAAGTTTGCAGAAGGCGACATAAACAGCAGCCCTATACAAAATGTAAAATCAACTCGAATTAAGGTTTTGTACATAACTCTTTACCAAAATATTAGACGGGTCCAAATTGAAGGCATTTGCAGACGACAAAAGTAGCCCAAATGATAAAACTTCTCTGTAAAAGGGTAGAAAACATTTTGGGAAAAGGTGAAAATTCTGGTTACGAGAATCTTGTCCTTCCCTATTGTGTTTTTAAAGGTTTTCTTTGTCAAAGGCGTTAAAGCCTGGGATTGTGTGATGAAAGGTTAAAAAGATCTACATGTGAAAATATTGTGGCAAACTGATCTGGAAAAAACGTTTCGTCATAATGATTTCTAGAGAGAAAAACTACATATCGAACACACGTCATTTATGGGCAGACTTTAATGAGTAGGTATAAAGTAAGCTACTTAGTATAAATTTATTTCTGTTTCAGCAGTGAGGTATATAGGAAAACTTGAGTGGGAGTAGAATTCGGAAAAAAATGCTTGCTTATTTATTTATTTTCTTCAGTGGGGCCTTATCTGTGGTCAAAAATGGGTTTCACAGACAATAACAACTATACAGATGACTGGACTACTTTTTGGCGGACTTTTCTTCGGTCATATTTCGGATTACTTCGGCAGAAAACCGACATTTTTCCTCAGTGTACTTATGCTTGGTGTTTTCAATCTTGTATCATACTTCTCAGTCAATTGGGAAATGTTTGCAGCCATGAGGTTTTTGATCGGGATGAGCTGTACATCTTTCATGGCGTCAAATATCAGTTTTGAATTCATCCGAAACAAATGGCGGATATATTTATACCTGATTCCCAGTTGGGCCTTTTGGTCGGCCGTTATGGCAGCATTTTGTTGGCGGGTACATGATTGGCAGTATATACACGTGGTCATTGCAGCAGTATCTTTCACTATTCTACCGCTGTGGTTGTAAGTATGATCTTTCCATTTCACACCGTCTGTTTACACTCGCGGCTTATCGTTCACTGTAGATCCTGACAAATTCTAGAGAACACGATATTTCTTAAATCATATTGTTAAAGAAAATGTGCACTGCTCGGGCAAAAGGGGGCTTAATGCATCTCCATGGTGCATGATACCTAAGCAAGCGATCACGTACTTATGGATCCATAATAGCTACATTTTAACAACAGACTTAACCATGAGCTAGACTGGGCCCTTGGCATACAGAGAATTGATCAATAGCGAAAAGTTTCGGGCCAGGTCAGCCTGCGCGGATTGCGCAGGCTGACCTGGGTCGATATATTTCGCAGAGCATTAAGCCCCTTTTCACAGAGCATGGCTCATATATATTTAGTAGACTTGTAGTTTACAGTCGATTCATCTTGTTTCAGTTATGACATGGTGGCCTATGCACTTATAGGGGGGGGGGGGGGGGGGCTATTGCTGGAATTCTGTTCATCAGTTCTCTGCATAATATGTAATATATTATATAAAAAGAATTGTTTGGTAAACGGTTTGAAAAAATCACTTTTTTCAGTATTGTACCAGAGAGCTTTCGTTGGCAGATGGCCAAAGGAAGGTTGCATGACGCGGAGAAAACCATACAATTTCTCGCTAAATTTAACGGTCGCCCCGTTCCGGATCTTAGCCGGCTCAAGGACACGATGAGGATTGAGTCCGAAACTGCAGAGAAGCAAAGGTCTGGTCGTGTTTATACTGTAATAGATTTGTTTCGAACAAGCCAGGTTCGGAAAGTGACGATTTTGTTCTCCTTCGTCTGGTAAGAAATTATTATTATCATTATTATTATTATTATTTTCAACTTAATGTTCAACTTAATGTACAACTTAATTTACCTCTTCATAAATAAAAGAAACTATTTTGAAACACAGTATCGTTTTTCGAAGTTACTTCTTGGTAAAGACTAGAATGAATGAATAGTAATTTGCGATTGGTTAAAAATGTAGACATGTTTATTCTGCGGCCCTTTTGCGTCTCAAAATATGTCATCCGGCTGGCTTGGTTACTTTTAATAGCCATTTCTCTTCATGTTGAACCATTAAAGAGGGTTGATATTCATATTCCAGTACCTCTTCAGCCGTCTATCTTTTTTTTTTTTTAAATCTTGTTTATGATCAGTAGACAAACCAGCCTGTAGTAAATCAATAGCTGTTTTGACCGCAAGTTTTTTTTTCAAACTATTGTAGAGTGTAGATCAATGAAATTCCTTGCTGATAGTTTGGGTCATGATCTGACTGCACTTTTTGTCTGATCATGATCCACTCTGTCCGCAAACGTACCCTATACTAGGTACTAGCCACAGCATGCTTACATATATGGCTTGCAACACGCCAAAAGAGGCATTCGGACATTTGCGTAAAGTGTCGTCTCGGATCAGCCTGCGCAGTCCGCTCAGGCTAATCCGAGACGGCACTTTACGACTACATTAGATTTTGTACTAGAGTAGACTTGCGCAAAACAGAAAATTACATAAAAACGGAAAGTGTCGTTTCGGATTAGCCTCCGCGGACTGCATAGGTTGATCCCAGACGATACTTTACGCAAATGCCCGAATGTCCCTTTTCGCGTGTTGAAGGCCATATAATGCTCTAATACGAAACATCAACACTTTTTCATGACGTTACCTAAAGGTTCATTGGGGTCCTTACGTAACAACTTGGCCTGCCAAACGTGACATTTGATTTTCTTGCAAAGGGATTGGGTTATACTGTCTGATCCGTGTCCAAAACGATGGTGGATCCTAAACGATATTTAAATCATCGTTGTTTATGTTACAAGACATGTTTTATTTTTTCTGTTGCTACAGCTCGATTACTCAGGTAGAGAAACCTGGACCAGCCATATTATGAATTTACTATTTACCTACGGATTTGGGTATGCTTGGATTTTTCAAGATGTAGGAGATGAAAGTCGTTGTCTTAAGACCTTCAAGCTGCGATTAACCGACTGTTTTCACAGAAATGCATACTGATATTGTTTCTAGTCCGAAAGGGCGACATTTTCAACGTTTTTCGTCTTTATTAAATGTAGAGCAGTATCTGTCTTTAGATCTAAGCTATAAATTACGAAAAACCTTCTCAAATTTTCGCTGCTCATGTCATAGTCTAATGATAGAGGAAGGGAGATAACTTGGTATTGACAGATATTTCAGATATTGTCCTTTATGTCTTACTGAAAACATTCTAGTAATAGAAGATGAAGTTCACTTTTTCAATAACTGCCCTGCATATGATAATCTCAGAGCGATATACATGTACTTTAAACAAAGTTCGTTAACAAATAAGAGCACAGCTACCTTTTACAGCATACTGTCCACAAACAAAACAGATGAAATAATTAGAATAGCCAACTTTTTGTTTCAAGCATTTAAATATCGAAACGATCTTATTGAAAATACTTCTCAGTAACTTCATCTTAAAAACACTTTTTATATTGTCCAATCTCTGTCTATCTGTTGATATTTTATACTTTTCACCAGTTTTGTTGTTATTGTTAACATGTAAAAGCATGATATATACTTCTAACTGCGAAAGTATGATAGGTACTTCTATCTGCAAAATGCTTTGTGTGTACACATGTTTATTGAAAATACCTTACAGTAATTTCACCTTTAAAAAAAAAAACCTTTTATACTGTTCAATCTCTAGCTACCTGTGGATATTTTATACTCTTAACCAGATTTGATGTTATTGTTAACATGCGAAAACATGATATGTACTTGTATCTGTAATAATTTTATGTCTGTACACTTGTTTATTTAGAAAATTATCTTAATTCAAAGACTGGTTCCGAATTAGGACAGTGTAGGGAGTATAGACTGAGATCATAGAGCTAGATTACTGGTCGGGATGCCAGTCTGTACTCTCTGCTGGATGTAATTAAATACTCTCTAAATGTAATACGTAATATATAATGGGCCGGTGGCCTTAGTATTGAATTAATGTGTTGTATTTTATTGTATTGTATTGTATTGTAGTAGAAGAAAAACGATTCTTTACCAATTACTAAATAAGCAAGATTGACTTTGTGAGTCGGTATCAAAAAAACTGACTTTACAATTTCGAGGCTGTTATTTTCAGAGTATCTGGGCTAGAAGCGGACAGCGTGGATTCCAAGATCAGACTGTGCATTCTGTGCTGTCTGATCTTGGTCTACACAGTCAGCATAAGCAGTCTACTCCAAGTTCAATGTTTCGTGGGTTAACAGTTAACATTATTACCCTAGTTCAGCTGACCTTTCTTGCAATAGATCGATCTGTCAATCTATCAGCTGATCGATTGACTGGTATGTTTATTGCTTGATCATGGCGCATCGAAAGCCAGTGTCATTTAGCGGGCCAAACCTTTTTGCCGATGGTGTAGGCCTGAATTCAAGTCTTTTTCTTTCAGGTTGTTTTCATCCTTCAGTTATTATGGAATAGCCTTTGCTGTACAGGAGTTATCCGGGAACTATTACTTAAACATGTTCTTGCTCAGTTTTGTTGACATTCCGGGGAATATTTTACTGGTCATTATAAACACATGGTATGTTTTAGTCTACTTCAGTTTAATAGTTTAAACCTAATAGTTAGTTTTAAACTGATCTTGAGAACAAGTTCTGTAACTTACTAGTATTAGCCACGCTCTGTGAAAAGGGGGCTTGATGGATCTGCAAAAAGTACTGAACCAGGTCAGCCTGCGCAGTCCCCGCAGGCTGACCTGGGTCGAAACTTTTTTCTATCGGTCGATTTTCTGTGTGTCAAAGGACCAGTCTACCTCATGATTGAGTCGGTTGTCAGACAGAATGATTTTTTTGCAACCATAATTAATTATGATGGCTAGTTTTGTTCAATGCATCAAGGAGATGCATTAAGCCCCCTTTTGTGAGAGTACAACTCGTCATGAATCATTTTCAATAGTTGCTGATTGCTTCCTGACATTCGAGCCACTATTTGTGCTATAGTGATGAAGGTAGTTAAATCGGTTGCCCCGTTTCATTACGAGACTCGAGCCCAGGGGTACCTTTCACTAAACTGCGTAGATTTACGCAAACTGTTTTGGGATTGAATATATACACATAAAATCCCTGCTTTACCCAAAAAGATGAATTGGCGTAAAGTTATACAAATATTTACTCAAATCGTAAAGTTATGCAGTTCAGTGAAACTTGTTTTCAGACTTGATGCTTGCTAACAAAAAAACTGCGTACGCAAATTTCGTGCGTGTGCAGTTTAGTGTAAGGTAATCCATGACCGTAAAAAGTGAGAGGTTTTTCTTCCTTTACAGCACTGTCTCCCACAAATGAAACTGGTTACCAGAACTTTCTGCTTTTCCCAAAGTGTTTTCAAAAGCTGTCTTTCATAGGATATACATGTAGTTAAAACGCAGGCCTATTTTGTAAAGGGTTATATTTGGACAGGGAGACGAACGAATAGACAGAAAGGCACATATGTGTATACACTTTACAGTAGAAAAAAAAGAGATTAAGAGAAAAAGAAAGAATTGGGTGTGGTTTATACAAAAAATTCGGAAAGAAAAGGCAATTTACCTTTCATTGGAAAACAAATTAATTTCAAGTTCTTGTAAGAGAAAGTTAATACATCGTCAGGTATCTTTAAATGGCTGAATTAGCGAAGATGTCTTCACATATTCAATCCAAAACATAATTTATATGAGCCGTGCTCTGTGAAAAGGGGGCTTAATGCATCTGCGAAAAGTATCGACCCAGGTTAGCCTGCGCAGTCCGCGCAGGCTGACCTGGGCCGAAACTTTTCGCTACTGGTCAGTTTTCTGTTTGTCAAAGGACCAGTCTACCTCATGATTAAGTCGGTTATTTGAAAAAGTGGCTCTTATGGATCCATAATTATGTGATGACTTGGGCTGTTATCATGTTTAACGGAGATGCATTAAGCCCCCTTTGCCAGAGCATGGTTCATATTAATTAGAATGTATATGAGCGTGATCTGTAAAAAGATCGTTCAATTCATCTGTAAATAGTATCGACCCATGTCAGCCTGCGCAATCGATACTTTTTGCTATTGGCAAATTTTCTGCATGTTGAAGGGACCATTTTACTTCATGATTTAACTGTTTTTAAAAAAAACGGAATACATATTATACAAAGACTTGCATGGTATAACACATATTACGAAGATACCTTATACAGTCATGTACCTCCTTTTCCCAGATTGCAGCACATAATGACATTTACATGGAGGCGTATTTTCAGAGTCGCCAGCATTTGTTTCAAGGATATAATGGGTTAAGATTCACTACCATTCTACATCAATTTTGTATTTTCTAGTGGCGGACGTAAATGGACTTGTGTGGGATTTTACATTCTCGGCGGACTATTTGCGTTGTCTTACGGCGTCCTCAAGTTTTTTGGTACGTAATTTGTATTCCTGCGCAATTGCTGTTTCGGCACCAATACACGTGTATTGCCAATGATAGGCTATATTCTAATAGTTTAATAATTTGCCAGACGACAAAATTTTGGAGTCTCCCGTGTTGAAACCGTTGTCTGCGCATGTCATACTCTTTGGAGATTGGCCTGTCTGCAAAGACACGTCACTATCCAGTACAGGATAAATATTGATACGCGGTGCGCATAACTCAAACATCTGCTTCTAAAAAGTAGCAAGCAGAAAAGGAAATAAATTGAATTTAGCCACGTCTACATTTTTCTCCTTTTTCCACGATATTTTCTACTCTTTCAGAGACAAATCTCAACATTTGAGCGACATATGAGTAATGTTGTAGTCTGAAAATGTTTTGAATTTGGAGAAGTCTACAATTGTGTCGTGTAGTAAAGTTTAAAAAGTCTTATCTGGAATTTACACTTTCCGCTACCTGGCTGTTACACAATGACCAAATTATCTTCATCTGCAATAATGAGAATCTACTTTTAGGCATGGAAAACGTCGAATTCATTTCTTTGATAGTGGATGTTATTGTCACACAATACAGTGTCGATGGAACTTCGAATTTCAGACATAAACGTACCGGGAATTTTTCTCAATCTTTTGGCGTTGGCCGCTAAACTAAGTGTAAGTGCAGCCTGGGAAATCAACACCACGTGGTCTGCAGAATCATTCCCGACTGTTGTAAGGTTGGTTCGTTCTTTTCATTTTTCCTGCTTTTCCGTATTCATCAGCAGATCTTAATTGAGCCTTGCTTTGTGAACAGGGGTCCTAAATGCATCTGCGAAAAGTATCGACCCAGGACAGCCTGCGAATTCCGCGCAGACTGACCTGGGCCAAAACTTTTCGCATTTGGTCAATTTTCTGTAAGTAAAAAAGACCAGCCCACTTCACGATATGGCCTGCAACACGCAAAAAGGGGCATTCGGACATTTGCGTAAAATGTCGTCTCAGGTCAGCCTGCGCAGTCCGCGCAGGCTAATCCGATTCGGCACTTTACGACTACATTAGATTTTGTGATACAGTAGACTTGCGCGAAACAGAAAATTACATAAAAACGGAAAGTGTCGTTTCGGATCAGCCTGCGTGGACTGCGCAGGCTGATCCGAGACGACACTTTACGCAGATGTCCGAATGCCCCTTTTCGCGTGTTGCAGGCCATATAGTGGGTTGTTTAAAAAAACTGGCTCGTATCGATCCATAATTATGTGATGACTTGCCTGGTTTCTTATTTCACAGAGATGCATTTGGCCCCCTTTTTCCAGAGCATGGCTCAATTATATTCTCATTCTGATTCTAAGGATTTTTTTTTAGATTTTTTTTAAGACTTGGCTACACCTTATGATATATCCAATCTGAAATTGAATTGGTCACTAAGACTAGAGTTAGGCTAAGAGGGCTATTATTACGGTTTTTTCCGGCGATAAGTAAAATTGAAGTCGCAATATTTGTTTTGTTCGGCGTAGTTGAATGTACTGGTTTTTAAACTGCTTTCTGGAACTGATAACAACTGAATGAATAGAAATGTGTAATTGGTCAAAAATAAAGACATTTTTATTCTAAGGGTCCCTGTGGTGAAAATTTAGACATGTATATATAACGCCCCTATCTATTTGCTGACAATTTACTCCGTCTATCTTTCTTTTAAAGATATTTGTTTTTACTATTGGATGGAAATTTTCATGTGAAGTATTTAGCAGTTTAAGTGTTAATGAACTTAAATTTTTAACTATCAGGCACGTTTTATTTCGATGAATGGAAAGTACCTTAATTTACATGACACTTTTCTCCTTCTAAGCGCTAGGATTCGAACAAACCCTTGATTGTAAGCCTTGTGTCGGTTACTGATTTAGCTTTTGAAGTTTGGAAGAGATCAATGAAGAATGAAATAATCAGTAGGCCTTTACCCGTATTCACAAACTATTCTTTGGTTCATTCTTAGTCTTATTCTGGATTAAGAAAGTAACACAACATAATTGGCTAAAGCATTTTGCTTAGCCAGTCAGAAATTGTGTCACTGTCAGATTCTGTAGATTCTTCAGGATAAGAAGAAAAAATTTTTCTTAAAAAATGGCCGGTAAATACGGACCCAGCAGGTTTCAAAGGTTCGTAGTCACCAACCAAATATCACTGGTCTTACTCTAATTTAAAAAAAAAAATGTCCAATCAGCTAAACCATTTGGCTTAGCCAATCAGAAATATCGCTGATTAAAATATTAGACAATTTTTAAGAATCAGACTAAGAATGTTAAGAAAGCTAGAATGGTTGTAAAATACGACCTGTGGTATTCTTGTCTTTTCGGCTATTTCAGGAATATTGGAGGTGGTTTTATAAGCTCGATCTCCCGTGTTGGTTCAATGGTCGCTCCACAAGTTATTGGTTTGGTTAGTATTCAGAGGTATTTTTTCGTGAAAATATTACCGATAATGTTCACGAGATGAAATAAATTTCGATCTTTCACCGAAAAAAAACCCCCAAATATTCTATGTATTTCATGCTTTTAACCCTTTATGGGGAACTTACATCAAAATTCAGAAGAGTTCTTTTCGGTTATTCCCTGTGGCGTACCCACTCCGCACAGCAACACATTACCATATTACGTAAAGCGCGAGAAATGTGGGGTAAATTACGTCATATTTCCATCTGGTTGAGAGGCACGCGCATTTTACCTAGGTAACTAGTGCGCGGGAACTACTTTTTTCGCCTTCAGTTGAAGAGTTAGAATATAAAATCGGTATTTTTTACTGGTCGTAACCATGAAATATCGAAAAATGTTTCACCGTTATTTCTCGATAACCTACCGGAAAGTATGAAAAAAATGTACATTCTACTTAATTATATATCCAAGAACACATAATGGGCAATTTATGAGCCGCGTGTATTGTAATTGGAATGTTTCTGGAAACAGTAAGGTGAAATCAACTCGAAAGAATTGTTCTACAGATAGATGCCACTAGTTGTTTGGGTCTATACAGGGATCGTATATAATCCACGATCCCTGGTCTATAGCGGTTAACTATATTAACAAATTTTTTCCGGGACTCCTTTCAATGCCGTTGTTTTATTTAGAAAAATGGACCATCCTATTTTTTACCCTAGGCTGCTTAATGACCTTTTGCGGACAGTACAGATCAAGATCAGACTGCACAGGCCGTGCAGTCTGATCTTGGATCCACCCTGTCCGATACGGAGATATTTTCCTCAAAATATTCCGTTGAAATAACAGCATTTAAAGGTTTACTATCGGCTTGAAAATTTCGTTTTAAGGGGTTAAAGCGTGAAGCGTTAAAGCAAGAAACAACAAATACAATTTCAATATCATTTGATAAGAATATCTTACAAAATATTAGACGGTGTAAATCAAAATAAGGCTGCATTTTCGGTATAGCCTGATCTTTATCTATAAATAGACTCCGCGAAAAGCAACAAAAATTCTTTTTCAAAGAATTAATACAAGCAGTATTATATAAAGATTAAAGCAATGGCTTAAAAGTGATGAGGTCGCAAGTCTCACCACCTTATATAATGCATAAATGTTGGGAACAGCGTTGACTCTTCACCAAACGACAAAATTATAGACTAGTTCAAATTAAAAGCATTTGCAGACCGCAAAGTGAATGTGGCTCAAATGACGGAGTCTGTCTTTGATAGGGTAGAAAACATTGTGGGAAAAGGAGAAAATACTGGTTACCAGCATTTTCTCCTTTTCACCCAATGTTTTCAAAAGGCTCCTTCCTCAGAGTCGATAAAACTCGGAATTGTGTGGCAAAGGGTTAAGCTGTCGGTTGCAGGCGTCAAAATAGGTCCTTAACCTTTTACCAAACAATCCCTGGTTTTCACGACCATGAGAAAGAAGCCTCCTGAAAACATTGTGGGAAAAGGAGAAAATGCTGGTAACCAGCATTTTCTCCTTTTCCAACAATGTTTTCTTCCCTTCCCAAAACAAATTTCAATTTTTGAGTCACATTAATTTTGTCGTCTGCAAATGCTTCCAATTTAGACTAGTCTAAAATTATGTCTTTTGGTAAAGAGTTAAGTAATAGGTTATTGCTCTAATAATTTTTTCTTCTTCATTTTTTTTCAAAACAGTATCTTTTGACTTTCGACTTTTTGTGTTTTACAGGGTACAGATGTTCCCGGGCTGTTATACACCGTTTCTGGGATAGTCTGCACGATTTCTGCCATCATGTGTGTGTTTTTAGAAGAGACTAAAAACCGAGATTTAAGCGATACGATCCAGATTGACAAGGAGCCTTTAGAGGACGGTCGGCTTAAGAACGTACAGATAGAGCAGGTCAAACAACTCACAGTGCACGATAAGCAACCAATGGAAAATGGCAAATAGTACAGTTTTTGTATACGGATAACGACAGACAACCAATCAAAACTCGCGACACAAAGGAATGACAGAAAGCAAGTCAAATATTCCGAATCCAACGATAAACAACAAATGCAAAATAGCAAATAGCCAAATGAAGCGAAAACCAGCCAATAGAAAGTCGTGATACAAAGGAATGATAGATTTGTTTGAATGGTGTTTTACGCCGCTTTCAACATTATTTCAGTCATATCACGGCGACAGCTCACATAGTCATGTTTTCCTGGGTTTAGCCAGTACTAGGCTGGGGCTCTGAGGTGTCTTGCCCAAGGACACTCCTGTGAAAGACCCAGTGAGGCTCGAACCCGGAGCCTCCAGGTCACGAGTCCTACACCTAACCACTGAGCCACACAGGACCCCAAAGGAATGATAGAGCAGTGGTCAAACAATCCTTGGTGATTTACAAACAACCAATGGAAAATCGCAACACAAGAGAATATGGAAAAGTTTCACAAAGATCCAGAGAAAATTGAGATTTTGAAATCAGGATTTTCCATTCCGTCAAGAACTTTCTTTCTATCTGATAAACAACAATAAGACTTTTCGGATATCATGCTGTGCGAAAAAGAAATTCATTCAATGATTCAGCTCTTTTATTAAGGTAAAATCTGTTTGCAGTTGCATTTCATATCATAATTTAACAGTTTACATCATCACCATCCAAAACAAAGTTGACACCTCATGAAACAGATGTAAATTAAGCACAGTAATCAAGCCCATAAGATAAAAATGAACCTTGCTCTGGCAGAAGGGGGCTTAATTCATCTCCGTGAAACATGATACCAAGCAAGCCATCACATGATTATGGATCCATTATAGCCCCTTTTTTTAATGGCAGACTTAATCATCAGGTAGACTGATCCTTGGACACTTTAAAAATTGGCCAAGAGCGAAAAGTGTCGGCCCAGGTCAGCCTGCGCGGACTGCGCAGGCTGACCTGGGTCGATATTTTTCGCAAATGCATTAAGCTCCCTTTTCACAGAGCATGGCTCAAATATTGTGGCAAATAACAATTGCTCGTCCCGAGCGATTTGCAGTCTTGCCACGGTATGTTCAATATCTTTCTGCTACCAGACCAAAATTAATCCGCCTGTGTTAATTCTTTACCAAACAACCCGCTGTTTAAACTACCCGTAGGTGGAACGCTTTGGAAAACATTGTGGGAAAAGGAAAAAAATGCTGGTTACCAGCTCTTTTTCCTTATTTCACAATGTTTTCTACCCTTTCTTAGACAAGTCCTATCACTTTAGCCACATTTAATTTGTAGTCTGCAAATGCTTTGAATATGGACGAGTCTTAAAGTTGGCCATCTAGTAAATAATTTCCGTGTTACCCGAAAGCTGCTATGTGGGACTCACTGACCTTTTGCGGACAGTGTAGATCCAAGATCAGACTGCACAAAAACGTGCAGTCTGATCTTGTTTCTACACCGTCCGATAAAAAGATATTTTTCTAGACAAAAAATGAGTTTGAAATAGCAACATTCGCGGTTTTACTATCGGCTTGAAAGTTTCATTTAGCACTTTTAGCAATCTAAGCGTTAATTAATAGATCTATATTGTAATGATCTCAGGTCTAAATTATTAATCTTTTTCTTGATATCGATGGTTTTTCCTTGGAGTCTTACTCGTCATTTTGTATGAGCAGAGTCTTCTCCTCCTGCGTGTGAGTGTGTTTGGTATCAGATTGTTGTATCACGTCCTTCAAGTCTCTATCCTTCGTTTCCTCCAGAAATGTACAAATTATAGATGAAAGGACGCAGAAAGTACCCCCTACCAGATACAGTAACCCAGGAATATCCAAACTCTGTAATCATAACATAAAGATCAAACTAACAAAATAATTTAACACAAAACAATACGATACATCGATACTATACAGCGATGTTTGAAACTAGGGACAGTAATTAAAGACTTTCTACATTCTAGAATCATACAATACAACATACAGTGATACAATAAAATGATAAGAGACAGAGGAATCCGTAACCTGGCACAGAGATCCAGTGATGTCTTAAGTCTGGAATTATAGAACACAGTGATACACTTTAGCGGCCCCGACACTGGTACAGTTTTCCAGGAACGTCTAAACACTGCTGTGGATACAAACGGAATAAATAGAGGATATTTGTTTTTTTCGGTGAAAGATCGAAATTTGTTTCATCGACTGAACATCATCGTTAAAATATTAACGATGATGTTCATTCGATGAAATAAATTTCGATCTTTCACCGAAAAAAACAAATATTCTATTTATTTCATGCTTTTAACCCTTTTTGGGAGGAACTTACATCAAAATCCAGAACAGGTCTTTTCGGTTATACCCCGTGGCGTACTCCTTCCACATAGCAACGCATTACAATATTACGTCAAGCGCGAGAAATGTAAGGTAAATTACGACATATTTTCCATCTGGTTGTGAGGCACGCTCATTTTACCTAGGCAACTAGTGCGCGGGAACAACTGTTTCAGCCTTCAATTGAGGAGTTAGAATATAAAAATCGGTATTTTCACTGGTCGTAACCATGAAATATCGAAAAATATTTCACCGATATTTCTCGATAACCTACCAGAAAGCATGAAATAATATGTTGTAGTAACTTTCCTGGTGCTTGTATTTGAATTGAACAGCGTGAGAAAGTTTGATATCGCGCGAGAACGAAGGTCGAACGAGATGTCTACATTTTCTTACTCAGCGAACCGTCTTCGAATAAAATGTCAATAACTGCTCACAAAGCCACACTTATACAGGACACTTTGCAAAAACTAAACATAGAAACACCAGACAAATCCCCCTATAATTCAGTCTTGACCCCTTGTGATCTCTGGCTAGTTCCTGTTTTGAAAGATTCTCTACGTGGAACACGCAACGAGAGCAGAGAGGAACTAACTCTAACTACGACCGGACCCTTGAGAGTAATGTCACGTGACGCGCTCGCGCACGTGTTTCGCGCATGGGAATCAAGAATGAATTAGTGCATTTTATTCAAAGGAGGTTACTTTCAAAAACAGTAAACATTACAACTTGATTTTTATAACAATATTCCGATACAGGCCCTGGTCCACGTTCTTTCTGATCACTCCTCGTATATAATAAAAGGAATATTTTACTGGTGCTTGTTTTTGCTTCTCACTTCTTAAACATACGTCTTCACTCGTTTTCATCCAATTTTTCAACCGTTTTTTTTTTTTTTATTTATAAAAATATAATCACTTTTGTATCTTCATGCCAAATATTGCCCCTGATGGTTGCAAGGTTGCACAGATTACAGCAGCTAGAAAATGCATTTCATTCTATTGTGGCTAGCCATAGACATAACAACCACAGTTTCCGGTTTAAATGGAAGACAAATCCCTACAGTTTCTTTACCCCATACACCTTATATTGATTTTTTAACCAACGTTTACACAGCTGACTAGATTATTACACCGTCAAGTTTTAACAGCGTTTGTTTACTCTCTGGCTGTAAAGATGTCTCTTTTAGAAAATTTTGACATCTCGCTCGACCTTCGGTCTCGCTTGATATCAAATTTTCGCATGCTGCTTGAATCAAAATACAAGCAACAGGGTAGTTCCTTCAACATAATATTCCATAAATACAAAACAATGATACGATACAGCGGTATCAGAGACTATGTGCAGTGATCAAATACTGTGTAAACTCTAGAATCATACAATACAATGATACAACACAGTGGTGGCCATATTAGGTAAAGTAATCTACGAACATTTAAATTCTGATTTTTGCAATACAACACAAAATAGCCCAATACAAAACAAAGATATAATACAGCGGCACCCGCTGCAGCTATGATTAGTAATTCAGGAACGAGTAAACTCTGGAATCATATAAAAATCTCATCCCGTTGGCCAGCGTAGACCAAAGATCAGATAGCGCATTCTTTGTAGTCTGATCTCGATCTATGTGTCTGCAAAAGCACACTTGATCCTTTACCATGCAATTCCATGTTTTACGACCACGAGGAAGAAAGCCTTTGAAAATATTGTGGGAAAAGGAGAAAATGCTGGTAACCAGCATTTTCTTCTTTTTCTACACTGTTTTCTACCCCTTTTGAGACAAATCAGATTATTTCAATATCATTTTATTTGTCGTCTGCAAATGCTTTGAATTCGGACAAGTCCAAAATTTTGTTAAAGGAGTTAATCGGGCTTGGCAGCCTATGGGTTAAAATGATGCTATACCTACCAGCGTTATAATTTGCGGCGCTGTAAGAGAGCCCACACTCGATAACGAACTTATGAAACCAGTACCGATGTACCTGAAGTAAAAATTATACTGAAATACATAGATTGTATGAACAAGCGATAATCTGGGTGCATATAGAAGCATTCCTGACGCGAGCAAAAACCTTTCAACATGGTGAATAGTGGCTGATAAAATCTGTGTTGGAGAAAAAGCCGTGCTAGGAAAATATGTACATGTATGTGTTCTGCACAAAGTGGGAATCGGGACAATTCTAGAATGGTCCTGTGCTAAGTGGGAATTCTCATTTTGTTGTCCCGATTCCCTCTTTGCACAGGACATATATAAAGTGAGATAATTTGACAGAATACAGTCATAAAATAACCTGGCAACTGTTGGAAAAGACTCGATTGCCCATATAGTTGACATATTAAACCCTGCACTAACACATAATTTCGACAGAAGGGCAAGGATGTTCGAGGCAGCTGCCATACTGCTGGTACCTGAAAGAATGAACATATTATATACATCATGGCATTAATTTGTGGCCTTAACCCTTATTCCGCTAAATAACTAAAATGAAATTTTCATTTCGATAGTAAAAACCCAATATTGCTTTTGCAAATGTATGTATTGAATATGATACCTCCTTAGCGGACAGTATAGATCCACGATCAGACTGCACGTTCTGTGCAGTCTGATCTTGATTTACACTGTCCGCTAAAGGTCAGTGAGTCGCGCTTAGCAGCTTAAGGGATAAAAAGGTAATTACTTAAAAACAGTCGAGGAAAAATAACAGCATAGTATTTATCATGATTAGAATGCACGTTCTGAGTAGGCTAATCTTGATAGCGTCGTCTGCAAATCTGCAAAGGTAACTGAAGTTGGGACTGGCGCCCTTTTTGTTAATAATGGAATTCTTGAATATCAGCAGGCCTACTAAACATATAAAGAAGAATTATCATATGTGTTGAGAATTTAAGGCTATGAATACCAGCATTTTCTGCCTTTCCCACAATGTTTTCAAAGTCTGTTTTCCTCGGGGTCGTTAAAACACGTAGTTCAGCGACCCTATGTTCTGAAGTTATTTATCCACTCGTCACAACTCGGCCGATTCCGTACCTACATCTAACCTCGTCTGTATAACGGTCGTTTCCATTTGAATTGCCAATCACGTGATCTTATACATTGCGGTGCCACTGTAAGTCGTTTAGCAATGACATAAACAACCTCGATGAAGTTATTCACATCTATCTATCTGTCGGTGAAATCTTCGATCGGAATTGATAAACCAACGTTAAAAAATAAATGTACGAACTGTTTGTCAACTGAAATATACTTAAAAAGGTTTCGATTGAAAATTGAGACTCAAGTTTTCTTTTTTGAGCGGAGCCTTACAATTTTCAGAACGGTAAACCGGCGTATTTCTGGCGATGAAATGTACCGTTTACGTGCATATCAATCCACCAGATACAGCCGAGGGATTCGATGGCTCCCATCACCCGAGGTATGCAGAATGATTATTTATCATGAACTTACGTGTAGCTTTACTCACACCAACAGTAAGAGCAAATAACCCGGCAAAAAGAAGCAAACTTGCTGAAGTCCATTTTCTTCCTAAACTGAAATGAAAAAGCTAAAACGAATTTGAAGCAGTTCCAACATATGCATTTCTTTCGTCGTCATTTCATTCTATCTTCAAATTAATGGTCTGTGAGGCGGAAAAGGCAAAACATCAGAAAAGTAAGTCATATTTTTTGATCTAGTAGCTCAAGGGACAGCTCCTTATCTGCTAGTCGAAGCCAATTCTGATATATAAATAGTGAAGATGTTCTTCTTGAGCTCTTATTTCATATACATGGATCCGTGAAAATCGATATTTGACCAATCAGGTCATCGCATTTATTTTACCCGATGCGTAGCCTTGTTGTCTGCTATTTCGGCTCCCAAACAAACGACCGTTAACGTTGGAGAGGTGCGATAGTACTTATTTATTTTGTGTTTTAAACGTTTGAATTTAAGATAAAGTTTAAAATATGTGCTTTGCGAACGTGTATCGCTGACGTGAGATCATGCAGAGGCTGTAGACAAATTTGAATTATGATAATGACTGACAAATGAGACATTTGCAAGTTCTGATCAGCGCTACATTACACAATGGATTAATTAAAGCTGTAGTTTTTTCCCATCTTGAAGATTCTGAAAGAGACAAAAATTGTTTTTAAGTGGAAAACAAAGGTAAAATCATAAATTTATGAATTACTGATAAAAAGAAAATACGTTTACTTGAATATCTAACCTTGTTCAATACCTCTGCACACCCAAAAAGTGGCACTTGTCATCAATGTTTCAATTTGACGTTAATCTTAACCCGTGGTGCGTGAAGAACATGCTGAATGTGTAGATATAGATCAGATTGCAAATAACATGCAGTTTAATCTTGGATTAAAACTTTTTGCTATTTACAATAAGCATACTGACGTGAATTCCTTACTACATATTCCTCACTAAAAGTAGATTTCAGTTATAACAAAAAAAGTCTAACTTCTATTCTGTACTAGTGGAAGTTTAGCTCAATAGGCAACTTTTATTTATTGATTAAATAAACTTTTGACTTAGTCGTTTCAAAGTGGATTAGCACATCTGTCATTTCAAAGGGTGTGTCAGTAAACTGTTAAATTGATAGGAAGTGTGTTTGATTGCAAACCGATTTGCCGCACTAATCAACTTGACCACCCGTTGTCTTCAGTATATCATAAGATAAAACAAACTGCCGTCAATGATATTGACAAGTTTGTTAATTGATAGCACACTTTTAAAATCATTAAATAACCCTTTTTCCCTTAACCTGAAATTGAAATTTTTCACCTCCCTGTAGAATCAGACAATCTATAACTTTTTTCGAAATACTTTTATTTCAGTGTTATTCAATTGAGTATGATGTTGAGACGACTGAACTAGCCTTACGAAAACAATGGGTATCTGTAATTCTTTATTCTGTAGAAAAACGGAGGATTGTTGAGGTGGTTCATTCTTTCTCAATGAAGTTCAAAACTTTGCGAAAGCAAGTAGATCTATTACATAGTCCGTAGTCCCCGTAATTCACACTTTTAGTACATATCCTTGTGTAAATTAGTTCAATGATCTTTGGATTTCTGACCGAGAATTCATCATGGGCAGAAACATGTGATAGAAATATTTTTCCGGAATTTTATTGAGAGAAACAGTCATGACAGCACGATTTAAGTAGCCTATCTGCTATACTGTATATGTGTTTACTGTGGTCGTTTGGGAGCCCTTAGCAACAGTAACTAAGGAAGTCGGTTTATCTTATCACCACGGATTCATGTATTGATTTGGGATTCAGTTTAAGTCATATACAGATCCTGCTTGGAGTTATACTGAGAAACTATATAATCAAAGCACTACAATGGATAAAACACATTATTAATTTTTTTGATGCAAGGTGAATAAAATGAATATAATGGCATGGCAGAAGTTACTGAATTCAAGGCATCATTTTTTTTTTTCTGGTTTCACGCGAAGTTCCACAAAACTTATTACACCACTGGCTTTCTACAGAATTACTTTTTGTTGCAGTTAGACATACCGGTTGTATTTGGCTTGCAACACACGAAAAGGGACATTCGGACATTTGCGTAAAGTGTCGTCTCGGATCAGCCCGCGCTGTCCGCGCAGGCTAATCCGAGACGGCGCTTTACGTCAACATTAGATTTTGTATTACAGTAGACTTGCGCAAAACAGAAAATTACATAGAAATGGAAAGTGTCGTTTCGGATTAGCTTGCGCGGACTGCGCAGGCTGATCAGAGACGACACTTTACGCAAATGTCCGTATCCCCTTTTCGCGTGTTGCAGGCCATTTAGAGTGATACTAGTAGGCTTCCCCTGTACTTCAGACAGAGCACCTCAGTTAAAACAAGCCAACTAAAGTCTCACAAAGCATAATGCTGCTCATAACCGAAATGGTGATGTTCAGAAATATGTTGTGCATTAGTATGTTTGTTCATATTTGTTATGCATCATTTGCAAGTTGGCCCATATACTTCCATGACCTGATCAAGTAAAATGCCCTGGACAACATAAAAGGCAGGAGGCAAGGCATAAGTAAAAACATACCAAACGTTAAAAAATGCCAAGAGAAAATTTCCCGGAAAGTCCATCATACCAATGAGGAACAGGTTTAAATAGAAGTTCCCTGACAACTCCTGCACTGCAAATGCCATTCCATAGTAAGTAAAAGCTGAAAACAACCTGAAAGAAATCGATAAACTATGACAAATAGTTTGCTGAAAGTTTATTTTCTTTTATTCGTGAACTCTTTTGCTGCCTGTTGCTACGAAAGTAGCATGTACGGACGGTGTTGATTCAAGATCGGGCTGCGCAGAACTTCAAGTATGATCTAGAAATCTACACCATCCGCTGTAGAATAATCTGCTGTAGTAAGTCTCTTTTTTCGGTAAAACTGCGTCTTTGAACATTGAAAAAAAAGTTCAGTACGTTTATCTTATTTAAGATTTCACTTTCGTCACCGCACACTTGGCTTTAGACTTATCACCAGCTGGCACAAGTGAAACAGGAAAAACAATACTGATGCTCTACGGTCTACGCTCTTTTTCCATTTTAAATGATGTGAAAACTGATTCGACCGTTATAGAGTTTTTTAAGTGTTTAATAATGTGTTTCGTGAAAATTTTGTCAGTATAATGATTATGAGAAACCAATAAAGGACATATCGTTCAATGAAAGAAATCTGAACAAAATTGAGAAACAGTCCTTGTTCAGTTCTCAGAAAAGGGCATACTTACAAACAAAGACTGTGAAGTTAAGGATAGGGCACCCTACTTGGCACCCTCATGGGATTCGTGTAACATCGCCTTTCATCGCCGAACATCGTATAGATTCGGCTAAGACTCGGGTAATCCGTAATCGATGTGGGGAACCAGCGTCTATCGACCGATCGATTACGGATTACCCGAGTGTTAGCCGAATCCGTACGTTTTTCGGCGATGAAAGGCGATGTTACACGAATCCCATTAGGGTGCCCTATTCTTAAATGAAAAACTACGAGAGAATAGGAAAATAGTACTGGTCCTCATTCATTGCACAGAAAAGGACATACTTACGAATCAAGCATCAATAGTAAAATGACAGAAATCGGGACAGACTTATCGGAAAACAGTCCTTATCCAGTTCACAGCATAGTACATACCAGATCAATCCAAACAAAATGGTGATTTTCCGTAACTGACTCTCCCGGAACAAATCAATTAAGGAATATGTCTTGGGTTTCCGGGTTTCAGTTTGTCCTATATGTATATATCTATCCATATTAGGGACAGATTTCCCATTAAATCTTGCAACTCTTGCAATGGACTCCTTTGCCTCCTCAAACCTTTTCTTCGACAACAACCAACGGTAACTTTCTGGAAATACGCTGAAAAGAAATTACAGATGTCTTAATTTGATTGCTGTTAAAATCTCTAGGCCTACCACACAATCTCGAGTTTTAACAGCTTTGAAGAAAAAGCCTTTTGAAAACATTGTGGGAAAAGGAGAAAATGCTGGTAACCAGCATTTTCTCCTTTTCCCACAATGTTTTCTACCCTTCCCAAAACAAATTTCATTTTTTTAGCCACGTTTATTTTGTCGTCTGCATATGCTTTGAATTTGGACCAGTCTTAAATTTTGTCGTTTGGTAAAGAGTTATATCTTATCCAAATAATCCCGGGTTTTAACGATCCTGAAGAAAACAGCTTTTGAAAACTTTGTGGGAAAAGGAAAAAAAGGCTAGTTATCTGCATTTTATATTTTTTCCCACAATGACTTTTAACCTTTTAGAAACAACAACAACAACAAACATAATTTTAGCTATGATTGAGATGTCGTCTGCGTTTGCCCTTAAATTCTACAAGTATAACATTTTGTCGTCTGGTAGAGACGCTATTTTCTAAAGTACTTGGGCAGGTATTCATAACTCTCTTCTTACTGTGCTACAGTGTGGTTCGTCACAAGATAGCTCGTACGGTAATGGACTCTATTTACTAAACTAGGTTTTAGTGCCTTATATTGCCTACAAGAGGCAACAATGGTAAACCTTGCAGACCTAAATCAGACGCCGCAAAAGAGTCATAGATCCGGCATAACCCACGTTGATTTTCCAGCAGTTAAAATTTTACTGCAGGGTGAACTAGCAAGGCCCCATATCCATCAATCATTTTTAATAACATTCTAAGATTAATTCTAAATAATTTACGAAAGTTGAAAGTAGCATAATTTCTGGTTGGCTAAACCGAATGTTTTAGCCAACCAGAAGTTATGTTACTTTCAAAATCTATAATTAGACTTACAATGAAACTAAGAATGATTGGTGAATTAAGATCAGACAAAACTTCCATTCTTGTCAACGTGCAGTCTCACCTTGTATCTTCGCCACGACCAGAAGATTTATTCACCTGCACTGAATCTTTATTTCAGCCACTGACAACGACGTATTCAATTCAATAATTAGGCAGCTAAACAATTATGTTAAATACTACACTTGGAATTTAGAAATGCATCATGCAATAGAAAACAGACAGTGCTACCCTTCCGTCAGAGAAGGATTGAACTGCACCCTCATATTGATAGGCCAACTCCTTTGTCCGAATTGGAACAATTTGCAAACGACAATTTATAAGGCTCAAATAATGGGGGTTCTGTTTGAAAACGTAGGAAACGTTGTTGGAAAAGGAGTAAATGCATGTAACCAGCATTTTCTTATTTTCCCACAATGTTTTCATAAGTAATCTCCATGAGGCATGTTAAAACCCGACATTATTTCGTAAAGAGTTAATTCATGTCGGCCATTGATTGTTGGATGTAGGTAAACCGGAAGTCAATACTTACAACCAGAACGGTAAACTCAAGACGGTCATGCTTGCTATTGCCACGTGTATATACCTCCATTTATGCACTTTCCAACAAAACAAGGCTAGTGAAGCCACTGCTGCTTCCCATCCTGGTATCATCGTCAACCATACCCTCACATTGTTGCGTATGAATTCAAACGAGATCATCGATGAAAAAAAACCGGAGCACGCCATTCCACACAGAAATTTGAGCAAGGCAAACATGATCCATCCAGTTGAAAAGTAGGCCACTGCGTTTAGTGAGCCTAACATGAAAATACAAAAGAATAGTGTCGGTTTTCGTCCAACATTATCTGAGATCTGACCAAACACGATGCCACCAACTAGCTGACCTGTCATCTGGATGGATGTAATTGTCTGTGGGATCCACTTTTTGTCACAAACCAACCCCCACTGTAATAATATATAGACAGAAACCAAACATGGTAGAGTTAAAAAACACAGGGAAATCCAGATTATTTGAACATGTGAGCAATTAGAGCTGCTGCTGCACTTTTGCAGAGAAAAATATGTTCAATATTTCTGAAAAGGAAGGCCCCACTCTACCCTTAGAGAGCCCCATAAATGTCTAGAAATTAGACAAAAACGCCGCAGTTTTAGGGTTGCTCTTTTTAGAATGGCTTGGTGAATTTATAGGACAGTGTAGATTCACGAACAGACTGCACGTTTTGTGCAGTCTATTCTCTGATCTACTGCCCGCAAAGAAAATTAATATCGATACCTATCTAAACTTAGCTATATCCATGCAAAATTAATGTTTGGATCTTTCACATTGGGTTAATTCATGTTGATCTATAATAATTGGCCTGCAACACGCGAAAAAGGGCATTCGGACATTTGCGTAAAGTGTCGTCTCGGATCAGCCTGCGCAGTCCTCGCAGGCTAATCTGAGACGGCACTTTACGACTACATTAGATTTTGTGCTACAGTAGACTTGCGAAAAACAGAAAATTACATAAAAAACGGAAAGTGTCGTTTCGGATTAGCTTGCGCGGACTGCACAGGTTGATCCGAGACGATACTTTACGCAAATGTCCGAATGTCCCTTTTCGCGTTTTGCAGGCCATGTATAGGTATCTTGGAAAAACGTTGCTATAAGGAATTAAGCACAAGTCTTGGTGCTTTTACAATAATATAAGCAGAAGTGTTGTCAGAAATGAAGATGTAGCCAATGACCAAGATTTTGGCCAAACCTTAAAGTAATTGGTTTTTTTTTTCTTTTGATCTTGGAGTCAGGGCCTCACGGCTTACATGAATATTGAATTTACATGAATATATATCTTCGACATTGTCTCTTCGTAGAATTGGTTCCAAGCTCGGCCAATTTCTTTCTAAGTATTGACGATAGTCACTGCGACAGGATTCGTTCCTTTTTCTCACCGCCGATCGTTTCGACGATAGTTATGTGGGAAAGCAGCCAGTGGCTTGGGTAGAATATTGTGCAAAGTAATGGTAAAAGAAATTCCAGGAAAGCATGGATAGGTGCACTGGCCGCCAAGTTGAAAACGGTGTTAAACACCATACAATCAATCAATCGTAGAACTTTTTTTTTCCCCGTGAAAGTTAAGCAACCCGCTACGATTTGCGGTTCTAGCCTTATTACGTTCCAAAGGTTAAAAGTTACCTCACTAACAGCGGTTTCCATGTCACCAATAAAGTTAATGACGTCACAACGAGTACCGTTGATTTCACAAACGTTCAGCTCTGTCGCATTCTCCGTCCTGTTATTCTTGTCAACAAACACGGTACACTGGTACTCTGGTATCGCAGCCGTAAACTCCATTAAGAGTATGTTCCAGGATACCGGTGCAAGCATCACGATATTAAGAACTATATACACTGTAAGTTGGAAGCGACCAAAACCTCCCGCCTCTATCAATATGTGTTCGAAACTACCTTCTTCGGGTGATACCATTTCTCGTCTCTGACGCTTCAAATGCGAAGATCACTATTTAGATCTGTGTATAGACTTTGTTCAAGACTTTCAACAGATTTAAGGGCCATAGGCTAAAACAGGTTTGTGCGGACGGCAAAGATCACGATTGAACTGTACAGACGGTGCAGTCCGATCTTGGATCTATACCACCCAAGCCGATAGGACGAAAACCTGTCTGAAATCGATGGTTTGTATTATCTACCGTCGAAAGAGGGGATCCAACCTCACTTTTAAATATAATTCAAAATCTTCTTGTTTGAAACCCAACAGCCTCGAACGTTAATATTAATTATTTCCTAGGCTGCTAAGCGTGACAGAAGTACCTTGTGCAGAGTGTAGATCAAGATCAGACTGCACAGAACTTGCAGTCACAGGCTAATCTTGAATCTACATTGTCCGATAAGGAGATATTCCACCAACCCCTCCCCATTCCCCCATTTTCTTTTTTTGAAATAGTAACATTTGGGTTTTTACCATCAGCTTGAAAGTTTCATTTAACTTATTTAGTTTGTTAAAGTTTGTACCATCATGGGACGATCCCTCATCGAAGTTGTTCAAATTGTGTCAGTGGGGTCAAACATGCTTCCGCCCCGGGTAGTCTCAATAATGAGACGCTACGGTGAGTTTTTTTTTTTTTAATATTTGGACATTTATTATGCACCGTACCGTCTCAACTCCATTTTAAATTTTCCGGTAGCAAAGATACAGCGCTATACTGACCTTTTCTTTCGTCGGTTTAATCTGTACTGCAGCGAAATACAATTAACTTTTAGTAAAAAGCATGACCAAAGACAGATAATAAACTTTTCATTACCTTAAGAGCTTGTAGAAGTCGTTTATAACATGTAAATCTCGGAAAAACTTACGAAACCTATCGTTTGTGGTGGCCATTTTGTGTGTTTTCGGGAACGTAAATTACTCCAGTAACAGATGAAATGAACTGTTTTTTTCTTATGTTCAGCGTTTGAATTGAAAATATTTGTATTTCAAACGAAGGATTATTGAATACACAAACAACAGGCATGTTCAAATCCAAGTTTTGTGGTCTATTTGTGAAATTATGAGAGTTCAAACTTGCGCACAAAATCTGTGCGGAGATTTCAAATGGTTTTGTCTTGATCTTCTCTGTACCCAGAGGCGACCAGTCAAAAAGTTACATCGGCTTTGGGGACAGTTATGTGTACTACCGCCCCGGGGTTCTCATGTTTCACATAAAAGTTCGACAGAGACTTTGTTAATAAAGTCTTTTTGTTTAGAACTTAATGGTTTATAGTCTTTATAACTGAATATGTGGCAATACAAAATGGGCCCTTGGCCAAGTTGTTGAAATTTTGCCCTGTTGGTTGGGATGTGGGAGAGTAGGGGTGCCACAGTTAAACATGATTATGTTTCATATTTGAATGTCTTCTTTACTGAAACACAGATGAACTAGGCTGTTGTGTCAATGGCGCAGATTTTTGAGCGAGTTTACAAGTTCGAGCGAATGTATCAGCCAGACTGCATTAGCAACTGACAAACAGTTGTGTTTTTCTGGTAGAAAAATATTTTAGCTCTCATCTGTAGAAAAAAATAGGAGAATAACTGATGGGGTAGAAAAGATACGTTGTTTTTTGTAACCGGGGGCGAGTAACGGACTGCATACAGTTAAATCCCTTGTTTATAATATATAGTCTATGGGTGCCAGGAATCAAACTACGGACTCCTATGGGTTTTCACAGTTGACTGCATATCTTTAGTTTGATTAATTGAGCAGCTTAGGGGATGGTATGTTTCTTTGTTAAAGTGACAATAAAGGCCAAATGTAAACAAAGCTGGTGTTTAAATGCATTTGAATTTATATCATACCATTTAAAAGTATGGAAATTATTGTGGAGATGACAATCTGTTATTGTCCCGTCGGTCCAAGTGTTAGTCGCTGACAGAGAAATTAATTTCAAATCTAGATTAAAACCTGCCAGGTAGCTGTGTCTTTTGTTTACGTTTTGCCTGATTTTAAACTTCTTTTTTTCTGCCAGCGACTAACATATGGCCTGGCCTTACAATAACAGACTGTCATCTCTACAATATTTTCCATACTTTTAAATGGTATGATTAAAATTTAAATGTATGACTCCTGCTTTGATATTTTGGCCTCTACTGGGCCTTTAAAGTGATTCAAATTGTCTGAATTAGCCCTGCTGCATGGTTAATATTGTTAACTTTGAGTTCTATGGGGAGAGGGGGGAAATAGGAACAACAATCCTTTTGTCTGAACTCGTTGTGCCAGAGTGTTTATCATTGGAATTTAAGATAAAATGGTCATTTGATGGCTAAAGGTAAAGTTCAAGGTCACTGTTACTGAAAATTAAAAATAAAAATGAATCGGTACATGGTTATAGATATTGTTCAGATTACGCACATGTCATTATTCCAAGGTAAATACAGCTTTTAATAGTACCACTACTATAACAACAACTACTACTACTTATAATGATGACAATGATATTCAGACTGTCAGCCAGTAGGGGGCTTATTTTTTGCAATGCAAAGTCAGTTTGGCTGAGCGATCGCGGTCCATCACCGCCCCTTTTTCTTTTTTTAATTGACATGAAATTAAGTGTGAATAAAAAAAGTATTTAGTTTTATGACGGTACATGTATATCCAGAGGCGCAAGAGTCAATAAAGCGGATGAATAACTTTTGTTATTTTCATTAGTAGAAACAAAAAAATGTTTTAAACCTTTTTTTTTTTTCTGTGTAACTGGTTGATTTTTCAGGTGTCATCATACATAAAAATAATAATTTATTTCTTACTTCGAGTCCAGAAAATTGCAGTTTGTGACCTACATGTACAGATAGTCCTGCTGTTTGTATAAATTATTTGAGAAGCATGGTCATTTTTTTAGCAAATTAGACTACTTATTAGGATAACTTATAAAAAGTGTATTACACTGGTTTTCATTTTTTTTTATTGCTTTTCAAGTCACATAGATAGAGACAAAGATAGAGACAGAGAAAAAGAGACAGAGACAGATTTATGCTTTTCAGGTCAAAATTTCAATTACAGCTTTTACGAACATGTAAGTGCTACCGCCACCTTTTTATTACATGTCCAGAGAGAGAGAGAGAGAGAGAGAGAGAGAGAGAGAGAGAGAGAGAGAGAGAGAGAGAGAGAGAGAGAGACAGAGACAGAGACAGAGAGAGACAGAGAGAGAGAGAGAGAGGGAGGGAGAGAGAGAGAGGTAGAACGATATATCTAGACAAAGAAAAAGAGAAATAGAGACAGAGACAGATTTTATTGCTTTTCAAGTCAAAATTTCAATTAGAGCTTTTAGGGATATGTAAGTACCACCGCCACCTTTGTATGAAATGTCCGAAGAGAGAGAGGGAGAGAGAGAGAGAGAGAGAGAGAGAGGGAGAGGGGGGTAGAAAGATATCTCTAGACATAGTGTGAGAGAGAGAGAGAGAGAGAGAGAGGGAGAGGGGGGTAGAAAGATATCTCTAGACATAGTAAGGGAGAAACAGAGAGAGAGACAGATTTCCACAAAACTTTTCTAATGAGTAGTATGATAATAGGTTATGAAGTACTCTCTTAATATATAGAAAAAGAAGGAAAATTACCACAACAATAAACTCGAAGTCTCCCGAGCACCTACCATGAGGTTTCAACAACCGAACACGGTGTATAGGCTATCACTGATTTCACATTTCCTGTTTTCAGTATCGTTTCCTATATGGCCTGCAACACGCGAAAAGGGGTATTCGGACATTTGCGTAAAGTGTCGTCTCGGATCAGCCTGCGCAGTCCTCGCAGGCTAATCCGAGACGGCACTTTACGACTACATTAGATTTTGTCCAACAGTAGACTTGCGCAAAACAGAAAATTATATAAAAACGGAAAGGATCGTTTCGGATTAGTTTGCGCGGACTGCGTAGGCTGATCCGGGACGACACTTTACGCAAATGTCTGAATGCTCCTTTTCGCGTATTGCAGGCCAATCATAATAATACAGGCACTTCACTCGAGTTCCTCATTCGACCCATCCAGTCATCACGACAATAGGAGAAATTACTGAGAATTATCGCCATTTACCATAATGTTTTCAATACAACCGCGTGACTTGTATTCAACTGTATTTTGAAAGACTGTCTGAAAGTTTGGCTTCATGCAGAAAACAATAAAACGTTTCACTCTGCGCCATAGTCGAAAACAGGGGCTTTGGCGGACGGCATAGATTAAGATCAGACTGCACAGAATGTGCAGTCTGATTCTTTATCTATACAGTCAGCTTATCCAGTCAACACTATCAGATAAAAATCTCTTTGAGATTCTGTGGATTGTATAGGTAGTTTGCAGTTCAAAGTAACCCCCTGAATTTTGAAATATCTTGAAAAATCCCGTATCAATTTTTATGAAACTTTTCAAGGTCTTTTAAAAGGACCTTACCAACTCTCACAGTGAACATTAGAATTTTTCTTCAGCAAGAAAGAGCATTTTGCCCATTCCAGTTGTGTTAAATTTTTGCTCCGAAGCTTAACATTCTCCGACGGTTTCACACAGTGACCAGAACAGCAAACATAACTGGACAAATGCATGACTTCAGTGCCTCAATTCAGTCAAATATGAGATCCTGAGATTGTTTTTATTGTACAAATAATATGGTTCTTTACCTTAGATATTGCTTTCGTCACTGTCATTCAAACTTTAAAGTCTAAAATGATTTGTCCAATGTTTTCTTACATGGTTTCTGTTCTACAATATTTGATTAAATTTTATTTTCGGCATGACTTCAAGTTTTTATACCACTTCTATTGAGATATGTGTTCCAAACCGCCTGACACTTAAAGATATTTCATGGTTTGTTTTGAATTGTTTTTCGGTATCATTTTTTCAGTTCGCCTAAAATTAGCTCAACTGTATTTTGGTCACACTCATAGGGTCGAAAGAGATCGGGTTATATATTTGGCGCTGGAAGAGTTAACATTAGTAAATGAGCGATATCCGTTTGTAACTAAGCTTATACAAAGCTCCATCCGACACCCTGTTTATCGCGACCTCCCATCAATCCCTGCGTTGCTTGCGGAAGCAGTCTGTCAAGACAAGTCTGCATATCCGCCCAGTCTGATCTTTATTATTGTTACATACCCATAAAATTGTTTGACTTCCCACCTGAAGATAAGAATTCAACCTTGGCCATTTTGGAAGAATACATGATATGGCTTGCAACACCCGAAAAGGGGCATTCGGACATATTCGTAAAGTGTCGTCTCGGATTAGCCTGCGCAGTCCGCGCAGGCTAATCCGAGACGGCACTTTACGACTACATTAGATTTTGTGCTACAGTAGACTTACGCAAAACAGAAAATTACATAAAAACGGAAAGTGTTGTTTCGGATTAGCCTGCGTGGACTGCGCAGAATGATCCGAGACGACGCTTTACGCAAATGTCCGAATGTCCCTATTCGCGTGTTGCAAGCCAATTATGCAAAAGACAAAATGAATGAGATTAATATAATTATTGGCTCTTCGGGGGCGTAAAGAAAAAGTTGGAATTAAATGACAAGGTCTTATTCTGTCTTGATACGAATTAACCCACGTTCCATGAAAAGGAAAGAGAACATTACAGACAAAAGATTATCTGTATTTTGTCCTTTTCCCATAATATTGTCTAACTTTTCAAAGAAAAATCAGTTTGTCATTTTAATTACATGTAAGTTGTCGTCTGCAATGATTTTAAACAATGACAAGTCCAAATCTTTTGTTGTAAGGTAAAAAGTTAACATTGCACTCTTTCCCAAAGGACAATTCTAGACTCTTCCAAATTAAAAGCAACTGCAGTCGGCCAATTTTAATTTTCTACAAAAGTGCTAAGTGTTCTGACAAGGGCTAAAACAGTACGTGGACAAAGTAGCTTGTTACAAGTAATTTCTCCTATTCCGACAATGTTTTCTAATGGGTTCCTATACGAGGTTTTCACATTTTTAGAGGTTTAATACATGTCTATTATTTATCTTCATACAAGCCGAGCCCCGGTAGCGCAGTTGGTAGCGGACAGGACATGAGAACAGGTGGCCGAATCCCAGCTCTCCAGCTTTTCGAAGATTTATAATAGTCACTGCGACAGGATTCATTCCTCTCTCACCACTAACTCTTGTTTCGACTTTGGTTATGTGGTAAAGTAGCCAGTGGCCAGGGTTATGCAAAGTACTGGTAACAGAAACTCAAGGAAAGCATGGATAGGTGTACTGGCCGCCGCGATATAACTTAAATAATGTTAAATAAAAACTGCGTTAAACACCACAAGATCAATCAACCAATTACTCAATCAATCACAAAGTGAGTGAGTGAGTGAGTGAGTGAGTGAGTGAGTGAATCAATCAATCAATCAATCGATCAATCAATCAGTTAATCAATACATTGGCATTGTGGCAAAGGGAGAAGTATGCAAGAATGGTTTCAGGAGTGTTCTGCTGGAAGCCGCGCGAGTGTGACCGTCGATCGTAGCGGATCTATTTCATTAGAACCCTATCTAAAATAAGAAAGCAGATTTCGAACAGTCTTGTTCAGTTAAAATCATTACCATATTAAAGCGCTTTTCAAAACTATATCAAGATCAGACTGCTCGAAACGTGCAGTCTTATATCTTTGATCTACACTGTCCGCTTTGCTGAGATACTCTAGACAAAATCGATCTTGATATTGCATTCATTTAGGTCTTATTTGTAGATTTACGATGTCTGTTGGGTTAACTTTGCGCTCTTAGGGCTAATAAGGTCAGAACAAAGGGTAAACCCCGCCCCCCCCCCCCCCTACTGGAGCCAGCTAAGTAGACGTTTGCTTACGCCTTTACCGCAAAATCCCGAGGTTTAATCACCCTGAGGAAGACGCCTTTTGAAAACATCGTGGGAAAAAGAGAAAATGCTGGTAGCCAGCATTTTCTCCTTTTCCAACGATGTTTTTTTTTTTTTGTCCTATCAAAAACAAATTCCACCATTTGAGGCACATTTAAATTGTCGTCTGCAAATGCTTTAAATTTGGGCATGTCTACATTTTTATCATTTGATCAAGAGTTGATTCAAATATTACCATTTTAATCGTGTCGCTATTTTGACAAAAATATCATACGAAGTACCAGAATTTGTAAATGCGAGATCAGATAGCAACTTCTATCCAGAAGGATCTTAATATTGCTCTCTCCGGGAAAAGAAACCGGGGAAACTTGATTCGCATCATGTCCTAAGGACATAGGCTGCCTATTGTTTTTACGAACTGTAAAGGCATAGAGGACTCTCCAAAGCAACCAGCTGGGATCGAACTCAGATCCATCTGTTAACTAGATATGAGCCTTTCTCTGTTGAAAAGGGGCTTAATGCATTTGCAAAAACTATCGATTCAGGTTTGCTTGTCGCAGTACGTGCAGGCTGACCTGTGGCGAAATTTTTTGCCATAAGCCAATTTTCTGTATGTCAAAAGACAGGTCCAACTCATGGTTCAGGCAGAGTGAACTACACTCGTCACAACTCGGCCGATTCCGCAACTACATCTTGATCACCGGATCACCCAAGTATGCCGAATGGAGTGAACTATTTGATATTTGTACAAAAAAAGTTATCGCCCTTGAATACAAACCGCCATTTAAGATTAAGAGGCGAAAAACAAACGTCATGTTCGGCAGAGCGATGCGTTTCTGTTACAGTTACCGAACTAAAGTGAAGACAGAGATGAAAAAATTATCCGAATAAATAATAAAATAGCGTAAATGATACAGCTGAATTTTCTGGTGTTCATTTTTATTTACTACTGGCGACCCAAAAACAGCCGGTGTTGAACATTTGCCTCTTAATTTAAAATTCAGGTTTTTCTTGCTAAAAATAATCTGGTTTATTTTATTATTATGTCCCTTTAAGCTGACGATATTGACAGCCAGGTATAATTCTTATACTTATTATTTCTCTACAACAGTCAATTAAAGACCAATTTGTTGTGGATTACCAAGTAAGATACAATGACAAACAATGAGTGCAAGAAAGAAAAATAAGTTGTCACTGAGCAAGAAAAAAGTACTGAAAAACAACTCTGGTTCTACCCCTACCATTCTGTCATTGTTTAAGAAGCAGAAAGACAGGCAAAGTGTGTCTTCTAAAGATGGGATAGGTAAAGAAGAACCGGACTCGGGTAATGAGTCTGATGTTGTGATTACAAAGGTTGTTAAATCAAGGTCGGGCGCTATCATGTCAAATCTGAATGGAGAAAATGAATCTCTGAATTGTCAAGCTGATCACAGGAACACTGAACACACAGTGCCACTAAAATATAAAACTGATAAAAGGAGTAAACCAAGGGAAAATGAAGTGAACCTCTCATTGAAAACTGCTGTTAGAAAAACAAGAAATTCTGATAAAGAGGCACCTGAACTTGATAACAAGCCTGCCAAGGCTTTGAAAACAGAGTTGAACAGTAGTCTGGATGACACTGAAATAGATGATACAGATATTGTCATGGATGAATCTGAAACTGATCTCAAAAATGAAGATTTTACTGATACTAGAAGAAGAAAGGTTGAAACAAAAACTAAAGGTAGATTTAGAAGAAGTTGGTCTGAGGAAGGGCATGATTTAAAAACACAAGCAGGCATATCTCAGTCATCCAAAAAGCGCAAGCTGTCTCTTACAAAGTCTAAAACTGATTCTGAGGTTGCAAAGAAGAAGAAAATAATAACAGATCAAGATGATACAAAACATAGTGGTAAGGAAGAGAAGAAAAATCTTGAAGATGAACAAAACACAGAATACAAAATGAATTCCTCACATGTTGAAGATAAAAGAAAAAGTGAACCTGAGATGGCAGTCAAACAAAATCGGCTTGATTCAAAGCAGGGGAACAAATTATCAATACATAAAAAAGTTATGAGAGACCACAAAGAACACGAAAACAAAGAAATCTCAAGTTCTGCTTCAAAGTCTGTTAAAGTAAATATACAAACACACAAGCGAAAGGCTGATGGAAGAAAAACAAACACCATCTCAATAGAAAAGACAGAATCTATAATTGGATATGAAAATGACGAGCCAAGTTCCTGTTCAATTTCTGAGACTGTAGATAAAGATGAGAAAGCAAGTGTGAATTTACTCGCTGAAAGTGAACGTCAAGATGATGTGAATGGTGATTTGGAAGAAGAGACAGTTTATCGATTGCCATACTACCTAGAAAACTTTCATACTATTATAGACAGCGTACTTAATGATACAGAATACCGTAGACTCTTTGATGATAGTGATATGAAATATATTACAGCATTTCAAAATATGTCAGGTGAGTGGTAAATTAACTTGTAGTAGACATATGTTTAGTCGCATTCAAGAACATTGTAGGTTAAGGTCAAACTGCAGTTAATACGCAAAATGTTATTTTTGATCTTCAGTGTCATTTAATTATTGTGAAATGTTCCTAAAAATCTGCCATAGCTTGTTTTATATTTCATCAGTCAGTAGATGGCATGGCACTAAAAGTTTTATTGTTGGCTTGTTTGCTTGAATAGTGTTTTACGAGGCTTTCAGAGTACTTAGCCCTAAACCTTACCACAAAAATGTAGACTTGTCCTAATTCAAATCAATTTGTCTTTGATAGGGTAGAAAACATTGTGGGAAAAGGAGAAAATGCTGGTTACCAGCATTTTCTCCTTTTCCCAAAATGTTTGCTAAATGGTGACCCTTCCTCAGGGTCTTGGGATTGTGTGGTATAGATTTAAGTTAAATCATAGTGATATCTTACTCTTCATATATTATTACGCTAGTACTAGCAATCAGGGTTTTCCCCCAATCTCCTGTATATTTGAATTTGGGTATACCCACATTTCCTTAATTTCCCCAAACTCAAGTGTATGCCTTCTTTTATCTATTTTGGGACGTCAAATACCCCAATACTAGAAAATCTGGGAAAATCCTTGGCTTTGGCAATGCACTTGCCCACTGACTTTCCCACATAACATGAGTCCCCAGCAGGGTTCCAACCAGAACCTCAGGACTGCTACTTCACTGTAGTAACCACTGAACCAATGAGGACCCTAATAAACAATCTAATAACCCATTTCAGAACCATGTCAGAAGCTGTATGTAAGAATGTTTGGAAGAAAGTTGTCATGGTTACCAATGGTAAAGTTGAAATACCCAGAGATAAGTGATGATATACCTGCCTTGGTGGAGGATTTGATAACAGCAGAATTTCTCAAATCAGGTCAGAAATCTAGGAAATAAATACTTACCTGTATATCTTAACTTGATAGTATGCATTATAGGCAGTGAAATTATCTATTCATCCAGGGTTTAGCTCTATACCAAACAGTCTTAGGGTTTTAAACACCTGTTTAAAGAAAGCTTTTGAAAACATTGTAGAAAAAGAAGATTGATTGATTGATTGTATGGTGTTTAACACCATTTTCAACATTATTTCAGTTATATTGCGGCGGCCAGTGCACCTATCCATGCTTTCCTGGACTTCCTTTTCCCAGTACTCCTCACTATATTCTTTCCAAGCCACTGGCTGCTTTCCCACATAACCATCATCGAAACAATGATCACCGGTGAGAGAGGAATGAATCCTGCTGCAATGACTTTCATCAGTGCTTGGAAAGAAATTGGCTGCTTTTAATGTGGAAGAGTACAACATTTTTCGTGTGGAAAAGAGTTTATTTTGATGATGGTGAAAAAGAAAAACAATACACTTGTCTCTGAAACTTGGATTTAAAGGATTTCTTGGAAATTTACATATCTTCACATATTGTAGGACAATTTTAATAACTTGAAGAGTCCATTTTGCTGCCCCATAGACCCATTGAAAATTATCAAAAACAGATCAAAGAAGAAACAGTAAATTTTGCTGAAAAGGGAAATTGTGTGTTTTTTTTTTCAGATGTCTTGATTTATTGTTCTAGCTTGGCAATGTCACTCACCTTATTATTATTTTTATTTTTTTTTTTCAACCCTTTCCCAAACAAGAAATTTTGTATTCTTCCAAATTGAAAGCATCTGAATACAAGAAATTCAAAATTAGTGCAAATAAATTGAAGTTCTTTGACTTGGTAAAAAAAAAAAAAAAACTGTGGGCAAAGGAGAAAATGCTGGTTACCAGCATTTTCTTCTTTTCCCACAATGCTTTCAAAAGGTCTCTTCCTCAGGGTCATTAAAACACAGGATTGTATGGCAAAGGTTCAAGCCATGTGATTAAAGCTTTGGCCCATGGTTATAAGAATGTTGTCAAATTATCTTTTTATAATCTGAACTAGGTGAAGAACTATCAGATTTACCTATACTGCTGAAGTTGCTGTCAGCTCCAGATCTGAAAGCACTTGCTAAATCCTTTCACCTCAACACAGCTAATACGACAAAGCCTAAGCTTGTAGAGTTGTTACTTAAAAAAAGTCAACAGAATTCAATTGGAACTATGTTTGCAGGAAGTAAGGGAGCTAGTACATACAACACAATGCTGAAAAGGTACAGTAGTCTTTGTAAGTTAGCAGGCATGACTGTAACTCATTGCCACAATAACTCTTCGCCATACAGCAAAATTTAAGACTTGCTTAAATTGAAAGGGTTTGCAGATGACAAAATTAATGGGGCAGAATTGATAGGATTTTATGTTTGAAAAGGTAGAAAACATTGCAGGGAAAATGAGAAAAGGCAATTATCCAGTATTTTCTATTTTACCCACACGATTTAAAAAATGTTTTTCTCCAAGGTTGTTAAAACAAGGGATTCTTTGGTTAAAGGTTAAATAAATTTGCTACAGGGGAATATGATAGTGAGCTTTTGAAAGATGGATAATCAAAATAATTTGAGTTAACTCTTTAACACACGGCAAGATTTTAGACATGTCCACTTTGAAAGCATCTGCAGATGGCAAATTAAACATGGCTCTATTGATGTGATTTGTCTTTAAACATACATCTTCACTCATTTTCATCCAGTTTTTTAACTGTTTTTTTCTTTATTGTATGAAATTATAACCACTCTTGTATATTCATGCCAAATATTGACCCTGATGGTTGCAAGGTTGCACAGATTATGGCAGATAGAAAATACATTTCATTCTATTGCGGCTAGCCATAAACATAGCAACCACAGTTTCCGGTTTAAATCGAAGACAAATCCCTACAGTTTCTTTACCACATGCAGCTTATATTAATTTTTTATCTACATTTACACAGATGACTAGATTACAACACTGTCAAGTTTTAACAGCGTTTGTTTACACTCTCGCTGTAGAGATGTTTCTTTAAAATGTGAGGAAACATTGTGGGAGAAGGAAAAAGTGCTGCTTATCTGCATTTTCTTCCTTTTCCCATATTGCTTTCAAAAGTATTCTCTGGCAGGGTAGTGTGGTAAAAGATTGACTTAATGAACACATACCTATATGACCATTTTGACACGCATGATTACACTGTGACATATATGAGAACACTGTGGCACAAGGAGAAATTTCTTGTTTACTTTAGTGTTTTGAAAAATTATTAGCTGCAGGTTGTTATGGGTTCATAGTAGTTTTGTGAAATCTGAATAAGTACAGCCTGAAATGTTACAAACCTGAAACACCAGTTGACTCTGTTGAAAAATGTTGTGGGAAAAGGATCAAAGTAGAATGTGACAAGTACTTGCTCCTTTTCCACATTGTTCTCAATACTATTGCACTAAAATATTTTCAGGTCTCAAAAATTAAGTATTTCTGTAATAGCATGTACAGTTATGGTATAAGCAACAAAATTAACAAGTAGAATTGAGGTAATGAGTGCAATGAAAAGCTTCTGAAGCCATTTTTATTAAATTTTCTTGTCTTTAAGAGCCAAGTCCTATATAGGTAAAACGTCCCGCTTACAAGATGGTGTGAGAGCTGTATTTATAAGACTGTTGATGTTGTTTTGTCTCTACAACACAAACTTTGATGAGGAGAGTGGAAGTGTCGGACAAAACCAGCTGTAAGTAATCAGTCAGATTAAACCTTTACCAAACTGTCATGTGTTTTTGAGATCCTTTTGAGCAAAAATTTTGAAAACATAATGAGAAAACGATAAAATGCTGGTAATAAGTGTTTTCTCCTTTTGTCACAATGTTTTCCACCCTATAAAAGACTACCTACCGGTAAGTTTCATCATTTAAGCCACATTTGAGTTTTCTACTGCAAATACTGTCGGTGTGTTTGAGATCTTTTTGACATCATTTGATAATTGTTATCATAGGATATATTTCCAGTTCAGGAGAAATGAGCCATAGTTGTGAAAAGGTGGTTTAATGCATCAGCAAAAAGTATCAACCCAGGTCAGCCTGCGCAGTCCGCGCAGGCTGACCTGTGTCGAAACTTTTTGCTTTTTGTAAATTTTCTGCATGTCCAAGACCATTCTATCCCAACATTCAGCCGATTGTTAGCCAATATGAATTTTATGAATTCATAATTATATGATGACATGCTTTATAGTATAAAGCATAACGGGGAGGTGTATTATACCCCCTTTTCCAGAGCCCGGCCCATATATAGTTAACTGTGAATACTTACCATACATACATGACTTCTTACGCCCCTGTAGTTCACTGCTTTTTGAAATATTTTTGGAAAAGGAGCACTTACTGTTTGCAACAAAACATTGTGGGCTTATGTTTTCTTAGGTGGTCCTTTCCAAGACCAAAACAGTTTTCTAAAGCAGGTACTGATATAACTTTAACTCTTTACCAAACGACAAAATTTTACACTGGTCCAAATCGAAGGCATTTGCAGACGACAAAGGTAGCCCGAATGACCAGATTTGTTTTTAATGGTGTAGAAAATATTGTGGGAAAAGGAGAAAATGCTGATTACCAGCATTTTCTCCTTTTCCCACAGTGTTTTTAAAAGCTATCCTTTTCAAGGTCGTTAAAAGTAGGGATTGTGTGGTAAAGGGTTAAAGGCCTCTGGAGATAGGGATGCTATTTGTTGACAAAAAAAAAGAGAAAAATTCGGGTTTGTAATGGTACAATAGTGGTTGAGTGTCAACCTCTCAAATTAGAGGTTCCAGGTTTTAGAATTCTGAGACCTTTGAAACTACCTAGTACCTACATCACAATGTTATTCCGGTGAGGTTTTGCAAGAAGCAGTCAATCAGTTAGAGATATTATCAGTTGTAAAACTTGTTCCATTGATATAAGATAGAGCGGTTTAAACTGAAGGTTTAAACTAAATATATCGGCCATGCTCTAGCAAAAGAGGGCTTATTGCATCTCTATGAGGCATTATACCAAGGAAGTCGTTCCATAATAATGGGTCCATACAATCCATTTTGCCTTACAATCAAGTGGATCTGGATATAGAATGGTCCTTTGCCATACAGAAAATTTACAAAGAGCAAAAGGTGTCAACCCATGTCAGCTTGTGTTGACTATGCAGGCTGAAATGGGTGAATTTTTTTTTTTTTTTGCAGATACCATTCAGCCCCCTTTTAACAGAGCATGGCTCATACAAAGTTATAACTATAAAGTTCAAATAATATGAGTTTCCCTCTCTTCTACTTATATATCAGGTTTCAAATGCTTATGGTGAATATTGGTAAAGTTACATACCCAAGTTACACAGTGAACAAGAAGAAGCCCATATTCAAAGACAGAGAAGCTGTTGTTAGGTAAGATAGATAGAAAGCAAACCTTAATCTAAGTCTTGTATCAGGATGGATTCATTTGTATTAGAATTGCATACACAATTGATACGGTAAACATAAGAGCCGAGCTCGGTAACTTAATAGCTCAGTTGGTAATGCATTGAGCTTGAAACCCAAGGGCGACTGGTTCGATTCCCCAGCCCTGTCAAATTCTTTATGAGGATTGATGATAGCCATTGCGACATGATTCATTCCTGACTCATCACTGAGATTATTTTGATGCTTTTTATGCGAGAAAGCAGTCAGTGCCTCTGAAAGAATGTTGTGCATAGTACTGGTAAATAAAAACTCCAGAAAAGTATGGATAGGTGTACTGGCTGTGATTATGTAACTGAAACAACACAAAAAATAATTATAGTAGTAGGTGTAATATAGGTGTTTGGTATTGAATTGTAAAGGTTTTCAGTTAAGCCTTTACCACACAATCCTGACTTTTAACCACCCTGAGAAAGAAAGCCTTTGACGACATTTCAGGGAAAGGACTAAATGCTTGTAACCAGCATTTTGTCCTTTTCCCACAATGTTTTTTACTCTATCAAAGACAAAAATCATCATTTTAGCTACATTTAAATTCTGCGAATGCTTACAATTTGGTTGCAAGTTTAGAATTTTTTTGCTTGGTAAAGATTTAAATTCCAGCTGGCAGTCCAAGGCTGGTCCTTGTAGAGTTGAAATCCAGGCAATAGACTCAGAGATGTGCTTTTATGATAAAACACTGTTGAGCACAACTGAAGAAGCATTTGCAGACATTATAGATTAACATCAAAAAATGTACAGTGCGATCTTTGATCTACACTGTCCAATATAGTGAATTTTTGTAGTGAAATGAAGTTTGATACTGCGATATTTTAGTTTTTATTCCTGGCTGGATATTTCATTCTTTTACATTCAGAAGTTGAAGTGGTAAAGTGAGATTAAGTCATATTGATACCATTATTTGTGTTGGCATTCTTAGCAATAAATGGAGAAGATGATGGATCATTTGGGACTGTCAAAGTATGAAAGCATTTTTACTTTGCTAAAACCTGTGTATATCAGTGAGTTAGTTATGGTAGGTACCAGTGACAAAAGTTTTGTATAGAACCAAAGAGAAACTAGTCTTTTGAACTGGTAAATATTCTACTCATGTATACATCTAAATAAAGACCCTGTCCTTGATTTTGTTGCAGGTTTGAGACTGCTCTACAATTTGAGATGGATATTCTACATCTGGTGGAGAGAGGTAAATGGACCGAGGCTCTAGATGTGTACGAACAGGCTCGGAAAGTTGGCGAAGTTATTTTGAAAAGTAAACAGTACAGAAAGTATGTAGTGTTCATTTGACTTCTTTCAACACATTATTATAAGTCTTTATCTTACACATTGTTTCTTTCCTCATACTTCAAAGCACCTTAAAGCAATAGATGTTGAGAACAACAGTTGTGTACCAACAACAGCTGTTTTCTGTTAGTTTAGTTTAGTTTAAACATATTTATTTTACATCGATTGAGAAACTAGTTCTTTCAAATTATACTAATCTCTCTAGATTCTGTTTTCTGTTGCCACAAAGTTTCTTATGCATTAAAATTGTAAACTTGAATTCATTTCAATTATCTACATCTTAGCCAAGTTTCACTGGAGATAAAGATTTCGTTGAAGTCTGATTTTGCCTGTTTGCGAAAGAATGTGAAAAGATAATGACAAAAAATACACATCGTTGACTTAAAGAATCATTAAGACAATTAAGCCCTTTAGCATACAAGTCTGAGTTTTAACGACCCTGAAAGAGAATGGTTTTGTAAACATTGTTGGAAAAGAGAAAATGCTGGTAACCAGCATTTTCTCTTTTTCCCACAATGTTTTCTACCCTTTCAAAGACAGACATCATCATTTGGGCAATTTTCAATTTTCTTATCTGCAAATGCTTTCAGTTTTGCTGAGTCCAAAATTTTGTTGTCAGGTAAAGCGTTTTTCCAAATAGCATTCAAAGTTGGGTTGTTGATCTACACTGCTTGATATTTTCAGAGATAGTCTTGCAGGTATACCCTTGACATATCAATACTATGGTCATCTTTTGGTTACTAAAACTATTTTGTTCTATAACATAAGATACAACAGGCTTTTACATGTATATCTGTAGATTGCTGAAGGAAAACAAGCAAATACTTGTTACAATTTGTTTCCCTTTCTTTTTGTAAGTCACAAATTTGCTTGTGTGGTACCAACCAAACACACAAAATTTTATACATGTCCAAATTGAAAGCCTTTCAAGACGATGAATTAGATATGACTCAAACAAGGGGAACTTGTCTTTGAAATGCTAGAAAACATTGTGGGAAAAAAAGAAAATGCTGGTTACCAGGACTTTCTTTTTTTCCGCACTATGTTTTCAAAAGGCTTCTTTCTCAGGGTCAGCGAAACATGGAATTGCATGGTAAAGGGCTAATGTTCCAGCAATGTTTAGACTGTCACTAAATAGTGCCATCAACAAAATTGCGTCACTTTTAGGAAAAGGAAAAAAAAATTTTCTTTAAATTTTACAAAAATATAGAAACCATTCTACAGCATTGCCTGTAACAAGAAATATCAAATTTATGTTTAGGTGGGATTCAAACTTGCCAGAATTTTTAAGGCTGTACACAGCGGGGTCCATTTATGTAAGGATAGCCAATCAGGGTGTAGAGATACTGCAAAGACAGAAGAAATATGGGGAGGCAGTGAAGTTATTGGAAGAGCTGTTAGCCCAGGAATTATACTGTAACCAATACAGGGGACACTGGTATGAGAGGCTTGCCTTGAACTTGGAGGCACATCTTAAACAGCCTGCCCAGGTAATATTGTTTTATTTTCATGTTAACCATACAATCCTGAGATTTCAGGATTCTGAAAAAGAATTTTTTTGAAAACATTATGGGAAAAGGAGAAAATGCTGGTAACCAGCATTTTCTCCTTTTCCCACAATGTTTTCTACCCTTCCAAAAGTAACTTTCAATTTTTCGTCACATTTTTTTTGTGGTCTGCCAATGTTCTCGGTTTATACAAATCTAAAATTTTAATGTGTAGTCAAGGGTTAACCTTTCACTAACTTATCCTGTATTTTAGTGACCATAAGGAAGAAGGCTATTTAAAACATTGTGGGGAAAGGAAAAAAATTCAGGTAACATTTTTTAATCCTTTTTTGCACAATGTGTATAGCTAATCATTATCAAAGAAAAAATTCATGATTTGATCCACATTTAATATGTTGTCTGCAAAGACTTTCAGTTTTCAGAGAGTCAAAAACCCTTTACCACACAATCCTGAATTTTACAGACCCTGAGGAAGAAGGTTTTTGAAAACATTTTGGGAAAAGGAGAAAATGCTGGTAACCAATATTTTCTCATTTTCCCACAATATTTTCTATCCTATCAGGGACAAATTTTTGTCGATTGGGCCGCCTTTAATTTGTCGTCAGCAAATGCTTTCAATTAGGACCTATCTAAAATTTTGTGTGGTTTGGTAAAGTGTTGAGAGAGGTTATACTTTTTTTGTCATTGTGTTACAGAAATACAATAAAATATGGGTAACAGGGTCTTAACTCTACCAAACAACAAAATTCCAGACTTGTTCCACATCAAATCATTTGCAGATGACAACTCAAATGTGGCCCAAGTGATTGAACTTGTCTTTTATAGGGTGGAAAATATAGTGCAAAAAAGGAAAAAAAAATGCTTGTTACCAGCATTTTACCCTTTTCCCAGAATGTTTTCCAAAGCTTTTTTCCTTAGGGTTGTTAAAACTTCGGGATTGTGTGTCAAAGGGTTAGTCTGATGCAAATACAGTAAGATATTGATGATTAAAGTCTGTCCTGGATTTGTATTTACCAACCATTCATAAGAACATTCTTAGTCTAATTCTCCAGAATTTTTTTCTAAATTTGAAAGTAACACAACTTCTGATTGGCTGAACCTTTATGTTTAGTCATTTGGAAGTCTTTTTACTTTTAAATTTAGAAAATCTCGGATAATGAAGACTAAGAATGTTAATAAAAATGGTTGGTTGATAATGCCCCTGGGTTTATATTCATCAACCAGTTATATACTGTATACATGGATATATACGTGTGTTGGAAAATTTGCGAATTTTCCATTATGGACCTTTTGCAAATGGAATTGCTTGTGAATTCAAGACACTCGCTATTTGTTGGTATACTTGTGGTAAAATACAAAACAGAAATGTTTACGAATTTTTCAAATTCGCAAAATCGCAAAAATTTCCAGGTATACAGTAAGCATCCTTGGTCTAAATAATTAACATTTTTCAAATTTAAAAGTAACACAACCTTTGATTGGCTAAACCAAAACTTCAGTAATTAGTACAATTAAATCAAAACATGTTAGAACTTGCAGATTACTTTTTTGTGGTCACTTTTGATATCTCCAAGGCAAAAGGTGAAATTGTCTGAAACCAGTTATATCTCCTTTTGCGACATTGCTTTCACTCAGATGATTATGTATTAAAACTTAATTCATATTGGTTGTTTTTATTTTTCAAGGAAATATTCATGGATGTCTGGTGCAAATTGGTTTTCTCCTTTGCCACACAATCATGACCCTGACAAAGAGGGCTTTTGAAAATATTGTAGGAAAAGGAGAAAATGCTGGTAGCCAGCATTTTCTCCTTTTCCCACAATGATTTCTACCCTTACAAAACAAATCTGAATTTGTGAGACACATTTATTTTGTCATCTGAAAGAGCTTTCATATTGTACGAGTCCAAAATGTTATGTGGTAAAGAGTTACGGGGTAATGACTCATTGCTATTTCAGAGCCTTGATGTAATACAGAGAGGTCTCAATGATAACAGAGTTAGATCTGGTAGGAGACTGGCAATCTACGAGAGAGCCAAGAAAATATGTGAGGCACCAAAGTCGAAATTCACATCCAGAATGAAAGACTTCATACATGACCAAGTCTCCCCAACTCCAGAGGTTTGATTGTTTTCTAATTACATAAAAATCAAATCATATTGGTGCAGGCACATTTTGATAATAATGCAGTGCAAAACATTGTAGTTTCCAACTGAAAATTTCTCCTTTTGTCACAATTAATTTTTTTCATCGTCAAGAACATTTAAGTTTGATTTTTACATATTGCATCCTTTTTCCTCTAGTGTCCTCCGTATCAGAGCTGTCCAAAATAGGGTTCTTGGTTATTGTTTACTTGTGATCTCATACTGTGTAGTCTTTACATACATGTATATACAAATTGTCCCCATGAAAAAAAAGACATAGATGTTTAAAGATGAATGGATAAAAAGTTAATAAAGTATTTCTTCTATAAATACAAGATCTGCCCTTTCATGATAAATAGACTTAATGAAATACCAGTTTATGATTACAAAGTTTCTAGCATTATCAGAAACATTGATCAGTTACATCGAATATGGTAATGAATGATCAGTTTTCAAAGATAAAATCAAGTAACAATTGCTTATTTTGGTGTTAGATTAAAAGTATGATTTCATGGAGCAAATACCAAAATTAATGAATTGAATTTTAGTGTTACATCATAGAATAATCTTATCTTTAACTTACATCAAAACAAAGAATTTACCTTTTTTTACTAGCTACAAACTGACAAAAATGACCTTTTCACTGTTCTATTTGACATTTTTCACATTCATGAGGACATTAATTTTATCTGATGACATCAATATGTATTCAACCCAGCCATTTGCAACAGCCAAAATAGGCTGTTGCGCTGTGAGAGGATACAAAACCAAACAAGCAGTGAAGTGACAGAAGTGAAATTATCATGTTATGATCAAACAATATTGTCCTTCAATCGATAGAAGAACATACAAGAATTTCTGGTATTTTAGACAACAGTAGAAGGTATGGTAATATCAGATGCTACCTCAATGGGAATGAAATATCAGTGTGTGATTATGATATTTCTGATATTTTAGACAGTTATAGAAGGTATGGTGATATCAGATGCTACCTCAATGGGAATGAAATATCAGTTTGTGATGCAAGGTGATGCAGACTCTGTGACATTGTGTGCCGTGGAAGAGCTGGTGCTGGAACATTACAAACATAATGGGTATCCTGAAGGTATGTAAACCATAACCCTTTACCAAGCAAACCTGTATTTTAAAGACATTTAGGAAGAAGCCTTTTTTTAAAACATTGTGACATTTAAAGCCTTCTGAAAACATTGTGGGAAAAAACAGAAAATGCTTTTAACCAGCATTTTCTCCTTTTCCCACAATGTTTTCTATCCTGTCAAAGATCACCAGTTCATTCATACCACTTTTGAATTTGTCATCTGCAGATGCTATCATTGAGAAAGAGTCTAAAATTTGTTGTTTGGGAAAGGGTTAAACAAAAGAATTGTGTTAACCTTTTACCAGACAATGGAAATTGCCAGAAAGTGGCACTCTGTTTTGCTCTTCAACACTTCTCCTTTTGTGTCAAGTTTTAGTAAAGTCGAACCAGTTGTTGTTGTATTTGACAATCACCACTATACAACAACCATTACTTAACAAGTGCTTATAGGTCACTGCTTAAACTTTTACTAGACTTCCAACATTTCAGGATCTTCTGCACTTGTAGACGATAAATTGAATGTGGCTCAAATTATGGCAATTGTCTGAGGGGAAAAAAGTAAATGCTGATTATCAACATTTTCTCCTTTTCCCAATATGCTTTGAAAAGCCTCCTCTCTCAGGGTGGTTAAATCTTGAGCTTGTTTTGTAAAGGGTTAAGAGAGGTTTGTTAGCATTCAAAATTTATTTTCCATTCCAGGTCTGCATGCAGAAGGTTCCATTATTGCCAACCTGTTTACACTGTATTTTTGGGACATTTTGTATATGGACGTTGAGGATGTGTTTCAAGGACCTTTCCAGTCTTGTCCACTAGATCTCTACACTCAAGATTTCTATACACAGAGAAAAGATGCAGTAGATGACAGACTGTCTTGGCTTAGGAATGCTACTGAGCAGGTTTTTAACATTTTTAACTGGGCTGTTTTTGTCTTCTGCATTGTATGCGCCACTGTGCAAAGATTTTGACATGTTTTTCACGTTTCTGTCATTATTGAAGATATCTACTTCAAACTTAGTGATCTATGTAATGGGGAACCCATATCAGACAGACAGATAACCTAAACAGTGTGCTATGCTCTTGCAAAAAGGCGCTTAATGCATCTCTGTGATGCATGATACCAAGCAAGTCATCACAGTATTATGGATCCATAAAGTCCTATTTTTCTAACAACCGAGTGAACCATAAGTTAAACTGATCCTTGGACATGCAGAAAATTGACCAATAGCAAAAAGTTTTGGCTCAGTTCAGCCAGCGTGGACTGCTGTTTTCACAGAGCATGGCTCGAATATTTTTGACACAGTTATGCCACTCTTTTAACTCTTTACCAAATGACAAAATTTAAGACTAGTCTAAATTGAAAGCATTTGCAGACGACATATTAAATTTAGCTGAAATGATGGTAAGTGTCTGTGAAAGTGTAGAAAACCTTGAGGGAAAAGGAGAAAATGCTGGTTACCAGCATTTCCTCCTTTTCCCTCAAGGTTTTCAAAAGGTTATTTCCTCAGGGTCGTTAAATCTCGGCACTGTCTGGTAAAGAGTTAAATCGCCCTTTACCAAAGACACAACTTTAAACTTGACCAAATTGAAAGCATTTGCAGATGACAAATATTTCTGAAATGATGATTTCTGTCTTTGATAGGGTAGAAGCAATTGTGGGAAAAAGAGAAAATGCTGGTTAGCAGCATTTTTTTTTCCTTTTCCCACAATATTTTCAAAAGCCCTCTCTTTTAGGGTCGTTAAAAGTAGGGATTGCATGGTAAAGGGTTATTTCACAGAAACAGTAACCACAGCTGACTGTTGGCACCTGCATGCAGTGATCTTGTTTGATTTTCATATATTATTGCCATCCTTTAATGTAACAGCTGCTTGTACACCTACCCAATACTCGCAAATTACTAAAAGGCTAAACATTTTAAGGGAATGAAAACTCTGCTTTTGATCAATATAGTAAACATAAAGGAAAATGAAGCAGTTGCTTATCACATGAAATTGCTGCTTTTGCCACAAAGTTTTTAGAAAAGTTTAACTGTATAAAAGGCTTTTAGGGGCATAAAACTTCATATTGATAGAAAGTAGTTAATTGCTTTTGGGCAGTTTTTGAACATACATGTATTTTTATCATCTACTTCAATTAAACTTTTCCTTGGGAGATAGTAACCTGTAGATATCTCTATAACTGGAACATTTATCTCCTTTACGATTTTTGCATATAGGAACTGTTAGATGAAGTCAAGAAGATCTGGGAAGAACATTCTGGTGCCATGTGTATTGGAATAAACTGGGAAAGATTTACTGGACCAGAAACTCATCAGGTTTCAATTTATGCCCAATGTTCTTCAGACTGGGCAATAAAGGGCTCTTTTATATGTAGATCAAAATCAGATCTTCTTTTTCAGCTAAAGGTGATGAAGTAGGATGCTTGTTTGTCTGCTACATGTATTTGCTGTTTAGGTGATACATAGAATCTGTGTGTAGAATTTGTGTTTATTTATGATCTCAAGTTATCGTTTTTATTAAAAAAAAACAAAACTAGAATACATATTGTACTTGCCAGGGCTTGATTCAAACAATATTTAAGTATACTCAAGTTTCAATCTCTTTATATGAGCTATGCTCTGGCAAAAAGTGGCTTAACCCTGTACCACACAATCCAGAGTTTGATCGGCTCTGGAAAAGAGGTCTCTTGAAAACATTGTTGAAAAAGGAGAAAATGCTGGTAACTATCATTTTCTCCTTTTCCCACAATGTTTTCTAACTTATAAAAGACAGAAATAATCATTTGAGCTACATTAAATTTGTCACCTGCAAGTGTTTTTGGTTTAGTCCGATCAAAAATTTCGTCATTCGGTAAAGAGTTGATGCATCTCCATGATGCGTTATACCAAGCAAGTCTTCACATAATTATGGATCCATAAAATCCATTTTGTCTAACGATCAACTGGATCTGGAGGTAGAATGGTCCTTTGCCATGCAGAAAAATGACTGATGGCAAAAAGTTTCGACCCATGTCAGCCTATGCAAACTGTGCAGGCCGACATGGGTCAATGGTTTTTACATAACTCCTATATTTTTATAGGGTTTGGTAAGCTGTATGAATGGTCCCATGTTATCAGGTATTTTAGAGCGCTATGTAAAGGATCCAAGACACACAAGAAGTGGGTTTCCAGATTTGACCTTGTGGAATACAGATACAAAAGCCTTAAAGGTATGTGATAATGGGAGATTTCAGTGATGCTTAAAGATTAGTGTGGACAGTATCTCATTACTTCGCTAAGCAATTTGTATCAGAATGTGAAATGTTCTCATTTACATATGAGCCATGCTTTGGCAAAAGGGGGTTTAATGAATCTCTGTGATGTGTTATAGCAAGCAGATCAACATACAATTATCGTATAACTATGGATTCATAAAAACCATCGTGTCCAAGAAACGACTGTATCATTCGGTAGACTGGTTGTTTGACACGCATAGAATTGACCAATAGCAAAAATCTTGACCAAGGCTACCCTGAGCTGACTGCCCAGGCTGACCCGGCAGACAACAGAAAATTGTGACTCAAATTATAGGATTTATGTTTGAAAGAGTAGAAAGCACTGTGGGAAAAGGAGAAATTACAGCATACACCCCTTTTCCCACCATGTTTTCAAAAGCCTTTTGTTAAAGGATTTTAAAAAGAGGCGAGAACATTGCAGTCTGTACAATTTATTTTTCCTTATGCTTCAATATTTTCTAGTGGTCTTCTGCAAGATGATAAAAGCTGTAAGGTGGTTATATTTTATATTAAGATTAATACATTGTATTTTACTGTATTTTTTTTTATTAGATTTCAGAGGTTAAAGGACCAAATGATCGGTTATCATATAAACAGATACTGTGGATAGATTACCTGTTGAAGCTTGGGATAGATGCTGAAGTTTGTTATGTTAAAGGTTGGTTAAGTAACAACAGATACGTTGTTTCTTCTTTGCCCCATGATATCTTTATGTAATTGTAAATGTGGAAAAACTGATGATTAATAACAGTGTTGGTATGATGTACAGGTAAGCAAGGTACAGGTACTAAATACTGGTACTATTTCACTTCTGACCATGCATTTCCGAGTTTTAATGGCCTTGAGGATGATTTTTGAAAACTTTGTGGGAAATGGAAAAAAATGTTGGTTTCCAGCATTTTCTCCTTTTCTCATAATCTTTTCAACCTGTTCAAAGGCAGATCCCTAAATTTTAAGCACATTAATGATTTGTCATCAGCAAACGCTTGGGATTTGAATAGGCCCAAGTTTTTTTATTTGATAAAACCTTAAGACTGAATAGAATGAATGTTTTGCTTTCTTGGTATTGAATTCCTTTACACAGTTCTTGTCATCAATGTTATCATTGGCCTGTGTATAGCATACCCAGGATATCTTTTATATAAACAAACACTAAGAGAGCATTTGTTATCGATTGTAAAAAATGTGTGTATGTTACTAAACTTTAATGCATAAAAGCTGGAAAAATGAAAAGTATCTCTTTTTTTGTAGAAATACTATAATGTTTCTTAAGCAGTCTGCCCTATGAAAGAAGCAATCAGTGGCAGCTGTATAGTTTGAGTCTAGAGTCGACATAGTCTGAATTCTGTTACATTAAAATTCTAGGCCTCTTTTCTGTATTATAATGAAAATGACTTTTTTTCTCTAAAAGTTCATGTGAACTTTGTGACTTGAGTACACAATTTTGTAGGGCAATGCTTTTACCCCGAGGACTAGTCAGCACTTGTATATGACCCAAGGATTTTGTTCAAGTGGACCCTGAAGCTTATATAAGTAAACTATGAGATATACGGTACTGTTGATAGTATAATTTAACTCATTAATGGACAACACAATGTTGGACTCGTACATATTAAAGGAATTTGTAGATGACAAATAGAATGTGGCTCAATTGATGGTATTTGTCTTTGAAAGAGTAGAAAGCATTGTATGAAAAGGAGAAAATACTGGTTTCCACCATTTACTCATCTTCCGCTTTCAAGACTTTTTCTCGCTGGTTTTTTTAAACATAGGATTGGTTGGTAAAGGCCTAAAGAAAGACCTATATCAACCAGGATGCTTGCTATTTTATTTATGAAACATATCCTGAATATTTTTTTCCCCCCATTTTCATTTCAGCTGTTGGCTCCAAGAAACTGAAACCAAAATCAAAAGAAGGACAGTGAAATTCAACCTCTACAAATTGCTAGTTCTTAAAGGATTATTTAGTTTCTTTAACTCTTTACCTGACAAATTCTAGACTGGTCCATATTTGTAACATTTACAGGCCACAATACAGCTCAACTGATTGTGTTTGTCTACGAAAGAGAATTTTTTTCCATTTTTAACAACTTTACATTCTTCATATTACCAGAGCCAGAGAGTTACTGAATATTTAGCAAAAACTGAATACTAATTGGCAGAATGCCAGGGGCAACTCTGCTTGCTTTTGCTAACAGTAGAGATCACAGATCAGAAAGCATATTCCATACAGTTTGATCTTGGGTATTGTAAGGTTTTACACTTAATACTGGATACTAGTACTATAATAACCAAATCCTTGTTACATCTGTTCTCACAAAAGTTCAAAATTGTTTTGAAGAGCTACTGGACTTTGAAATCTTGGAACACTGGAAATATCTTGGTTTCCATCAAACTGCTAAAAAATTCAGTAACAGATTCAAACGAAGCTTCATAAACGGCTTTGAGATGCCAGATAAATTTGATAATGGTCAAAATCTGATGACATCTGCAATAACTATGAAACTTTGAAATTGTAAAATTTAGGAGTTTCTACTTTTTCATCAAATAACTTCAATGTTCATCAGCAGATGTAAACGATACCTCATTCATAGCTTTATTCCCATGAGATGTCAGATGTGTTAAGTGGAATATTCAAAATCTGTTGAAATTCACAACAATTACAGGACTTTGAAATTGGAAAAATTTTGTTAAGTAATTTTAGTATCATCATTTTCTTCTATATGGCATTTTATCAATGAGATACCTCAAGTTGACCAATGGTCGAAATATATTGATATTTACCAGGGTAAGGGGACTTTGAAAAATTGAATATTGGAAATTGCTTTGCCTGTAGGCTTACAGGTTGCAATATTTAAAAAAAAAAAAAGGTCAAAACATAATTCACTATTACAGGGTTCAAAATTTCCATATATATACTTGCAAAATGCAGGTCAGAATCGGAAAATGTGAGCTGAATTTTCAAGTACTCGATTAAAAAAAATGTGAGTGTAAATCATCTAAGGTCAATTACACAAATGAACTAAATTGTACATGTGAATATGCATATAAAGTGATTCTATTCATTGTAAACAGTAGTCATGTCGCACCGAGAAAATCCTGTGATGGTTATATATAATTTTTTGGGGAATTCAGAAAAAATTTGCAACTGGTTCTGAGCTCCTATCAACTGAACATGAAGTGTCTGAAAAACCTTGATCACGATGTCAGAATTAGGCCTAGCAATTATCTTTCATATACAAAATTTTTGTCCACATGAAATAAAAGGAAGGCCAAAGGAACATCATTGTCAAACGCAATGACAAATGGCCTGTAACACTCGAAAAAGGGCATTCGGACATTTGCATAAAGTGTCGTGTCGAATCAGCCTGAGCAGTCCACGCAGGCTAATCTGAAACGACACTTTCCATTTTTATGTAATTTTCTGTTTTGCGCAAGTCTACTGTAGCACAAAATCTAATGTAGTTGTAAAGTGCCGTCTCGGATTAGCCTGCGCAGGCTGATCCAAGACGACACTTTATGCAAATGTCCGAATGCTCCTTTTTGCGTGTTGCAAGCCAAATTGTACAATTACAAGCTGTATGAGTGGCTAAAAAAATCCTCCGAAAAATCCAACATGGTATCAGGAACTAGGGGTGCAATGGAAAAACAAGTTCATGAAGAAATGCTTCAAAACCTACAGCATCTTTTTGAACTGACTGAAATGGAAAAAAAAAACTAGGTATCACCCTCGCTCACAGAACACAACATGGGTGAAATTAGGTGCACTTAAAATTTAAAAATCGTATGCATGTTGAATTATCTAACAGAACACATTGCAGCCTTCTCCTTTATTGATAATAGAATAAAATCCATGACAAATAAATAGGATAGAATAGAATGAAATTGGAGTTTACTACTAGAGTGAAAATGTTACTTTAAACTTGCAGTAATTCCTTTCTCTTATTGTTTTCAGAAAGAATTATGCCAAAAACAAAATGTGCTTCTGAAAGAGTTTTTAAAACAAGCGTCGCATGTGGGTGCCAATGCTCAGCTGCGGTTGCTTTTCAGTGAAAATTCTTAGTCAAAAAAGGGGCATAACTGTGCCAAAAATACTTTGATAGTTACCTGCCCTTTTATATGTTTCCCTTTTGATAGTTAACAACTTGCACAAGTTTGAAGTAAATATCTTCAGTAATTAAGAGATATTAAAACATGTCAAAGTTTTTGCTCATTGAATTTGAACCCTGCATTGTCATACTTGTATACAAGCCTATACAGTACTCCATAGCTATACTATTTGTTTACACAAAATCTGGACAAGTTAAAGTAAATATTTGAGAAAATCATCCTTTGCCAGTCAATCATGATTGGCTACGATTTGGGGGCATTGTGTTTCTTAAGCACATCTTGTTTTGATATTGTATGTAGATCTGACTGTTTTCGGTAGATATTCAATTTCCATTAATGCTTATCTGAATGATCTAAGGGTGCTATAACCTCCTTAACTTATGACCTTCTGCAAACATTCCAGGTTTTGCATCAGACAACTTTTTCAAACATTATGGAAAGAAAGGAGATGTTATACATAGCAAGTAATTTCTCCTTTTGCCATGCTTTTGCTCATATCAATGTATTCTTTATCACAAAATTGAGTTTTAACGATACTGAGAAAGGCTTTCAGGGTTGTTAAAAATCCTGATTCTGTGGTGAACGGTTTAATAAAGTGCTAATTAGAATTATTATTTCTGAATGGCAAAGTGCTATCAAGATGAGAGAATGTAGATATAGACTGTAAATTTAGATTAAGACTATCGGTAAACACAATCTGATCTGCTAAGCAGGTTAAGTGCATTAAATTTGTAAATTTCTGTTATGTTTTGTAATCTTTTCTGTTTTACATTAAATACATTTAAAATATGCATGTATGTTTGTTAATAATCATAACTTTCAACTCCCAGAACTTGCACACAACAAAGTTACAGGATTTTATATTGGATTCAGATTTACAGCCGCTCTGTAGATGCAATTCTGTGTCCAAATCTAGTTTTTCCAAGCAACTTTGCCAAAATTTTACAAGAGCACTGTATTCCGGTGTCAACACTTGGTTACTTGGTTGCAGTTGCCCTTAGAAATAGATTTTCAGAGAAAATTCCAAGTCAAGAAAGGGGCATAGCAGTATAAATAATCCTTTGATAGTTACCTGCCTGTGTTGTATGGGTTTCCATTTGGATAGTTAACTAGTCCGAGTTTGAAATAAATATCCTTTGTAATGACAAAGATTTGAATAACATTTCAAAGTCTTTGCATTACAATGACAATGCAGACAAGGACTTAGTTATGATAATACCTTGATGTTTTCTTCAAAAACAGCTAGCGAAGAATGAAGGCCTTTGTACCATAAGAACTTGAGCATCAATTGCTCATTGTGATTGATCTACTTTTAAATGAGTTATGATCCTTTTATTATTTTTACTGACCAAGTGACAAGGTAAACACGGAGAAGGGATTCACTTACTGGCGCGGGTCATTCCAGTTATTAATGATTGTTAGTTGTTACAATATTCTTCTAGTGCTAAATCTCCGATACAGCCCATGTCTGATTTTTCTACAGAAAGAGCTTTTGCAAAATGCCTAGCATCATTTTTATCTTGGAGGCATGACTTAACCCTTTACCACACAATTCCCTATTTTTAATGACCCTGCAAAACAGGTATTCTGTAAAGATAGTGGGAATTGAATAAAATGCTGATAAACAGCATTTTCACCTTTTCCCAAAATGTTTTCTAGCCTACCACTGAAAAATCCAGTTATTTGAGCCACATTTGACTTGTCCGCAAATGCTTTGAATTTGAAGAAGTTTAACATTTTGTAATTTGGAAAACATTTAATGTAGCAGAAGGAAATTTTTAAAACCGAACAAATGCACAAAAAGAGCAAGCCCCTATTTGTTACAATATTTTAGTAAATGTCTCTTCATTTCAGTTCCAGTTAGTTGTAAATTTTGCTTTGATCTGCATATCAAGATATATTACCATACTTTGATTTATAAGTCCAGCTAATGAATTTTTCTTTAACCATCAAAATCAGTAATTGTAAATACCAAATTAACTTTTTACCAAACACAACAGTGTTTTAATGACTCTGAAGTAGTAAGCTTTGCAAAACATTGCGGGAAAAGGAGAAAATGCTGGTTACCAGCATTTTCTCCTTTTCCAACATTGTTTTCTACCCCTTTAAAGACCAATCTCATGATTTTAGGCACATCTTGTTTGCTGTCTGCAAATCCTTTGAATTTAGACAAGTCTAAAATTTTGTTGTTTGGATAAAGAAATACACATTCACCGCCCTATGAGATGAGAATTTTTAACATTTATCATCTACAATTCAAAGGAAAACATGCTCATGAGACAGGGCTCATCCTTGACAGCAGGGACACGTTGATTGATTTCATGGGTTTTTGCACCTTTCTGCAATCAGTCATATCATGGTGACAGCTTACTAATTCATGGGTGTCATTGGCTACACCAGTACTAGGCGAAGGCTCTGACATCTCGTGCCAAAGGACACTTCCACAAAAAACCAAGCCTTGCATTGAGAATAGAAGCCTGGGCTGCCAAATTGCTGGTCCTTCACTAATGAGCCATGCAGTATTCCACGTCCAGGGACACAATATGACAGTTACGAGGGTTGTTCGATATGTAATGTGTATTGTACGATATCTCAAAAGCATTCGACTCAAATAGTGAAATGAACATTACATCCTGTCCGAATATTCTCCGGGGTTTGAAATACATAATTTCAATCTCTGAATCCATTTCTGAAATGCGTCACGGTACGCTGATTTAGGTAGACCTCTGAGGCACTGACTGATGGCTGAGCCAAGGGCTCGTCGGGACTTGTAAGGACGACCAGGTAAGAAGTTTTTAAGTTTTGGAAAAAGCAAAGAGTCACATGGGGCTAGATCTGGAGAGTATGGTGGGTGTGGCAAGACAGTAATCTTCTCCGACTTCAAAAATTGCTTCACAAGCTCAGATGTATGTGATGGAGCATTATCATGAAGTAGACAAACATGCCTAAATCCTGACACGGGGCGTCGTTTAAGATAATATTTCTGTAGCTTTTTTAGTATAACATCTCGGTAATACCGACCTGTTACAATTTTGCCCTTCGGCACCGGAATTTGTACGGCTATACCATCACATGATAAGAATATGCAATAAAGAACCTTCTTTGTGCTTATGCTTCTTTTGGCAAATACAGGCCTTCTACCGTGTTTAGTTAGCCATATTTTGTTTCGAATTTTTCTTACTGGTTCGAAATAGTGAACCCATGTTTCATCACCAGTAACAATGTTTGCAAATTGTCTTTGATTGAATTTGGGAAACATTTTGAGCAATTGCTTAGCGGTTTGTACTCGTACCCGTTTTTGATCATCTGTCAATATATGCGGTATCCATCTGGCAGAAATCTTTCGTACTTTCAAAATACGCTTCAAAATGAAATGCACCTGCGATAGCGATATGCCAACAGCGTTGGCAATATCACGAATCGTGTATCTGCCATCACTTTCAATTATTTCCCTGACTTTTGAGACATTTGCCTTGCCCGTTACAGTCACAGGTCGGCCAGATTTTGCTGCATCTTTGACAGACTCTGTGCCAGTCAGAAATTTCTTTCTCCACCTACGTACTGTCTCATAAGATACCTTATCAGACCCATAAACTTCCCCCAATTCAGTAAAAATCTGCATTACCGAATGACCGAGTTTTGTGCAAACTTTTATATAAGCTCTAATTTCTTCAATATTCCTAATCCGTTTTCCAACCATTTTTACAACAGTGGTCAACTACTAGCTCTAATGAAATGACTATAAGTCTAAAACTATGTGGAGCTAAAGGCTCGTGTTTATGCCGTTGGAAAGGTATTGAATAGAGCTATTCAAGCGTATCATCATCCATGAAATCGTTGAAAGCGTTATCGCGCTGTGGTACAATACACATTACATATCGAACAGCCCTCGTATAATGTATACAGTGGATCATTTATACATGAATGAGTAAGTCTATTGACTTACCAGTATACGTCTTGTAGTCACAACAAAGAATAGCAATATATCCCATGTGATAGAACTCTTCTTATTTTTCTGTCTCCATTCTGCCTCTCTCTTTAAATTACAGTATGTTTACATGTATATATTTTGTTGGTAGACATGCAAGACGATGCAAAGTACTCCCTCTCTCTCTCCCATATCTCTTTGTATCCAGTCTCTCACTCTCTGATGAAAAATAAGCCATGCTCTCTGAAAAGACAGCTAAATGCATCTGCAAAAAGTATCCAGCCATGTCAGCCCGCGCAGACCCTAGAGGCTGGTCTCGGGTGAAACTTTTTGCTATTTGTAAATTTTCTGCATGTCAAAGGACCACTCTACCTCCAGATTCAGCCTGTTGTTCAACAAAATGGATTTTATGGATCTATAGTATGGGATAACTTGCTTGGTATAATGCATCATAGAGATGAATTAAATCCCCTTTTACCACAGCATGGCTCATATATATTTACATGTTTTTTTTTTTTTTCAACTGAGCCCCCCGCTGGTAATGTACAGGGTTTGACACCCTTGGGTTGTTAATTTGATTCCCCATCCTCGCCAAATTCTTTCTGAGGATTCATTTGTCCCACATCAAAAACGCTCTTTTGACATTGTTTATCTTGGAAAGTAGCCAGTGACTTGGAAGGATTGTTTTGCCAAGTAAAGGAAACTCCAGGAATCTGACAAGAGGTTGATAAGGGCATTAAACATCAAACTAACATCTTTTACCAGTATCATAAATATATGAAAAAAAAAAAAAAAACATGATATAATTAAATATTTTACTTCAAATATCATTGAAAACATTTTATCTTACAACTGATAACAATAAATTGAAAATGTGTACATTCTGATCTATTTGTCTCATTTTTCCAATATTCAAGGTAATTCCTCCAATCCCTTAGGCGAGATTTAACCATTCTTACAAAGATTTATAAAAACATCGCCTTTCATGGCCAAGATTCGGCTAAGACTCGGGTAATCCGTAATCGATGTGGGGAAGCAGCGTATATCAGCCGATCGATTACAGATTACCCAAGTCTTAGCCGAATCCATACATTTTTTCGGCGATGAAAGGCGATGTTAAACAAATCCCATTAGGGAGCCCCATCCCTAAATACCCAATATTTAAAAAAAAAAAAACAAACACAAATATAGTTTTCCAAAGTACATTATTGTTTGAATCATAATACAGATCAGTTTTCCACACAAAGTTTGCAACAATCTTCCTGCCTTGGCATTTTTCACCCATGCAGGGCTGAAAACAACAAAATAGACATGGACCTTCTCAGTTAGATCAAAGATCAGACTGTACCTTCTGTTCATTCGCTGTAGTTTCATCTTGATCTACATTGTCTACAAAGGCTGCTGGAGTCAGGTTCAGCACTTTAACCCCTTGCCACACAATCTTGGGTTTTAACCACCTTGAGGAAATAGCATTTAAGGCTTTTGAAAACCTTGCAGGAAATGGAGAAAATGCTGGTAACCAGCATCTTTTTTCCTTTTCCCAGACGGTTTTCTGTACACGTAAACTGACAGTTACAATCATTTACGCCAATTTTGATATATCGTCTGCAAATGCTTTCAATTTAGACCAGTCTAAAATTTGGTCGTTAGGAAAAGACGGATTCATTTGTTTTGATTCACTATGCCTCACCCTATGGCAATGCTTACTGTGAAGCCATTGTTGGAAAAGGAGAAATTTTCTTCCTGCAAGAAACTACTTTTTCCACAATGTTTTCAAAAGCATCCTTTTGTATTGGTATGACAAGTCTTATCTGTAAGGCAGTAGGTAAAAACTTTACTAAAAGATGGACCAGGGAAAAAACTAGAGCTGTCACTGAATGTGACTTAATACCCCCGCCAGCGCTTTGACAGAAACAGGCAATTTAACAGAAAATTTTCTAAGTTCAAGGGAAGATTACCCTGGAATCATAGGGAGTAGATGATTGAGAACTGCGTCTTGCACAACTTCAGTATACGATCAATGTATCGATAAACTTTCAATACAATAGCAGCAAAACTGTAGGAGGAGTTTGCGACACAAAATTACTAGTATTTTGTACACAGACGGACACATGGATGGACGGACAGACACACAGATGGACAGACAAGCTGATTCCAGTATACCCCCGAAAACATTCATTTTGTGAGGGTATAATAAAGGTATAACACTATTTCAGTCTGCAATAAACTCTTCATATCTCCTTTTCTTTGCCACTTTAGAAGGTCTCTTTTCTGCTATTTTTCTTTTCTTTGCATCTACTTTTGCTAGATGTTTCTTGATCTTTCTTCTGGCTGCTACCTCTGGGTCACTTATGACCTATACAAATAAACAGTAAGGATAAATACATGTAGCATAATAACACAAGTGACAAATAGCACATCCCATGTTTTAATGACCCCAGGGAAAAAGGCTTTTTAAAAAAACTGCTAGTAAACATCATCTCTTCTTTCCACAATGTTTTCTACTCTTTCAAAGAGTTCATTAATTTAGCGACATTTAGTCTGTTTTCTGCAATATTGTGTCAAAAAAGAGAAATTTGTTCACTCCGAGGAATCTCTACAAATGCTAAAATAATTTCGAACAGTGCTTGGCTGCTAGACAAAAAAAATTCATCTGCAGGAGGAAAGGTGTTAACCTTTTAACAATCAATTGCCGTAAAGACAATTTTAAGGAAAAAGCAATTTGAAAACATTATGGGAAAAGGAGAAAATACTGGTAACCAGCATTTTCTCCTTTTCCCACAATGTTTTATACCAAATCAAATAAAATTTATTCTAGCCATATATACTTCATTGCCTACAAATATTTTCAAAATGCGCATGTCTAAAACGTTGTTACATGGCAAAAGTTTAAGATGATGTTATATCCACGTAAAAAAAGCAGTCCTTGCTCTTAAGATTTGTAACTCTAAATCTCTATCATTCATAATCAAGCTACTAGTTTGAACCCAACCAAGGAACTTCCTAAAATGTGCTAGTTCTTAACAAATGCTTGCAATCCTTGGTTAGGTAAGATTTAAAAAAAGCAAAATACACATGCACTCTTTCTTGAAGAGACATTTCAAACATGAGCACCAAATGCCAATGCTCTGCTGCTGTTGCTTAATTTTCAGAGAAAGTTCCAGGTTGACAGAGGGGCATAACTGTGTAAAAAATGCTTTGATAGTTACCTGCCCTTGTTGTTAAGATTCCTTTTTTGATACTTACCATCTTGTCCAAGTTTGAAGTAAACATCATTAGTAATAAGAGGTAATGTCAGTTTTTTGCACGACGACAACGCAGACGGCGCCAGGGCTACTACGATACCTCTACGCTTTTTCCAAAAACAGCCAAGCTACATGTAAAAAGAAACTTACGCAGATGGAATTTCGCAACATACCTCAACAGCCCTTTTCCTTTTTCTGTCTTCTTTCCTCTCTGTCCGTTCTTTCTGTGTGCTTGCATACATGTCAGTGAATGTTTCTACTCCCACTGTCTTCTTTAGGAGCTCTACTACTTCCTGGGCTAAAGTCTTCAGAGCAGCATCTGGTAAAGGTTGGATAAAAACATGAAAACTACACTGCAAATTTCTGTTTTTCCCATGATATTTCCGTTGCATAATTAACTCTACTAAACGACAAAATTTTTGACAAGTCCAAATTGAAAGCATTTTCAAGACGACAAAATAAACGTGACTCAAAATTTGAAATTTGACTTTGGAAGAGTAGAAAACATTTTGCGAACAGGAGAAAATGCTGGTTACCAGCATTTTCTCCTTTTCCCACTATGTTTTCAGAAGGCTTCTTCCTCTGGGTCGTTAAAACCAGGGATTGTTTGGTAAAAGGTTAATTAATAAACTGTGTTTTTGCATTTATATGACAAAAATGGGACCAGTTAATACCAAATAACAAACTATAGGCCAGTATCAGCAAATGTTGGTATTACGAGAAAAAACTGTGCCAATATCAAACAAAACAAGGTCAGTATCAAATTAAAAAATGTACGCCACCTCTAAGCTTGTAATTAATAAAATTGCCATTATTCAAGTAATTTTGTATTGGCCGAATTACAGATCCGAGGTCTGCAATATTAGCTTAAGACCAAGGGCAAGCCTCTGCCCTGTAACTTGACCAATACAAAATCACTTCATGAATAACATTACAAATATTACATATTACCATTAATACTGTCATAATTAGGTTAAGTTCAACTTTCCCTACTAAAAACCAATCACAAATATCAAAGTAGATATGACTTGAATAATAGGATTCCGCTTTGAAAGGGTAAAACACATTGTGGGAAATGTGAAATTGCCGATTGCCAGCAATTATCAACTTTTTCAACAATTTCTCAGAAAAAATTCTTTCTCAGGGTGAAAAAACAATGGGCCTTCCTTATCATCTTTACTCTTTATATCTCAAAACTATAGAACAGAATGAAAAGTATGATGCAGATAAGTCACAATGTTTAGGTCTAGGATTCTTCAGGGAACTTTCTTTTATAGTGCCTCATCAGCCAAAGTCATTAGCAATTAAAACAAATGATACAAGATTAACAAGCAATTTCGTTGAAATGATATCCCCCGCCGAAAAAGACCCTTTGAAAAACTTACGCGACCGTGTAACTCAAAATCGCTCCCAGTCAAGCGTTTTGCATCGAATCAAAAAAAGAAAAAAAAGGGTATCCGCGGAATAGGTTATTGTATACATGTATGAAGTTTAATGAAATTCCGTCCAATGGTATTGGAGATATTGGCCCTGACGGACACACGGACGGATGGACAATGCTAAAACTATACTCAGCGTCAATGAAAAGTCACCAGGTAAGAGACGAAGAGAAAGTGAACCTTAGATAGTTTGCCTTCAGAAAATTGATTAAAATTTATTTTTCCACGTGCAAATAAAAATGGACTACTCAGATGTGCAAGCAAGTGAAATTTGTCAGATACGGGTCGGGAAATGAGTATAATAACGTTCAACATAATTGAAAATTTCTCTCTTGTGGCAAGGTGAAAACTATTCAACTTTAGTACCTGGTGACTTTTCATTGACGCTGAGTATATATCCCTCCGCCTTTGTCGGGGGATAAAAATTTTTCAAGACCAAAACTGTCACTGGGATCAAAACACAGAAAGGGAACGAGTAATATATAATAGTTTAGCTTCAACTTACTTCTTTTAAATCGATTTATGAAAAAAGTTCTTACAATTTATAATAATCACACATAAACCTTAACCAGTACTCGCACAGTGATGTGGGTAGTCCCATCACGGGATTTGAACCCTGAGCCTTTGATGTGGGAAAATGATGCTCTACTACACCACTGTGTCACATATAAAACAATATCAAGATGAGCACAAATTCCAATCTGTTTAATGAATGGAACAACTAATTCCACTAAGGACACATCAACAACTTACTCTGAATAGATGCATCTTCTATCTCTCTTTGTAAGGGAGGAAGCATACTTTTGAGAATGGAGGTCAGCACTTCCTCCCCTAAATCTAAACTAACAGCCGCAATCCATTTAAACACACTGGATCTCTGCAAATATAAACAACAATGCTCTAACAATTTTTATACGCAAAATTCATACGTAAAAATTCATTACAATGTGTTTGCAAAAATTAATAGAATGAAAACTTTCAAGCCATGCTCTGGCAAAAGGGGGCTTAATGCGTCTCTGTAATGCATCATACCAAGCCAGACATTATACAATTATGAGTCTATAAAATCCAGTTTGTTTAACAACCATCTGAACTCTGTGGTACTATGGTCCTTAGACATGCAGAAAATTGACCAAAAGCAAAAAGTTTCAGCCCAGGTCAGCCTGCGCAGAATGCAGATGTATTAAGCCCCCTTTTCTCGGAGCACAGCAAAGTATTACAGTATCATTAAATCCAACATAAGTCTGCTGAAATTTGATGCAAAGATCCATAGACAAAATTTAGCATGAAAGACAGTAAAAGCAGTTTACCTTAGCATTTTGTCAAAATTCCACCATTAACCATGTTGTTTAAGAAAAAAAAAAAAATATGAGATTCCCCACACTTGTTATTTTTTTAAATCGGAAGCGTTTTTGAGTAGGTTGAAGGGAAGCAGATACCTACATATAGACATGAAAAACCAACAATCCCAGTAGACAACCCCCCCCCCCCTTCTCCCCCGGCTTTGTAGTAGGAGGTATATTTTATGGGGCTGATCATGGCTTAACAGCTCAACTAGAAGGGTACTAACAAAGTGAGTGTAGAGTTGAAGGTTCAATTCCTGTTCTGGGCCACTGCTTTTCACAAGGTGATATTTTCACAGTGTTTTAGATATCCTCTCGGGTCTTTTGTTATTTCTGACTTACCTTAAGTATTTCTTGCTTTTTATGAATGGCTTCAAAATGTGCCTCTCGCACCATTTTTCTGACTAACCAGGGCAAGGTAAAAATATTGTTGGTTTCTAAGTCTTCATCTTCCTCCTCTACCCCTTCCTCTGTTTCTTCCTTTGCCTCTTTGTATACATGTTTGGCACATTTACCAAGAAATACCATGTTTTTTACAACCTGAAATATATTGAATTTGTGATAAACCAAATATACTGTGATAGAGTGTTCTAAATATGTTGAAAGATGGTAATACATGTAGTAATAATTTGTCAGAGTTTGAAGAAGGTTTAAATTCCCAATTCTGAGCAACTTCTGGTGACCAGCATTTTCTCCTTTTCGCACATTTTTTGTCTTCTCTGTTAAAAATAGATGCAAATTGGGCTACATTCAATTTGTCAGCTACAAATACTTTCAATCTGGACAAGTCCAGAACTTGTCATCTGAGGAGGGGTTAATACACTATCTCCTGAAGATGACTCTTGTTTTCCTGTTGCAGTAGATCACTTTCAAAAATATTGGAACATAAGGAAAATTGGACATAAGGAAAAAAGAACATAAGGAATCTTCCATTTGCCACAATCTTTTCATAAGTACTGACCTATTAAACCTTAGCTCTTTACCAAACAACAAAAATTTTGGAATCGACCAAATTGAAAACATTTGCAGACAACAACTTAAATGTAGCTAAAAAAATTATTTCTGTCTTTGATAGGACAAAAGCAATTGTTGGAAAAGGAGAAAATGCTGTTAGCCATCATTTTCTCTTTTACCCACATTGTTTTCAAAACCTCCTTTTCTCAGGGTCGATTAAAGTTGGGAATGTGTAGCAAAGGGTCAATTCATGTTTATTCTAAAAACTTCACAAGGATGATTTCAAAGTTGTATGCTACAAACTTTTTCAGGGTTAATCCTGAAAGTGCCTATAATTACTATAGTTGCCTTTGAGGCCGTCACAGATCAAGATCAGACTCAACCAAATGTACAGTCTGATCTTTGATCTTCACTGGTTGCTTTGCTAAAACAGTACAGACTAAAGGCAGCAACAAAATTTCAATTATCTCTGTCTTATTCTAGAATGAAAATATCCATTTATATGGAGCTTTAGGGTTTACTCTTTACCAAATGACAGAATTTTAGACTTGTCCAAATTGAAAGCAACTGTACACAAAAAGTTAAATGTGGCTGAAAGTATGGATTTTTTTTTTTTTAAGAAAGGGTAAAAACATTGCAGGAAAAGGAGAAAATGCTGGTTACCAGCATTTTCTCCATTTCCCATAATGTTTCAAATAGGCTTTCTTGGGGTTGTTAAAACTCGGAAATGTGAGGTAAAGGATTAATTTGTAAGTTTATGTCTGCAATTAATGCTACTGGTATTCTGTCCATACCTGGTTTGCAAGATCTTCATTCAGCAGCTCTGACTGCAGCTGAGAAGTGAAAGCCTGAGCCAAAGTTTGCAGCTGAAATAAGACATAAAGACATCCAGTAGGCTGAAAAAATTACAAACAAATGAGTGGCACTCTTGAAAAAAAAAAAAGGAGGGGATTGAATACATTTCTGTGATGCAATACACCTAGCAAGTCATAATATAATCATGGATCCATAAAGTCCATTTAGTCCAACTGCAGACTGAATCTGGAGGTAGACTGGTCCTCTGACACAAAGAAATTTGACCAATATTAAAGAGTTCTGATCAATGTCTGCCTGCCTACATGGACTGCACAGGCTGACCTGTATGGATACGTTTTGCAGATACATTGAATCCCCTTTTCAGACAGCATGGCTCACATATAATGTAGGTCTAATATGAACTATTCAATCTGCCACAAAAGGTGATTTAATACCCTTACTTTAAAGACGATATAAATGATGTTGGTTAATACACAAAAGTAGTCTGTGAACACAATTATGTTCTACACGGGGTACATGACTAATACCAAAAATTTTCTGGGCAGTTGCATTTGTAATTTAGATAATGCTCATATTTTACTCGGATCATTTATAGGTATATAATAAAAGTCTACTTCTATGAAACTCTATCACTGATTTAACCCTTAGGCTGCCAAGTGCAATTCACTGACCTTTTGTGAACAGTGTAGATCAAGATCAGACTGCACAGAATGTGCAGTCTGATCTTTGATCCACACTGTCCAATGAGGACATATTTTCCCCCAAAATATACCTGTGAAATGGTAAAATTTGGATTTTTTTCGATCAGCTTAAAAGTTTCATTTCACTATATCAGTTGGATATGGATAAATACCTTTTTCAGGCTGTCTATCATTAGGTAAGGTGGGTCACCATCCTCTGACTTCCAAGAAAAGATTTGATCAGGTTGGGTTGCAACAAACAGTACACCAAACAGCTGACTGGAGACAAGCTGTATCCACAGATGTGGGTAAGTTAAATAGTGCTGGACATACTCTGTTAACATAAATAGCATTGAATGGGTTAGTATACCAATTAACCCTTTACCAAGCAACAAAATTTTGGCCTTTGGCCAAACTGAAAGCTTTGGCAGATGACATATCAATGACGATTTCTGTCTTTGATAGGGAAGAAAACATCATGGGAAAAGGAAAAAATGCTGTTTATAAAGGATACAGAAGTCTTCAAAGCTTTCTGCAGATAACTTGTTCTGTCTTACAGCAGACCTTATGTATTGAAGATGTCTTCCTTTTGCTGCTATGGTTTGGTATATATAGGATCTGACATGAGTTGGTTTTTGAGATAAAATTTTATTAAATGAGTCTACAAAAATGTTATTAAGCTAGCCTTTGGAGAGCTTAATAACATTTTTTGTGGACGAGTTTAATAAATTTTTTACCTCAAAAGCCAACGAGTGTCAGATTCTTTTTATCACATAACTGTATAACAAGAATTATAGTCCATAATGTGTTAAACCAGAGGCATACATGTTTAATGTGTAGTGAAATTTACATGAAGCCTATGCACTTCTTTGACAGGTACATTACGAACGAAAACTAGTTTCAAAGAAACTTGCATATAATGATTTTGTTTTGAATCTAAAAGTGATTAAAATTCACAACTTTATCATGATTAAGAATTTAACCATTAATTTCCATCAGGAACCTAGGTCAGCAATTTTTTAGAAATGAAGCGTATAATTACGGAGTGTTGACCAAATACAGCACTATTTTCTTATCTCAGACGCATGTGAGACAAGAAAATTTGTAATGGCTGTATTACATTGAAAACAAGGGGAGTTATGTGATAAATGCCCCTTTGATGAATTGATTTGCTGTTCTTAAATATGAATTTTATGAAAATGTTTAGTACAACATCAACAACATTTAGTACAGCATTAAAAATATGGCAATATCTTGTACAAAAGCATAAATCTTGTTCGATGGTGAAAATACATTACCCCATAACAGGTTCATACTAGCTGTCCACTTTTTGTCCGAGACAAGAAAGTTACACTCTGTCAGTATTTTCAACAAGGTGTTTAGTGTGTTGTAGATCATGTGATCTTGAGCTTGTTCTGTACTATCACTTGATGTCTGAAAAGTACAACAAACTGGTCCATTTAAAACAGATTTTGTCTAGTGCTGAACCAGCTTGTTCGATCCTCACCAGACACATACAGCTTTTTATGCTCATGCAGCTCACATTTTTTTTACTTTTTCCTAGTCATAAAATGTTCAACTAATCCATTTTGAAAAACATTCGCATACAACAAGTAAGTCATACTCTGACTAAAAGAGTTAAACCCTTTACCACACAATGCCGACTTTTAACAACACTGAAGAAGAAACCTTTTGAAAACATTGTGGGAAAAGGAGAAAATGCTGGTAACCAGCATTTTCTCCTTTTCCTACTATGTTTTCTACCCTATCAAATAAAAATCACATCACTGATCCACATTGAAATTGTCGTCTGCAAATGCTTTCGATTTGGACAGGTCTAAAATTTTGTCGTGTGGTAAAGGGTTATGGCATCTCTGTGATGCATAATTCCAATCAAGTCATCAAATAATTATGGATCCATAAAATCCATTTTGTCCAAAAAACGGCTGAATCCTGATGTAGAATGGTCTTTGGACATGCACAAAATTTACAAAAAAGCAAAATGTTTTGAGACAGATCATCCTGCATGAACTGCACTGGCTGACCTAGGTCGATACTTTCTGTAGTTGCATTAAACCCCCTTTTCACAGACCATTGCTCAAATCTAATTTGCTGTGAAAGGTTGGATGTGTCTTTGACTGGGTACAAAACAATGCAAAAAGGTAAAATTGGTTCTTACTGCTTTTCCTCATTTTCTTACAACGTTTTCAGACACCTTCTTCCCTAAGTTCACTCAAACTTGGGATTGTTTGGTAACAGGTTAAATATATATTGGGAAAAAAAGCTACTGCTTTTGAAAAGGATTGTCAATTTAACCAAAAATATTTTCATTTGTCATAAAAAAAATTTATCATTAGAAACTAGAGCTGTCACTGAATGTGACTTAATACCCCCGCCAGCGCTTTGACAGAAACAGGCAATTTAACAAGAAATTTTCTAAGTTCAAGGGGAGATTACCCTTGAATCATAGGGAGTAGATGATTGAAAACTGCGTCTTGCACAACTTCAGTATACGATCAATGTATCAACAAACTTTCAATACAATAGCAGCAAAACTGTAGGAGTTCGTGACACAAAATTACTAGTACTTTGTACACAGACAGACACACGGACGGACACACGGACGGACAGACAGGCTGATTCCAGTATACCCCCGAAAACATTTCTTCTGCGGGGGTATAAAAAAAAAAAAAAAAAAAAAAACATTTCAGCCATGCTCTGTGAAAAGAGGGCTTCATAAATCTGCAAAAGGTATCAACCCTTGTCAACTTAGACCTCACAGGTGGACCTGGGGTGAAACTTTTAGCTATTGGTAATTTTTCTGTATGGTCTAGGACCATGAAATCTAATGATTCAGTAGTTTGTTGGACAAAATAGATTCCATAGATCTATAATTATGTGGTAACTTGCTTGGTATAATGGATCATGGAGATGCATTGAGCCCCCTTTTACCAGAGTGTGGCTAATTTACTTCTTTCTAAACTTCTTCTTTGTGTCACATGTACTAGTTATTGGTATGTTCAAAAGAAGGGATGTAGTTAAAAAACCTCTATCACACCTCCTTACTGTATCAATAATTGGTCAAGCTCTACAGGTTGTTCAGCCACAGACAGACGCTCTGTTAACCCTTAGGCTGCTAAACGTGACTCACTGACCTTTTACAGACAGCGTAGATCAAGATCAGACTGCACAAAACGTGCAGTCTGATCTATGATCTACACTGTCTGATAAGGGCGTAGTTCTGATAAGGGCATAGCAACCCCCCCCCCCCCTTTCCAAATACCTTTGGAACAGCAAAATTGGGTTTTTACTCTAGGCTTAAAAGTTTCATTTCACTTATTTAGCAGGTTAAGGGTTAAACAACACTGAAACTATTTATGATAAAAAGATCAACAGTTGTAACATACCTTGCTATATTTGCCTGGCTCTAGCTGCTGTTCAATAACAGGAAGGAGCTCTGCTAGACGAGTTTCAAACTTCTGCCCTTCCACCTCTACAAACTGTCCACATAACTGTGATGCTAGGGATCTGTTACTCAACTATAAAAATATACAGTATTGCTGTGTTTTATGCAGCTTTCCACAACACTCTATCACATCATAGTGATGGCTCACCTATTCATATATGTCTTGAATTTCACCAGAATTAGGCTTGGGTTCTGAAGTGCTTTGAAGGACAATCCTTCAAGGCAGTAAAACAAAAGAAAAAAAAAATGGGTGAGAATCGAACTATTGAACTCAGGACTTCCATGTTACAAATCCTTCACCTTCACCATTGAACTATACAGGACTTTCAGATGTGACAAGGGCCACATGCTAGGATCCCATTATACACCTCCTGATCACAAATCCACTGACTCAACCACTGTGCCAAGCAGAACACTAGACAAGAAACGCCCTGTGCAATAAATTAATCAATACAGTGATAGATAAATGAAACAAAAAATTCTCAATCGAGACAACAAACCAAAATACTGTAATTTCAAGCCTGATTCTGGCAGACTATCTTACAAAAAAAAAACAAAACAGACAGTGTACATCCAAGGTCATATTACACATTCTGTGCAGTAGATGCTGATCTACATTCTCCATAAAAGGCAGTCTGATCTTAGTTGACATTGTCTACAGAAACAATAAGTAAGCCCTAAGGTAAGGATTAAATTTTTACTAAAATGACAAAATTTTTAACTATCCAAGTTCTTAGCATTTGACAGGAATGAATTAAATGTGCACTTGAATTAATGGACTTGTCCTTTTAAGGGTAGAAACATTGTGGAAAAAGGAGAAAATGCTGGTTACCAGCATTTTCTCCTTTTACCACAATGTTTTCAAAGGCCAACTTCCTCAAGGTTGTTAAAATCTTGGATTATATGGCAGAGGCTTAAACATATAGAAATCTTAACTTCTTACATTTGAATTGTTAAACCAGTTCATGACAAAACTAAACATGTTGGTCCTATTGTTGTTGTCAAGATTGGTCAGTAAAGATTTCAGGGCAAGTGCCGTCAACTTCCTGCACTTTGCCGACTCATCATTGACTAGGTTTGCAGACATCGGGATAAAGAACAAGCTGGCATATTTTGCTAGCACATCCTGAAATAAATAAAGACAAAACAACATTACTGACTTCACATAACAATTTAACCCTTTGTCATTTGATCCTATGTTAAAAACATTCTCAGAAGAAGAAAAATCATTGCAACTATTATGTATACCATCTATTTTTCATATGCTTCTCTACCCTAACAAAACAAAGACAAATCCAATCATTTGAGCTAGTCAGCATCATTTTCTCCATTTTCCATGATGTTTTCACAAGCCAACTTTTCCAACATTTAAACACAGCATCCTTTTTTCAGTTATTTTGTACCAACACTTCACATATTCAAATTTTCCTAACTGGTTTTGAATCAGTACAACACAAGTCAGATTATCCTTACACTGGCATTGACAAAGCTGTTAATCGGTACAAAGCTAAAATTTGTAGTCTGTTTGACTTTATACCAAATGACAAAATTTTGGACTTATCTAAATTGAAAACATTTGCATGCGACAAATTAAATGTAGCAAAAGTTGTCTAAAAAGGATAGAAAAAAATGTGGGAAATGGAGAAAATGTTGGGTACCAGCATTTTCTTTTTCCAACATTGTTCTCAAAAGGTTTCTTTCTCAAGGCCCTTTAAAGTTGGGGTTGTGTGATAATGGGTTAACAGTCAATCTTTGTATGAAAATATTTACTTATTCAAATGCATCCTGACATCTATACTCGCTGTTGTCGTTTCCAGCTTTAAATGAGGACAAATTCCTTGTGTTTTTCTATCCCTTACACCACATTATATTGGTAATTTATCTATGTTTACACAGCTGGGAAATTCTACACACTTTCAAGTTTTAACAGCATATTTCTCTCTAGCTGTAAGAATTCATCTTTAACTCTTTACAACACAATTCTAAGTTTTAACCACCATAAAGAAGAAGGCTTTTGAAAGCATCATGAGAAAAGGAGAAAATGCTGGTTACATTATTAACATTATTAATTGAGACACATCTAATTTGTCGTCTACTAATGCTTTGAAATCTTGTGTGTTAAAGAATTAAAAGACAAGGGAATTCACATTGCTGTACTTAAGCCTATTTTTATCATTACAGTACATAGAAAACAATCCAAGAATCTTGATTTATTTTTAAACATGAATAATTGTATAATCAAATAAGTTTTGACAGCTTTCAGGATGCTTTTATCACACCTTGCAGGTAAAGCAACTGGCAGCTGTAAAAATATAATCTGACTGACCTGTGGAAAGGATGTAAAGAAAGTGGCCATCATTTCCAATGCAGATTCTCGTCCTGACTCCATTTTGTAGGATAGTTGGGAGATATAGAACTCTATGTGTTTTTCTATCTTTTTACCAAGTGGAAAATCTAGCAGGTACTGGATAACAACCTGTGAAAATAGCATATTTAAACCTATTGTAATAACATTATAATTCTAATATAGGCGGAAACAAAATAATCAGGTCAAACCAATCAGAATCAAATCAGATTAACCAATCACTGTACAGGCAAGACTTCTGTTGCGATAGACACAAACTGATGTACAGGGTAACAAAAACCATTTGATTACACCCTTATTTTGCTTAATTGATTGTTAGAGTGCAAAACATTTCACTGTGTCCGAGGCATAGTATAAGGCATTTGTATGATAGTATATGAAATGCAATTCTGAGGCTCTAGTCATGTTTGGGGGGGTGGGGTGGGTGGAGGAGTTGTTCTCCCAAGATTCAAGTCCTAAGGTTCTAGTTGTGGAGTGATGGGGGAGAAAAGGAGTCGTTCCTATACAGCCAGTTGGTGAGCTGCCTGCTAGCTATATAATGGTTATCCATACCATACGCCTGCATGCCTGATACCTTGGCATAAAAGTTTAGGACTTGATGAGTAATGTATATGACAGATGCTGTTTCTTAATGCTGATATTAGCTGGCACTAATAAGGGATGACACTATAATAGACCCTTCATTTCACTTTACTTTAATATGGAACAGAAATCTTCACTGAACTGACGATACCCTATTCAACACCATGCCATAATGGCCATTAAACCTACCCAAGAATCTAAAGTAAATTTTAACACTGAGAAGCCTATGAGCTTACATGACTGGACAGCACTTTTAAACAGTGTGAAAATGACTTTTTTGCTTTGAAGAAAAAATTACCTGTCTGCATTCGCGACGAACGTGGGGAGCATCTGCTGTGATTGACATTTCCTCGATCTTTTTCACCATTTCATCTATCTGAACTAGTTTTCTTTTTCTTGACATGATTGCCTTAAAACATTATATGATTTAGCTCATTTACTTCTAGTATGATCTTGCAATAAAGACTTTCGAGAACACTGAGTAAAAAGGAGATATTGCTCATAATAGGTGGTATAGCCTTTTGCCACAATGTGTTCAAGTGTAATGAGGTATCAGACCTTCAGTGATGCAGAATATTCTTGTCTTAACCCTTTAAAACACACTTCAGACTACCCAGAAGGAGATGACCTTTGAAAACATTGTGGAAAAAGGAGAAAATGCTGGAAACCAGCATTTTCTCCTTTTTCCACAATGTGTCTATTCTATCAAAGACAAAAACCATCAATTAATCTACATCTATTTTCTCATCGGCAGATGCTTTCAACAGGTACACAGATAAGTAAAAGAGTAAGTTAATTTTCAAAAGAAGACAATATGTTCAGAGCTGTCCATAAACTACTGCAATCAGCAAATTAATTGTGGTTCAAATGATTGGATTTGTCTTCAACAAGAGGACCATGATGGTCCTATATCGCTCACCTGAGTACTAAGCAGTAAAGGTCTACAATGAAGATAAATACCAAATATTGAGGTTCAAGGCCAAATGATAATGAAACAAGAGCGGCACATTGTCGCAAGATATGCCCGTCCCACCACCAGTTGTCGAGGAGGTATAATAATTGCAAAGGACAGGTAATGCAACAAACATGTTTACCAAGTCTCAAGTCAATTTGACTTGATAATTCAAAGTTCCATTCCTGACAAGCAAGAAATATTGTAAAAATGAAGATCAAAGTGGAATTACTCAAAATCCGCGCTAGGTAGAGTTATTTTTCTTGCGCACTGTACTCGGTAATATTGCAACAAACATGCATACCAAGTTTGAAGTCGTTCTGACTTGAGATGACAAAGTTATATTCCGGACAAGCACTAAATGCTGTAAAAATGACGATCAAAGGGAAATAACTCAAAGACAGCACGAGTTAGAGTTACAATTCTTGTGCACTGCACTTCCAAATATTGCAACAAATAAGCATACCATATTTCAGGTCATTCCTACTTAAGATGACAAAGTTTTGCTCCGGACAAGCAAGAAATGCTATAAAAATGAAGGTCAAAGGGGAAATAACTCAAAATGCGTGCTAGGAAGAGTTATGGTTCTTGTGCACTGCACTCCGTAATTTTTCAACAATCATGCATACCAAATTTGAAGATGTTCAGCCTAGAGATGACAAAGTTATATTCCGGACAAGCAGAGAATGCTGTAAAAATGACGATCAAAGGGAAAAAACTCATAGACAGTACGAGGTAGAGTTATGGTTCTTTCACAATGCACTCCGTGTTATTGCTACAAACACAAATGCCATGTTTCAAGTCAATCGGACTGGAGATGACAAAGTTATGGTCTGGACAAAGAACTATTCTATAGAACTTTCTAATTCAAGGGCAAATAACTCCATTAGTTCTGGTCCGATTAGACCCATTATCGAACTCATCCGAGTTCTTATGGTCATATATATTTTGACCAAGTTTGGTGCTGATTGGTTCATACTTGTAGATGCTAGAGTGTAAACAAAGTCAAATATAGCAATTTTTCTAATTCAAGGGCAAATAACTCCAGTTGTTCTGGTCCGATTACACCCATAATCGAACTCATCCGAGATCTTATGGTCATATATATTTTAACCAAGTTTGGTGCTGATTGGTTAAAAATTGTAGATGCTAGAGTGTAAACAGTCAAATATAGCAATTTTTCTAATTCAAGGGCAAATAACTCCAGTCGTTCTGGTCCGATTAGACCAATAATCGAACTCATCCGAGATCTTATGGTCATATATATTTTGACCAAGTTTCGTGCTGATTGGTGAAAAATTGTAGATGCTAGAGTGTACACAAAGTCAAATAAGGCAATTTTTCTAATTCAAGGGCAAATAACTCCAGTTGTTCTGGTCCGATTAGACCCATAATCGAACTCATCCAAGATCTTATGGTCATATATATTTTGACCATGTTTGGTGCTGATTGGTCAATATTTGTAGATGCTAGAGTGTAAACAAAAAAATGTGAATGGACGGACGGACGACGGACGGACGGACGACGGACACCGAGTGATCACAATAGCTCATCCTGAGCACTTTGTGCTCAGCTGAGCTAAAAATGTAGAAAACAATTGGGCAAAGGAGGAAATGGTGATTACCAGTATATCTTTCTTTTCCTTCAGTGTTTTCAAAAGCTTTATTTCACATAGTTATTAAAACAATAGATTGTTTAGTAAAAGGTGGGGAGGTAATAGAACAAGTCACCAGCAAGTATATAAAATTGCCCATAATTATGGTAACAAAACAAACAATATTTATTTTAGAAGAGGATTAAAGCGAGAACAATTCATTATAAATGCTTATTGTTTTTAAAGTAAAAAGACTTAAAACTAACATAAATCTTCGAAAAAGATGAAGTGAAAGAAAAAATAAATCCTTTAAGAGTCAATTTTTGATTGAAGGTAAATGTATGCCAAAGTAAGGTTTTATCCACTTTGAGCTATATTTCAGGCATTTAACAGTAACAGCTTGCTTGTTCATGTCTTTCTTTTATTTCAAAAATATTAGGCTTGGACTCTGTACTACCAGTGAAGACCCAACCAGGATAAAAATTCTGAACTCCTTTACTCCTTTCGAAAAATGTGGTAAACCCTTATACATTTCAAATATGTGTGGGAACATGGTATGTTTTACAGCATTTATGAAGAAATCGAGTCTATTACTTAACAATACCTTTAGAAGGGAGAATGCTGTGCTCTGTCTGTTATAATCATACAGATCCTCCTCACAGAATGTTAGCAACACTTCAAGTCTTTCCCTCTTGATTTTGTATAACTTTACATCTCTCACTAACACAGTAACTGCCTGCAAGGAATGAATAACTTATAAATGATTACAAAAATTTCCTTCCATAGATATTTACCCATCTTAAAAGTTTGGGCAATCTATGGCTTAAGTCTTTTTTGACAATAAATTTTAGAGACTTGCCCTTCGTGAAAGAATTTGCAAACAATACATTACATGTTTCTCAGAAAATGTCATTTGTCTATGCCGAAAAGGTAAAAAAAAAAATTGGGGGAAAGGACAAAATATGGTCCTTAGCATTTCCTGCTTTTCCTACTTCTTTTTCAAACAACTTCTTCCTCGTTGTCATAAAAACATGGGTTCATCTGGTAAAAGAATTTAAATACACTAATGATTTTTAAAGAGAAATCATGCATCATTTGTCAGATGTCCTAAACAAGCTTCAAATAAAAAAGGCTTTGTAGTCAACTTTACGAAAAAGTGTTTTATTTCTTAAACTCATTACCTACTGCAGTTAACTTATTTCATGATGCTGAAGATGGCATGAAAAATGTACAAGTAATTTTTCCACTTGCAACAATGTTTTCGCATGTAGTCTATTGGTGTATTAATCCTTAACTCTTTGCCACCCGCTCAAAAGTTTTAATGACCCTTGGGAGTTAGTCTTTAGAAAACCTTGTAGGAAAAGGAGAAAATGCTGATAATCAGCATTTTCTCCTTTTCCCACAAAGTTTTCTACACTTTTACAGACAATTACTATCATTTCAGCTAGATCTAAAGTGTTGTCTAGAAATGCTTTCAATTTGGACAAGAATAAAGTTTTATTTTTGATAAGGAATAATTCTTGTTAACTATTCATATTTTTTGACTCTTTACCAAACAACAAAATTTTGACTCATCCAAATTGAAAGCCTTTGCAGACGATTAAATGTGACTAAAAAGTTGAAATTTGTTCCTGCTAGGGAAGAAAACATTGTGGGAAAAGAAGAAAATGCTGGTTACCAGCATTTTCTTCTTTTCCCACAATGTTTTCAAAAGACCTTCCTCAGGGTCGTTAAAACTCGGCCCTGTATGGTAAAGGGTTAAAAGAAGTTTTCAAATTCATCTGCTACAATTTTGTTACCAGAGGTAATGACTAAACTTTGAACTTGTAAAAACACCAATTTATACATGAAGTATAGAAAAGGCCGACCTTAAACAACATTGACAGTAATTCTGTATTGTCTCCCTTGGCTGTCCCTGGTGATGCACTGCTTCGAAGAAGGATAAACATACCATTTGCTATCTTATTGATATTCTCTTTTAAAGATGGTAATTCAATTTTCATCATCCATCTTAGATTTCTAAGGGTAAAAGCATTCACCTGGAAGAAAATGACAATGTAATGGTGTTACCCCATCACTGTACAAACATATATACAACTTTTTGAGCACTGAATTTTGACAGCTCCAATGAAAATCATCTACTAATGCAGGAGAAAAATTGTCAAACTACAATGAAATCTAACCAAAATGTGGGATCTATGGCTCAAATATGCGCTATTGATGACAATTTTATCATTTGACCTTTAAGTGTGACCTTGACCTTGGACCTGCCTGAATAAATGGTTTAAATGACACTTCTACTGGTATATGCAGAAGATGTAGTTTGCACAAGCTCCATTCATAACAATTCTACCATTTGACCTTCAAGTGAGACCTTGACCTTGGACCTACCTGAACAAATGTTTCAAACAGCACTTCTGCTCATAGAGATCAAGTGTGCCAAATTATTTTGAAAATCAATGCATAAATGTAGAAGTTCTGGACAATTGATACGGACGCACTCATGCACTTACACACGCACAGACGGATGGATGCACATACACTGAATTCCAGGAAAACATAGATAGCTGCAAAGGTTGCAGTATAATAACTAAAATGATGTTGAATACAGTGCCAAACACAATGCAAACATAAATACACAGGCCCACCTCTACTTACCTTGGCATATTTGGAGTACAAGCAGTCTTTCAGCAGTGGAACTAGAGGGTCTAACATCTCCAGATGATGGCTGTCATGTGTGTTTATCTTCTGTCTCTTCTTACAGGAGTTCAGGATCTGCAACATGGTCATATCAACCTTGAGGAAGGAGCTTTATGATAACACTGTAGGAAAATGAGAAAATGCTGATAACCAGGTTTTTCTATTTTTCCCCCAGTTTTCTACCCTATCAAAGACAGAATTTATCTTTGGAGCTACGTTTGATTTGTCGTCTGCAAATGCTTTCAATTTGGTAGAGTCCAAAATTTTGTCATTTAGTAAAGAGTTAACAACTCTATGGAAGCAAGCTTTTGAAAACATTGTGGGAAAAGGAGAAAATGTAAGTAATTGGGATTTTCTCCTATTCTTACGATGTATTGTACTCTTTCTGATATGAATCCTATTGTTGGAAGAACATTTCTGCCAAATGATTTCAGTTTGGACAAGTTTTGCCATGGCTGAACTAGTAGAATGAATGGTCGTTTTATGTCACTTTCAAGTATTTCAGTTATATCAGAGTGACAGTTCACATACTAATATGTTTTTCCCATTTCATATAGGAAAAGACTGGGACCCTGTGGTGTCTTAATTTGAAGTACATTGTATAATCTATCAAATCTTTGACAAACTTTAGACTCCTCCATTTTGACAAAATTTTCAGATGACAAATAAAATATAGCTCTAATGAGGGATGCTGACATTGAAATAAAAGAAAATTTAGTGGGAAAGGAGAAATACTAGTTACCAGCAATAAGTTCTTCTTTTCAAACATTGTTTCTAAAGTCCTTCTCCCTCTGGGTTGTAAAACGGGATAACATGGTGGAAAGGGCACAAGATTTTTTCATGAGCAATGGCCAGGTATATAACTCTTTCTGCACCAAAAATATGAACATTACCTCTTTAGACCACTGTCATAAGAATTCATTGAAACCCAGAAAGATTTATATTTAACCCTTTACCAAACAATCCCTGGTTTTTATGACCTTGATATAGAAGCCTTTTGAAAACATTGTGGTAAAAGGAGAAAATGCTGGTAACCAGCATTTTCTACTTTTCCCACAATGTTTTCGACCCTGCTTGAAAGAAATTTCGATTTTTGAGTTACGTTTATTTTGTCGTCTGCAAGTGCTTTCAATTTGGACCAGTCTAAAATTTGTTGTTTGGGAAAGGGTTAATAGGCTTGAATACACAAGCAAATAGTATAGATCCGAGATCAGGCTGCATGTTTTAGCCCTTAGGAGCTGAAAGGATTAGAGAAAAAGCAGCTTACCTCAAGACCAAATTCCACAAGAACATGAAGATTAGTTCTCTTGCTAGCTTTAGGTTTGAAACCTCCTCTGGGCATTTCTGTCTGTAGCAACAGGGAGTGTTCTGGCTTCTTTTCCAAAAGATTATCACTTTTTTCCTCATCCTCAGTGGTATTTCTACAGAATTTACTAGAACTATCACAAAAGTGCCCCATACCCCCTCACAGCACCTTGTCACAGAACAGGTGTCATTTTATAAGTTATGCTCCAGACAAAAATCGAAATCTAAAATTTACAATAACTCTAAAAATAGTGGGAAAAGAGTTATGGTTCTTATACATTGCACTTCTCATTAATGTGGTCTATCTGTATATGAAGTTTGAAGTCACTAGGTTTTATACTTTGAAAGTTATGTCCCTGACAAAAATTTAAAGTTAAAATTTACAAAGGGCAATAACCCCAAAAATAGTTGGAAAAGAGTTTTGGTTCTTGTATACTGCACTTCTCCTTTATGTGATCTATCTCTGTGTGAAGTTTGAAGTTACTAGCTTCTATACTTTCGAAGTTATGCCCCGGACAAAAATCCAAGGTTAAAATTTACAAAGGGCAATAACTCTTAAAATAATGGGAATAGAGTTATGGTTCTTGTACACTGCACTTCTCCTTAATGTGACCTATCTGTATATGAAGTTTGAAGTCACTAGCTTTTATACTTTGGAAGTTATGCCCCGGACAAGCTTTTCGTGACACACCGACCTACAGACAGACAGACGGATGGACGGACAAGGTGACTCCAGTATACCCTCCCAACATCGTTTGTGGGTGTATAAAAATACAATTTGATATATCTGCTGATAACCATTACAGTTACAAGTTATTTTGTTTAAATTATATCATCCGACAAGAGACCTTTTTTGATAGAAACATAACAATGTAAGAGGTATGTGTTTTGCATGTATGCATGGCCATTTTTGTTATTGGTCCATGATGAAATTATACATTCAGCCCCATTTTTCCATGACATGGCTTTTTTTTTAAATAGAAAACATAATGATTGTCTGTGGCTTATGGTAAGTAATATAAATATGAAGTTTGATATATTTTTGTCCAGTAGTTAAAGAGATATTGGTCCATAATGGAATTATACATCAAGCCCCCATTTCCATGACAGGGCATTAAATCAAAAAACAAAAAATAGTATATCGGAGGACAATCATAAGGAACACATGTATGAAGTTTCACCAATTTTCGTCCAGGATTTCAGAAGATATCTGTCAGAAAGATGAAAACACAAAAACTAGATCCCTCTGCCATTGGCAGAGGGATAATAAATAGTCAAAGCTTTTAACTATCCAGACAATGTGTTTATGACTCTTTTCAATCCATGGTCCCTGATATCATGAATACTTGTACATGTCATTCCAATTCATTTACTAGATGATGAGTTCTAGACTTGTCAATATTGAAAGCATTTGCAGAAAACAAACTAAATGTGCCTCAAATGATGGTATATGTCTTTGAGAGGGTTGAAATGATTGTGGGAAAGGAAGAAAATACAGCTAGCCAGCATTTTCTTCCTTTCCCACAATGTTATCAAAAGCCTACTTCAGAAAGGTTGTAAAACACACGATTGTTTAGTAAAAGATCAAAGATCCCAGTATCAGGAATATTTGCATCAGGAAATCTGCATAAAAGACTGACACTTCCCATGTCCTAAACATTCATTAGGGAGATACAATCAAACAAGAATATAGGAGAAACCTGTTTTCCACAATGAACGAAAAAATATTGATGGAATCATGGATGGACCAACATTGCTGCCACTATAATGCTCTGATGAATTTTTTTCGCAGAGCTAAAAGAGACTCTTTTAAATAAAATTCTAACTTAAAAATTCAACAATAAGTCATTTACAAGTAAGGCTCCTGACATCTAGCTATTATCAAGTAAGGCTACTGTCTTAAGAAAACAGTCTCAGCAAGTCATTATCAAATACAGTTTTGTTATATTTATAAATTTCCAAGCTGTCTCTATCAGCTTAGGCTCCTTATATCAGGAAAGTCACAATCTTAAATACAGTGATTTAAAAGGTCATACTTGTCTGATTTTGACTTAAACTTTTACCAGCTGACAAAATTTTTAACATGCAACAATTGAAAGCATTTGCAAAGAACAAATTCAACATAGCTCAAATAATGAGATTCACATTTCAAAGGAAGAAAACCTTGTGGAAAATGGAGTAAATGCTGGTTACCAGCATTTTCTCCAATTCTCACAATGTTTTAAAAAATATAGTTCCTCAGCCTTTTTCCTCAGGCTCATAAAAATGCTGTTAAAAGTCTTTTAACTATGGTGGAGGTATAAAAAGATGCTTGCATGGGAAGATGAACAAACTGTGGACTTGACAGTCACTAGACTAGATACCGACTTACTTTTTTTCTACAAGCATTGGCAATGTTTCTGACACTAAGCCATGTACAAACACCAACAAATGTTCCAAGCTTAAATGTTTGTTCTCCACTAGTCCCAACACAATTGTTTTGAGTACTGTCTGTACTTTGTTGGCAACTTTACTACTATGTGTACTGTCTAAAATCTGAAAGTATAGAGTGGCATTGTTGAATTGAGGCAAATTACCCTTTGTCTGTTTATTTGAAGACCTGTTTTATGTGGTCAGATAGGACATTGATAGGACAAAAAAGTTAAGGTATACTGTTCAGTATGGAAGGCTGATGAGCCTTCCTGAAATAGGTTCATAGAATATGCAGATGTCACAGTCACCAAATAAATAGTATTATAAAACTAGCAAAAGCGTTTAATTCCACATTTGAAAAATAAATCAATTATAGGTGATGAGCAATTTTTGTAACTGTGTTTCAACTTGAAGTTATGTATACAAAATGAAATGAATATGATGTAATCCAATAAAAAGGAAGAGATATTTGAGAACAAAATGTGGGAAATAGTGACCAGACATTTTCGTATCTGCAAATTAAATGTATAAGTACAAAGGTTAGTTTATTCAGGTTTTCAAAAATTTGAAAGCAGGAATTTCATTGGCTAATGGAAAAGTCGGCTGGAGGTGACCCTCTTACTAAAGTTCTCCCATCCACATATAGACGACAAGTTACTGTAATGAGATTGCTCACAATTATACATACATGTATATAAAGTATATAGAGGATATTTGGTTTTTCCTGTGAAAGATCAAAATTTATTTCATCGAGTGAACATCATTGGTAATATTTTCACGAGTGGCACAGCCACTTATACAATTAATTTTGCAAATACCAATGATGTTCACTCGATGAAATAAATTTCAATCTTTCAGGGGGGGGGGGGGAAATCTATTTATTTCATCCTTCTAACTCTTTTTTGGGGGACTTACATCAAAATCCAGTCCAGTTCTTTTCGGCAATTCCCTGTGGCTTACCTTCTCTGCATAACAACACATTACAATATTATGCAAAGCGCGTGAATTGTAGGGTAAATTACATCATATTTCCATTTGGTAGAGTGGCACATGCATTTTACCTAGGTAACTAATGTGCTGGAACAACTGTTTCCGCCTTCAATTGAAGAGTTAGAATATAATAATCGGTATTTTTCACTGGTCGTAACCATGAAATATCAAAAAATATTTCACCATTATTTCTCGATAACCTATCAGTAAGCATGAAATAAACTGTATTATGACATGTGTTTTACCTCTTTCAAAGGCGTCATGAGTTTCATGAGAGCACTTTTGGTAATATGAGTAGCTATCAGTTTGTAGGAATCAAAACTTTTACTAGACTTGGCTTCCATCAGTTTTACAGTAATGCCCTGAACTTCCTTCTCTTCAGACATGTCTCCAAAAATCTCTTCATCGAGGATCTGAAATGTTCAAAGATACTAACATTCATTCTCAGGTAGAAACTCTTTAGAATCCTTGAAAAGTAAAAAATCCAACCATATCATAGCTCAAGCTAAATATAGACTAACCAAAAATTTGTAAAAAGCACACTTCCAAGGATTACCATAATTTGAGAAAAAGTAAAAAAAGACTTCTTTGAGTGATATAGAAATAAATGCATTGTATAAATGTTTGTATAGTGATAATCACCATTTCCAACAGTAGCTCAGTTACATCAAAGTACAACTATCCATGCCTTCTTGGAGTTTCACTACCAGTAATAGGCATAGCAAAGCTTTCGAAACCACTCACCACTTTAAAACATCAATAGGAAATGGACCACATATACTCCTATTTCTACTTATTACCTTAAAGATACCTCTAGATACTGTTTAAATTTTTTTTTAATGAGGGGAAAGTAGCAAACATCCATAATAATTACAGATCACCAATCATTCATAGCTCCATAAATGTACAAAAATAAGCATCTGCTAACTCAGGCATCTAGCTTGAAATGAATTCAAAACTATCCTTTCTAATTTAGGTGGAGTGTATCCAGGCTTATACTGCAGTTTGTTAAGGGTGTCTAAGTCAGTCAAGTGACACTACTATTACGGTTTTTTATTAGTAGGGATGCCATAGGGTGTCTCGCATAGGCAGGTGGCACTGCTTTCGTGGGAGATCAGCAGAAAAATTTTGGCTACCATACAGTTTATCTCTTTACCAAATCAGTGTGATTCTACAACCCCAAGGAATAAGGCTTTCCAAAACACTGGGAAAAGCATAAAATGTGGCTGATATTCTCAACCTTTCACTGACAAGTCACGTCATTTGAAACACATTTTTATCTACAATTGCCTCCAATCTTAGGAAGACTAAGACTCTCTTTATTGGTATAAAATTTCACCCTTTACCACGCAATCCTGCTGTTTAACTCTTTACCAAACGACAAAATTTCGGCCTAGACCAAATTGAAAGCATTTACAGACGAAAAAATAAATGTAGCTCAAATGATGATTTCTTTCTCTAATATTGTGGAAAACCTTGTAGGAAAAGGAGAAAATGCTGGTTACCAGCATTTTCTCCTTTTCCTACAATGTTTTCAAAAGGCTTCTTGTGCAGGGTCGTTGAAACTCGGGACTGTGTGGTAAAGAGTTAATGACCCTGGGAAAGAAAACTTTTGAGAGCTATGTGGAAAAAAGAAAAAGTCTGTTTTCCTTTTCCTGCAATGCTTTCTACCCTATCCTATACAAATACCTTGATTTAAGCCCCATCTAATATAGTGTCTTCAAATGCTTTCAATTTGAGCAGGTTTATGATCATGTTGTCTGGTAAATATTTAAAAAGAAGCATCCTCACCTCCTGTAAAGTTGCCAGACACACGTCTATATCTCCTGGCTGTATTTTCTCTGACATGTGAACCAAGAGCATGTGGATTGTATAGCACAGCACATGGCGCTGGTAGCCTTTTAATAAACACCCTTGAAGCTCGGATAACAGGAATGGAAAGTACCGAGTGCCCAGAGATTTTTGGATCTTAACGAGGGTATCTCTAGCTGTGGTACGGATGTCAATTGATTTTGACCTCAAAAAGTTGCAAACTTTCAGTAACACCCTGTCAACAAAAAGTACATCTGATCTATTACTCAGTGACACTGTGTTTTATCCCAACAACAAATAAATATCTGTAATTGTATTTCTGGCTACATATATTTCAATGTTTGTAGAATTCAAATTGGCATGTGTTGTTAAACAGGTCATAAACATATATACTCATTCGGACAACCTCTAGATAGAGGTATATAAAACAAAAGCTACACAACACACATTATCCCAATAAACAATGTCGAAAGAGCAGTTTCAATGGATGCAAATCCATGGTTACCTTTTCCCAAAATGTCTTCAAAAGCTGCTTCTTCAGGGCTGTTAAAACATGGGATCATCTGATAAAGAGCTGAAAATGGTTGTTAAGGCTAAGAGATCATCTTGAGGCTATTTCAGAACGCTGACATAATCGGCATTAATCTACCTCTATCATACAACCAGCAACTTGTCAATACTTTTAACAGAACCACTAACTTATTCATATCAGATTTACTACAAACTTTGAAGTTTTTTCACATTCTGGAAAATCAGTGTCAAAAATGGAACAGTAAAAAAGAAGTACCCAGGTAAGAATCTTTCCAGGGCTCCTTCAGGTAAATGTTGTAGAAGTTTGACCATGGCCAGGGCTATTGGCACCCTCAAAATCTCATCATCTTCAGCAAACTTGGACTTATTCACTTTATGCTGCTTGTCTGTCTCCACCTGAAATTGGAGTCTAGAATAATTGCTCAGAAAACTCTAGCTAACCCTGACAAACAAGGATTTTGAAAATATTACGAGAAAGGGAGACAATCTCAGTAACCACTATTTCTCTGTTTTCGATGGTATTTTCAACCTTTTCAAATACAAATTCCATCATTGGAGGTACATTTAATTTGTTCTCTCAAATGTTTTTTTGGCCTGAAAGCAAGTCCAATGGTTTCTCACTTTGTGGAGGCTATTCTAAAATGGAGGAATGTTTCTATAATTCTATACTATTTAGCCCTAAACTGTACAGGTGATTTATAGACATAACCCAAACCATAAGTCATATAAACAAGAAACATTTAACTCTTCAACCAATCTTTATGGACTTATCCAAATTAAAAGCATTTGGACACGACATGTAAAGTGTGACTAAAATTACAGGATTTTAATGAAAGGGTAGAAAATATTGTGGGAAAAAGAGAAAATGCTGGTTAGCAGCATTTTCTCCTTTTCTCACAGGGTTCCAAAAATGCTTTTTTCTCAGGTTCATTAAATTACAAAATTGTTTGTTGAAGGACTTCTAAGTTTTACATTCTGTTGATTGTGAAATGTCCAGCATTTCCAGCTGAACAGCACAACAATAGCAGATGAGAGCCTAGCTAGCAATAATTTACAAAATTTCTACCTTTTGCACCAATATTTTCCGCAGCTGAAAGATCATTTTCTGTGAAATGATGAAATGTATTTCAGTGGCTAATTCTTCTGAGCAGACTTGCACTCGTTTTCTACCCCAGAGTGGTGTAGTTTCAGTAATTTCATTCAGTTCCGGAGCTTCTAAATCCTTGTCCTCATCGTCAGAATCTAGGGTAATATCCACTGTCTGTATGTCTTCAATCTCTGAAATTTTATGTAAGTGTATCTACATTTTAACTCTTTATTTGACAACGAAATAAAAAAACTTGTCGACGTATAAAGCAGTTGCAGACAATACATTATCCCTTTACCACATAATCCCAAATTTTAACGATCCTTGTAGATAAGATCTTCGAAAATGTGGGAAAAGAAGAAAATGCTAGTAATCATCATTTTCTGCTTTTCCCACAATGTTTTATACCCTATCAAAGAGATAATTCATCATTTTAGCAAGATTTAATTTGTCGTCTGCAAAAGCTTTCAATTTGATCCAACTCGAAGTTCTCTTGTTTGATAGAGCATTAAATATGGCTGAAATGACACACTTTGCTTTTGAAAAGGTAGAAAACGTCGTGAAAAAAAGAATGCTACTTTCCAGCATTTTCCCCTTTTCGAATAAAGTTTTCAGCAGCTATCTTTTTCACGGTCCTAAAAACATAGGATCGTTTGGTAAAGGGTCCAAACATTAAAGGAGAACTTGTTTAACAAAGCGTGGATCTAAAATCAAACTGCACAATTACTTGACAAAAACTGCCTTGAAACTATATGTTTGGTTTTGGCAATTGACCTTAGAGACTGGCACATGAAACCCTTTATCAGATAAGAGGGTTAGAGATACAGAGCAACCTCATCATAAATCTTTGCAAAAACACAACAAATATTTAAATGTCTATGACCTTGAAAAAAAAAAAAAGTGGATGTAGAAAAAAAAAGTCATCATTGACTTTTACTGTCTTTTCAATGGAATGCTTTCATTTGAAGTAGTTTTTTTTTGTTTCTCTGTACATAACAGGAGGAATTGGCATGACATAACGAATTACCAGGTATGTTTTGTGTGTCAGTTTTCTTGTCCTCTTCTATTGCAGTGTCTGGGGTGAGCTTCATGTTGTATGTTGAATTTGTTAGGTCAAAATGGAATGCATCCAATATAGACACAATCACCCTGTGATCAAAAACAAACTGTGATCATATGACAGCCAACCTCTGTGAATAAGGGGTTTAATGCATTTGCAAAAAGTATCAACTCAGGTCAGCCTTTCCAGGCTGACCTAGGTTGAAACTTTTTGCTGCTGGTCATATTTCCTGCCAAAGGACCAGTCTACCTCATGATTCAGTGGATTGTTATACAAAATGGATTTTATGGATCCACAATCATTTGATGATCTGCTCAGTATAAAACATCACAGAGATGCATGAAACTCCTTTTTCCCAGAGAGTGGCCCACATATATTGCAATCACGGGCCATACTCACTAACCATGCTAGATCCAATTCTTACACTAAGTTTTAAAATAAATTCCGAAAGGTCACATCCAGTGAAATGGCTAGTCTTGGAATTTAGAGTTAGAACAGTATTTAGAATGGTCTGTGAATATTAGTCTTGTGGCATTCAATATTCATCAACAAAATATGGCCTGCAACACACGAAAAGGGGCATTCAGACATTTGCGTACAGCGTCGTCTCGGATCAGCCTGCGCAGGCTAATCCGAGATGACACTTTATGTATTTATGTAATTTTCTGTTTTGCGCAAGTCTACTGAAGAACAAAATCTAATGTAGTCGTAAAGTGCCGTCTCGGATTAGCCTGCGCGGACTGCGCAGGCTGATCCGAGACGACACTTTACGCAAAAGTCTGAATGCCCTTTTTCGCGTATTGCAAGCCATATAGTCCATACTATAATCTTTGTTGAGCATCAGAGTCTATACCTTTAACATCTTTTTTTTTTTCACTCTATGAGACAATAGATTATAGACTTGCCAAAATTGAAAATGTTTGCACAAAACAAATTAACTTTGGTTCAAACCACAGGATTTATCTTTCAAAGCATAAAAAAACATTGTGGGAAAAGGAGTGACCTGCATTTTCTCCTTTCCATCCCATATTTTACTAAATAACTCTGGAATTTCAAGTAAAGACCCAATAACATTCTGCTAAATCTAATCCACAATACATTAGAGCCATGGTCTGCAAAAAGGAGGTTAATGCATCTGCTTAATGAAGACACTGATCACATAATTATAGATCCATACAATCCCATTGACTGAATCATGAGGAAAATTGGTCCTTGGACATGCAGAAAATTTACCAAAAGCAGAAAGTGTCAACAAGGGTCAGCCTGCTCAAACTCAGGTTGACCTGTGTTGATGATTTTTACAGACTTATTGAATCCCCATTTTACAGTGTTTAAAGGCACTAAACAAGGAAGAGATATAAAATTTGTATTTCTTTAGTACAATGAGAAGTTCTAAACTTTCACTGTAAAGTCACCACATCATGCAGTAAATGTGAAAACTCTTTTATTTTATGCTTTTCAGTACTTTATCCAGAAATAATGGTGGAATATGGTTTGATATTTCATGGTTGTGAATAGTGAAAAATACTAATTTCATATTTTCTAACTCTTCAACTGAAGGGTGGAAACAGTAGTTCCGCACACTAATAACCTAGGTAAACAGTGCTTGCCATTCAGCAAGACAGAAATATGACGTAATTCATGCCCATTTACCCTACATTTCTTGTGCTTTACGTAATTTTGCAATGCACTGCTATATGGAGGGGTTACGCCAAATCTCAACAAAAAAGGGATAAGAAGCATGAAATAAATAGAGTAGTTGTTTTTTATCTGTAATTAAAATTTATTTCATCAAAAGAACACCATCGGTAATCTTTTCACAAATGGCTGTACTCAATGAAATAAATTGCGATCTTTCCAAGAAATAAACAAATATCCTCTACTAATTTGTTGAGTAGAATATGAATTTTCCACATAGCCTTTTCACCAAAATTTAGCAAAACAGGTGGGGACATAAAATTCCTTTATGAATTGTAGAATGTGATGTTTCGAAATTGACTTTTTAATCATGAAATCAAGAAACTATACCTCACGATCAATCTTTGGCTCTCTGGTCTCTTTGGAATAAGCTGGATATAATACTCTAACTTCTGATAGTACTGTTTCCATGGCAACTTATGACAGATCACTCCGCAAGCCGTCACAGCTGTATCTTGAAGGGCATTGTGTTTCTTGTAGTGGTCAGTGAGAAAGGAGCTGACCAGAGGTAGGAAATAGGTCAACAATGTGCTTGGACTGATCACATGTTTGCCGAGATGTCGAATGAGTCGTTGCATCCCTCTGGATCTCTTGTGTAGCTGTCAGAAACATGAAAATGAATAGCCTGGGTTCCAGTCTGCTCATTTTTTTCCTTTTCTATCATTCAGACGTTACTTTGTCAAAAATGACGGCCTGGGGACATTCGAAAACCGATCACAGTGACATCTAGTTTACCCCATCTCACAGTGGGGTAAAGCAGATGTCGCTGAAATTGTTTTCGAATGTTAATGACTAAAATTAGATACAAAAATTCCAATAGCCTCGATTTGGTTACTAAGTATCCTGTTTGTGGACCGTCTTTGAAAATATTGAAAACAAACTTTCAAACGTGTATTTATAATGACCTTGGAGGATAGTTTAATAATGGCTGCTAATCGTTTCTTCTGTTTGACTCTGAAAGCTTTTCCAAAGGATGTTTTTTACTAGTTTTGTTGCTGGTCACGATGATTTTATGATAAAACAACAGGTTCGGGAAAATCACTTGTCCCTGTTGTACTTGAATAAGTCGAAAAATGCGCCAATGCATCCTTATCAACATTATGACATCACGCAATAAACAAATCTATAATTAGATTATCGGCACAATTCATAATCATGGGGAGACCCTTGAATGTCCCAAGGCGGTAATAATAACAGACAGCTACCAAAGATCGACAGCAGACCCAGATAAGGACAGTGTGATACAAAGTTGTTAATAAATTTTTACTGCCTGGACCCAGGCTAGAAAATGAAAGACTAAGTATTCATACATATTATGAACTCTAAAGGAGAAGTTTCACTCTTTACCAAACAACAAAAATTTTGAGTCATCCAAATTCAAAGCATTTGTAGACAACAATTTAAATGTGGCTTGAATTATTGGATTTGACTGTGAAAGAGAAGAAAACACTGTGGGAAAAGGAGTAAATGCTGGTTACCAGCATTTTCTCCTTTTTCCACAATGTTTTTAAAAGCCTTCCATCTCAAGGTTGTTAAAACCTGGGATTGTTTGGTAAAGGGTTAATTTGTGAGCAATGCTTATCAAGGTTAAATTGTAAAGAACAGGCTTTCTTTTAAGACATCAGGGCCCCTCTTCACCTACTATCCTTAATAATATAAAGTGTAATTCTAGAGAACTTTCTGAACTTGAAAGTAACACATGATTGGCTAAACCAGAAACCATGTTACTTTCCATATCTAGAAATAGCTTAAGAATACAACTTCAGCATGGTTGGTAAATACTGTCTGAAACCATCTGGGTTTGAATAATGTGATTAGCTTGGTCAACCAAGGGAACTTTGGACACCTTGGTTGGAGTATTAGTCTGGTTTCCAAGACACAGAATGATTCATCAAGAGTGACTGAATCTTATCTCAAAATCAATGTAAAGTGAATAGATTATCTCTTAACTAGACGACAACACTGTAGAGTTGGCCACATTAATAGTATTTCCACATGACAAATGAAATGTTGCCCAAATGATGAAGTTTATCTACAAAGAGATCAAAAGATTGTTGCAAAAGGAACAGTTCTCCTTTTTCGAATAAATGCAAGTCTTCCTTTACAGGGTCAAAAAACACGGTTACATAGCTAACAAGTGAAACAATTATGCATGTTGTCAATTACTGAAAAACTTATCTTCTTTGGCAACACAAATTCATTATTTACCTGTATATGCTTGATGTTCTCATAAAAATCAGCCTCCAAATCACTGTCTCTCAGAGGTTTGAGCTCATTGAATGGCTCTATCTTTTCAAATGTATCAATGAGTGATATCAACACGACAACATACTCATGCCTGACAACCTGCCAGAAATCAGTAAATGATAAATCATTAAATCAGGAAACAAAGAGACAGCTGATTACCATATTTTCCAGGCAAAAAGCTGCTACACTGTATAGGCTGCACCCTTTCATTTTAACCATTTTAGAAATGAAAAATATCATATAGACCGCTCCAGCAAATAGGCAGCGCCCAATATGTTGGTTAATGTACAATGTCACCCATCTACAGATACATGCATATGTACTGGTATGTGTATTATAACAGACATATGAAACAAATTTATCTGTTGTTTTTGCATACTTTCTCATTCCACCAAAGTGATTTCCCCCATCTGGAGATCAAATCACTGGGGGAACTTGAGACCATTATCGTTTGTTTAATCTTTGTACAATGTATTACGGTATTTCAAAAATTTCCAAATTATTATTCGATTTATTAATTGACGGTACACACCATACAAGGCCTTTCATTACATTCCCAGTTAACCACTAACTTATTGGTGCCAATCAACATTACATGTATCAATCAACAGGTGTGAAAATCAATGTTGGTCATGAGTTTTAAGGTCTACGGTCCCTGACTCTCATATTAAAAGATGGAAGCTGCCGAGATTGGCCAAATAGCCTTTACGAAAACGTTGATGATAAACGATATTTACTGATGAGTTAGTGAGTCTACAACCCCTAACTCTCATATTAAAAGATGGAAGCTGCCGAGATTGGCCAAATAGCCTTCAGGAAAACGTCGATGTTACACCGATATTTACCGGTGAGTTTGGGGTCGTAATCCTTAACACATTTGTAAGTTTGCAAGCTAATTTAATTTATCTACCAATTAAAGGCAGGTAAATGTGTTCGAAAAATACTTTATGGACATGTACCAGAATGGCGCCAAAATGGGGAATCGTAAACTGGTTTTTGTTTATTTTCAGTTTAACAGGCCGCAGTAAAAAATCATTCAGAAAAAATATAATTAATGTATAGGCCGCACCCTTGAAAATTTCCATTTTTGTAATGGATAGGCCGCAGCCTTTTGTCAGGAAAATATGGTATCTTAAAAAAAATTCTTCTTAAAAAGGCAATTTCAATATAGATTAATCTGTTACCAAACAATCCCATGTTTCAATGACTCTGAAGAAAACAGCTTTCAAAAACATCGTAGGAAATGGAGAAAATGCTGGTAACCAGCATTTTTACTTCTTCCTACAACGTTTTCTACCCTATCAAAGACAAATACCATATTTGAACCACATTTGATTTGTAATTTTAAAATAGTTTCAAAGCAGACAAGTCTAAATATCTTTTATTTGGTAAAGATTTAAGTTTCATATAAATGTCAAAATACAGCAGCAAAAGGAGAAATTGCATATTCTAACATGACACGTGAATTCGGCTCTATAAACACAGTGCAATGAAAGCGTGGTAAAATCTACGTTATTCTATACAAAGTGACGTCATTCTAAATAGAGTGACGTCATTCTGTATAAAGTAAATAAGTTATTCAATTAAGAAATAATCTTCTTTCTATCGTGGTTTATCGTTCAATAAACCACAGTTGTGAGTTATGAGGCACAATAAATAATCCATGAGGGCGATAGCCCAAGTGATTTATTTATTGTGCCTCATAACTCACAACTCTGGTTTACTGAAGGATAAACCATGATAGAAAGAAGATTATTTCTTAATTGACCCTTTGAATGCCAAACATTCCCAAGGAGTATTTTTGCCCAAGAAATAGGACCCAAACACATGCAGTTACAATTTAACTCTTTACCACACAATCCCGACTTTTAACGACCCTAAGAAAGAAGCCTACAGAAAACATTGTGGGAAAAGGAGAAAATGCTGGTAACTAGCATTTTCTCCTTTTCCCACGATATTTTCTACCCTATCAAAGTCAGAAATCATCATATTACCAAGATTTAATTTGTTGTCTGCAGATATCTTGAATTTGGTTAGTTCAAAAATTTGTCGTGTGGTAAGGAGTTAAAGGTTAATTTTGTTTAGACTGTCAGAAGAAAGCTGCCAGTATAGATCAAATATCAGACTACACATTTTTTCCGGCCTGATCTTGATCTACAGTGGCTGAAAAGGCAACTACAGTTGTAAAAGGCACTTTAAAGGTTAAAAATAATATCCCCTTTCTCCTTTTGCCACTTTGTTTTCAAAAGAAGTCAACAGCAAGATGAAAGGAGGTTTTGCTCCTTTTACAGTTGCATCTCTCCTGTCATATCAATCAGTGAAACTAGTCCAAGTGTACACTCATCTATAACAATCTGGTAAAAATCAGTCAATAATGACATGATGAAGTGCACATTAAGATCTATTCCCAGGTGAAGTTCCATAAACCTAGCTCAAAGATTGTTGAAATTATTACAGATTTCCTTTGATGAAATTACTGCATATTCAATTTTTTCTGCCATCAGTAAATGTGACCTTGATCTCAATCCTTTTCCACACGATCCCAAGTTCTAATGACCTTGAGGAAGAAGACTTCTGAAAATATTGTGGTAAAAGGAGGAAATGCTGATAACAAGCATTTTCTCCCTTCCTAAGATGAATTACAGTTTCCAAGTAATATTTAATATGTCGCCTATAAAGCTTTAAATTTGAACAAGCCTAAAATTTTGTCATTTGGTAAAGAGTGGATTGAAAAGCACAGACCAACAGTCCACTATGATGAAACCAGTATGGAACCCACTCTTTACTAGGTGACAAAATCTCACACTTTCTAAATTGAAAGCACTGGCAGATGACAAATAAAATGTAGCTAAAACAATGAGATTCATCTCTAATAACGTGAAAAAAATTATTGTGAAAACAGGAGAAAATGCTGGTTACAAGGCATTTTCTCCTTTTGTCAACAACGCTTTCAAAAACCTTTCTCCAATAGCCAATAAAACATGCAATCATTAGGCAAAGGGCCAATAAGTATCACACATATATTTACCTCTAGACGATTACGCAGGCCAAATTTGACTTCCTGTAATAAGCACTCATCAATGACTGTTTTATAGGCATACTCATCATATCCCAGCCTCCCAAACTGTGATACTATAGTCACTATACAGTTAGTCGATGCATCACGAAGGGACATATCCTCTGTCTGCGGATGAAAATGAAACAAGGACATCTTATGGTAATATAAATCTCTTGCAATACAAGAAAAGACATAGCTGATACAAGTACAACTCATGAAAGGTGACTAACCACTACACCAGAAGACAAAATTTTAGATGCATCCACAATGATCGCATTTAGCAGACAGTTAATCCACTGTGGCTTAACCCTTTACCACACAATGACGACTTTTAACACCCCTGAAAGAGATGGCTTTTGAAAACATTGTGGGAAAAGGAGAAAATGCTGGTTACCAGCATTTTCTCCTTTTCCAACAATGTTTTCTACCCTATCAAAGAAAACTCATTTCATATGAGCCACATTGAAACTGTCATCAGCAAATGCTTTCAGCTCGGACAAGTCTAAAATCTGGTCGTGTGGTAAAGGGTTAAACGATGAAATGATGAAACAGTGTAAAACTTTGTTGGAAAAGGAGAACGTGCTGGTTAGCAACTTTTTCTTGATTTCCAACAAAGGTTAGAAAAGCCTCATTTTTTAGGGTTGGAAAAACAAAGACTTATCTGGGAAAGGTTTGATATTCTTCCTAGAAACTGACAAAACCTGCTCATTCATGCATCAATCCAAATGTACATGTAAATGTAATATTACAGTCTTTTTTAGCCTTCACTGAACAGGCTCTTTGTTGGATTTATTTGATGTTAAATCCTATTTTCTACATGATTTCAGTCAAGTAAAGCTGACCTGTGCACCTATCCATGCATTCCAAGTATTTCTTACACAGCACTTTTCAAAAAAAAATTTTCCAAGCCCCTAGCTGCTTTGCCTAGTACAAATTGTCAAAACAATATTAATCTGTGTGAGAGAAATGAAACCTTTCACAATTACTGCCACCAATCTCCACAAAAGTTCGAACCTGGAATTTTAAACTCTACATCCCTGCTTTACCTGCCATGTACTTTACCAGCTGAGGCACAGGGCTATGTCCCAATTTTAGATTCTTCATGTACTTGCCTTGGTGATAATACTATATTGTCAGTTTGGTAAACAAATAGAGTTTATTTCATCAGCTTGTGGTTAATATGGGGAAATATTTGCCGAAAAAGGGAAAGGTATGCGAAAATAACGAGTGCCGTAAGGCACGAGTTATTTTCGCCGACCTCTCCCTTTTGAGGCAAATATTTCCCCATATTAACCACAAGCTGATGAAATAAATTATATATTTCCTCTGATTATTTTGTCAACGGATGCCACTTTTAAAACTTAAAAACTTAAAAAAGTAGTTCCAGATTTTCGGCAGGAGGAAAATATTCACTGTTACGGGGAAATAATTCCCCCCAGCTTAAATTACGACATTTCTTTACCCATAACATTTCTAAAAATAGACACATGAAATATAATATACCAAGATATGACATTTTAGGCTGCTTTTGGACAGAGTATCTCCGTAGGGCAGACAGTGTAATTCAAACTGCCCTTTTTTGTGCAGTGCAATCTTGATGGATACACAAGGTTCAAAAGCAATTTCATCTGTGACAGGCTATATAATGGTAAACTCTTTACCAAACAATAAAATTTAGACTCATCCAAATTCAAAGCATTTGCAGATGACCAATTCAATGTCTTATCAAGGATTGAAAAAATCATGAGAAAAGGAGAAAATGCTGGTCACCAGCACTTTCTCCTTTTTCAACAATGTTTTCAAAAACCTTCTTCTTCAGGGTTGCTAAAAGTCTGGACTGTGTGATAACAATTAACAAACAAACATTGGTAAACACATAATAATAATCTTACAGTGTTTATCATGTGACAGCAGTTGTTGAGGAGAGCAACACACATGTTTTTATCAATTGTCGTCATTGATTTGACAAGTTCATTAGCACGTCTGTATCCATTTAATCTGTTAAGATAATCTGGCTCATCCACTCTCTTACTGTCAAAACTGTTCAACTGAAAAAATCAGAAGACAATTGCCTCTTTACCAAAGGACACATATTAGACTCATCCAAATTAAAAGCATTTACAGACGACAAATCTGCTGAGCATCAAATGATTGGATTTGTCTTTAAAAGGGTAGAAAGCAGTTTTATTTGTTTAGTTTTTTAACACCATTATCAACATTATTTCATTTTTATCTTCGCAGCCAGTGTACCTAGCAATGCTTTCCTGCCCTTTTTCTTTTTTCCTTTATAACAAATACTGCGCATAGCCTTCCTTCCCTAGCTTGTGGCTGCTTTCCCAGACATAGTTTTAACAATGCTCAGTGATGAAAAAATAACAAAACTAGTTGTAAACTCTGAGAACTTCCATCTGAGCTACCTTGGCAGTAGCACAAAGTAAGAAGGCTTTCTTTAAAATTTCAGCCAAATTTATTGAAAAGTGAAGAGGACAGAACACAAAATTACATCTATAGATGGAGAGACAGACAAATGGACCACAAATTTCCAGAGTACCCCCCCCCCCCATCATTGATTGGTTGTATGATTGATTGTATGGTGTTTAATGCCGTTTTCAAAATTATTTCAGTTATATCGCGGCTATATTCAGTTATATCCATGCTCTCCTGGCCAGCATCATTGAAGGCAAGGGTATAATAACATTTGTTACATCAACTATTTCTCAAACAACAAAATCTTAGAGTTGTCCCAATTGAAAGCACTTGCAGATGACAAAATATACATGACTCAAAAACTGTTTTGTGTACGGTAGAAAACATTGTGGGAAAAGGTGAAAATGCTGGTCAGGATTTCGTGGTAAAGGGTTAATCTTGCACTTAACAATCTGTTGTTTTTGGTGAGAAGAATTTTGAAAAAGCTGAGGGAAGAAGACTTACTTTATATTTCCGGCATCTTCTCTATCTTCCCACATTTTTTTCACATTTCCCTTTCAAAGACTGTCCTAGCATTTAAGCAACATTTAAGTTGTCATCTTCAAAGTTTTTATGCTTTAAATTTAGAATAGTAAAAAAATTGTCACCTGGCAAAGAATTTAATGATAGACTGTACATGTTTCTAGCATTAACTTTTAACCAAACAACAGAATTTCAGATTTTTCAAAATTAAACACTTATGCAGACAACAATTTCAATGTGATGATTGAGAGTTGGTAGTGAATGAATAAAGAATGGTTACCAGCATTGGGAACCATTTCCACAATGTTTCCCAAATCCTTCTTTCTCAGGATTGTATGGCAAAGATGAAATAACAATAACAGCAAACCTGCTGTCAGATATAAACAAGCAAATTTTGTTGAAACGAGATCCCCTGCCGAAAAAGACCTTTTCAAAAATTTACGTGACCGCATAACTCAAAATCGCATCCCCAATCAGCCATTTTGCATCGAATCAAAAAAAAAAAAAAAAAAAAAAAAAAAAAAAGCACATTGGTGGAATAGGTTATTGTACACACATGTAAAGTTTCACAAAATTCCGTCCAATGGTATTGGAGATATTGTCCCTGACAGACACACAGACGGACGGACAGAAGGATGGACTGACTGACAGAAGGACGGAAGGACGGACAACGCTAAAACTATATCCCGCCACCTTCAGCGGGGGATAATTAAAAAATAGATCAGTGCAAATACCTGCTGGATGATCTCTGCCAAGTCTTGTAACTCTGTGTTCCCTTCACAAATGATCTAAAAGAGAAAATGAAAGTATCTTCTTTCCTTTGGTGTTAACAGAATGCATCAACTGTGATTAGGGTTTGTAATCTTTGAATTTTATTAAGAAAATAACAGCAGAGTAAGAGTAATGAGTTCCAATTTGATAAGGATGGTTACTTGTTTGGAGTTTCACACAGTTTACAATCTTATGCCGGTTACATCACAGTGGCCAGTTCACCTAGCCATGCTTTCTTGGAGCTTCTTTATTCAGTACTTGCTACAACATTCTTTCCACACCACAAACTACTTTTCCACATAAACAGTGCCAAAATAATGTGTAGTGCATGTGATGAAAGTAGAATGAATCCTGTTGCAGCAGTATTATCAGTCAGAAAAACTTTGGCCAAGCTGGTTATCAAAGCCAGCCAACAATCCCTGAGTATAAAGCTCTGTACTTTAGTGACTAAGCTATCAGGTTCTGCTGATGAGGACAATATATGAAGAGTGTGGGTTTTAACTTCTAAAAATTATAATGCGCCATAACTTACCCAGAATACTTTAGACAACAACACCCTGGAATTTTTCTGTACAAGAGAAGCAAACAGCCGACACACAGTAGGTATGAACATAGCCCTGTCCTCTATCAACTTCAGCAGGTTCTCTATACTAGACAGAATGTCCTCTTCTGCTTTCTGTTGTATATAAAAGAAGAAAACACAAGTTATTTATCACATAAAACCTCCATCATCACTGGAGGAAATGCTGGTTTCCAATATTTTCTCCTTTTCCCACAATATTTTCAAAAGCTACCTACCTCAGAGTCATTAAAACACAGGACTGTTTGAAAAAGGATTAATTCTGAAACCTATTGCAATGACTATCATCAGCCCTCGGAAAGAGCCTGGCCAAGCTTGTACTTTAGCTCATAGGTACACAACCAAAGTAAAAATAATGCTCAGCTGTGAGAGAGAAGTAAACCCTTCTGCATTGACTATCAATAACTCCATTACGTGAAAAAAGAAGAGCAAAGCATGCAGGTGCCAATGCTTGGCTGCAATTACTTGATTTTCAGTGAAAGTTTCTAAGGCCAAAAAAGGGCATAAATATGTCAAAAATACTTTGGTGGTTACCTGTCCTTGTTCTATGGAGCATAACTATGTCAAAATACTTTGGTGGTTACCTGCCCATATTGTATTGTTTCCCCTTTTAATCGTGAAAGACTTGTCCAGGTTTGAAGTAAATATCTTTAGTAATGACAGAGATATTATAAAATGTCAGAGTTTTGAGAGTGTCAAAGTTTTCCTACGACAATGAAGATGACGCAGACTATGCCAGGGCTACGGTAATACCTTGACGTTTTCTTTGAAAACAGCCGAGCTAAAAAACAGACTTGTCTATTTCCAAAGCATTAGCAGACAAAGTTAAATGTGGCTCAAACAATAAAATTTATCTTTGAGCTGCCTGCACTGACCCCTTTTCCTATAATGTTTTCAAAAGCCTTTTTTGCCTGGGTTGTTACAACATAAGATCATTTGGCAAATAGATGAACCTAAAATGCAGTTTTGCCAAGCTGAGAATGAGAAAAATGACTGAGGTTCATGAAAGACAGTTCAACCTTACCTGAGACTTTTTCTTACACAGAAAAGGGAGTAGCAGAGAGATGGTTGTTTTACACAATTCTGGATCTGTCACAAAACCACTGATCCTGTGAATAAAGTTAAAATTTGTAAAACTTTAAAAAAGTAAATTACAGTCAAGCATGCGTCAATGGGTCATTCAAAATATGCTTCTGTAAGACAGTTACTTGCTTAATACAGGTACATTTCAACATATTTACCAACTCTGGGAACTCACTAAATGCTTAATACAGGTTGCCTGCTTAACAGAGGTGCTCACTAAGACAGGATTTAATGTTCTTTTAATTCTGTGCAAAATCTTTTTGATTTTGATGTTGGGAGGGAAGGGGGATAAAATTTTCATTGCAATAAGAATTCTCCTTGTATAATTAAATAAGGTCATCTTATTTCTCGTTGTTTTATCCTAGTTAAACAAACAAACTGAAAGATACACTCAGTTTACATCATGTCATGAAATTACCAGACTTTTTTTTGTGTGTGTGTGTAAGTACTGCATGCAAAAAAAAAAAAAAAAAAAACCAAATAGAACTAGAGCTGTCACTGAATGTGACTTTATACCCCCGCCAGCGCTTTGGCAGTATTTTGTGCACAGACGGACACACGGACAGACAGGCTGATTCCAGTATACCCCCGAAAACATTCGTTTTGCGGGGGTATAAAAACTATCAAAGTTAAGAAGATGCTTTAAAAAAAGCATACACAAACATATAGAGCAAAGTCGGGTAATGCCGACCCCCTGGTAATACCGACATCCCTATTAATTTCCACACTTTGGAACATTCTGGGGAAATGTATGAATTGTTACATCACCATGTTACATAATCGCGTAATTTTAAACAACCATTTACACCACTTACGTTACCAAATGAAGAAAAAACATGAATACATAATTAGCTCCTCAGTATTATCCTGTATCTTAAGGTAGGTAAAATATTTTTCAATCAGAATTTTCAACAATAGTATGTTTTTTTTCTAAGTTTCAGTTGTTCAAAGTTTATAGAAAACAATGGTATGTATAAGGCTTAAATTAGAATATGATATAAGCAAACAGTTAATATTTCACAAGTGGGGTCGACATTAGCAGAACTTTATATGATGTTGGGTTAATATCGACCCCCTCCCTCCAAATTGTTTGTAGGGTCTTCTCAACCAGTTAGACCATGTAATGCATGTTTAGATAGAGAAAAAGTATCACTTACATGTAAACTGATCTACTACTACTCTTTCCTGTCCAAAAAAATCACTTCACCAAAATTGAAAATTCTCACGTTAAAATTTGAACACAAATTTTCGGTACCAACATTGCGCACCATTAAAGTGTCCTTAAAAAGACCTATACTGCTCATTTTTGAACTTTTAATAAAATCTAAACTATCTTTAAAGTAACTGTATACTGAGGCGGACTGATAATTCGTCTTTTTCAACAAAATTATCGGGGTCGATTTTATCCGCCGAGAAGGGGGGGGGGTCGATATTACACTCCGGGGGTCGATATTAACAGAAGTCACTAGCAGTTTTTAACTGTTCACTACTACATTTCTACAGACAGTTACAAAGTATTTGATTGGACGAAATGAACCAATAAATATTTGTCTCGTGCATGATTAATGACGTTTTCAATACAACTTTCTCAAGGTCAAGGAAAACTTGAATGGGCGTTAAGGGGTCGATATTACACGACTTTGCTTTAATTAAGAAATCTTCCAAAATGTTTTCAAAGCTCCATTCCTAAGTATGGTCAAAACATTGGATTATTTGTTAAAGGATTAAAATCTGTGGAATAACAAGATAATTCTTGTCACATACATTTTTTCTCCCTTTTCCTCTGTGTTTTAAAGGCCAAAGTCCCAAAGGTCATAAAAATATGGGACTGTTTGATAAAAAGCTACATTAGAGGTGTTATAAAGTGTACAGTATGATAGATTACCTGGATAAAACATCAAGCTCCACAAAGTTTTCTTGTTTCCTATTTTGTTTTGTAAATAAGGTCTTCATCGCTTTCTCCAGATAGATCAAAACATCATTAACATGAGGCTGTAAAAGTGATCTTCCCATGGAGCAATCTGAGAAGAAAAAGATAACACTCTTTACCAAACACAAAAAATTCTATAATTGTCAAAATTGAAAAGAAAAATGCAGATGACAGATTATAAGAGGCTCAAATTGTTACTACTTTCGAAATGGTAGAAACCATAGTGGGAAAATGAGAAAACGCTTTTACCAAAAGCCACTTTCGACAGTCTTCACCTTCAGGGCGATTGAAAGAAATGAGCAAAAGGACTTCTCAATCTACAAATTAATATTTGTCTATCACAAATGACTAAATCAGAAAAACATGCATCAGTCTATTTCCATTCATTTAAATCCGAAAATCACTCAGTTCTCATTGCCTCCTGAAACAAATGCTTCTACTAGACAGAATTTCAGACTTGTAAAGAATTGCAGACCATCTATCAAATGTAGTCAATTAGTAGGATTTGCTTTTGAAAGGGTAGAACACATAGAACAAAGTGAAAATGCTGCTGCATGCATTTTCTCCTTTTCCTGCAATGTTTTCAAAACCTTTTTCTCCAGGGACATAAAAACAGAAAACTTTAACTTAAAGGTTCCATAGCAGATTCTAACCTTGGTCTAAGCTAAGCATGTGGTTTACTCCAATAGGAGGGAGATCTCCATGTTCATCTGTGTCATTCAGAAGGTTATCAACCATTTCCAGAACAACACTGGTCACACTTTTAGATACATCTTTGTGAGACAGAAGCTTGATAACATGGACTAGAGGAGTACAGTTTACATCATTCTCATGATGTTTTGCCAGAAGAGGGAAGTACCTGAAGTTAGAAGATATTAATTTGACTGCCAGCCAATAATTTCTTATGATAAACCCTATTAGATTAGTAAAATGATCTCTGTTTAGCTCAGGGGCCATAAAATTCAGTTCAATTCTAACCTAGAACTGTTGCAGGCAAACAAGTTCTCCTTACAAGTTGAAAGTTCGAGGGGAGAAAACTTTTTGGCAGGAAGAAATCTTGAAGTTAAGCTGTAACACTGATTTAATTCCTTTTTTCTACTGATTGCTTTCCTACTCAATAATGACATTGAAACTGAAATCCAATTCATTTGAGCCATGCTCTGTGAAAAGAGGGCTTAATGCGTTTGCGAAAAGTATCGACCCATGTCAGCCTGCGCAATTCGTGCAGGTTGACATGGGCCAAAACTTTTTCGCTATTTTTAAATTTTCTGCATTTCAAAGGATAATTCTACTTCATGATTCAATCAGTTGTTTGACAATGTAGATTTTATGAATCCGTAATTAAGTCATGTCTTGCTTAGTACAATGCATTAAGCCCCCTTTTACCAGAGCATGGCTCATTTAAACATACAAGGGGGAGGGGGGGAAGAGAGAGAGACAAAAATACTGGAGTCAGGTTGTTGTTTGTTCAATCATATACTATGTACCTATATAAAGGCATTTCATGTTGCAAATGCCTTCCTCACTTTTGCTGTCACTGCTTTAAAACAATGCATGTTCATTAACAAGAAATGCCCATGCACAAAACATGATTTTTAAATGTTGAAATAAATCGCAAAGTAGTCAAATTATTGCATGTTGAAATACTTGTGATTAAGAATTGGTAAGAATTGTCAGACAATTTGCACTATAAAGAAACAAACAAATAGTAATGAAAGTCCAGCTCAACAAAACACTATGTTAGCCATACCTTGAATTTTCAGACAGTGTCTGGAAGAATCTGAGAACAGGATTTGGACTATCAAATCCATCAACTGACAATTTTTCCAGTCGATGCCAAACCATACCCTCAAATATAGCATCTATCTCCATAGAGCTCCATTGATATTCCTTGTAATCTACAAATATCTGATGGAAAAAAGAAAATAATATTTGTTTCACGAAGCTTGATGATAATGTTAGTGTTCTTTTACATATAGTGATTACTTTTTTAAGCTTTTATCCATTATTGTACAGGTATTGTGTGTCTTGGTAGACCCAGCTTGGAAATCATCAGAATTGTTATCATAACAAACATAGCAGGTAAGTTTCATTTGCAATGGACTAAAAATGTGGCATATAGGGATTTAATAAAGAGTTGACCTAGTGACCAACTTTTTTGGGCCTAATACCAATTTTTCAGCTTGTCATAGTTTTATCAAGACAATACATTTCAACCATCAGCATTGGACTGAAAACATTGCCTCCAAAGTGTACAAAAGGATTTTCTAAAATTCGTAGGAAAATAGACAATTTTACCAAGATTTATGCATCCATGTGGCAAAAGGATAAGATGCCTGGAGCCAGTTTAAAGAACCCAGGTCAAACAAATGCTACTTATTGTATTTACAAGGTTTAGTATGTTGAAGTTGATTGTGACCTGGATCTTTGACCTATTGATCTCAAGGTCAATACAGATCAAATTAAACACTGTGGTGTCTGTGGTCGTGAGGTAGAGCGTCCGCCTCATAACCAAAAGGTCCTGAATTCGATACCCAGGAGCGGGTGTCAACTTTGGGATTTTTCATTGGCCCACATATTCGGCTCAAGTACTGGTGTAGTTCCCAGGAAGCAAAATCGAGAGAGATTAGTATAAGTTGTAAGAACTTGTTTCTCAATCAATGTAAAATACATATGTTTAAACTAAATTAAACACTTCATGGTGAATATCTTTACTATGATAGAACCACCATGGTCAGACTGGTATAAACAAGTTCTTATCTTCTGGTAAGTTTTTTGTATACAGAGAAGACTACCAAAATGGTCATCTAATAGGCTGGAGATAGCAAATAACACTATTCTCCTTTGAAGGAGGGAATAATAACATATCTACTTACCTGGGTGATTCTGGATATTGCCATCTGCCTAACACTCTTCAGTGGACTGAGGACATATGGTACAATATGATCTCTTCTCTCTAAACATACAGAGCTGACTGTCCCCAGACCAACAATGATCTGTATAATATGGGGGAGGTAACTGTCAATCAAATGTCCGAGTTTCTTCAGTATCATTTCAGCAGAACTCATCACGCTATCAAAATAGAAATTATTCATACTGATACTTTGAGCCCTTAAGCTCTAAATATATGAGCCGTGCTTTGTGAAAAGGGGGCTTAATGCATCTGCGAACAGTATCAACCCAGGTCAGCCTGCGCAGTCTGCGCAGGCTGACCTGGGCCAAAACTTTTCGCTTTTTGTCAATTTTCTGTATGTCCAAGGAATAGTCTACCCCATAATCAGGTCCTTCTTGAAACAAGAGGGCCATGATGGCCCTGAAGTTGCTCACCTGAGTCTTTTGACCAAACATGACCCATTTTCAATCTCTTTTGAGATATTATGACAAACATTCCACCAAGATTTTCTTGAGTATTTGACTGAAAAAGGTTTTTTTGAAGTTTTGACTCAGTCACCTAGATATTGACCTGAAATGATCCACTTGCAAACTGGTCCAAGAAATCATGAAGACAAACATTCTGACCAAGTTGCATGAGTATCGGACAGAAAATGTGGCCTCTAGAGTGTACACAAGGTAAAAAGTTGACGCCGGATGCCTGACAAAGCATGATCACAATAGGTCACCATGAGCACTTCGTGCTCAGGTGAGCTAAAAAGTGGATAGTTTGGATCTATAATAATGTGATGGCTTGCTTGGTCTAATGCATCACGGAGGTGCATTAAGTCCCCTTTTGCCAGATCATGTCTCATATGAAATGTACTTTCTCTATCAGGAAACCACACCAAAGCATACCAAATTTAAGGCTGTTTTTACCGGAATATTTCACAACATAGCAGGCAGACTGGATCCCAGGTCAGACTGCAAATTCTGTGCTTAGTTCAAATCCAAGCCTACATGGGAAGTGAAACTCTGGATAAAGAAACTCTGCTAATGAGACAAGTTTTCAAACATAAAGGTGGTGTTGCAAGGCAAAGAAAGCCTCTGCAGGAGATAATGTGTTGACTATACTATACAACAGAATTTAGACTTGTCGAAGTTGACAGTATTTGGGCCATGCTCTGTGAAAAGAGGGTATAATGCATTTGCAAAAAGTTTTGACCCATGTCAGCCTGTGCAGGCTGACACAGGTCGAAACTCTTTGCTATTTGCAAATTTCCTGCCTGTCAAAGGACCAGTTCACCTCTTTACGCATTTGGTTGTCAGACAAATGGATTTTATGGATCCATGATTATGTGATGACTTGATTTATATAATGCATCATGGAGATGCATGAAACCTTTGTTTGCCACAGCATGGCTGATTTGCAGATAACAATAATTTGTGTATAAAAAAATGAAGTAGAAAATATTTTGGGAAAAGATGATATCGAGACAATGCTGATAAGTAAAAGAGAAATTCATGAACACCAGCCTTTATATGCCTGCTTTCTCAGGACTATATGGCCTGCAACACGCGAAAAGGGACATTTGCATAATGTATCGTCTCGGATCAACCTGCGCAGTCTGCACAGGCTAATCCAAAACGAAACTTTCAACTTTTATGTAATTTTCTGTTTTGCGGAAGTCTACTGTAGCACAAAATCTAATGCAGTCGTAAAGTGCCGTCTCGGATTAGCCTGCGCAGGCTGATCCGAGATGACACTTTACGCAAAAGTCCGAATGCCCCTTTTCGCCTGTTGCAAGCCTATATATTAATGGATAGTCTGGTAAAGGGGTTACGAAAGAACTTCAGTGTTTAACACCACTTTCTATATTATTTCATTTTTTTTTTAAATCAGTACTAAACTTGAGCACTTAAGTGTCCTTTCCAAAAGCAGTTCCATGAAAAACAAAGTACCAGGAGTGGAGATCAAATCCATTGTCTCCTTCACTTCTCCATACAGGACCTCTGGCTCAGTAGTACAGTGTAGGACTCGTAATCTTGTGGTCCTGGGTTTAAGCCTCACTGGAAGCACTGTGTTTTTCGTAGGAGGGTCCTTTGGAAATACACTTCAGAGCCCCCACCTAGAACTGGTGCAACCCAGGATATTAATAAATATGTGGGTTGTTATTGTGATATGACAGAGATGTAAAAAGCGACATAAAACACAATTCAGTCAATTGGTCAACCACATATACAACAACCAGATCCCTAACAAAGGATTAAATAAAATGTATGACAATCATACCCCAAATTGTGTGGTGTCTGTGGTTGTGAGGTAGAGCGTTGGCCTCGTAACCATAAGGTCCCGAGTTTGATACCCTGGAGTGGGTGTCAACTTTGTGATTGTTCATTGGCCCACACATTCGGCGCGAGTACTGGTGTAGTTCCCAGGAAGCAGAATCGAGAGAGATTAGTATAAGTTGTAGGAACTTGTTTCTCAATCGATGTAAAATAAAAATGTTTAAACTAAACTAAATTGCTCAACTTACCCTTGCATTTTTTTAATTGTAACAACTTTAGAAAAATCTATGGTTGTTCTGATCTCTTTAACTTTCTGGAACAAATTATCTGTAAAAAAATATGAATCAACTGTCAGAATCATGTTTTACTTTTAATTTCTTTACGTGACAAAACTTTCATGGGAAAATCTTGGGGTGAAAATCATTATAACGAAAACCCATGGTATTGTGTCACAAGATTTATCTCCAGTTAAGCTTTCTTCGCATAACAAAAATGTTAGGCTTGTCTCCATTGAAAACATTAGAAGACAATAAATAAAATGTAGCTCAAACTAGAGCTGTCACTGAATGTGACTTAATACCCCCGCCAGCCCTTTGACAGAAACAGGCAATTGAACAAAAAATTTTCTAAGTTCAAGGGGAGATTACCCTTGAATCATAGGGAGTAGATGATTGAAAACTGCGTCTTGCACAACTTCAGTATACGATCAATGTATCAACAAACTTTCAATACAATAGCAGCAAAACTGTAGGAGGAGTTCGCGACACAAAATTACTAGTATTTTGTACACAGACGGACACACGGATGGCCACACGGACGCACGGACAGACAGGCTGATTCCAGTAAACCCCCGAAAACATTCGTTTTGCGGGGGTATAATGATGTGGTTTGGTTGTCAAAGAGAGAAAAATAATATGGGATAAAGAGAAAATGCTGGCTACCAGCATTTTCTCCATTTCACACAATGTTTTTAAAAGCCTTCTTTCTCAGGTCATTAAAACTGGGAACTGTTCCATAAACATTTAAATGAAGGAAGCTTTGTAAACTTCCAACAGTGTTTATGCAAAAGCCAGATTTTTTAATTACAGCATTTGAATTTGACTCAACAAAAACAGCAGACTTTCCTTACGTCTACACTGTCCCTTTCTCTGTTGAATGTCTTTCCAAACTGCATTATTTACAAGTAAATGAAGCATTAATGTTGTTTGTTTCTTTCTTGCAGACCTTGTAGCTCTGTCTGTATCAAAAGGGCTTGAAACCCAGTGGTCACTGGTTCAGTTCCGAGCTTGGCCAAATTCCTTCTATAGATTGACGATATAAGCTGCAACAGAGTTCATTCCTCTCACTGCTGAACATTGTTTCCATTATATTTATGTTGGAAAGCAGCCAGGAGCCTACAAAGAATGTTGTGCAAAGTGCTGATGAAACAAACCCCAGGGAAGCATGGACAGGTTCACTTACTGCCATGATATAACAAAAACTGTGTGAGTGTTTTCTTTTTCCATGCTTTTGTTTCTGCAGTGTAACAGATATATGCTTTTGGGTTTTTCTACTGTGACTGCTTATTTTATTCTTTTCATCCTATTTGTTTCTCAATTAGAAAAGGAAAAAGTTTACACATGAGACAGAGGTTTAGAAACATAAACCACACATACCAGATATAAAGCCTTGGAATGGCTTGAACACAAGATCTATAAATATCTGTAACTCATCCTCCCTGCATCCATTTAGAAATCTAAGAACTATGGACTGTCTAACTCCCATCCCAACTTTTCCCATTCCAGTCTTTGATCGCATTTTACCATGAAGGATTCTGTAGATATTGAAAAAAGGGAGATAATGGGTGTTGTTTGTCAAATATGAATTTCCTATTTGTAAACGTTTTAGACATCACCACCAACAACAACAGCAGCAAACAGCAGCAGCAACAATAACAGCAGCAGCAGCCTGTTTCAACCCTTTACCACACAGTCCTAAGTTTTAACTCTTTACCACACGAAAAAAATTTAGACTAGTCTAAATTGACAGCATTTGCAGACAACAAAATAAATGTAATTGAAAAATCGAGATATGTTTTGGGATGAGTTGAAAACATTGTGGGCAAAGGAGAAAATGCTGGTTACCAGCATTTTCTCCTTTTCCCACAATGTTTTCAATAGGCTTCTTTCTCAGGGTCGTTAAAAGTTGGGATTATGTGTTAAAGGGTTAACAACCCTGAAAAGAAAACCTTTTGAAAACATAGTAAGAGGAGGAGAAAATGATGGTAGCCAGGATTTTCTTGTTTTCCAAAACGTTTTCTACCCCTCAAAGGCAAGATCCATCATTTGAGCCACAATGAAATTGTTGCCTGCAAAAACTTCTAGTTTGGACAAGGCTATAATTGTGCCATCTGTTACAGAGTTAAAATCAGAAAGCAGTTTACCAATTTTTTATATATTGATTTCTGTGGGAAAACATTGAAAAGCCAAATATCCCTTTCACATGCTTTATACACTCAATACAACTCTGTAGGCATATGTAATTATTTCAACAGAAATGAGCAGATGAAAGCTTTTGTGTTGCAGACATAATATATGAAAAGAAATGAGAAAAAAATAAGCAGATTGCAGTTTGAAGGTTGAGCCTTCTCTTATGTAATTTCCCTTTAACTGGTTACCACATTATCTCAAGTTCTAATGAAACTGAGACAAAAAGCTTTTGAAAACATTACACTTCATGCCATCTTCTCCTTTACCCATAATGTTTTCAAACCTTTCAAAGACAAATCCCATTATTTCAGCCACAATGGATTTGTCTTTGAAATCTTTTCAATTGGGATACGTCAAAAATTGTGTAGCACAGTGAAGAGTTAAGTTTTCAAATTTCATTGGCAACTTCACTAACTTGGGTGGTTATTTTTGTTAAGAATCATTACAAAAATTCGAACAGTGTGTAATAATACTATAGCTATTCCTGTTTTAAGTTGCTTGATGGAACTTTAACTCTTTCAGCGCCAAATATATAAACTCGACCCTTTTCGATGCCTGAAAATAGAATCCAGAAGGATTTTTGTCTCATAGGCTTGACTAAACAAGCGGACGAAACAGATCCAAGATCAGACAGCACATTCTGTGCAGTCTGATCTTGATCTATGCCATCCACAAAAGTCCCCGTTTTCGCCTATGGTGCTAAAAGGGTTAATACTAAGCTAGCAATACCTCATCAGTATAGGCAGTACATCCTGTCTGTGTGTTGGGTCTATCACACTGTTCTCATCATCTATACTAAAACAGACCAGCTCATTCTTGAAGGTCTTGTCATCTAGCAATCGACTGAAGTTGTCTCTGTAATTACAGGCAGTAAATTTTCAGTAAGCTAAATCTTGTACACTACATGCTAAACAGGGGAAAAAGGAAATAATCAAAAAAAGAAAAACCTTTAAACCCTTTCCCTAACCTCACTTAACCCTTTACCACGCCATCCTGAGTTTTAACTCTTTACCAAACGACAAAATTTTGGACTGAACCAAATTCAAAGCATTTGCAGACGACAAATTAAATGTTGCTAAATTGATGATATCAGTTATAGATTGGATAGAAAACATTGTGGAAAAAGGAGAAAATGCTGGTTAACAGCATCTTCTCCTTTTTCCTCAATGTTTTCAAAAGCCTTTTTCTTTCAGGGTCGTTAAAGTTGGGATTATGTGGTACAGAGTTAAGAACCCTGAGAAATAAGGCTCTTGAAACACTGTGAGAAAAGGAAAACAAGAGGGCCATGATGGCCCTGTATCGCTCCACTGGCTAACAAGTAAAACCACCACATGCCAAACTTTACAATACTTGGCAAATTGGTTTTGAACATGAGACCCCTGAAACAGGACTAAAATTGGTAGCCCTAAGTCTTATGGTCAGTAACAAGAAGATTCCTAAAGTTTTCACTATATAAGCCCATGTAAAACTTCTGACCCCCGGGGTGGGATCAAATTCGACCCTATGGCTATAATTTGGGCACACTTGATAAAGACCCACTAGATAAAGCTACATGCAAAATTTGGTAACCCTAGGCTTTATGACCAAGTACAGTGAGATTTCTAAAGTTTTCACCATATGCCAACGTAAAACTTGTGACCCCCCAGGGAGAGGCCAAATTTGACCCCAGGGCTTTAATTTGGGCACACTTGGTAGAGGCCCACTAGATAAAGCCACATGCAAAATTTGGTAGCCCTAGGCCTTATGGCTAGGTGCAGGGAGACTTCTAAAGTTTTCTCTATATAAGCCCATGTAAAACTTGTGAGCCCCGGGGCGGGGTCAAATTTGACCCCGAGGCTATAATTTGGGCACTCTTGGTAGTGGCCCACTAGATAAAGCCACATGCAAAATTTGGTAGCCCTAGGCCTTATGGCTAGATGCAGGGAGACTTCTAAAGTTTTCTCCATATATGCCCATGTAAAACTTGTGACCCCCAGGAAGAGGCCAAATTTGACCCCAGGGCTATAATTTGGGCACTCTTGGTAGGGGCCCATGAGATAAAGCCACATGCAAAATTTGGTAGCCCAAGGCCTTATGGCTAGGTGCAGGGAGACTTCTAAAGTTTTCTCTATATAAGCCCATGTAAAACTTGTGACCCCCCTGTGCGGGGCCAATTTTGACCCTAAGGCTATAATTTGAAGAAACTTGGCCAGTGGAGCTAAAAATCTGGAAACCGGCATTTTCTTCCTTTTCTATGATGTTTCTTACCCTTTTTTGAAGATATATCCCATTATTATACTGCAAAGAAATTTCTTGTGATCCGATTGGATAATATGCCCCGAACATATATATCATGTAAACTGGCAAAACCAACATAAAAGCAGTTTCCCTTTCGGGAGCCCCGTATACATGACTACACTTTCAACGCAACATCCAAAATGGCGGCGTTGATCAAGATTAACATCAAGATTATGCACCAAACTGCACATTTTACCAAGGTTTCAGTGATGTCAGTTCCCAGTGACGTCAGTTTTCATTGAATTGTGGCACTAAGAAGGGAAATTCTACTTCGTCAGCATACTCAATTTTTGAAACCAAAAACAGGTAAAATTTGCTTAATACACTTTGGAATGGTAAAACTTTGCAGCATAGTAAATTTGTTGTACAGTCAAGTGGCAGGGGATTTGGAAACTTGTTCACGGCTGTGGTGAATAATGTCGCCCCGAGCCTTCTGCTCGGGGCGACATGATTCACCACAGCCGTGAACAAGTTTCCAACTCCCCTGCCACCTGACTGTACAACTAATATTGTTTGAGCCAAAATTTTTTTGTTGCCTGCAAATACTTTCAACTCGGACCAGTGCAAACTTTTGTCATCTGGTAAACATTTAATGTTATCTTCGACATAAATCAACATTTCCCCCTGCTGACAAATTTCTTGCTTTGCAGCAGACAACTTTCAAAAATTGAGCAATTTCCCCTTTTGCTACAATACTTTCACAAGAAGATATGTATATTTATCTAAATCATGATAACTATACATTTTCTATGACAATATACATTTTTACAACAATGATTTTAAAGTTGTGTGCTGCAAATTTGTTTTTTGGACGTAATTAATCAATTGCTTTCATCCTTGATCATTTTTTTTTATGAGAAAGAAACAAAGAAAAACAAGAAATGATTTTACAAGCAGTGAAATAATCAGCCTTGGCCCTTTATGCTTATAACTAAGGCTATTTTTTGCAGAGTGTGTAGATCATGATTAGGCTGCATCAAATGAGCAGTCTGATCCTGATCAAAACAGCTGTAAAATTGCTATACCTGAGTTCATACAAGTATTTACATGGCACATTAAAAGTTATTTTACAAGTTATATGTGCAATGCTGTGTGAAAATGGGGTTAAATATCTCTGCAAAAAGTATCAACCATATGGCTTGGAACACGCGAAAAGGGACATTCGGACATTTGCGTAAAGTGTCGTCTCGGATCAGCCAGCACAGTCCGCGCAGGCTAATCCAAAACGACACATTCCGTTTTTATGTAATTTTCAGTTTTGCGCAAGTCTACTGTAGCACAAAATCTAATGTAGTCGTAAAGCCGTCTCGGATTAGCCTGCATGGACAGCGCAGGCTGATCGTCTGAGCAGGCTGATCCGAGACGACACTTTATGCAAATGTCCGAATGCCCTTTTTCACATGTTGCAAGCCATATCATGCAGTCTCTTAACTCTTTATCGAATGACAGAATTTCAGACTGTTCAAAATTGAAAGCATTAGCAGACGACAATATTAAAGTGACTAAAAAATTGAAATTTGTTTTGGGAAGGGCAGAAAACATTGTGGTAAAAGGAGAAAATGCTGGTTACCAGCATTTTTTCCTTTTTCCATAACGTTTTCAAAAAACTTCTTTCACAGAGTAGTGAAAACCAGGGATTGTTTGGTAAAGAGTTAAAATTCAGCTGATTTTTGGACAAAGTGGATCCACAGTATGCAACAAATTGCGCGGTGTAATGAATTACTGGGATGCCTTAAACCCCCTTTTCACAGGGTATGCAGGGTTTTCCATGACGCACAAATCCTGCGTCAATGACGCTATTTTAACACAAATGACCCCCAAAATAAGTAACGGTGTGCCATCAGTGACACAACTTTCCATAATCTAAATCTTCTAGGAAACTGAATAAATCATCAGCAATCCAAGGCTCTTGCTTCAATTTCAGAGGAACACTGTTCTTTTTTGAACTACTGGGTTTTAGATACAGTGGTTTTCTGGTAATTTATTTATAGAATAAAACTGATTTAAGTATTATTACAGTAAAGTATACTGAACAGTTGTCATAAATACGGGCCCAGTCAGTCTTAGTTGGGGTTCTCTTTTAATTCATAGCTTATTTTACCAGGCTTTGGGGAAAACCCTTGTATGACTAATATACATATCATCATTTTGGACTGTCATGATTTAAAATAGTTGTAAAAAAAGCAGCTTACTTGTAAGGCATTAAATATTTATCTTTGTAGCTAAGTATACAGTTAAAAGCTGCCTTTTGGACTTGTGGATGTCTATGTAGCAGGAACTGTAAATAACAGAAATAGAACATCAGTGTCAGAGCTAATACAATCTGAGTACATGCCTAACTCTGGACAACACACTTAAAAATTTGAAAGTGCCTGCAGGCAACAGTGTAAGTATGGTAGGACTTTTCTTTTGAAAACATTGTTGGAAAAAGAGAAAATGCTGGCAACAAGCACTGTTTCCTTTTCCCATAATGTTTATAGAAAGCCTTCATCCTTACAGTTCATTAACTCTTTACCAAACAATAAAACTTCAGACTTGTCCAAATTGAAAGCATTTGCAGATGACAAAATAATTGTGACTCAAAAATTGAAATTTGTTTTTAGACGGGTAGAAAACATTGTGGGAAAAACAGAAAATACTGGTTACCAGCATTTTCTTCTTTTCCTACATTGTTTTCAAAAGGCTTCTTTCTCAGGGTCGTTAAATAGGATTGTTTGTTAAAGACTTAATTGACTTGTGCTCATACTTTTCCACAATGTTCTCAAAAGCAGTTTAAAACAGGTTCATAGAGCAAAGAAATGTCAGATAGAGGGTAAATCAACACAAATTATCCCTTTACCACACAACAAAATTATAGACAGATCCGAATTGGAAGCATTTCCAAAGGACAAAGTAGATGTGGCACAAGTAATTGGTTTTGTCTGTAAAAGAAAAGAAAACATTGTGGGAAAAGAAGAAAATGCTGGTTACCAGCATTTTCTCCTTTTCCCACAATGTTTTCATAAGCTTTCTTTCTCAGGGTTGTTAAACCTCGAGACTGTGTGGTAAAGGGTTAAATATATAAATCACACTCTGTTTTCTAAGTGTATTTTCTAGAAAACATTCCGTGATAATGTGATAAACCTTGACATTTTATAATATCTCTGTTATTACTGAAGATATTTACTTCAAACTTGGACAATTTGTAAAGCATTTTCTCCTTTTCCCACAATGTTTTGAAAAGCCTCTCTCTTTCAGGTTGTTAAAACTCAGAATTGTGCAGTAAAGGGATATACAGAATATTATGTTGTAGTAACTCTCCTGATGTTTGTATTTGATTTGAGCTGCTTGAGAAAATTTGATATTGCAAGCGACCAAAGGTTGGGCAAGGTTTCAAAATTTCCCTGAACGGCGAGAAGCAAATACTAGCAGGAAAGTTTCTACAGCATAATATTCCTTTTATTATATACCTACACATTTCAATGACAAAATATTGCAAATTATTGATATTTTATTCCAAAACGGTAAACAAAATATAACAAATAATGGTGTAGTAGCCTGTAACTTTGTTTTTATGAATGGCAGATGAATATTACTGGTTGAAATTCTGACCAATCAAATTGCAAATCCATACATAAATATTCCTCACCTGAGTTACTTCATCATACCATATCTGAAACCCTATTTCACAGTGTGTAGATACAGATTCTTTTTTGTTGTGTGTGATATTCTATCTGTGTGCGACAAATGTATTTCAGCTGGAAAATTTTCAGGTATATAATAAAATCAAATTCTTCATATCATATTTATCAAAATTTTACAGTACAATACTTACATCAAAATAAAGTTCCCTCAGTTCTGACTCTCTACAGATAGACTTTGGGTTTTTAAACTTAGCAAATACTTCCAATTGAATAAGTAATGTTCCCATAACAGCTTTTTTCACTTTCACACGAGCAGTTGTTCTTCTTTCAGTTTTACTTTGCTTTGATTGCTGAGCATCACTGACATCATCTTCATCATCTAACTTTGTTTCTACATCATCGATAACATCAAGTGTTTCAATTTCCTCCTCTTCATCACTACTATCATCCTCCATATCTTCGACTTTACCCTGACTCCTAGTATAAGGTCTGTGAACTGTTGACTGCCTCCCTGCAGTTGCAGCACCAGGCCGATGTGATTTAACTGTCAATGCACTTTTTGAGCTTTCACTCAGGTATGTTTCAGTTTCATCTGGCTCAACTTCCATTGATAAATCAAGTTCATGATTGCTTAAGTCATCACCTATCTTTCCATCCTCCTTCTGTTTCTCTTTGCCTTTACTATAACTTCGAATAGTTTTCTTATGTGTTGATTTAGGGGTAGCTATAGAGTTGAGGGTATTATCCACATGCTCCCTCAGGATATTCTGTGATGGTGCCTGATTGACTTCCACATTGTAGTATTCCAGCCTGAAATTAATTTTACTACCATTATACTCTAAAAAAGAGTTGGTTCACCCTATTCCACACAATCCCAAGTTTTAACAACCCAGTGGTAGAATCCTTTTGAAAACATTGTGGGAAAAGGAGAAAATGCTGGTCACCAGGATTTTCTCTTTTTCCCACTATGTTTTCTAACCCTATCAAAGAAAAAGTCCATCATTTGAGCTAGGTTTGACTTGTCATCTGCAAAATTAATGCTTTCAGTTTAAATATGTCTAAATTTTTGTTGTGTGGTAGAGTTAAGGAAAAAGTCATGCATATGGTCACCTACACAAGACTGACTACTAGATCCCTATAACCACGACTTTTTAACTCTTTTTTTCTTTTTTAATTCTTATACGTGCATCATCATAACTCTTTACCAAATAACAAACTTTTGACTTGTCCAAACTGAAAGCATTTGTAGACTACAAATTAAATGTGGCTCAAAATATTGAATTTGTTTTTTATGTGATAGAAAACATTGTGGGAAAAGGACAAAATGCTGGTTCCAACATTTTCTCCTTTTCCCACAATATTTTCAAAAGACTTCTTCCCCAGGGTCGTTGAAATCTGGAATTTTGGTAAAGAGTTAAACATTTCAACTAAATTTCTGTTTTGAAAATTCTGATTCTGTTACGTTAAGTTTTAGCTCACTAGTTTTAGCAATTTTCTCATTACCTTGTGATAAAAAGCTGAAGCAGATGATATATAAAATACTAAAATACAGACAATCAACATAAATCAAGGTTTAGTGCAAGTATATCTGCAAATACTTGTGGCAAAAGGAGAAATCAAAATTTACAAGCACTGTCTATACTTATGAGGGCTGTTCGGAAATTATTGAGATAACGCTTATAATATGAGAATGATAAGACTTACAAACGAAATATTTCATCACAGATAACATATACGTTATTACTTTATACATGCCAAATATCAGGCCGCTGGGTTGTCTGTATACGTGTCGGGGCCCATCAGAAATATACCGCCTCGCTCGGTCTGGAGCACAACGGTGTTTCAACATTGACGTCCTATCAACACTACTGCTCGTTTACACTATTGCATATCATTCCTTTTCAAAATAAATACCATTCAATCTAACTTCATAGCTGCACCCATTTGTCTATAGTTTTACATCATTCATTATTTAATTACCTCACTACATTTAGTGCCTCAGTCTTCAATTGACTGAGTTATTGAATCTTTTACCTCTCAACTGGGACTTGACATGTGGAAAGACATTGATGATTGTCGGTCCCCACCCCCTTTTGTAATGTATGGCGATGATGCATCTTTAACAAACCGATTGTGCCACTGATAAACAAGAGCCCGAGACACGCCTCTTCCACTCCGTGTCATGTCTAACATCTTTTTTTTGTTTCAATAGGAGTTTTCCAAGCTCGATGCAAAACTTTATGTCAGCTAACTGCTCCGCCTTTACACCTTATCCATTTTGTCGCTGTTTCTTTGGTACAGCGAACTTCCAGAAAATGGTCAAAACTTGTTTATCTATTCGGTGAACTTTATGAAACTTTACCGGAAATTCGACAGAATAACGTAGTGTATATGGCATCATTTTATTGACTTTTCTCCGTTATTTTAATGTCATTCAAGCTTTATTTCAAGTGCAATTTATTTGAACTAACTAGTTTTTACGGCGAGCTCCAGTTTCTAACACCTCTTGTTGATTTTAGATGATATACAATTATAACGTGTACCTAATACAAATTCATTTAAGGCTTTCTGTTTAATAAAGGTTAATTCATGTTTATGGAAAATTTTATGTACATATGTTAAGTTTTTCTCTCAAAACATCCATTGTCTCAATAATTTCCGAACAGCCCTCGTACATAAGGTTTTTGACAATGGCCTGTTACAAAGAGAATAAAGTCACTTGCTGGTGGCAATGAGTTAATTCAAGAAAACATAACACTTTTTTTATGAGGAAATATTTTCTTTTCATACAATGTCAGCTAAATTCTATGCAGAGTAAGACATGTTTTTTTGACTGGGGCTTTCTTTTTTCTTTGCTGGTTAGAACAGTAACGCAATCAACTAACAGTGACAGCTCACCTGTTCAAATGCCCCTTGAGTTTCACAAGAACATGGTTGGGGCTCTGCTGTGCCTTGCTAAAGGATATCACCACGCTTCCAGCGCACTAAGTTGGAATAAAACTTGTTACCTCTGAATTAGTCCAAAACCTTAACACCTAACCAACAAAGAATCCAGAGAATGAAGAATATTTAAACTTACCTCAAAAAATCAAAGAAGAGAGGCACAAATACTTTAGACTTAGGTTCACATTTTTCAGGAAATTTGTTCATCCCTTTCCATAGCTGTATTCTGAAGTTGTTGAAATCTGGGCTTTGATGCTCATATACAGCTTCTTCCATGCTACTAGAAAATACAGGTCTAAGACCATCAGTGTCTTCCATTTCATTTTCTGTTAATTCAGAATCTTCATCCTCTTCTTCACCTGAAGGAAAATATATGTAAGTAGATATTATAAATTGAGACATAAAAAAACCCAACTTGGAACAAAAAATAAATCTAATGAAATAATTTACTAATTAATCTTTAACTCTTCACAAAATTTTAGACAAATCTATTTAGACAGTACTTGCATATGACATATTAACTATGATTGAAATGATGGGTTTTTGTTTTTGAAAAAAAGAAAATACAAGAACAGCAGAAAATCCTAGCAAATGGTTGAATATTAAAATCATGCAGTCCTTTCAAAGATCTATTGTAAGATTGAAATAGAAAGCACACACTCTTCGATAGATCTAAAAATTTCCAACATTTTCCGCAAACTTTTGCAAACAGTTTCATTGTAACCTCTTTGAAGATTCTATAAGACACACTTTCACAATAAACAGAACAAGGACCAAAATCCATCAACTTTTCTACATTCAATTCCAATTCTAAATTTCAAGGCTTAGGCATCTAATTGGTCAAGACAGATTGGCCAATGAGATGGCTAGATCTAGAATTTAAAATTAAATCTTTACAGTTAGTCAATGCAAGTTTTGAATAAAAAGCACTGAAAATTACTTACGACATCTCTCTGAAGCCTCCGACAAATGCTTTCCAAAGATTTTCCAGAATTCTGTCTTTTCCATTCCATGAGCATGACTTGAAATAAGCTCTAAGACTGGCTGCCATAACAATTTAAAATTGATGAACAGGCAACCAATCAAATATCTCAACGGGACCTATAATAAAAAATAAAAAGGGAAACTGAAAGCTGCAGTCATTGAAGTTTTCAATAGTTCTTTTTTTGCCACAGTGGTCTTCTGCAAATCCACTCTACAAAGGGAAAAACAATGTCACCCTTAACCAAATAACAAAATGTTAGACTTGTGCTAATTGAAAGGATTTGAAGACAACACATTAGATGTGTCTCAAATGATTGGAATATTGTGTGAAAAGGAGAAAATGTTGGTTACCAGCATTATCTCCTCTTCCACAATATTTTCAAAAGCCTCTTTCTTCAAGATCACAGAAATGCAGGGTTGTTTGTTATAGGTTTAACTCAGTTTAAGTGTTTAGCCTGTAGTTGACGTCAAGTACATAGTTTCTTGCCCAGTCTTCCTTCATTCCATTAAACTAACTTAAACAAAAGTAGTTGAAAGAGAGCATATGTACAGAAACTGTGGAGAAATTGTACAGAGAGAAACTACCAGTGCTCTTAATCATGCTTTTCCTTTCAAAGGTTAGATAAAACCTATCAGAAGACATCTACATGTATATGGGAAAAAAAAAGAGAGACAATCTCTTTATTCCAAGATTTCACAACCACAGCTGCAATCAAATCTGCATTCTATTCATATATCAAATCTCAAAACTATCCACTTGATTGACTGAGAAAAAAAAGATCAGCCAATCAGATGCTTAGTCTTCAAAATCAGGTTACATTAACACTTACAATTATTGGTGAATACTGCCCTAGACATGGAACTTTATCTCATTAACAAAAACACAAATAGCGACAGAGCTCCAGATAAGAGGGAGTGATGGTATTCTAAATCCATTATTTCTCTTTGAAACCCTATGTTGTGGGTACTCATTAGAATTGTCTCGATGAGACGATTCTAATGAGTACCAATAACATAGGGTTTTGTGGAGAAAAACTAGTATTTTCAATTTTGAAATCAAAATCACTCCTTCTATCTGGAGTGCTGTAGAGATTCAGAGCTCTAACAAGATCTAAAAAGGTAATTAGTTACACAAAGAGATGTGTGCCTACAGAACAACCTATATTTTGATAAAAGAGAGTATATCACTGTGATGTCTATCAGTTTACCTGTTGCAGGAATTCATTTGGTATACATTTCTGAACATCTGTATATTCTAACTTCTGTAGGTACCTAAGTTTATCTCTGTAGGTCTGTACAGTGGCTGGCACCATCTCAGCATACAGACAGATGGTCAACACATCTTGTACTTCAACATCCTAAATTAAGACAAGAGGACCATGATGGTCCTATATCGCTCACCTGAGTACTAAGCAGTAAAGGTCTACAATGAAGATAAATACCAAATATCGAGGTTCAAGGCCAAATGATAATGAAACAAGAGCGGCAAATTGTCGCAAGATAAGCCCGTCCCACCGCCAGTTGTCAAGGAGGTATAATAATCGCAAAGGGCAGGTAATGCAACAAACATGTTTACCAAGTCTCAAGTCAATTTGACTTGAGACTTCAAAGTTCCGTTCCAGACAAGCAAGAAATACTGTAAAAATGAAGATCAAAGTGGAATTATTAAAAATCTGTGCCAGGCAGAGTTATTGTTCTTGCGCACTGTACTCGGTAATATTGCAACAAACATGCATACCAAGTTTAAAGTCGTTCTGACTTGAGATGACAAAGTTATATTCCGGACAAGCACTAAATGCTATAAAAAAGACGATCAAAGGGAAATAACTCAAAGACAGCACGAGGTAGAATTACAATTCTTGTGCACTGCACTTCCACATATTGCAACAAATAAGCATACCATATTTCATGTCATTCCTACTTAAGATGACAAAGTTTTGCTCCGGACAAGCAAGAAATGCTATGAAATGAAGGTCAAAGGGGAATAACTCAAAATTTATGCTAGGAAGAGTTATGGTTCTTGTGCACTGCACTCCGTAATTTTTCAACAATCATGCATACCAAATTTGAAGATGTTTAGGCTTGAGATGACAAAGTTATATTCTGGACAAGCAGAAAATGATGTAAAAATGACGATCAAAGGGAAATAACTCAGAGACAGTACGAGGTAGAGTTATGGTTCTTTCACACTGCACTCCATATTATTGCAACAACTACAAATGCCAAGTTTCAAGTCAATCAGACTGGAGATGACAAAGTTATGCTCCTGACAAAGAACTATTCTACAGAACTTTCTAATTCAAGGGCAAATAACTCCAGTCGTTCTGGTCTGATGAATTGAACTCATCCGAGATCTTATGCTTATAAGTATTTTGACCAAGTTTGATGTTGATTGGTTAAAAATTGTAGATGCTAGAGTGTAAACAAAGTCAAATATAGCAATTTTTCTAATTCAAGGGCAAATAACCCCAGTTGTTCTGGTCCGATTACAACCATAATCGAACTCATCCGAGATCTTATGATCATATATATTTTGACCAAGTTTCGTGCTGATTGGTTGATATTTGTAGATGCTAGAGAGTAATTAAAGTCAAATATAGCAATTTTTCTAATTCAAGGGCAAATAACTCCAGTTGTTCTGGTCCGATTACAACCATAATCGAACTCATCCGAGATCTTAGGGTCATATATATTTTGACCAAGTTTGGTGCTGATTGGTTAATATTTGAAGATGCTAGAGTGTAAACAAAGAAATGTGAACGGACGGACGCCGGACGGACGGACGACGGACGCCGACGGACGGTGAGTGATCACAATAGCTCATCCTGAGCGCTTCATGCTCAGGTGAGCTAAAAATAGGTGAAAACTCTTTGTGTATCGATTATTTCTATCAAACAATTGCAAATATAATTCTTATTTATAAAAATACTCATTTTGCTTATCGGTAACATACTGCTACAAAAATACTTATCTTGCTTGTCACTGTGTTAATTTGTTTTCATTTTCTTTATTGCAATTTTTTTTGTAATTTTTTTGCTGAACCAAGCTAACGCAATTGAAACAGTATGTTCTCTATGTGTCCTTGAACTAACTTTTCAATGCACAGTGTTCTAGACTATTAACCCTTTACCCTTTACCACAAGACAAATTTTTGACTTGTCCAAATTCAAAAAATCTGCAAACCACATATTCAATTTTGCTACAAAAAAACTTCAGTTCTCTGATAGGATAGAAAACTTTGTGGGAAAAAGAGAAAATGCTGGTTTCCAGCATTTTCTCCTTTTCCCACAATGTTTTCAAAAGCTTTCCTTTTCAGGGTCGTCAAAAGTCGAGATTGTGTGGTAAAGGGTTAACCTGCTAAATAAGTGAAATTACATTTTCAAGTTGATATTAAAAACCCAAATTTTACTATTGAAAGGTATTTTTTTTGGAAAAAAATATCTCCTTACCTGACAATATAGATCAAAGATCAGACTGCACATTCTGTGCAGTCTGATCTTCATCTATACTGTCTGCAAAAAGTCTTTGAGTTGCGCTTAGTAGCCTATGAGTTAAAGTATGCAAATTTTAAAATTAAAAAACAAAAACAAAAAAACTTGTAAGAAATTATTTTTACAAAATATTTTGACTTCTGGCCCAGCATAAAATCTAACATTTAGTCTGCTTCCTAAAAAAAAGAATGAATCACTCAAAATTAACAGTAATGTAACATTATGGAAATGAATTGTGTTAAATTTCTGATTCACTTTCACATTCACACTCACAACCAAAGTTTTACTTATAAAATATCCTAGAACATTCAAAAACTTTCTACACATTATACTTACTGATTCTGGCAGAGGGAATTTGAACTGGGTCAGTATTCTTAAGGTAAACATTCTAGCCTGTAAATTAAAAGAAATATGCATTGTCAAAAAATATACAGTAAAACCTGTCAAACTGGCCACTTCTTTTAAGCAAGCAACCTGTAATATGTATACGAATCATGTGTTCCAAAAGAAGGTAGGTGTATTTAAAAGGTACCTGTGTTAAACAAGCACCTGTCTTAAGCACGCACATTTTCAGTGTCCATAACATACTATCATAACCCTTTATCCCACAATCCCAGGTATAAATATTCCTGAGGATGAAGTCTTTTTAAAATATGTTGGTTGGTTGTAATGGGGTTTAACGCCACTTTAACAGCTAAGGTCATACCATGGCGGTCGGTGACGCACATGTGTTTCCTGGCTTTCTCATACCAGTACTAACACAATTTTCTTTCCAAAGCCACCGACTACTTTTCTCACTTGCTTCAGCAGAGGTGAGAGGCGAAAATACGCCGGAAAGAAAGTTCGCCTCAACCGGGTATCGAACTCAAAACCACCAGGTCATGAGTCCGTCACGCTCACCACTGAGCCACCAGGGCGGGCTTTTTAAAATATTGTAGAAAAATGATAAAATGCTGGTAATCAGCATGTTCTCCTTTCCCACAATTTTTTCTATTCTACCCTTTCAAAAACAAATTTCAGATTTTGAGTCACATTTATTCTATTACATGCAATCACTTTCTAAATTCTAAACAAGTCTAAAATTTTATCAATGGGTAAAGATTAAACCCTAACGCTGCTAAGTGCCACTCAGGGACCTTTTATGGACAGTGCAGATCAAGATCAGACAGCACAGAACAAGCAGTCTGATCTTGGATCTACACTGTTTGATATGAAGATATTTTTCTCCATAAAATAACTTTGAAATAGCAACATTTGTGTTTTCTCTATCTGCTTGAAAATTCCATTTAATTCATTTAGCAGCCTAAGGGTTGGACTGCACATACTTATCAGTCTATCAACTCATTATCTCCTCAGATGACTTTTTTCCCAAACAGCAGACCACTTAGGTCAATGTGAGACTCATTTTCTCCCTTACCAACCATGTTTTCACTTATATTCACGTATTTAGTCTTAATTCATACATACCATGCCTACCTCACAATGGCATACTTTCATAGGGAGCTACCGGTATTCAGTTTTATAGGATTTCATCCAATGATTTCAGAATGATATATCACTGAAATTAGTAAGGCAATAATAGGCAAATGTCGCAATGACTATCCTCTGACCTTTTAAAGAAGTTTGCTGAGCTGAGGATATGAACCAAGGAACCCTTGGTTTAGAGGCCTGTACACAACTGACTGTAATTCAGTCTGGCAGCATGTGATAGATACATATCAACACACATCATTTTCTCTCCTTTGAATGACAAATGCCATCTTTTGAGCCACATCTAATTTTTAATCTGAAATGGCTTGGAATTGGGAAAAGTCTAAATATTTTCTTTTGTTTTCAGAAGTTTCAATACACAAAATGTACACTCTGCTTACCATTGATTTTGGAGATGATAAATTCTGTTGTAAAATAGGGAATATTCTCTTGAAATTGCTCTCGGTTAAAAGATCCTCAACTTTCAGTTTGGCAGCATGTGATAGATACATATCAACAAATCTGAGAAAGTGGACAATGCTTGAATTTCTCCTGAAATGGAACACCATTCACCTGTATAATCAGGACCAAAGCACAGGAACTTTTTTTTAGCTTACCTACTAACCCTTTACCAGACGACAATGTTTTAGAATTGTCCAATTTGAAAGCATTTGCAGACGACAAAATGAATGTGACTCAAAAATTGAAATTTGCATATTGAAGGGTAGAAAACATTGTGGGAAAAGGAGAAAATGCTGGTTACCAGCATTTTCTCCTTTTCCCACAATGTTTTCAAAAGGCCTTTTCCTTAGGGTCGTTAAAAGTCGGGATTATGTGGTAAAGGGTTAACAAATCAATGAAAGTTTGGACTTAGACCAAACTAAAAGCATTTGCAAACAACAAATTAAATTTTGTTCAGATGATGATTTCTGTCTTTGACAGGGTAGAAAACAATGTGGAAAAGGGAGAAAATGCAGGTTACCAGATTCTTTTTCTTTTCCCACAATGTTTTCAAATGCCATCTCTTTTACAAAGGTTAAAAGTCAGGATTGTGTGGTGAGGGGCTGAGTATGAAATCATCAAGGTCATATAAAAGTAATTAACCGGTAATAAAGTATAAGTATCCAATACTATAGGTTATTGCACTTGTATGGGAATATATTGTGTTGAACGAGTTCTTTTGGCAGAGTTGCCCGAGCTTGCGAGGGCAACTATGCCAAAAGAACTCGTTCAACACAATATATTCCCATACAAGTGCAATAACCTTTTTATTATATACTTTGATATTGTTTTACATAACTTCCCGTGATTTAACAGTGTTTCATAACATTCCTTGATTTAATTTGTTTATTTCAAAATTTAAAAAGCGATAAGAATCTGTTTCATTGACCCACCGTGCTTTCGTGGAATTTTCAACATTGGCTTTTGATAATGTCACCGTTGCTAAAGATATGTAAAGAAACAAGATGGTGACCAGGGATCCTTTTTCATTGCTTAATAATTTCATCGTCGATAAACATATTCGACAGACAAATTTTTCATAACTTTGTAGTGACTGTCATTCGGGAAACAAACATTCTGCTTATTTTTCATGTTTTTATTAAGTACTATTCATTAAAAAGTTTGTAAAACATGATGTTTAACGATGAAATTTATAACAATGGCAGCCGTTCATATTTTGATTTTTGGAGAAATGGCGGGATTTAAAGTAGTTCCGTACTTAGCAACGCAAGTGAAAAAAGCTCTAAAGTATGTAATATCAAAGTATGCAATATGGAAAAATATTGCATACTTTCATCCAGTGCAAATACATGGGGACAATATCAAAGTATATAATAAAGAATAAGTATACAATACAGTACAAGTAGACAATACAATAACTTTGCTTTAAGATCTTTTCCTTCTTCTTGTTAACCTATTAACTGCAACAACTCAATTATTCAAGCGTGTCCTGGATTTTACCAGTACCAGGTCAAGGCCCAAGACTGTCTTGCCTGGACAATCCATATAGGAAAACTCTGCACTTGGGTGAGGATTCACTAACAATCCTTTACCAATGAACCATGCAGGACCCCTGCATCTGGACAAGAATAAGTAAAATTACTACAGAGCTCCAGATATGGGGGAGTGATGGTATTCTAAATCCATTATTTCTCTTTCAAAACCTTTGTTGTGGGTACTCATTAGAATCGTCTCGATGAGACGATTCTAATGAGTACCCATAACATAGGGTTTGGTGGAGAATAATTAATATTTTTAAATTTAAAATCAAAATCACTCCCTTTATCTGGAGCTCTGTTACTAAATCCTCTACACAGGCATCATACCTTCACAGAAATCACTGGACTATACATACAAAACTTAAAGTACTTACAGAAGACATTCGAACACAAGGTCTGACGGAATCGCAGAAAAAACATCTGTATTGTCTTCAATCATTACCATGGCAACCACAATCTGTGTCAGTATGAAACAGATGTCACTGTCCAGAACCTGTGACTCAAACAGACAGTTGGTGACAAATTCATCTATGATTTCTTTTAATCCATCATGTCGGGCTGGTCTGAAAAAAAAAAAAAACAAACAAAATTTTAGCTCTGGCCATATGCAATCATGGTTGCATTGAAGAGAAATAGAGGATCTTACATGAGTGTTAATGTATTATCATTTTTATCAAAATCAAAAACTATCCACGCATATATGCCTTAGGAACAATGACATCATTTTTCCACGAAACAGCATAGCAGTGAAAATTTCGGCACATACTGTGGTTGGTTTCTCAAGCATCACGTGCTCATAACTGAAAATTTATCAGAACTGGGACCCAAAAAACAATAATACACTAGTGTATTATCAAAAATAAGTCATGGGTTTAATACACTGCCAGGGGAGGTTTCATGTGATAAAAGACTGAACTGTGCAATATAATCTTGATCTACGCTATCTGCTTCTCTATCAATGGCTTCAGTCTAAAAATCATCATTTAAACCAAAAACCTTTTAAGTCTTCACCTAACAACAAAATTTGACACTTGTCCCATTAAAAAGCTGTTGCAGACAACAAAGTAAATGTGGCTCAATTGATGAAAATTGTCTCTAAAAAGGAACCAGCACTTTCTTCTATTCCCATTATGTTTTCAAAAGCCTTTCATTAGGGTTGTTAAAACTTCTGATTGTGTGGTAAAGGGTTAAATGAAAAAAGACTGCCTTTGTGAAAGAAAAAAATCTTTACTTTTTATATGGTAGTAATAGTTGTTACTCAACCCTTAACTCTTTACCAAACGACCAAACTTTAAACTCGTCCAAATTGAAAGCATTTGCAGACAACAAAGTTAATGTGACTCAAATATTGAAGTTTGTTTTGGGAAGGGTAGAAAACATTGTGGGAAAAGGAGAAAATGCTGGTTACCAGCATTTTCTCCTTTTCCCACATTGTTTTCAAAAGGCTTCTTCCTCAGAGTCGTGAAAACCAGGGATTGTTTGGTAAAGGGTTAAAGCACCTTTCACAACTATAGCTGGTTTTTAGCTGCGAGTGCATATTAAGATCAGACTGCACAAAACATGCAGTCTGATCTTTAAGCTATGCTGTCCACTTATCCGAGACATTCTGGACAAGGCCAATCCTAAAACTGCAATTATTTTGGTCTTCTTTCTAGACTGAAACTGTCCCTTAGGTTCATTTGGCACTATAGGGGTCAATAATCATTATTAGTACACTGTCACTGCCCATTATCAGCCATTACTGCAGATGCCCAGCAGTTAACAGGTTTCGAAAAAAATTGTAGGAAAAACAGGAAGAGATTATAACAAGTATCTGCACTTTTTCAAACAACGTTTTAACCCTTCCTTAAATAATAAATTCTAGAATGATTGTAACCAGTATCTCTACCTTTTCAAACAACATTTCAACCCTTTCCCAAATGACAGATTCTAGACTCTTCTGAATTCAAAACATCTGCAAACAATAAATTCAAAATTGGAATAAATGAGCTGAGGTTTTTTTGATAGGACAGAAAAAACTTTTAGGAAAAGGAGAAAATGCTGTATACCAACATTTTCTCCTGTATCCACAATGTTTTCAAAAGGCCTCTTCTCCAGGGTCGAGGGACTGTTTAAACCTTTACCACACAACTCCGAGTTTAAACCACCCTAAGGAAGAAGGCTTTTGAAAACACTGTTGAAAAGGGAAAAACTGCTGGTAACCAGCATTTTCTCCTTTTCCCACAAGGTTTTCCACATTAGAGAAATCTTAGCTTTTTCATCACGCTCAATTTGTCATCTGCAAATGCTTTCAACTGGACAGATATAAAATTTTGTTGTTTGGTAAAATTTTTTGTGAATCAGATATCTTGTCTTGGAATTTAGAATTATAACAAATGGCTGATAAATACTGCCCCAATGAACTTCTACCCACTAACTATTCCTCCACATTCAGTTAACTATATCAGTTATACGGGCTACCCTTACCTGACGTGAGGGGCACACACCAGAGAAAACCAAAACTTGATAAGAGAGTGTCTGTCTTTCTTCAATGTCACTTCTCTCATCATGGAAGTTATCACATCTGGTAACTTGGATCTGGAAGCAAATATAAATCATTGGCTTATTATCTAAATAGATTCACATTAAAAATTACATAGTATAGTAGCAAACCATTGGGTTTGGATACATATTTAAGTCATTCTCTGTGAAAAGCCGATTTGATGCATATGCAAAAAATCGATCCATGTCAGCCTGTGCAGTCCATGCAGGCTGATATGGGACAAACCTTTTTACTATCTTCAATTCTTTTGCATGTCAAAAGACCATTCTACCTCATGATTCAGTCAGTTGTAAGTCACATGGATTATATACATCCATATTTATGTAATGACTTGCTTGGTACAATGCACGATGGAGATGCATTGAACAGCCTATTGCCAGAATGCTTGTCTTTTTCTGATGAGAGTACAAATATGACTTATTAAGCCCCTGCAGTTGACGGTATTGGAAAAGTTTACAGGAAATCAAGCATTAATAGTTTGTAAGATTTAATAACTCCTTTTCCCCATATGGTTTTCCTTACTTTTGACAGACACAATTTTACTCTCCTTCATACATTTAACATCATAGTATTTTTGTAATATATTTTGCTAGGTCTAAAATAGCCTTTATAAAAGAACCCATTACGTCACAGACTAATTCAAGAACATTAAAAATCTAGCACGTGTGACTAAAGAAGAAATATTAGACTCGATATTAAAGGTGCTTTTTTTTCCTGAAATGGAAAATACAGGAGAAAATTGCTATCTTCTGAACATGAAAGATACATTTGTGATGAATTAGTTCAATATCATGGCTATATCAATTTCATAAATTTGAAAGGGTAATACAAGGTGTATAAATCTTTACAACATGAATACCTTAACACCCAATCCCTTGTTTCAAAGATCCTGAGGAAAAAAGGCTTCTGAAAAAATTTTGCCAAAGGATAAAATGCTGGCTATCTGCCTATTCTCCTTTTTCCACAATGTTTTCAACTCTTTCAAAGACATATTCCATCACTTGAGCTACATTGCTTTTGTCATCGGCAAATGCTTTTAATTTGGACAAGTCCATAAAATTTTGTCATGAGGGAAAGTTAATACTTAATCATATACCACACAATCCCAACTTTTAACAACCCTGACGGAGAAGATTTTTGAAAACATTATGGGTAAGGGAGAAAATGCTGGTAACCAACATTTTCTTCTTTGCCCATTTTTTTTCTTCCCTGTCAGAGACAAAAACACCATTTGAGCCATATTGCTTTTGGCATCTGCAAATACTTAGAACTGGATGAGTCCAAAATTTTGTCTTGTGGAAAAGAATTAACCTTTTACCAAACAATCCCTTGTTTTCATGACCCTGGGAAAGAAGGCTTTTGAAAACATTGTGGAAAAAGGAGAAAATGCTGGTAACCAAACAATCCCTTGTTTTCACGACCCAGGGAAAGAGGGCTTTTGAAAACATTGTGGAAAAAGGAGAAAATGCTGGTAACCAAACAATCCCTTGTTTTCACGACCCTGGGAAAGAAGGCTTTTGAAAACATTGTGGAAAAAGGAGAAAATGCTGGTAACCAAACAATCCCTTGTTTTCACGACCCAGGGAAAGAGGGCTTTTGAAAACATTGTGGAAAAAGGAGAAAATGCTGGTAACCAGCATTTTCTCCTTTTCCCACAATGTTTTTTTTATCCTATCAGAGAACTTAAGCTCATTTTTATCTATTTTAAATTTATTGTCTTCAGATATTTTGAATTTATAAAAGTCTAAAACTTGTCATTTGGAAAAGGATTAATCCTTAAAGCACCAAACCTAATAAAATGGATTTTCTTAACATGGGATAGAGGCCACCGCATGGCAATTGAAATTTACAAAGCACATGTATTTGACAGTGTAGATCCAAGATCAGAATCCAAATCAACATTCTAAAACATTCATAAAGTAGAATGACTAGAGAAACATACTTCACACCAAAATCCAGCATATAAATTTCTGTATCCTCCAGTTCCCCTCCATGTTGAGGCAGAGGTGACTTGTGTAGTATCAGTTCAGTAATCAACAACAATGTGGAGTCATGTGACTCTGGACTCTTGGTCACTTGATGATCACAATATGTTAAGAGATGGGGTAAAACATCCTTTTCAAATAGAGGCAAGTTGAAAAGTCTTCTAACAAAACCATATATCTCTTCAGCAGGAAAACTGGACTTAAACACCTAAAGAAAACGAGACAAAAAACAAAGGATATTTCACTAGATAGTAATGCCAGAGTCAAATCTTAATAACACAAGTACAGTTTTGGTTGTTATCTAATGGTGTTTTCAACATTGACTGAGTCATATCATAGCAGCTACTATATCTGCTCCAAGAGGTTTTTCTTTTACAATTTTACTAATACCTCTCACAATGTTATTTCTAAGCCACTGTCTGCTTTCCCACATAAAGCGTAATTGATACAATATTCAGTGATTAGAGAGGAATGAATCTAGTCTAATCAACTATCATGAAACCTCAAAAAATGAATTTCATCATGCTGAGATCTGATCCCATGACTCATAAAGTGCAAGCCCTGTACAATAACTCTTAATCAAGCACTTCCTTGTTTTAACAACCTAAGGGAAAAACGTATTTGAAAACATAGTGGGAAAAGGAGAGAATGCTGGTAACCAGTATTTTCTCCTTTTCCCACAATATTTTCTATCCATTCATAAACCAATCACATCATCTGAGGCATTTTGATTTATGGTTCAGCAATGTTTTTAAAACCTATCTTCTTGAGGGTCATCAAATCAGTGCTTTTGATTGGGGCAAGTAGGAGGCAATAAAATAAAACTTTATTGCTTGGTAGAGAAACTGGAGAAAAATGTCTGCAGATAGCTTGTATTGTTATTGTATGATGATACTAACAGTGGATATCAGTCTAATTGTTACTTGGACTTCCATTTTTGTGCTGCATTTCACAACGAGGGATGCGGACATAGCAAGTAGGGATTCTGCAACACACTCTGGTAGGCTTCTTTCTTGGAGAATTTCTATCAGCATCTGTAATTAAATGTTATTCATTCTTGTTTAGATCTTTACAACAACTCAGGTTCAGAGTTACCCTTATTCATGGCTTTTGCGGAGTACATATTGAATGCAGTTTGAAAAGTTATTTCTATAAGTTAGAAAAGTTAAACACTGTGGGAAAAGGTAGCAAAGCTAAACATTGTGGGAAAAGGAATCAAAGGGGCCATAATGGCCCAGAGTTGCTAACCTGGGCCTTTCTGACCCAACAAGACCCTTTTCAAATCTCTTCTGAGATATCAAGACTTTCAGTATTGGATTGAAATGTGGCCTCCATCATGTACACAAGCTATTTCTAGGATATGTTTCTCTGACCTACATTTTGACCTAACATGATCGATTTTTAGACTCACAGATTATCATCAAGACAAACATTCTGACCATCTTTTATGAGTTTTGGACTGAAAATGTGACTTCAAGAGTGTACAAAAGGTTTTTCTTAGATTTGTCCAAGTAACCTTCTTTTTGACCTGATGTGACCCATTTTCAAAACTGTCAGACGTACTTTTTCACCCAATATGACCTATTCTCATACGCATCTTTAATGTCATCAACACATACACTCAGACTAACTTTTATGAGTATCGGACCAAAAAAGTGGCCTTTAGAGTGTACATAATTTTTTTACTGAGATTTGACCTGGTGACCTAATTTTTTTACCCAACATGACCTATTTTCAAACAGATACAAGAAATCATCAAGACAAACATTCTAACTGTCTTTCCTGAGTATCGGACTGCAAAAATTGGCCTCTAGAGTGTACACACTTGTGAATGTTCTAGTTATATCACAGCTCACTTCTTCATGCCTTTGTGGGTTTCTTTAGTACAGGGCTTGAGCTCTGCAGTGCCTTGCAAGAGGACACTCCCAAAACATGCAGTTTGCCAATGTATGAACCACTGCCTAATTCAGTGTATAGGATATATAGGATCTGACATGAGTTGGCGTTGAGATAAAATTTTATTAAACAAGTCTAGGGAAAATGTTATTAAGCGAGCCTTTGGCGAGCTTAATAACATTTTTTCTTGACGAGTTTAATGAAACTTTTATCTCATGCGCCAACGAATGTCAGATTCTTTTTATCACATAACAATATTTTACAAATCGTAGATTAGAAGATGCATTTTTAACCATCTATAGATGCACACGCGGTAATATCCATAAAATCTATTAACTTCTATGAAATACGTACAAAATGACGTCAAAAATGATGTCACACAATAGTGATATTAAACGTGTATAAGATATAGAGTTTATTTCATCAGCTTGTGGTTAATATGGGGAAATATTTGCCGAAAAAGGGAAAGGTATGTGAAAATAACGAGTGCTATAAGGCATGAATTATTTTCGCTGACCTTTCCTTTTTGAGGCAAATATTTCCCCATATTAACCACAAGCTGATGAAATAAATTATATATTATATTTCCTCTGATTATTTTGTCAACGAATGCCACTTTTAAAACTTAAAAACTTAAAAAACTTAAAAAAGTAGTTCCAGATTTTCGGCAGGAGGAAAATATACACTGTGACGGGGAAATAATTCCCCCCAGCTTAAATTACGACATTTCTTTACCCATAACATTTCTAAAAATAGACACATGAAATATAATATAAGAAAATTCGTAATGGGTATATTACACTGAAAACAAGGGAGGTTATGTGATAAAAGTTGTTATGACTCATAGTATGTTACATATAACTGCTATGGTTTAAAGTGTAAAGGATAAATTTCATGCAGCATTTAGCAAATAAAGATTTAAATAAAACATGTTTTCTTTTCATCTCACTGTGAAGAAATAGAGGATGGGTTGGGTGAAAGCAAAAAAGTGCATTCTGGGGCATTAAGAATTACTCACCAATTTGAATTATGAATTTAACTCTTTACCAAACGACAAAATTTTAGACTGGTCCAAATTCAAAGGAGTTGCAGACGTCAAAATAAATGTGACTGGAAAATTGAAATTTGTTTTGGGAAGGGAAGAAAACATTGTGGAAAAAGGAGAAAATGCTGGTAAGCAGTTAAATGAAATAATTGCAGTAGGATTGACTAATTACTAATTTGCATGAGAATCTGTTCATTGGCTCATTTTGACCAATTGTCTAGTGGTAGACTTAACCTAGATTTGTCTTTTCTAGCTTTGGTTGAATTCAACTCAGACTGTGTTTTCTTGTCATGACCTCACTGCATTTTCATTATGATGTCCAAACTTAAGGAGAGTTCAAACTGCCGAACTCTGATGTCAGCCAATGTTATGACTGTTTCATAAATTAGTGTCATTACTGGTGATTAATTAGGAAAATACTTTCAAATAATGAAAATATTTACTTCTTTCTTCCATTTATCAGTAAAACACTGGAGCCTTTTGTTTGACAAATTACAGACATAAATGAAAAGGAACCACTTGTATACTTACCTTTCCAACACTGTCAGGTTTTGTAATAACAGTTGCCTTTTTGAACTCTACTATCTGTCTGCCAAGTCTCAAAAACCTTATAATAGTGTCTGTGGTCATTGTGGTTTTCTTTTTCTTCTTTGCAGTGAGAAACTGATTGAAGCTGTTTTTCAGTGCCTCCTAAATCAGTAAAACAGACAAATATGTTCTGCGCAAAGTAGGAATCGAGACAATTCCGGAATTGTCCTGCGCAAAGTAAGAATTCTCACTTTGCCGGGTGAAGTAAGAATTCCTACATGGCGCGGTTCAGTTCCAGAACTATCGGGACAAAGTGAGAATCAATTATTTTCCCTGCACAAAGTAGGAATCCGGGACAAATAAAACATGTAATATGAGTCATGAGCACATAATGAAGAGTCAAAATTAAATGTGTAATGAGAAATAAATAGCATGTGTTGCAGTATGAGCACTGTTGGAAAAGGAGAGCAATTTCTTTTAAGCATTTTTGATAAAATTTATCCTTTACCACATGATCCAAAATTTTAACGACCACGAAGAAGAAGGCTACTGAAAATATTGTTGATAAATGAGAAAATGCTGATAACTGAAGTACGCACTAGAGGTGCAGTCTGATCTTGGATCTACACAGTAAGATTTTCTATGGTCAAAAGAACTTTGATTTTGTGATATTTTGTAGTTTTACCCTTTACCACATAAACACATTTTTGACTGGTCAAAATAAAAGCATTGGCAGACAACAAATTAGATGTTGCTTAAACGAATGGTTTTTGCCTTTGAATGAGTGGAAAACATCATGGGAAAAGGATAAATTGCTGGTTACCAGCATTTTCTCCTTTTCTCACTATGCTTTTATGGTTTAGCATGAAAGCATTGATCTACACCTTCGTTGGCGCTTGACCTTAGTTGATTCATCTGAGAATGGAGAAATATCTTCAGGTGCAAGACGATCCATTCATGTTTCCTGTATCTTTACATGTATTGTATAGAAATCCCTCTTGTTATTTTTACTCCGTCTGACTATTCTCACTTTGCACTACCCTTTGAATTCTTACTTTGTCCAAGCCTATTCCCACTTTGCGCACAGACCATATCTGACCAATTCTATAACTGTCCGGTACAATTCTGGAATCGGCAGACACAGTAGGAATTCCTACTTTGCGCAGGACAATTCCGGAATTGTACTGATTCTTACATTGCACCGAGCAAATACACCTGAACATTTTACATGACAGTCTTTTGTTTTCACAACCCTAAGCAAGAAGGCTTTTAAAAACACTACTGGAAAAGGATAAATTGCAGGTAAGCAGTCATTGGTCCTTTTCATGCTATGTTTCCTACCATTTGAAAACAGTAACTCATCATTCCAGCGACAATTGATTGGTAACTTGAAAAAGTGAAAAAGTGTTTTAACTCTTTACCAAACAATCCCGGGCTTTCACGACTTTGAGAAAGAAGCCATTTGAAAACATTGTGGGAAAAGGAGAAAATGCTGGTAACCAGCATTTTCTCCTTTTCCCACAATGTTTTCCACCCTTCCCAGAGCAAATTTCAAATTTTGAGTCACAATTATTTTGTCGTCTGCAAATGCTTTCAATTTGGACCAGTCTAAAATTTTGTTGTTTGGTGAAGAGTTAATCAGGGGAAGGGTTACAAACTAGTATGCACTTACCATGAAAATGTCAACCATTGGTTCCATATGTTCTGTATCTGCATGCTGCATCATGGCTCCCAACATGCTTGTGAATGTTGTTTCTATATGTTCCCATGGTAAGGAACTGTCAGATTGCCCTTCCTGAGGGCCAAGTTTGTCTAGTAAAACTGGAAATATCTGAAACAGTATCTCCAGAATATATTTCAAAAATAAAGAAAAAGACAGGAAATTGAATGTAAAGTTTTTCCGCTGAGTATCAATTAATGACATACTACATAATCGAAATTTAACGTGAACACTACTCTTTGATACTTTTTTCCCTAATGAGTTCTTTCAAGTTGACATCTTTAATATTACTGACAGTGTATACTGCTATCAGAAGTGTCTTTATACTCGAACAACCAATTGTTACAGTGATTTGTGAAATAATTAGGACCATATCGATATCCTCAACTTCTTCATACTGGTTTATCATGATAAATATTTTGATCCGTTTCATCCTAATAGATTGGGGTGAGTCATTCTCAGAAGGAAAAAAGCTGATATGACTAGTAGTTAGAGAATTATAACTATCAATTAAACAGTTTGTCATTTTGAAAATGTTATTGCAATATCTAGGTATTTCTTTATGACACATTTCGTTCCATTTGGCACTCCTAGAACTCAAGACCCTAAGGAACTATTATTTGAGTCATGTTATGTCAAAAGGGGGGCTAACACATCTGCGAAAAGTATCAACACAGGTCAGCCTGCGCAGTCCACGCAGGTTGACCTGGGCCGAAACTTTTGCCTATTGGTCAATTTTCTGTATGTATGAAAAACTAGTCTACCTCATGGTTCAGTCGGTTGTTACATTGGATTTATAGATCCCAAATTATGTGATGTCTTGCTTGGTACAATGAATCACAAAGATGCATGTTGCCAGAGTGTGGCTAATTTATTCCATTCATACTATAAAATTCAATGTAAGCTTACTTTCACAGAGCTGCTATGAAACTGGTGCTTCACTCCTTTCACCATTTCAAACAAAAGTCTTCCAAGTCCTTCAGATTTCTGTAATAAATATTCAACATATTGATCCCAAATGTGTATATAGATCTTTTTATGGCCCCTGTTTCCTTTCATTCAAATAATCAATGCATCCAACAATACATGTAGTTCACTGTTCATTGCCAAAGTAAAAGCTTAACCATATCCTAGTTCAACCTACTGGTTCAAACTGAGAGCATTTGTGGATACAACATGTGGTTGAAATAAGATTTGTTTTTAAAAGGGTAGAAAACACTGAGACAAAAGGAGAATCTGCTGTTTATCAGCATTTTCTCCTTTTTCCACAATTCTTTGGAAGGCCTTTTTCACACAGGGTGTGAAACATGGTTGTCCGGTAAAGGGTTCACATGTTATCTCCTGAAATACATTTCCAGTGAAATTCTTATTTTCCATTGAAACAAAAAAAAAACCTATTGCCAAACATAAAGCATTGTTATGAGTACCACAATGTACTGTGTAGAATCTGATTGCACAGACTGTGCTGTTTGATCTGTGATTAATATTGCCTGTTATCCATCAGAATATTTAACCCTTAAGGGCAACTTTCATGTCTGCATTTCCTTTTGCCACTGATGTAGCTCAATATCAGACTGCACAAAGCACTGCCAGCTATGAATAGATACTGTGGTCTAAGGAACCTACAAACTGCAGTTATCTCGGCCTTTTCTCCTAACTTTTAACAACCCTCAGAAAGATGCCTTATGAAAACATTGTTCGAAAAGAAGAAAATGCTGGTAACCAGCATTTTCTCCTTTTCCAACAATGTTTTCTAGCCTACCAAAAATCAAAATCCACTTTCTCCATCAAATTAGTTTTTGCAAATGCTTCCAATTTGAACTAGTCTAAAATTTTGTCATCTTGTAAAGAGTTAAAAACATGCTTACTATTATCTGTAGCTTGATGGATTAATTCTTTCCCAAGAATCAAGTTTGTCTCTTACAATTTGAAAACATCTGCAGACCACAGATTCAAATCAGTACAAAATGAGCTTCATTTCTTTGATAGAGTAGAAAACACTGTGGGATGAGGAGAAAATGACCATTTCCATCCTTTTCCCAATGTTTTTAAGTCTTCTCCATCAGGGTTGCTAACTGTTGGTATTCTTTGGTAAGAGGTTAAGCCTAACATGCTGAAATTAAAAAAGCTAGGCATACTTCTATGGGATGAGCCATTTCATTTCATTCTGCTGGTTATGGCTTAAAAATTGCATGGTGACAGCTCTGGTCATAATGTACTTACTACACCTTTATAGATACATACATACATCCGAGACTAAAATAAAACACATGAAATTACCTCTGGATGGTCCTTAAGAGTTCCAAACAAGAATTCAAACAATTCACTGTGATCCTTTACCTGAAATGAACATCAGGTTTTAGTACTTCACTAAACAATCCCAAGTTTTTAAAAAATAAGATTGGAGTTTCTTGGGTCAATTCAGTACACTGAAGTAATGATTTCATACATTTGAATCCAAATAAATATGTTATGCCTCTGGTAGGATTCGTTGGTGTCATAAAAAACAATATAAAGTTTTACCAAGGCATTAGATCCAGTTATGCAAGGCTTATTGTATACAATTAAGTTCAACCATTTTAGGTTTTTATTGTACAATATACCTGAAGGTAGACAAGACCTGGGTCAGTATTCACAAGTTAAGAACAGTCTTTGTCTTGTTCTCAGTAATTATCTATATTTGAAAGTAACACAACTTCTGATTGGCTAAACCAAATGGTTTACCCTATCAGAAGCTGTGTTATTTTCTAAATCTAGAATGAGACTTGGAATGAAATTAGGAATAGTTGGTGAATGTGGACCCTGAAGTTGAAGCACTTCAACTGAAATGTGGGCTGTTTTAGTCTCTTTTCTGTATTCGGTGCTCAAACTAAGCAATGTCTTCACACGTTGCTGCTTGGGCTTTTGAGATAATGCATTCCTACTGTTAGAGGGCTTCCTGACATTCTGTCTTATGTTTACTGTTTTGATGGTTCTCAAAGTATGCATCCTTAAGATCATTGCTACAAACCTTTCTCATCAAGAATGCGAAACTCTCTGCTGCAAAGTTCCTGATGTGCTCTTTGTATTTTTGACTCAAAAGTGAAGAAAAGTACCTGAAATGAAATAGAATATTGTACAGAAATGAAAAAAATATATTGGTCTTATCAACTCATTAGCCAATTTCAGACTTAAAAAAAAACTATTACAAATCAAACTAAAGTGTGTGCCTCCTGTGCTAACTGTGCAGCAGATACATGGAAAACATCCTTGTATTGTGTGGGTAATCATACCTTGTTACTAGAGGATAAAATTTTAGACTGGCCCACAATGAAAGCATTTCCAGACAACAAATTTAATGTAGCTCCAATTATCAAATTTGTTTTCAAAAGGACAGAAAACATTGTTGGAACAGGAGAAAATCCTGTTTATCAGCATTTCATCATCTTTTCTCCTTTCCATACAAGGTTTTCAAAGCCATCTTTCCCCAGGGTTTTAAATCCAGGGATTATTTGTAATGGGTTAAACTGCTACATAAGTTAAACGAAAACATCCTGCTAATAGCTTCACATTAGACATCTTAAGGCCATGTCAAACTCTGTAGATTCATAATGAGCCTGTATGTTCTGTAAAGTCTAATCTTCCTCCGTAACATCTACAAATGTGCACTGAGTTGTGCTATGTAACCCGATGGTTAATACAAAAAAGATCTGAATGCAGCACAGATGAAAATCAAATACACACATACACAAGAGCCATTTTGAAAGCAAATGATGCCATTTGCCTTAGAAAGGGTAGAAAATATTGTGAGGAAGTAGAAAATACCACCAAGCAGGATTTTCTTTGGTCTTCATTTTCCATTATCTTCTCATTCAGGGACAATTACCCTTTACCACACACTCTGGAGTTTTAACTACCCTGAGGAAGCAGCCTACCGAAAACATTGTGGGAAAAGGAGAAAATGCTAGTAACCTGCATTTTCTCTTTTTCCAACAATGTTTTCCCACCTGTAACAGACATACTGTTAATTTGTATCACTTTTGAATTTCCATCTAGAGATGCTGCCAATATGGAAGAGTACAAGATTTGTTGTTTGACAAAAGCATAAAGCACTAGATTGTTTAATGAAGGCTCTTTCATAAAATGTGACATGAAAATCCTTCAACTCATCAGCTGCTACACGCGACGCCAGGATCTTTTGCTGACAGTGCAGATCAAGATCAGACTGCACATAACACGCAGTCTGATCTTGGATCTACACTGTCTGATAAGGTGATATTTTCCATCCAACCACTAACTTTGAAATAACACCACAGATCTTGGATCTACACTGTTCGATAAAGTGATATTTCCTCCCCCCCCCCTCCCAACAAGTAACTTTGAACTAACAATATTTGGATCATCACTATTGACAGAACAGTTCATTTAATTTATTTAGCTGGTTAAGGGTTAACAGTAAAGACAGACTTACCCATATACAGACTTAATATCTTTTACCAGATATCTCCATAAGAATTTAAATAAGTAGGACAGACACGTAAACGTCTGCTCCAGGATTTCAACATTCTGTGAGTATATCCGCAGTAACTGAACAAGAATGTCGAAGAAAGCATGAAATTGTGGATAAAAGTCCTTCTGAAGGTCTCTTGCTAGGGCTACTACCAGACTGAAATAAAAACATTTTTACATTGACTGGTACAGCAGTACCCAGCTAATAGCCCTACATTTTCTTTTTAATATACAATACAATTTTAAACATGTCCAAAATGAAAGCATTTTTATATGACAAACTCAATGTCGCCTAGCTGTTGGGATTTGTCTTTGAGAGGGTAGAAATATAAAAGATGCTGTTTAATCTGCATTTTCTTCTTTTCTCACAATGTTTTTCAAAGCCTTTATCCTCAGGGTCCAAAGCATTTTTTCCAAAGCCTTTACTCTCAAGGTTCTAAAACATGTGCACAGCAATATGACACTTGTGCTTGATCTTCTGTAAAATTTATAGGTTGAAAAAGGGCCATAAATGTGTCAAAAATACTTTGATAATTACATGCCCTTGTTCTATTGGTTCCCCGTTTAATAGTTAACAACTTGTCAAAGTTTGAAGTAAATATCTCCCGTAATAACAGAGATATTGTAAAATGTTAAGACTTTTTGCACGACGATGTTTTCTTCCAAAACAGCCCAACTATAAACTTGAATGTATGGTGAAAGGTTGATGCCAATAAAATAATTAACTTGTAGCACTGACTTACACAATCATGCTTTTGGCAACAGGTTTAACCAGTACTATTCTTGGGCTCTTAAGTGCCTTGCATTATGATACTAGCAAACGGCCTAAACCACGGAGCCACACAGGACCCTGTCAGTTAGTAAAAAGGTTGCATATTGTTACATACTGAAATGTAAATTTTTGCAGAATTTTTAATATGCATTATCTAGTTTAAACCTTTATCAAAACAAAAAGTTTTAGGCTTGTTCACTTGGCTACCAGCATTTTTTTTTTTTTTTTTCACAATGTTTCCGAAAGTCTTCTTTTGGGTCATTAAAACTACATAATGTTTGATAAAGGGTTACAAATAAATTTCACTTATTTACATAATGCAAAGCAAAGTAAACAGAAGAATACATACTCCATCAGGGCATGTAGAGCCATACTGTCTGGTACCATCAAATGTTTCTTCAGGGCAGTAACAATGGCTTCCTATAGACCAAATAGAATATGATCATTAACCAAGTGTTTCTGCTAGCTTATGATTTTGGGGGCCATCCTTGACTACCTGTTTGGAATTTTGGGGGTCATTCAGAAACTTTGAGGGCCATAGTCTTTAACCTTTTACTTCTTTTTTTCTCCCATGTTGTACCCCTTTGTACATGTCGCATAATGCTAAAAGTTTTATATGACAGTGTGGTATTATTAACCCTTTACCACACAATGACAACTTCTAATGACTCTGAGAAAAAAGCCTTTTGAAAACATTGAAGGATAAGGAGAAAATGCTGGTTACCAGCATTTTCTCCTTTTCCCACAATGTTTTCTCTATATGAATGACAAATTTCATGTTTTGAGCTTTATTCAATTTGTTGTCTGCAAATCCTATCAATTTTGATGACTCCAAAATTTTGTTGTATGGTAAAGAGTTAAAGTTAAAAGTTGAAAACAACGACTTTGTATAAGCTGTGTCATCTGTCATCCTGATCATGCCAGCCAGTCCATGAACATGACCCAGCACGATCTTAACATGGGCATAAAGCTTAAAGTATGGATTCTATTCAGTAATATAGGTGAGACGAAAGTGATGTCAGACACTAATGTTGCATTTCAAATGGATATAGAGTAATCTGGACCCCCCTCCCCCCAGCTTTCAAAAACATTGTTGAAAAAGGAGGAAATGCTATTAACCAGTATTTTCTCCTTTTCCCACAATTTCATATTATTCAAGACAAATTCAATTAGTCTTCCAAAAATACTGTCAGTTTGGACAAGTCTAAAAATTTGCTGTGTGGTATGGACTTAAATAAACTAATTAGAAATGAGGGGAAAAAATGAATTTCCTAGCACTAGATATTACGAGGTGGTTTTAGAAAGGGATAAAAAAAACCCAACTTTACTGTCATACTTTTAATTTTTGACAAAAGTTTTCGACTGTCAATATTCAAAGTATTTGCAGACCATTAACCCTTTACCAAACATTCCCTGGTTTTAACGACCCTGAGGGAGAAGCCTTCTGAAAACATTGTGGGAAAAGGAGAAAATGCTGGTAACCAGCATTTTCTCCTTTTTCCACTATGTTTTCTACTCTTCCAAAGTCAAGTTTCAATTTATGAGTCAAGTTTATTTTGTCGTCTGCAAATGCTTTCAATATGGACAAGTCTAAAATTTTGTCGTTTGGTAAAGAGTTAATCAATGTGGTTCAAATCTTGGGGCTTGTTAGTTTTTGAAGGTAGACATTTGTTGACTGAGAGTCTGTAAATAGTATAGATGATAAAGACAAACAGAGGAAGTAGGATAAGAGTTGTACCTCATGATGCACAAGTTGTGTTATAGTCCTAACTTTCTTGGAAATTTCTTTGTGGAAATTGACTGAAATGTACAAGAAACATGATTATTGTAAACATAGATGGAATGATTGGTATATTTACCATAATCAATGGAAATACATGTAAATGTCTTTTACTTAAGTGTATTTACAATAAAGATTTACTTAAACCTTCCTTTACTACACAACATAAATAAGCAGTGCTCTGGAAAATAAAAGTTTAATGCATTCCCGTGATGCATGATGCCATGGAGGGTTTGTGTGTATAGGAGTTCAACGCCATTTTTTAGCAGCTTAGGACCTATCAGTGCACCTACGCATGTGTTTCCTGGCTTTCTCACACCAGGGTTCGTATTCACTGACTATTCCTAAGAACAGTCATAGTCTTTATATCTGATATTTTATCAATTTGAAAGTAAAACAACTTCTGATTGGCTAAACCATTTAGCCATAAATGGTTTAGCCAATCAGAAGTTGTGTTACTTTCAAATTTAGAAAATCTAGGAGAATAGGGCAAAGAATATTCTTATTAAGAATGGTTCGTGAATACAGACTCAGTACTGACACAACTTTTTTATCAAGCCACTGATTGCGTTTCTCACATGCTCCTGAGGTGAGAGGGGAAAATTCACCAGAAAGAAGGTTGACGCAGCCAGGTCAAGAACCCGCAACCACCAGGTCACAAGTCAGATACCCTAACCACTTAGCCATCTGGCCAGGCCATAATATCAAGGAAGTCATCACATAGTTATGAATCCATTCAATCCATTTTGTCTAGCAACCTACTGAAGCATTTTATTGGAATTTTTCAGTATCCTGTCCAAACACTGCAAACTTTGCTAAAGATGATTTTCACAGTATATACACTGCCAAGACTACAAGTTCCAATATAAATTTCCATTCACTATTACTGCTATTTTCTCCCTTTCCCCAAAATGTTTTCAAAAGCCAGGGTGGCTATAATATCAGACTTTTTGTTAAAGGCTAATACATGTATTTACTTACTAAAATGTTCTGTACAATTCAATTCTGAATGTTTTTCCAATGCATCCCAAAAGTAAGTGCTAACATCCTGCGGAGTGAAATAAGGGGGGGAAAAAGGTAAAATAATTAGCATTTATTTGTATGGATATGATTAACTCTCTACCACTTAACAAAATTTTAAACACGTCCAACTTGAAAGCATTTGCTGATGACAACTTGAGTTTTTGCTCCATTAACTGGATTTGTCTTTGATAGGATAGAAAGCATTGTGGGAAAAGGAGAAAATGCTGGTTACCAGCATTTTCTCCTTTCCCTACAATGCTTTCAAAAAGCCTTCTTCCAAATGTTTTTTTAAACTCTGATTGTGTGGTAAAGGGTTCCTCATTAGCTAATCAAAAGGGTCCATTTGTTGATTGTTTACCCATTACACCCTGAAACCAATTTTGCAGCAAAGGACTTTAACTGTTTACCAAACAACAAAATTTTTAGTTGGTCCCAATTTGCATTGTGACAATTTAAAGGTGGCCCAATTGATGAAATTTATCCTCAATAGGGTAGAAAACAGAGTGGAAAAAGGAGTAAATGCTAGTTACTAGCATTTTCTCCTTTCCAATTGTTTTCAAAGCCTTATTTCTCAGAGACATTAAAAGTTTGGATTGTATGGTAAAAGGTTAAACACATCCTTCAAAAAATATAAAAATACATACCTTAACGAAATAAATTAAACCTCGACCAAACAATCCAATGATTTAAAGACCCCTGTGAAGGAAAGCATTAAAAAACATCGTAGGAAAAAGATAAAATACTGGAAACCTGATATCAGCATTTTCTCCCATGGATACAATGTTTTCTAGCAATGTTTTCACATATCCCATTTCTCATTTGAGCCACATTTAATTTGTTGTCTGCCAATACTTTCAGTTTGGACCCAGCTCAGTTTTTGCCCTCTGGCAATTAGTCAAGTTTTACTGATTAAAATAAAAGTACAAAGGCACAAAGAGAGATTTATTACAATAAGCCTTTTCTCCTTCCTACTGTTCCATAATGTATCCAAAAGTGTCCTGCTCTTTGACACGATCAAGAGCACTACATACAAATACCAACACTTGGCTGCAATTGCTTTTAGAAATAGATTGATTTTCAGTGAATATTTTAAGTCAAAAAAGGGGCATAACTGTGAAAAAATATTTTGATGGTTATCTGCCTCTGTTGCTTTTGGTTACCCATTTCATAGTCAACAACTAGTCCAAGTTTGAAGTAAATATCTACAGTTCTAACACAGGTATTATAATATGTCAAGTTTTTGCACAACAACATAGACAACACAAGTGACAACAGGACTATGGCAATCCCTCAACATTTTCATTTAACTCTTTACCACACAATCCCGACTTTTAACAACCCTGAGAAAGAAGCCTTTTGAAAACATTGTGGGATAAGGAGAAAATGCTGGTAACCAGCATTTTCTCCTTTTCCCACAATGTTTTCTACCCTTCCCCAAACAAATTTCAAATTTTCAGTCACTTTTATTTTGTCGTCTGCCAATGCTTTCAATTTCGACTAGTCTAAATTTTGTCGTTTAGTTATGAGTTAAAACAGCAAAGCTAAAAATAAACTTTCTGCTTGAAGCACTGCAGTGAAGAGGCAAAACAAAGAAGATTCATGAATAAAAAAGAAAGCAATGTTTTCACACTGTATGATTGTCATAACAAAGTATAAATGAATCATGCACTGTGAAAAAGTAGTTGAATGAATCTGCATCTGCATGTGCTCACTATATTTTCTAAAATTTACGGGTAAACTGTATAATTTGAGACACATCTCATTTGTCGTCTACAAATGCTTTCGATTTGGACAAGTCTGTTAATTTGTCTTTGATTAACTCTTTACAGTACGACAAAATTAAAGACTTACTCAAATGGAAAGCCTTTATCGACAACTAATCAAATGTTACTCAAATGACGAAATTTGTATTGGAAAGACTGGAAAACATGGTGGGAAAAGGAGAAAATGCTGGTTACCAGCATTTTCTCCTTTTCCCTCAATGTTTTCAAAAGCCTCTTTTCTCAGGGTCATTAAAAGTCGGGATTGTGTGGTAAAGGGTTAAAACTTTATATGATTCCTAAAAAGGCAATAATGCAATAATCATTCAATTGGTGTAACATATAAAACAGAAGGATTACGCACACAGACCTATTTTCCTTTGTAAATACAAACCTGGTGCAAGGATAAGATATCTCGGCTGACCTGGGAAAAAGAGATTGCCTACTGATAAATATTCTACCTGGCCAACTCACGATTGTGAGCTGTTTTTCTTCTTTTACTGAATGGTTACATACATTAGGAGTATAAAGATGAATTAACTCGTTACTAAACAATAAAATTTTAGATTTGTCAAAATTAGAGCTTTTGCAGATGTGACAAAAATCGAAATTTGTCTTTGGAAGTGGAAAACATTGATGACAAAGGAGAAAATACTGGTCACCAGTATTTTGTCATTTTTCCACAATGTTTTCAAAAGCCTTCTTCTTTACTGTTGTTTAAAAACTTGGGAATGTTTGGTAAACGGCTAAACCCTCCTTTTCCAAAAGGGTCACTGAAATCTGTTTTACCTCTGGCGTATCATCATGGTGTTTTATTTGATGAATAACATCTATGTTAATACTGGCAATCCGCTCAGAGAATGTCTGGAACTGAAAGAACAAAGGAAAGACAATGTTAAAAAACTTCTATACAGTTTGCTGATAATAGTGATTAACGATGGTTTGATACCTTTTGTTTTAGGCACCTGACACCTTCTGACTACTAAAGTCATTTACTGGAAGTCTGCTAAAACAAATTTCCAACAGAAACTTTAAGACTACCATTGTACAATAACGGAAATCAACATGTACATGTATTGAGGTCTACCACATACATTTCGTTTACAAAAAAAGTGCCATACCATGGTATGTGACATGGTTAATTGCATCTGCAAAAAGTATCGACCAGGTCAGCCTGGAAAATCTGAGCAGGCTGACCTGTGTCCAAATTTTTTGCTTAAAATTGGTAAACTTTCTGCAAGTCTACTTAGTCTTGGGTCTATTCTACCTATGGATTCTGACAGTTGTTAGACAAAATGGATTTTGCAGATTCACATAACTATGTGATAACTTGCTTGGTATGATGTATCATGGATATGCACTAAACTCACTTTTGCCAGGGCATGGCCCATACGTAATACACTCAGTTCCTATGTATTGAGAAAAACGAAAACAATCCAAAATGGGTGGGAATCCAGTAACAGGCAGCAGACAGAAAACATCATGTTATTTTAGACTGAGAGTACAGAGCCAAGACAGAAGGGTAAGAGTTAAAGACACTTTACTGGTGTCAGAAGCAGTTGTAAGGATCAAAGGGTCCTAATAACCTAGAATGTGGGGTAGCTCCCAAAACAACTGGAGGAGAAAGAGTGTAGTAATAATCGGTAGCTTGGGTGTCCAGCTGTTCAGGTAGCTCAGTGGTTAGAGTGCTTCTGACACCATTAGAGGAAATGAACAGGGGAAAAAATGTGGTCAGTACAGGATTCTTTTTCCTACATAGGACCCCTTTGAAGAAATATATGCAAAATATGACTACAGAAAAGCAACTCAAAGCCTTGATAAGTTTAATTCATAGTACTTTAATGTGTAAAATAATTATTTATTCTAACAGCACATAGCACTGTACATTCAGTAAGACCGATAAATAGTGTATCAGGAACAAGCCCAAGATAAGCCCAGGGACCAACAAGTGAATAAGCACAGGGACTAACAAACCCAGGGACTAATACAGGTAACTGTCCCCAAAGGCGATGTTGCTTTTTGACTGGTCGCCTCTGGGTACTGTAGAGAGACGATCAAGACAAAAACAGTTGAAAGCTCCGCACATATTTTGTGCGCAAGTTTTAACTCTCATAATTTCACAAATAGAGCACAAAACTAGGATTTAAACATACCTGTTGCTTGTGTTTTCAATAATCCTTCATTTGAAATACATTTATATTTTCAACTTAAATGCTGAACATAAGGAAAAACAGTTCATTTCATCTGTTACTGGAGTAATTTACGTTCCCAAAAACACACAAAATGGCCGCCACTCACGATAGATTTCTTAAGTTGTTTTCCGAGATTTACATGTTATAAACAACTTCTACTTCCATAGTTGGTATAGCGCTCTATCTTTGCTACTACAAAATTTACAATGGACTTGAGATGGTACAGTGCACTATAAACGTCCAAATATGAAAAAAATCACAGTAGCGTCTCATTGTTGAGACTAGCCCAGGGACGAACTGGTTTTGGGACGACCAGCCCCGGAGCCTCTTTCAGTACAGGGCTATTTCAGGAATTTTGAAATTCCATGTCTGAATCTTAGAATATTTTTAAAGTCGGTAAGTTCTTGTTATGACTCTAAGAAAAACATGTCTGATCCATTCTATAGATTTACTAATTATGAAATCAAAACAACAAAACAAAAGGAAGTGACGTCACAGAAAATGCACGTAACGTAACGTTATTTACGTTGCGTAAATGAACGTGATTATTGGCGGCACATTTGAAGATTTAACATCTCTCCATTTCTTATTAAAAAAAAAAAAACATGGATCCGGATAATAATAATAAATAAATAAATAATAGATAAATAAATAAAAGAGCTTAATCAGTAATCATTTTGAAAGTGAAAACTTCTGTCAAAAATGGACAAAATTTTACATTATTTCTCATGCACAATAATTAGAACAGTATAGTGTCTATTTTGCATTTGATTAAAATACTGATACGCATGGAAATAATTCCTATCACTGAATTGTTCAGGATTATATTATACTCTCATCTTTGATCAGGTTAGTAAGTCCTAATTTATCTATTCTCTATATCTAGCTGGTAGCCATCTGTTCTATTGAGGCATCTGTCGTCTAATCTGGACCCTACTTTCTGTGTTTTGTTCCTTTGGTGTTTTGCTTATATCTCTAGTAGTTGTGGGTGCATCACGAGTTCTCAATTTACTCAGTAATTTTTCCCGCCAATTTTCAGGGTGTTTTTCTATTATAAAGTTCTTGGTTAATTTGAAATTTGTGGCATCTCAGTATACTTTTTTACCATCGCTGGCACGCTTAGCAGCTATACTTGATCCATCAACCCTGATGACGGTATACGGCTCACTTTCGTATCCAGTAGACCACTTATTTTTCTTCAGTTGTAGCAATACTATGTCGCCTTGCTTTATATTATGCCATATGTCCTTCTGCCGATGGCCATTTTCACTCCATTTACGTTTATAATTCTGGTGGTTTGCAGTAATTTGGCTTTCCATTTCAGGTATGTTAATGTTTCTTGATGTGTGGTCAAACTTTGTTTGAATATCCCGTCTCATCAGCTCACTGTAGGGACTGACGCCTGTTGCTGGATGTGGCGTTGATCTGTAACTGTAACCCATTAACTCTTTACCACATAATCCCGAGTTTTAACGACCCTGACAAAAAGGCTTTTGAAAACATCGAGGGAACAGGAGAAAATGCTGGTATAAACCAGCATTTTCTCCTTTTCCCACAGTGTTTTCAACTCGTCCCAAAACAAATGCCAATTTGTGATTCACTTTAATTTTGTCGTCTACAAATGTTTTCAATTTGGACCAGTCTAAAATTTTGTCGTTTGGTAAAGAGTTAACATGTATATTGCACCCTGACTCTCTCTTCCTTGACTGTGGGCTATCTGCTCAGTTCTTATTTCTAAGAACCAAGAATCGTACCTCTGTACCCAAATGTATGGCGTATTTACTCAGATACAGCTTACATCAATCGAACAAAGAGCATATCTGTGTGTCAGACAACAAAAGTGTGGTCAACTTGCCCACGTGAAACGCGAATTCACATGACATTTCAGAATTATCCTTACCCTGAACGTGTTTTCCGATTTATGCCGCGATGATTTTCCCATTTTAAAACAATGCTCTGTTAAAATGGAATCTGTTATAAATCAGAGCATCAAGCACGTCGGAAATTTCAACCAGAAGTCGACACGCAGTCCCTTGTACAGTTTTGGTTTGGTCTCGTTTCTATCCATTGAAATGAGGGAAGTCAAACTACCACTTGACTGGTATTATTTTTACTACAAGCAAGCTTTGCTATGCGACTGTAATGCAGGGTACCACTACAGCGGTATTACAACATCCCACAGTCAAAACCATCCCACTCTTTGGTTAAAACGTCCCCAACTTGATTCCGAAACAGTCAAAACGTCCCACTTAAACGTCCCCGTTTCAAAATTGTTAGTTTGATCTTTTTTTATTATTATTTTACAGATCGTTCACAGTCAATGTTTTATATTTTGGTGTTGTCATTTATAGTGATCTAGATCTAGGTCATTCATATTTTAACCCATATTCTGATGAACTTATATTTTTCAGCAGAACGACATTAATTATCGATAAGTAAACTTTTCGCTATGTATGAGCCATACTTTGTGAAAAGGGGGCTTAATGCGTCTGCAAAAAGTGTCGACTCAAGTCAGCCTGCGCAGGCTGACATGGGTCGATGTTGATAGAATGGATTTTATGGATACATAGTTATGTGATGACCTGCTTTGTATACTGCATCAAGAAGATGTATGTAACCCCCTTTTGCCAGAGTGTGGCTCATATGACTTAAATGATTTTCACCTGTACCTCACTTTCGGTAATGCCATCCACCGCATCCGCTCGTGATTGCATGAGATCGGTCTGTTATGTATCATACATGTACGTGATACATGTCCACATGTTGTTCAGATATTTTCTTTCTAAAGAGTTTTAGATTAAAATATGACTGTAATACTGGTGTGCTGGTGTAATGAAGTGACTGTTTTCTGTGGGTTACTGAGGATTTTGAGTACACAGAATGTCATATGACAGCACTCATGATAAACTGTAAAAAAAAAAACTGCTAAATGACGAGGCTTAATGACATGGGATCAAATCTCCCAAATATTTTGAAGTGGATCCATGGAAAAATTCTTTATCTTGAGGGTAATGGTGAAACATGGTGGGAAAAGGACCAGAATAGCAGAATAAAAACAGAACAAAAGTTACTGGTAAAAATGTAAATTATATATAGTCAAACACAGAAGAAGTATACAATAAAGCAAGGTCTATCTCTCTCACTTCCCCTCTTCATTTGCCACAATATTTTCACCTGTCATGATCATTTGCATTCATGTCTGAACTCATGAAGATTATCCATAATTTTAACCCTGAGAAAGCCGAATAAACGAAGCAGCCACTTTCATTGAAACAAAATCCTAATTTTAGCGATTTCAAGGTCGTCCTTGTTAAGAATGTCTTGGAAAAGTGGGCAGAGTAGACTATATAGAAGATTTTAACAGGACACGTGAATTTGGCTCTATAAACACAGTGCAACGAAAGCGTGGTAAAATCTACGCTATTCTATGTAGAAGTGACGTCATTCTGTACAAAGTAAGTAAGTTATTCAATGGAATATAATCTGCACCCGCGTTTTTACTTTTAAGTATGAACTTGTTTTCCTTTGATTAAGAGTTGGTCATGTTAGAATCGAAATAATCTTTCTATCGTGGTTTTCGTTCAATAAACCACGTTGTGAGTTATGAGTCGCAACGAATAAACCACTCGGGCTATCGCCCTAGTGGATTATTTATTGTGCCTCATAACACACAACTGTGGTTTATTGAACGATAAACCACGATAGAAAGAAGATTCTTTCTCAATCAGACACCAGTTTTGTGCAGTCTATGAATCTTGATATGTACTGCCCTCAAAGGCAACAAAAGTAGCGAAAGGTACTCTGAGGGTTAAGGGACGGATATGAAGTCTGCCAGATAATTTGTTTCCGGAAAAAAATATTAAGCGTTTTAATATTTTGGTTCAAATTTAGGGTATTCTGGGAAAGTATGGGGTGCATCTAAGTTAGAAGTGATTGAACAAGTACAGTTAACTTCTGTAAAAGATTGTTAGGTGTTGAGACGACCACAGTCTCTTTAGCTGTTTACTGAACGTGTCAAGGAGAGGATGTAAAACTGATGCACGAATGCAAAAATGCTTGAATACGCCGGATTTGGAAATGTATGGAATAATCCGGGTAGCCTCAAAAATGCAGAAAAATTTAATCTAATTTTCCAACAACGACTTTTTACATCTAGACTTAGATATGTATAAACAGTCTCGGTATGATAGCATTAAAAGATCACAAATTTTCGCAACTTTCAAGTTCTTCAAAACAGAATTTGTCGGGGAAAAATATTTGGATATCTTACCAAAGGTATAGAGTATGCTTATTTCCAAATTAAGACTATCCTTTCATCCATTAAGAATTTAAACAGGCAGATATGGAAATATCAAATTTGGAATCAAAACTTCATCAAATATGAATCATGACCACTTACTTTTTATTTGCGGAAAGTATTCACACCTTAGAGAAACTTTCATTGAAGATTGTATAACAAGACGAAATACATGTGTGCTTAAATTTGTATAGTTCTCTAAGCAGTAAAACTCCTATAGATTTAGCCAAATATATTCAATATACTTTAGAAATTAGAAAAGTTGCAAACAGTCGATGACTAGCTTTTAACTGTTTGGCTGCCAACTAAATAAATTTGATTGTTTTGGAAGGCTTAAAAGATTTTTCCACGTCATTTACTATGATTTTGGCTGGCTGTTTATCATCTAGTTGTGGGCGGCGTTGATCTGGGATAAGACTGTACGGATTGTGCAGTCTGATCTTGTTCGATGCGGGTCGCTATGGGTTTTGTACTCGCAAAAGGTATGTTACTCGCCATTGGCAGGCAGTCAAACAGTTGACGTCCGAGTTTATGTCCGGTATGTCATTACTGGTATAATTATTACCTTTTTGACCGGTGTCACTTATCTAAGTCTCTTCAAAAAAGTTGCCGAGCACCGGTAGCTCAGTCGGTAGCGTGCAGGACTTGAGAACAGGGAGCCGTGGGTTCGATCCCAGGCTACGACCCCTGGCTCGGCAAATTTCTTTCCGAGGATCGATGATAGTCACTGCGACAGAATTCATTACTCTCCCACCGCTGACCATTGTTTTGACGATGATGATGTGGGAAAGCAGCCAGTGGCTTGGAAAGAAGATTTTGCAGAGTACTGGTAAAAGAGATTCCAGGAAAGCATGGATAGGTGCACTGGCCGCCGCGATATAACTGAAATAATGTTGAAAACGGCGTTAAACACCACACAAAAATAATCAATCAATCAATCAACCAATCAACCAATCAATCAAAAAAGTTAACCTTCCAGCAGTAACATGTTCAGAATTGAATTGTATATTACTACACTGTCATGTATTTCATGTATTTCAATAGAGATGTATATTGCAATTATTATGTATGATTAGAAGCCGTATTTACACGCATTGTATGTCCATTTAACACTGAGAGCGTTAACAATAGGTTATTTCTAGGTGCCCCTTTTACAAAAAAAAAATCTCTGTAGATAACTCTTGAGGGATGGTTTAAAGACTGAGAGCCTTAATTGTGCGTTGAAATAATAAAAAAGCATCTGGACCCTTTATAAAGAAGAGTTTATTCTGCGGGTTAACATTTCTTTCGCAGCCCCGTAAGACCATAAATTATGCATTGTATCACATCAATTTACCATGTTTTTCCTCTACAAGAAACCGTATAAACGGCAAATACGTTCAAAATGCTTACTCGTAATACTCAGAGAAATAAATCTTGTTCCACGGTTTCTAAACATAAGTTTAATAGTGTAACACATGGAAAGAATACTTGGATGTTATCATCCAACAACAGAACAACAACTGAAACTGTATGCCTGCTCCCACCATATTTATCGCAATGATAATGCTGATAATGATAATTATATATAGCAATGCTACTAAAATAATGACAGGAGTCGCTCTATACCAAACGAAATTACACACTGGTTAAAATTCAAAACTACGTATATGAGTCACGCTCTGAAAAAAAAGGGGTTGGGGTGTTACGCATCTCCGTGATACGTGATACTAGGCAAGTCATCACATAACCATGGATCCATAATAGCAACTTCTTTAAACAACCGACTAAATAATGAGGTAGACTGGTCCTTTGACAGACAGAAAATTGACCAATAGCGAAAGGTTTCGGCCCAGGTCAGCCTGCGCGGACTGCGCAGGCTGACCTGGGTCGATACTTTTCGCTGATGCACTAAGCCGCCTTTTCACAGAGCATGGCTCATATACGGATGACGAATTAAAGTATAACAAAAAAGATTGGCATTGTCTCTAACAGGGTAGAATTCGAATCCCCAGCTCGACCAATTTTATTCCGAAGATTGATGATAGTCATTGCGACAAGATTTATTCCTCTCTTACCGCTTATCATTGTTTCAACGATGGTTATGTGGGAAACCAGCCAGTGGCTTTGGAAGAATGTTTGCGTAATTTGCGTAGCATTGGTAAAAAGAAACTCAAGGAAAGCACGATTAGGCTTGCACTGGCCGCCGCGATCTACCTTAAATAATGTTGAAAAGGCGTTAAACGCCATAAAAATGATAAATCTAATAGAGTAGAAACCATTGTGGAAAAAGGAGTATTTTCTATTTTTCCCACAATGTTCTAAAGAGCCTTTTTCTGCAGGGTTGTTAAAACATAGTATTGGTGGGTGTTAGAGTTAATCATTTTATTGATAATAAAAGAAATAATATTTTATCCTGTCACTTCCGGGTTTACCTGATGGATAACAGGGTGCCGTATATTTTTTTTGTTATCCGTCAGTTGGTCACATGACCGCTAAGTGCGCACCTGCTGACTGGGACTATTTTCAACCAAGCGTCTTACTGCCGTAATGAATTAATCAATCGCTAGCGAATACTTTTGCTCGTTTAATTAATAGTCTGTTATGTTAAAACATATTGTCTTCTTCGCTACAATATTTTTCTGCGGATATACGTCACGTTTGATAATTATGACGTAGCCAATATCATTCTTGACGTCATTATTGCAGGTGCATATCCAGAGGGTTTTGTAAACACGGTTCTTCATTTTTTAAAGTTTCTCATAGATCTGAGAGAAAGATGTCAATATGTGCCTTATTTCGAGCGAAATGTTCAATTTAGTCGGATTTTGGATTGTAATTGAGAAAATGGATAAATAAAATAGACGGTTGGTGTCTTGGATTGGGAAAGTCGATCAGGCTCGGCTCCGGGAATTTATAAAAGGTACGGTCTTTATCAATGTTTTTTTTTTTTCGTTTGTTTGTTTTGTTGTGTTCCGTTACGGTGAGTGACAGGATAAATAGAATAGATGGTTGGTGTCTTGGATGGGTTTAGTTTATCGGGCTCGGCTCCGAAATTTATCCGGTTCGCCTTCGGCTCACCAGATAAATTCCTCCGCCTTGCCCGATAAACTTAACCCTTCCAAGACACCAACCATCTATTCTCTATGTATAAGATAGTTAAATGATATAGTAAAAATGGGACAATCATCTGAAATGAACCTTCATCCTACCAAACTTGTGTTGGTAACTAGAATCTATCACTAATAAATTTTTCTATAAATTTATTGCATTTGATGAACATTATATGATACATTCTATAGTGGAAGTCACGAATAGCAAAGCTGAATGTAGATCAAGATCAGACTGTACATCTGGAATTTAGCCATATCCTGTCCAAACACGTACTATTAACCGAAATCTATCGCTAAAATATTTTCTTTGACTTTGTTGCGTTTGATGAAGGTTATGTGGCAGAGGTCATTAACTCTTTACCAAACAATCCCGAGTTTTAACAACCCTATGAAGAAGACTTTTGAAAACATTGTCGGAAAAAGAGAAAGGCTTGTAAAAATTATTTTCTCCTTTTCACAAAATATTTTCTACCTTTCCCAAAAGAAATTTCATTGCCTGTGTTAAAACTAAATATTTGTCATCTGCAAATACTTTCGATTTGGACAAGTCTAAAATTTTGTTATTTGGTAAACAGTTAACTCTAGTCTATTTCTGCCAGTAACTAAATTTAATAATAAAACACACACACACACAGTCATCTTCAACATAACATAAATTTCTAAAGTACATGTATAAAAAATTGTGTAAATTCACAACGTTATAAGCTTTTCTATCAATTAAAACTTTCAATTTATCTTAAAAGTATTAACCATTCCGCGTGTATAGGATTCAGTCTCTGACAGAATAAACTAGCAAAGACTATGTTCTCAGTTTTCGTAGATCTTTTCATCAACAAAGTGTGGGGTTTCATGAAAATGACATAAAAACCAATCACTACCAGGAACATATAGGCCGTCGTCTTTCAAAACGCTCAATTTTGGACATTTCAAATAATAGTCAACACTCGCTCCTAGCCGCAGCACACCACTTATATCATTTAGAGTTTTTTGTGTGTAAAGTCGGATTTCCTTGCGCTCTTCTTTTACTGGGTCATCTACAATTTGCTGTGATTCGCCGGCATCAATCCAAGTGTACAGCATATTGTGATTGGTATTAAAATAGACCACAAATCTCCATTGGCCCATATAGAACTCACAGCCATACTTATGCAAGGTGTGTGGGACCAGATGCCAGCCTTGTAGAGAACGGTACAAGAACATATGAAACAGTGCCAGCGGGAAGAAGCGCTCGGGAAAGCTGAATCCAAACTTCGGGGTATTAATATCACGCGGTTCTTTCACTGGTAAGTTATCCGTGATGAGAAAATCCTACAAACGAAACAAGTAGTTGGTAGTTTTATAATGATGATATGGCTAAATAAGAAGGTGGATTTCTATCTCTGATATGCAGTTAATGAGAATATTTCAATTCTAAAAATCACAATAGAAGTGGACGTAGCAACATTTTGAAAATATATCTACAACGAGCTTAGATGTTTAACAGAAGAATCTTAAATATGGCCTGCAACACACGAAAAGGGGCATTCGGACATTTGCGTAAAGTGTCGTCTCGGATCAGCCTGCGCAGTCCGCGCAGGCTAATCCGAGACGACGCTTTACAACTACATTAGAATTTTTCCTACAGTAGACCTACGTGAAACAGAACATTACATAAAAACGGAAAGTGTCGTTTCGGATTAGCCTGCGAGGACTGCGCAGGCTGATCCGAGACGATACTTTACGCAAATGTCCGAATGCCCCGTTTCGCGTGTTGCAGGCCATATAATAATAATAATAATAATAATAATAACATTGCAATAAGGAACTGTTTATCGTTTCCAAAAATGTGTTTAACCCTTATCCTGCGGAATACGTTAAATGATACCTTCAGGTCGATAGTGCAAACTCACATGTTTCTGTTTCAAAGTTAATTGTAGAACGAAGATCAGACTGCACTTTCTGTGCAGTCTGATCTTGACCTACACTGATCGCAAAAGGTCCTAGAGTCGCGTTAAGTTGGCTAAGAGTTAAAGTGTTAAAGAAACATATGTACTTAATATAAGCACATATACTCTGCATTGCTCACTTTCACATGTGTGGCCATCTCAACAGGCGGAGAGATCTTAACAGAGGTATCAGTTTTTACTTCCTTTTCAATTTATTACTAGCTAACTAGAACGTGTATAATTCTTGTCGGGCTTTAAGTTCATTTTTTAATTCCTACTCAACTAGTTCCCTGTACATGCATAATATTCTGAAAACGGAGATATCGATGTTTTTACCAAATCTTTTGAACTGCAATACTCTGGTTTGTTTCTACTCCTTTTCATGTCCTCAGGCAACCTGACAAATATACTACTCAAAATTTGCTAGGGATCACTATGTTTCCCTCAATCCCCTTCAATTTCAGAAAATCTGTTTTGATATAAGAAGTAGTCGATATATTTTAAATACGCTGTACTTTGGATACTTGAATATTTCAATATAACTCTGATAAAACGATTGTCTGAGGTAAAGCATGTTTTTTTTTTTCTTTTTAATGCGAAACTGAAATGTGATATTTTTTCGAGATATCGAAATGATCCATATCAAAGTGTGAGTAGTATACATCATTTTCTAACTTTTCATTACATAAATATGCTTTCAACTTTGATTGTAGTTTACACGAAACCTTACAAAAAATGGCTGTCTTTTAAGATCTTTTTAATGAAAGTTATGGAGAAAGAAACAAGTAAGGTGTATTTCGACCAAAAAAAAAAATCGATACATTTTTCTGTCTCAACGACACAGTCCTGCTGATACAGCAAAAGCAACCATTGCTACACCAAGTAAAGAAAAATCTTACGTTTATTGTTGCCCCAACATTTAAACTGTTCGGATCTGGTACAGGAAGGAGCATGCCTAGTGTTTGTAACACAGACCGCCGTATAGATTCTGTATCAGCACGAATGGAGGTTTCTGAAATGGAAGTATAAAAATGAAATTCAGTATCGAAAAGCAGATCGGCAATTAATTAAAATGCTGCTATTTGGCGCCGTTTTCAACGATATACAGTTATATCGCGGCGGCCAGTGCGCCCATCCATGCTTTCCTGTTTTTTGCACAATATTGTTCTTAAGCCACTAGCTACTTTTCTTCATAATCATCGTCAAAATAACTATCAGCGGTGAAGGAGGAATGAATCCTGTGGTAATGACCATCGTCAATCCTCTGAAAGAAATTGGCTGAGCTCGGGGCTCGAAGTAGGGACCCCACTTTCAAGCCCTGTATACTACCGACTGTGCTACCGGGGCTGGCTAGAAAATGTTGGTAAGCAGCATTTTCTCTTTTCCCACAATGTTTTTAAAGGGTTTCTCCCTCAGGATCGTTAAAGCTCGGGATAATGTGGAAAAGGGTGAAAGGTATGGGAACTACAGGCCATAACTATAACCGTATTTACAACCCAATTCCTGTTCTAAATTAAAGTATGAGCTATTTGATTGGTCTACACTTGCAGTCTTGGTTCATCTTTGATAGCCTTGCAATTTAGAATCGGAATGATATATGTAGTTAGGACTGGGTTCCAACAATTCTTGAGAACATTCTTAATTTCATTCAAAAGAATTTTCTAAATTTGAAAGTAACACAACTTCTGATTGGCTTAACTAAATGGTATAGCCAAACAGAAACTGAGTTACTTTCTGAATCTATGATTACACTGCGAATAAAACAATGAATCATTGGTGAATACGGAAAAAGGTTCTTGATATGAATGCACGCGTTTCGTTTATATACAGCACTTTTTAATCTGGCATTTTTTGCGCTGACACTTCTCATTATTTGTGGAATATAAGAAACAAATTATAAGAACTGCTTAATGGAATACTGAATGATAAAAAAATACATGGTCTTTAACGTAAGTACAGGGAAATGACAGCCCGCAAAATCACAAACTCTACCTGTTACTCCCGTTTGGCCAAATCTGTCTTTAAGCCTTTTGTATTCATCAATCAAAGCATCTGGATGCAGTATAACATAATTCTTGAGCTCTTCGCTTCTGCAACGATACAGAAATTGTCTTAATGCCGTAAGCGAAAATATTCAACGGCTGTGCTGGCGTTTTAAATCAAATGAAGAATTCCGCCACATAGAGAAGATTTGGAGGCACTTCCATTAAAGGTTAGCATCTTTGGAAAACAGTGTTACTGCCCCCTTTTTTTGTTAAGAGAGAAACCAAAGAGACAAGAAGATTGAAACCCCTCGATTTTTTTTGAAAATTCGACTTCTTTAACCGTGCAGTGCGTAGCCTACCTCTACTTGCCCAAAGATTACTAGTAATAGGAATTTTAAACACAATACAGCCCCTTTTGAGAAAATTTTGTCTGCTGTCTGAATATAAACATCACTGAGAGTGCGGACAACAAAACGTAGTTGATGGTATCACGCCGGTAACTTTTCAATGGAGTGAATCTCTCTTGCTTTTCTTCTGAAACAGAGGGAGTTTTGTAGTAAATCCTCTGACATTTATATCCACTGGCTTTTACAAAAATAAAGAGACAGTAGAAATATGAGCAGTGGTCTTTGATTTGCTTTTTCTCCACAACTACCTTCGGAAAGTCAGAGTAAAAAGAGGCTGTGGACCGTGAGTAGATTAGAAAATGGGGATCCTAACGATTTTTTATTGTATGTATGAAAAAATCTATTTCCTCATAATTCTAAAGAAAATAAATTTCATTATCCCACTAACCAACGCATTGATTAACAACGATGCTCACTAACCAACGCATCAACTAATATATATCATAGCCCCCATATGTGTCAACGCAAGATAAGTCTATGCATGAGGGACTAACCTAATTACTATATCCATTTTACATAAATTCAAAAATAAATTAATGGAATATTTATTTTTAAATTAGCATTTCTCCAACTTTAACCATTACATTATCATAAAAATTTCTTTTACAAAGATCATAATACTCCTCACTATAGTTCTTATAATTCATTAGGGTTTTTTCTATATATTCTTCTACCCTTAAAACTCTAGAATTATCAATTACATTATCAGATTCATATAGTTCTCGAAGCTCTTGTTGATTAGTTATAAAAATATTAATTGTATCATCATGTGTTTCAGAAAGCTTTCTATCTTTTAATTCTTTAATTACTAATTTAGCCATATCTTTTATATCACTATTTTCTAATTTTTGGTTTTGAGAATTTACCACTTTTTCGAGTGTAGTATTGAGATTATTAATCTTTTCTTTTATTACCGTCAAATCCCTAATATGGTCTTCTAGCTGATGCAATAAATATAATGATTTTGCTTGATAGTATAAATATAATGCTTTTGATTTTGTTATATTTTCACTCATTTTATATTAACAAAATTATTTTTTTAATTAACAATAGGAATGTTAGGAATGAGGGACTAACTTAATTACTATAATCATTTTACATAAATTCAAAAAATAAATTAATGGATAAAATTTTTTTTGAATTTTTTTAAATTTTAAGCTATAAAATAATTCAAGATGGAAGCATTAAAGGAGTTCTTAAAAGAGTTAAACTTAGATAAGGAGGTTAAACTTATGAGAGCAGTAGATGGAATGGAGGAAAGTTTACTTAATAAGGATATTGTTATAAATGAATTTAAAAATTTAGTTTCAGATAATGAACTATTAGCTAAATTTGCGATACTCTTAGCTAACTGTGTGAATAGTATTTTAAATTCTATAGACCCTATACTTATCTATAATAGAAGTTATAACTATAATTTTTGGAAACAATTTAATCAATTTAAAAACTTAAATAAGAAAGTTTTACGTGAAACGTGGACTGTAAGACTAGGTCTTAAATTAGATAAAAAATTAAATAGAAATCGTATGATATATATTTGCGTAAAGCACATCTTTAAAGAATTTAATGATGAGAATTTTAATAGAATATCTTCAAATGCATTAGGAAAGATAAGAAGAATACCTATAAACAGGGGTGTTTAGTTTAAACATATTAAAAAAGACTGAAATATAATTTAATCAGTAAAAATTAAATTATATTTCATAATGCTCCCAAGCTAAAGTATTAATATTATTTTATAATGCCACCAAGCTAAAGTATCAATCTTGTCTTTCAAAACAAACCTTTTATCATCACTTGACCCTAACGCTTTTTTATTTAACTTTTCAGTATATATATTATGCCCTCTACTTCTTAAAACACTCATTTCTCTATACTGGTCCTTTTCTGTAAACAAACACTCTTTGAAATTATTAATGGTTATCTCTTTCTTAACAACTGATTGTTTAACACCTTTACATCTTTTATCTTCTATATCATCTAAAGTTTTATAAGCATACATTTTTGCTCCAAGGCCAACAAACTCAGTCATAATTTCACCACCTAACTCATCTTTGAACATTCCAACTACTCTAGCATTACAATCATTTTTTAAAAAATGGTCTTTTGGATAATTGCTTGTATCGAACATTTCAACCACATCTTTTTCAATATCCTTATATAAATCCTCAGTTTCTATTTCGAGAATAAAACTATCTGTATCAGTATAACACATTCTAACCTTTTCACCATACTTAGGTTTAAAGTAATTATAATAAGTTTTTTGCATATATGTTTTACTAATATCTAAGATGCTTAATCCTGAGTAAATAGGTTTATCATATTCCAACTTAGTGTTTTTCATGTGTACCGCTGTTAGGTTTTCATCGAATATTGTTGAGTGGCTATAGTTTGGTTTTGCTACTAATTTTTTACAACGCTCTTCACTAGAAACCAGTTCTACCGTTACTCTGTTTCTCAGGTTTTCCATAGTTTTACCAAAAACTGAGTTATTCATTAATTTAAAAAAATCTTTTTCGAAATTATTTTTAGCCGCTTTTCTTAGTTCAATGTTTGTATCAATATATGATTTAAGCCATGGGCTTTCCTCAAACTTAATTCCTCGATGTATTTTAGTAATTTTTAAACCTAATTCAATACATGTTCTTAAAGCTTCATGATGAATAATGTAATTTTCTTTATTACCTAAATTTGGAATAAGTTTTTCTACCTTTTCAATCTTTAAACGTTCAGGCGCTAAGGGAAAGTCATTATGTAAATCATGTAATTCTTTAGGATATTCTAAATCTACTTCTAATATACATGGTATTTTTAGCCAAATTTCTAATTCTTTATTTGTCATCCATTTAAAACCATGAGTAGGAAGTGGTTTACTCATTGCCCAAGGATAAAGACTATTTGCATCTATATATAATAAATATTTTGTTGGTTTACTAGAATCATATAATTTAGCCATATACTTATTATTTGCTTTTGCATATCTTTTACTACACATACTAACACCTCCTCTGATACCCTTTTCAACCATTAAAAGCATATCAGGATCAGATAAAAGTTCTAAGTTCACTTTCGTTATTTTTAATGCTGCATCCCAAGCTAAACCAGGAGCTGTATAATACCAACTAGGGTCTAAATTATAGTTTTCACGACAAACATCTCTAAAGTTCTCAAAAACATCCGCTAAAAGCAATACATCTATTTTATTGTAAAGTTCTAAGTAATCCTTCAACGTTTTCATGTTAAAAGTTTCCCAAACCTTTTGTGCATGAGCATAATCTTCGTCACTAATTCCTTCTTTGTTTAAACTAGAGTAAAATGCTTCTTTAGGTGGTAATTCTTTATCTTTAAGTTTATCAAATGAATCTAAGTACTCATAAGGGAAAACTCCTTTTCTCCTAACCAAAGATAACTCATTAGCATTAAAATATCTCGATAAAATTTTTAATTGGCTTTCTTCTAAGTTACTCGAAAGCTTATCTAAACTAGAACTCATAAACTTAAAACTATCAAGAAATCTAATTTTATGTGGTATATTTTTCCCAACATAAATACCTTTACTAAAACTAATATATTTTTCTTCATTATTTGGAATACAATCAATCTTCCCTTCAGATTTGCCAAGACATTTAATAAAAAGATGAGCGTCATATCCACTAAGATTATGAAGGTATACCGGAGTAAAGTTAGGATTTTTAGCCTTTAGGTTACATTCCTTGTGTGCGGCACCTCTATATTTACCCGTAAAATGACAATGGTCTCTTACTCTGTAATTAGCATGATTGAACTCCCCACCACAAATCCAACAATGTGTTTCTTTCTGGTACTTTGCTTTCTCTGATTCTGTTATTTCAATAGGTTTTGGTTTTTGGTAATATTCTTGTTGAATTTCTTGTATATCAGCTCTCAACCAGTTTATAAAAACTTCATCAGCATTTTCTCCAACATAACTTCTTTTTATAGGAGTACACACAACATCATCAAAACATTTTATAATATAAACAAAACTACAAGGTATATGCTTTTGATATTGCATAGTATAACTTTTTTTTGGGTTTGGTTGGCATGTGTGTATTGGTTCCAAAACACTTTCAAAATCAGCGTATACAACAAAAGGAACCTCAAGTTTTCTATAATGGTTTTTAAAAGCTAACCAGGTATCTGGTTCTGGCATCTCTAAAGTAATAGGTTCATGTTCATTACAATATTGTTTGTGTTTTTCCAAAAGTTCTTTACTACCAAAATGATTCAAACAACGTGTACAAATTTCCATATTTTTACAGTTATGACTATTAGTTATTTGGCTTCTTACTAATTTAATTAAGTTTTTTATGAGAGCGTAGTGCATGTTTTCCTCATTTTTAATTAAAAGAAGGTTAACATGTTTACTTTTTTCACATTTTGTAAGCCTACGCGGATAAATGAATTTTTTGTTCTCCTCATAACTATATACGTTTACACTAATTTCAGGATTTTGTGTTTCAAACTTACTGATATCCTTAACCGAAACAGGGTAGTCGATTCCCTCCATATTTAAACTACCTTCTTTTTCTTTCAAAGCTTTATCTACTCTTTCTGAATCTCTTTCTTTTGGATTAAGCTTTCTTAAAGTACACCATAAAAAGCATTTATTATCATTTTCATTTTTCATATTAATAATTGCTTTTTTGTTAGCAATCCATTTTGGTAAAGGTATCCAACTATTAGCTCTTAAAGGAACATAAGCAGCTGTATGTATTTCTAGTTTTACGATACTCCCAAAAGTCCAACCACTACCTTCTCTTTGGAAATTAGCTAAATTTTCTAAAACTTCATCTATCATTGTATTCAATAAATCCTCTATTTCTTCCATGTTTAAATTTAAATGTTGACTACTATGAAAAGCACGTTCCACGGGGCCTTGATCAATATCTGTCATTAACCACATTTTACACCTAAGTACAAGTTTTACCTTTGTTCGTAAATTATTTCGAAGAGTATTTATAATAGGCGTCCACGTTTCTGCGAAAAATCTTTGCGGGTTATAATTTTCTCTACCATCTATAACATATTGATTAATATACTCTCTAAATGCTGAGCGCTCTATTCTAACCTCAAACGGTTGTCTTGGTGGATAATTCTCTCTAACATTCTGAACAATTTCATTAAAAACTTGTGGTAATTGGTTTTCTTCCACATTACCAGTTAACCAATTAGTAAAATTATTGATTCTACGTTGGATTGATTGAGGTATAACATTCGTTACGACCCTCCCAACATTTGATGCAGCTCTTCTAGCTATATTAGAAATTCTATTAAGCCACGGCATTTTATAAAAGTAAATATAATTTTCTTAATATATTATCAAAAATTTTATTGAATTATATATATATTAATCTTATTAATATATATATATAATGTGGGGTGAAGAAGAATTTATGGAAAAAAGAGAATTTATGAAAAGATATACTAGACTTGAATTAATAAAATTATGTGAAACCTTAATACTTAGAAAATATGGTGAAAGATGTAGATGCAATCAACTTAAACATGAGTTAGTTGAAATACTTGTTCGTAATGGTATTAAACCAGATATAAATAGAAAAACAATAGTAAAACGTTGTTGGAAACTTGAGGAACTTTATAAAATTAATAAACGTTAATCTTATATTTATCTTTCCAAACCCTCCCATTCCAATTCTCAATCGTTTGTGGACTACGGTCTATAAATTGGCCTGCTTTATAAATTGATGGAAAGGTTTTTATTTCTCCAGTTTCAACATCCTCTAAACTAACTTTTTTAGGATTTTTCATAATAGTTTTTAATCTATCAAACTTAGAGTCTTTACTTTTTTCTTCTTTAGGTGATTCACTCGGAAACAATCCATGTTCTTTCGCCAACTCAACTAAACGCTTTTTATTCCAGTATGAGTAGAAATTTATATTATTTTCTTTAAGAATTTGTTTTAAATCTGTAGTCTTTATCATTTTTTATATAAAAAGAAAAAATCTTAATACACTACGCTCATTTTATTTCCATCAGACTGGAAGTTAATTAACCTATCAGAAATAACAACAGCATATGCCTCTGTATTCGCAGGCACATTTTGAGTAAAAGTCACTTTGATGTGGATATCAGTGGTAGAGTATTTCAATCTCTCACTCTGTTTGGAAACATCAAACAAAAACAAGGGATAAAGGGTTTTGTAATCTGAGGGACTAATGTTAGGGTTTGACACCATTTCATTCATGTTATAAAACTTAGACCTAAACAGAGAAGCGTCCCCATACACTCTACTAAATTGGTTTGCTGTAAAACTGAGATTATAATCAACAGCGGGATATCTAGTAGAATTTAACATAACATAAATGTTGTTAACGTTTATATGATTAAATATAGCTGGATTTTGTTGTTGGTTACCGATTTTACCAGTTTGAAAACCAACAATGATAAAACGTGGCACTTCAGGTGATGATTTAACAGCAAGTCTCCAGCTAAATGATGTTGTTTGGGGAACCGTAATAGAGTCGCACTGTCTCATTCTATATCCAACTGGTATTTTTTCTTTTTTCTCAATAATTTTATAAAGTTGCAGTTTCTCTTCATCTGAGGGCATCACATGAGGCATAAACCAAGATATTTTAAGTAAATTAATTCTACCAACACCAACACCAGCAGCCCTAAAAATTGCATCATTATCATCATTTCTCGTTAATGTGAGAGTTTGCTTCATTCCGTACAATATCTTATCATAATCATCACAAAAACCGAATATATGTTTTAATGGAACTCTGAAGCTAAATCTACCAGTTGGAACTGTATCACTAACAATATAATTTCTTCTTACAGCAAAACCTGAGTTATAGGTAGCAGCAGCAGGGTCAGAATCAGCAGCGGTGGTGGTGTCCTTATACCAACATTGATTTAACCCTTGTGATTTAGAGAAATCATCCGGATATTTTAACAACCCAAGCATTGTAGTAGCATGACCGGGATTCATTATGTATTCAATATCCATACCTGAAAGTTGATACTTAATACTTTTAAAAAGATACATGAGGCCATTGTTTGTTAAAGAAATATTTGCATTAGCGGCATAATTACCACCAGCTGCTAAATCTAATTCGCCTGTAATAAATAAATAACTCTCACTAGGATGATAAAAAATATCTTGAGCCTCAATGTTAATCCTAATTTCTCCTGGGTTGTTAAGATTGATACCGGTGGCTGGGTCATACTCATGGTGTTCATACTCAGCAATACTATTATCTTTTAAGATTGGTTCAGTGATTCTTAAAATGTCCATTTTATAATAGTGATTATAATTTTTAAATGATATAAAAATTATAATTGTGTTACTTAAATTACAAACCAAAGCTGGGGATAAGCCTTATTATTACCATTAACAAACACACCTCGAAGTTTAATGCTTTTTGCAGTATCCAGATTAGCTTTAGGATAAACTTTATTACCGTATACAAGTGTTATTTCAGGTATACCTTGATTTTTTAAATATTTATTCACCTTTTCCTCAATCTCTTTCATCTTGGTTATCTTTTCAGAAGATAACTTCACAACAGCATTTTTATGACCATGTTTCGTTTTATTAATTTCGAGGATATCACAATCTTCTTCTATGTTTAAAGAAGCGCCTGTTATTTCAATAGTAGCACTATTGTATTTTTTATGATCTACACGATTAAAATTTAATATAGCCATTCTTTTTTATAATGAATATAATTTTCTTAACTTATCTATATTTTTTTTTCTTCATACTGTTTTAATACCCGCTCCACTGTTTAATCTTTTAACTAAGTCTTGAATAGCAATGGCACTTCCATCTATTAATGTGCTAATGCTTTGTGTTTTAGGAGTATCATTAGGTTTTGGTGCTGTATTATATTTTTGTAAAATTTGCTTCGACTTTGGTGTTAAAGCTTTCGTAACTAATTTTTTCCCTGCTTCTACTGCTGCACTTTTTCCAACCTCTAAAGCTTTCTTTGCTCCTTCCTTAGCTACACTCTTTCCTACATCAAGAGCAGAAGACGCAATTTGTTTAGCTGCACTACTAGTAAAAAGCCTCGCTAAAAAGTTAGCAATACTATCAAAGATTCCGGAACCACCGTATGAATACCTTGTTTTAAATCCGTGTTTCTTAGTGATTATCATCTTTTTTTATAGTAAAGACATTAATTTTTTATAAGAGTGCGAATTTATAACACCTTGTCTTTTTAATTCATCACAAATGCTTACTAACTCGTTTCTTACACCTGTATTACCTGCTTCTTTACTTGCCATCAACAGGTCTAGTCTTTCTAGTAATGCGTTAGGGTCAGATGGGATAACAATTCCTTTTCCACTACGCTCTTTAATACTAACCCAAAAAGGTTTAAGAATTTTAGCCCATTTTTCCCCTTTAGAACTTTTAGGATATCGTTCATCTGGGTCGTTATCTCGATAAAGAGCGTTGGTTTTTTTCATTAAATAATAATATTGCATCCTATCCTCATCTGTATAAATTAATCTTGGGGTTTTAGCAACAATTAACTCCCAAAAACCAGGTGTTCCTTTATATAACTCTGTACCAATAAGAATATCATCATGCTCAATTACGACAGTTTTGTTACCAATAACAAATTTACCACCTTCATCACGTATTCCATATGTTTTATCAATATCTTTACCACGATATTTTGTTAGATACTCCTCTGCAATTGGCCCAATGTCAAATGTGCCTTTATGTTCTTTTAATTTCTCTTTCTCAATAATTGGTTTTTCTCCAGAAGGATAAGCTTCTATTGTTGGAAATTCTGGTAGTTTAATAGCTTGTGGTAACTGTTCGATACCTTCTTTAATAGGTTTAAGTCCCTCTGTAATCTCCTTTGTTGTAGCTTTTTGCGTTTCCGTTATAGGTCTAAAAAACTTTGACAAATCGGTTTGAAGTTGTTGTTCTCCTGTTCTCTCTGCTAGTAGATTATCCCGAATATTCTTTTTCGTTTCGAGATACTCTTTTACAATTAAGTCTCTTTTTACAGGGTCAGTTATTTTTAGAAATGACATTTTTAATTAGCAACATATTTTTTTAACGTAGTTTTTATCGCAGTTTTTAACGTAGTTTTTATCGCAGTTTTTAACGTAGTTTTTATCGCAGTTTTTAACGTAGTTTTTAATATATATAAGAGCATATATAATGTTCTTATATATTTATTCATCATCATTATCCCCTATTTCACATTGGCATTTACATCTAAAACTTGGTAGTTTAGGTAATTTAAAAGGGAAGCTTTCCATTATGGTTTTTCTCAACGAGCCTCCGAAAGGAATCCCTCGCTTCTTCCCTCCCTTTCTCAATCAAACTTTCCTTTTCTTCAAGTGTTACCTTCTTCTTAAAGTTAGTTCTTATTTCACTCTTCATTTCTTCATACTTATTCATTTCATCCATTATCAACTTAAACTCATCATCAGATATATGATTATCCATTAAAGCCTTTGATACATGATTAGCTATAGTATTAAGCTTAGCAGCAGCAAGAGTTTGAATTTTCAAATGTTTTTCAGCTTTATTAGTAGTTTTCCTAACAAATACTTTACTAACCAATGAAGAAAGACCGATTACACCAGCAGCAACTTCCAAACCTACAGCAACGGGTGCCGCTGCAACAGTTGAAAGCAAAACAACACCTACACCACCTAACGCTAATGAAACAACAACCAATCCACCTTCAACATTATCAACTGCTTTAGCCATCCTACTATATTTCTTATTCAATCTTTCCCTTTCAGTTATTTCCTTTTTGAGAAAATCTAAAACCTCAGATATTTTTTTAAGTCTATAAGAATGACCATTATCCATTGTTTCCATTTCAATATCTTCATTAGGTGGGGCGTTAGGGGTAACCCGTTCTTTGGGTAGTGGGGGATATAATTTATTAGGGTGTTCCTGATTTGTATCTGCCATTTTATAAATGTAATATTTTTTTTATAGCATATATTTTAGATAGCAGAATAACTCCCCCTCAGGTATTTCGATTGGTTTTTGTGAGAAATTATAAATGTAGACTAAGATATCATTAACATCATTATCAAGATGTATACCATTAGAAATGGTTAATCTATCTTTCCATTTATTACTAATAGATATCACCACAACTCCTCGTGTAGCTATATAACCAAATCCTAATGGAACTCTCATACCATCATTAGGAGGAATCTTGATAGTTAGTTGTGAGTATATTTTCCATTTTAGAGAATCTTGCTTTAAGGGAGGATATCTTACTCCATTTAAATGAGGTTTCCAAAATATAGTTTTATGTTGGGTAGTAATATTAGGTTTTATACCAAATTTATGAATATCCATTTTTATTTGTTGTAAATAATATTTAAATATTACAATATAGCCCCTAGGATAGGGATATTAGCAAATGGACTATTAGGTCCAAGTAAAAGCCCTTTTCCATCATACATTTTTCCTCCTTGCTTTAAATACAACCCATCACCAACGGAATCTAATCCTTTACCTTTGTATGGTTTTAAGTATAATCCACTTCCATCAGTTTCAACTTGGCAAACACATCCTCCTTTTTTAAGGTAAAGACCTGACCCCATAGCTTTTTGAACACCTGTTTGAGCTAATCCAGAAAGAGCGCCAACACCTAAAGCTGGTAAAACGGTTTTTGCAAGCATCGGTAAAGCTCTAGCAGCCAACCCAGCTAACATTCCGAGGAAACCCCCTTCTATTTTCATGTTATGTTTAAGTTGTTTTGTAGTCATTCTAATAGTTATACCCACACCATCCTCATAGGCTTTAGCCATTTTCTTCGCTTGTGAATTGGTAATTGCTAAAACATCATTACCTTGTAAATCTTCATGGCCTAAACGAATACTTACTGGGCAACTAGCTTTAACAGCATGTTGAAGTTTTTGCTTTTGTCCTTCAGATATATTTACTTTAACATTAGTGTAACTTGTCATTTTATATACGAGTATTTTTTTATTTAGCTCATCCCGCTTCTCTAATATGAAACCTAATCGTTAAATTTTCACCTCTAAGATTTAGTAAATTACCATCTTGGTCAGTAATATTTACATTTAGGCTATGTATTTCATCTAACGTTATTGGTAAGTATACTAAATTAACTGGTGACTCAATTATCTTATATCCAGGTGCAACATCTGGGAAAAAAGGGTAAATAGTATTTTTTGTTGAACTATTAACGTAACTTCCTGAAATAATATCTATGTTAACGAGTAAACTATTTATGCTAAGAATGTTCACTACATTCTCTGACTCATGAAATCCTTGCGAATATTTAGCTCGAGTAAATCCTAATACTTTAGCGATGGAACCTGGTTGATTGAAATCTACTTGATAACCATCATCAATAATAAGAACAGACTTTAGGGTATTAGTGTTCGCAGAAAAGTTAATAGGATACTCTTCATTAACTCTATCGTAATGACCATTTTTTCTCATTTCCTGGCGAATCGTATCATTAATGTCAACGAGGTCGTAACTTCCTTCAGGTATTTTTATTTTAACCCATGTGGTGCCATTGTCTGGAGAATAAACGAATGTGTTGTTCGTTTCATCAATGTTTGGAAAAGAGTAGTAAGTTTCAAGGTTTACCATAGCTATTTCATATACTTTATCCTTTTCCAGTTGAATTGGAGGATTAAACCTTGTTCTAAAACTTGTTTTGTTGTCGCTTACTATGATTTGAAATGATGTTTTGTTGCTCGTATTTTTTACAATTTGTTCTAAAAGTTCTTCCATTTTTATAAAGTGAAAATATTATTTAGGTGTTTACAACTTTTTTTTTTTTTTGTTTTTTCTACTAATCCAGGCATGTAAAAATTATCAAAACCGCTTCTATACTTCCCATTATGTTTTCCACTGGTTAAGTCAATGATAACAAAACCATGTGGTCTTTCCCATACCTCTTCACAAAATTCTCTAAACTCATCCTTAGGCATATCTTCACCTACATGGTCGCTATAAATATGATTAATGTTTTTTAGGTCTTGTTTGAAAAGACAAATAAAATTAGTGTTTTCTCTAATAGTTTGCCTTGGTAGTCTAAAATAATTCTGTGAGAGGTAAAAGCAGTCAACATTACTATGCCTTCCTCGAACGTAGTAACATTCACATTTATTTTGCTTTTCTAAAAGTAAATCATCGAAAATCATTAAATTTTTATTTCCTGAGTTTAACTCTTTCGGGTCAGGCACATCACTACCATTTTCAAAGAAGTTGCAATTTATATCCGATTTGTCTTTAATCGTTTTAGCCCATTCTTCAACTAAAACTGATGGTGGAGTGTCTGTTTTTTGTATCTCATCACACATGTTAAACAATCTTAAGATACATTCTTTTGGTAGTTTTTCTTCAAAAGCCTTTTTTAGTATTTTATATTCTGGTTGAAAAAGGCTTTTTCCAAAAACACTCAAATCGTTGTAGTCAAGCCATCCCGGTCTGAGTAAAAGGTTTAACAATAAAGTAGTTTTACCACATCCTGATTTACCTATAATTAAACCCCTAATACTTCTCGGTAAAAGGGGGTGATTAAATCTCTTTGGTACTACTTCATTCCATGATAAGTTCATAATATCCATTTTTATTTAAATACTTTTATTTTTTATATATAAAACAAGATGTATTGCGTTAAATGTAAAAAACATACAGATACGAGTGATATAAAATATTCTGTTTCTAAAAATGGAAGAAATATGATGCAGGGGAAATGTGTTATTTGTGGAATAACTAAATCACAATTTATAAAAAAAAAACCTCCGGGAGTAGTATATTAAATAAATTTATAAATAATTTACCCGTTGAAATGCATCTACCAGGGCACAACTTTACGGGGCCAGGTACCAAACTAAATAAAAGACTCAATCCAGATTTAACACCGAAGGAATGGAGTAAACCTATAAACCGTGTTGATAAAGCCGCTTATAATCATGATGTTTGCTATCTTCAACACAATGATACTGCTACAAGAAACGCAGTGTGTGATAAGAATATGTTAACGGAGTTAGAAGGTATTTACAATCCTAGTATTAGAGAAAAAATGGAAAGAGGTTTGGTAAGTAGACTCATTGGAACGAAAATGAAATTTGGAATGGGAGTAAAAAAAAAAATTTAGCGGAAGAATTACATAAACCCGTAAAAAGAAATTTTAAGAAAAGGAGAGTTAGAGTAAACGGTATAGATAGGATATGGGCTGCGGATTTAGTAGACATGCAAGCATTTTCTAAGCTTAATCGTGGTGTTAAATACCTTCTCGCTGTCATTGATATCTTTTCTAAATATGGATATCTGGTGCCATTAAAAGATAAAACAGGAAAATCTGTTGCTATAGCATTAAAAAGTATTTTTAAGGAGAGAAAACCTGAAAAAATGTGGGTGGATAAGGGTAAAGAGTTTTATAACAAAGATGTAAAAGACTTGGTTGAATTATATTCTACCGAAAATGAGGAAAAATCAAGTGTGGTTGAGAGATGGATTAGAACAATGAAAGAAAAAATGTGGAAGTATTTCTCCGCTAACTCTACAAACGTTTACATTAATGTGCTACCGGATTTAGTTAAAGAATATAATAACACGAGGCATTCATCTATTAAGATGACTCCGGTAGACGCTAGTAAAAAAGAAAATGAAACGAGAGTTTGGAGAAATCTTTACCCTGATAATCTTGAAATAAGAGACTCTAATCCTAATTTCTCTGTTGGAGACAAAGTAAGGATAACTAAAAAGAAAAAGACTTTTGAGAAAGGTTATACAACAAGATGGACTGAGGAGGTTTTTACAGTTTCTGAGGTTAAACATACATCACCTATAACATATAAAATTAAAGATTTTAATGGAGAAGAAATACAAGGTACCTTTTATGAACCTGAACTGCAGAAAACCAGCCAAGAGGTGTATAGGATAGAAAAGGTTATTAAAAAAGGAAATAAGAAATCTCTCGTGAAGTGGAAAGGTTATCCCGATGAATTTAATTCGTGGGTTGACAATAAAGATATTAGAAATATTTAACTATAAAAAAAATGACAAATATTTCGATTGAAAACGTAATTTTACCGAATAAACCGTTGAACAATTTCGAATTAGAGGATGCCGTTAAAAAATTAAAGATTCCTTATTTTAGAGGAGTTTTTTTACTAGACTCACTACCGAGAAAACCGAGTAAAACAGAATGTGGTATAGTAAACTTTGATAAAAGTGATGGGCCTGGTACACATTGGGTCGCTTGGTATAAAAATGGTAAAACTAAAATTTATTTTGATAGTTATGGTATACAACCACCTATTGAAATTCGAGATTACTTAAAAAGTCCAATACAGTACAATACTGACCAATTACAACAAGCTGGGCAAGTATTTTGCGGTCATTTATGTTTATACATTCTAAAAGAGTTATCTAGAGGTAACCGGTTTCAAAATGTTTTAAATGAACTTTTTTAGTACTATATAAAAAGAATGCCTGTTGACAAATTCGGAAGAATGAAAGATGATGGCGAAACAAGCGGTGATGGTGTGTCACTCGCTTACATAAATAATAATTTTTTACGTAAAGATGGAACAACTGTTGTTACCGGTTCCATAGACATGAATGGCAATACATTAACGAGGGTTAGTAATCCAGTAAATTCTCATGATGTTGCAACTAAGGATTATGTTGACGCCAACTCAGGGTTGTTGAATGAAAACGGAGGATACCACTTTACTGGATATTTAAATATGGGTTTTAATCCAATAAGAAATGTTAAGGACCCAAAAGAACCGGGTGAAGCTGCTACTAAAAATTATGTGGATAATGTTGATAGAGCCTTCGTTTATAAAGATGGGAGGTGGTATGAGGCAGATGATGCAATCTCAATGGGAGGACGAGTAATTAACAATCTCGGAACCCCCACGAGACATGACCAAGCCTCTAATAAGTTTTACGTGGATACTAGTATTGAGGCAGCTACCGCAGGTGAAAAAGCTTTAACGAGAAAACAAGATGGGTCCTATTCAATAGATGGTGGAATAGATATGAATGGTAACCAGATTACTGGATTACCAAGCCCCATATCCCAAGATGCGGTTACCACTAAAGGTTATGTTGATGACCTCGTTAAAAATATTAGAGGTGGTCAAGGTGCTATGTATAAATCTTTCTCAATAAAAGCGAATGGAGAACTATCAGTAAACCAACATATTGATATGAATAATTTAAGAATATATAATATAGCGGACCCAAGAAATGAAAAAGATGTTGTCACTAGAGAATATATGGAGCGTTTCTTCAGAGCATATAAGCCAAAACCTGTTATAACCGTGTGGGCTGAAGAACAGGGATCAATTTTAAACGGTAATTATGAGTTTTCATTCGGTAATGGTAATTCGGGTAAAAGACACGGTTTAGGGGGTTATTGTATGAATGTGTCAGGTAGAATTATAAGTGGAAGTTTAACAATCGTTAAAAGGGACCGTCATGCACCAGAAGAGGTAAAAGTTAATATAACGGTAAACGGAAATGAACAGGTTGATTACTCTATTATCAAAAAAGAACGTGAAATTTGTAGCTGTACGACTTTTCCAAGGGCGTTGGAGGTAAATAAATGCGACATAATAAACTTTATTTCGAGAACAGATAATCGTGAAGTAACACACGGTTACATATCTATTTTGATAGAAATAGACTTGTAAATATATATAATATATTATAAAAAAATATATTATATATTTATTTAGTCATTATTAAATATTTTACAAAATTCTTTTAATGTAAGATACTGTTCTACATATGGGGCATATATTAGGTGTAAGCTTACTACATTTTTCACAGATTGGTATATGGCCGCAATTGCAATATAACACGTTAGGTTTAACTTCATCACATATAACGCAAAATTCTAAATAAAAAGTTTTTGAACCATTCTTTACTTGGTTAGCGGTTCTTATATTATCTTCTTCATTATCTTCTTCGAAAGAATACGTTTCAATATTCCATATGTAATCATAAGAAAATCGTATCATAGGAGAAAGAATTGCTCCATCATAATGTATTACATCATTGTCATACATTTCATCATTATTACATAAATTATATATATCTTCTTTATAAGTTGTTAAATATATATCATTCCCTGGTTCTATTCTAAACCAATATGGGCCTCTCCTAGGTAGTGTTAAATCAGGTCCACGAGAAAAGAGACCTATCCACATAGTTGAATTATATATACCATGTTCATATATTTCTTTACTAAAATGATAATAAATTGCTGCTTTTACATTAATTAAATTTCGTACATAATTATAGTCCTGAAAATTTGGAAAATATACTTTTCTTTTTGATTCATCATGATAAGGTAATTCTTCATATTTATTTTTTATATGATATTTTAACTTCTTTAATTCTTCAGATGTAAATCTATTTAGCACTTTTGTTTTAGGTGGTGGCATTTTATGTAAGTTATCCATTTTGAATTAATTTATAGCTTAAAATTTAAAAAATTCAAAAAATTTTTCTTTTAACAAAAGATTATGTTCTACATATTGGGCATTTATTTAAGGGACGTATTTCATCACATATATCACATATACATAGATGTCCACAATTAAATGTTATATTAGGTTTATTAATGGTGCATATACAACAGTTTTCCTCTAAAAATAATTTTTGTTTTTTTGTTTTAGGTTTTAAGAAATCTATACTATAATAATCTCTATCTCTTATAACAAAAAAAGAATCATCAAAGTCACTTCTATTAATAAAAGTTATTTTACCCAATGCATTAGTAATTTTAACAAGTGTAGCTTCATTTCTATTAGTTCTAACATAACCAGATAGTGTTACATTTCCCGATAATTCATATATTTTTTCTAATGCTTCATTTACATCAGGGTCTCCATATAAACAATCAAATGTATCACTAAATTCTATGCAAGGTGAAAGATGGTTGAAATCTTTTGAATTCCTTTTAGATCCTGCTAATATTTCAAGGCTAAGTTCAAAATCATGTTCTCTACAAGAGCTTACTTTATTTAGATAAGAAATTAAAAATTTTTCACTATTTAATCCAATATCAAACCAGTAAGAACCAACTCTTTTTCTTTCTTGAGTTTTATTATCATAAAGACCAACCCATATAGATGACCTATTTCCAGTATATAGCTCTATTTCTTTACTAAAACAATAATATATAACAGCTGCTGCTTTTTCCAAAGCGATGTGGTACTCGTTATGATGAATATTTGGAAAATATACTTTTCTTCCTTCTTGACCTGGAATTTTGTAAATAGGTATTTCATTATATTTATTTTCAATATGCTCTTCTAAGTTTTGTAATTCATCAGAGGTAAGCCAATTTAGTACTTTTGCTTTAGGTGGCATTGTATCAAATACATCGTAAAAAACTTCATTTGTATGTAAGTTTAACTCTTTTAACGGCTCCATCTTGAATTATTTTATAGCTTAAAATTTAAAAAAATTCAAAAAAAATTTATCCATTAATTTATTTTTGAATTTATGTAAAATGGATATAGTAATTAGGTTAGTCCCTCATGCATAGACTTATCTTGCGTTGACACATATGGGGGCTATGATATATATTAGTTGATGCGTTGGTTAGTGAGCATCGTTGTTAATCAATGCGTTGGTTAGTGGGATAATGAAATTTATTTTCTTTAGAATTATGAGGAAATAGATTTTTTCATACATACAATAAAAAATCGTTAGGATCCCCATTTTCTAATCTACTACCGTGTGTCTTGATGTGGTCACAGGCATTAAATACGCTCATAGTCTCCCACTAAATTTGATACCCGGGAGCGGGTGTCAACTTACACTCAAATTCTAAAAAATGATAAAATCAACATCAGAATCACATCGAAGACTTGTCCTTTAATCTTTTCTGATGGAACATTGTAGCAGAAGCGTCCGATATCAAATTTTCAGTTTTCATTTCTATTGATTACCACGACCGTGAAGCATCCTGTTCTAGTGTTAAACCAGATTAAGCGCACTGGTTGATAACAACAAAACCACAACAACAAGAAGAAGATGATGTATACATAGAAATAGTGTAACTTAACTCGGCAACATTTAGTATCTACTTGTCGGCTAATGACCTAGTACATTCCTTTGCTCAGTATAAAATGATACAATATTTATTTCATGCTTTCCGATAGGTTATCGAGAAATATCGGTGAAATATTTTCGATATGTCATGGTTACGACCAGTGAAAATACCGATTTTCTTCACTTGAAGGCGCAAATAGTTGTTCCCGCGCACTAGTTACCTAGGTAAAATACGCGTGCCTCACTACCAGATGGAAATATGACGTAATTTACCTTACATTTCTCGCGCTTGACGTAGTATTGTAATGCGTTGCTATGCGGAGAGGGTACGCCACGGGAAATAACCGAAAAGAACTGTACTGGATTTTGATTAAGTTCCCCCCAGAAAGGATTAAAAGCATGAAATAAATAGAATATTTGTTTTTTACGTTGAAAGATCGAAATTTATTACCGATGATGTTCACTCGATGAAATAAATTTCGATCTTTCACCGTAAAAAACAAATATCCTCTATTTCTCTCACTAACAGCCCCGGCACCTAGTGTTGCATTTTCATGTTTTTTGTTTGTCGTAATATTTCATTAGAATTAAGTGATCAGGCAGTTTGACATTATGAATAGCCTAGTATTAAATGTGTAATTCTAAAGCATTCATGGAAGTGCAAGCGGTGTCTGTGGTTGTGAGGTAGAGCGTCGGCCTCGTAACCAGAAGGTCCCGAATTCGATACCCGGAAGCGGGTGTCAACTTTTGGGGATTTTTCATTGGCCCACACATTCGGCACGAGTAGTGGTGTAGTTCCAAGGGAGCAGAATCGAGAAAGATTAGTATAAGAGATTAGTTGTATGAACTTGTTTCTCAATCGAAGTAAAATGAATATGTTTAAACTAACAGAAGTGCATCAAGAGTACTAAGCACTTCGGGTAAACACAGAAAAAGATTTGTAAACGTGGAACACAACGCTTGTACTTACTGCAACGATAAGATGTTGCCCGCACAGTGTTGCTGATGTAAGAAATCGTCTATCTCGTTTTGGCTTTCGAACGGTATCACATCGTCATCCAGTCCAAGTCCAAAAATATCTTCTGTCGTCAATATCTTGTCAAAATTAGAATAAATTCATTCGATCTTGATGACCATTTTTACTTTTTTGAAATTGGCTATTCTGTGATCCAGCGTGAAGCTGGAATATAGAATATCATCCATAGCTTTTACTAATCAAACTTACAATGTGGTGTCTATCACTGCGAACATGTTGATAATCATGAATTTTTAATTGTGTAAGCATAAATATATATTTTTGTCTTGTATGCAGTCTCAGTTTCTCGTTTTTACTTTGGCATAAGTTACGTTTGCATTTAACACAATGAATAACGAATAATGCAGGTGTATATACGTATAATATATGTATATAAATAAATAGTGACATTTCGATAAATTTGACCCATAACTGTGGCATCGACAGGCTTGACCCATGACTGTAGCATCGATAAATTTGACAAATGACAGTAGAATCAGTGCATTTAAAACATGACCGTAGCATCGATAAATTTGAAACATGACCATAGCATCGATAAATTTGATACATGACTGTAGAATCAGTACATTTAAAACATGACCGTAGCATCGGTAAATTTGACACCTGACCGTAGCATAGGTAAATTTGACACATGACTGTAGAATCGGTAAAATGAATGATGACTGTAGCATCGGTAAATTTCAAAGATAACTGTAGCATTGGAAAATTTTACACATGATTTTAGCATCGATAAAATTGACACATGACCGTAGCAAGAGCTTTTAGTCTTGTCCTTGTAGTGCTAACTAAATGTAGTCGGCAAGTAATAGATCGATCATAGAATAACTCTTTGCGCACAAATGAAATGGAAATTCCCGGTATCATAAAAAGACTTAATTACTTTTTCAAGATTTTCTTGACAAGACTATTTCAGAAACTGTTGGATGTTGTTGACCGAATTAAACAGGTTTTCTACACTCTAATTTTGGTCTTCATAAGTACAAAACATCTCATATTGCCCTAAATATATTAGGATCAAGTATAATTTCTCTGATGGACAGTAGAGTGCTTGCAAAATTATTCATTTGTAATTGTAGATTAGGGGACAGAAATAAAGTAACTGAATAATACAGTCAAATATTTTCTTACATGTTGTCCTTGTAGTTTGATGGCTCGCATCTTACTTTCCCATATGAAATAGCTGGCTTGGCGCTGGGGCCATTGTGATTCCACAGTCAGTTTTTCAATAATCTTTTGTCTACAAACCGAAAGAAAGGTTATCTGCATCATATTCCCATTCATGCAAAAAGTTAGATAAGATCAAACCATGGTGAAGGTACAGTAAGATTATATCCGAGGGGTTCTGTAGGTTATTACAAATCAGCCGTTGCGTACAAGTAATGCTTATTTTTACCTAAACCCCAAGAAATCTTGAACCGAGCTTCTCATCAGACTACAACTATACGTATAAAAAATGGAGGAAACTAGTTTTAGTGTGTTGAAACATATTTGATTATATAATTAAAATTCGCCAATAAGTATTCTTGTAAACATGATGTTGGATTTAAAATAAGAAAGTAACAGATATACCGAATAGAGGACATCTCTCCTCCAGTCATTTCCTTCGATATGATTATCGCAGTGTTGAGAGCGAATTGCAATGTTGGAAGAGCTGGACATTTATTCTTCACGTTGTCAAAGATTTTTCTGGTAACATCCTTGCATAAAAGAAGTACAAATATTTAATTAAAATCTGCTTTATTTAAAGCCTCATACCGTTTCCATTGTTTTCAATTGGCACAGAAAATAGAGCAAGCTGATACAAAGGTAAATAATAATTTCAAACAAAATACAGTATTATTTTCTTTGTAAGACAATTGCGGTTAAGCCCTGTAATACAAATTTTAAGGTAAGATTTGATACACTATATTAAGGTAGAATGCATCTAATATGTGAGTTCAATAGGCATACTCGGTTCATACTGCACAAGTATTTGTCGTTTTCAAAACAAGTGGGACTCTCCTTTCCATAATGTTTGATTGATTGCAAGGAGCCAACGATCGCAAATATCGCACGGTCGAAACATGCCATATATAATTATATAAACAATTACTCAGTTATTGAACACACTAAGTCAGGGTATGTCTAGGGTTTTATTGCATGACACAATCTAAAAACACCTACATGTATAAGGTATGAGGCTTAAAGAATATTGTATTTCTTCCGAACAACGAAAATAGCAAATTTAATCTGTAAACCAACAAACTGACGCATTAGGTTGACACTTCGGAATAAACGATATCTCAAATCAGAGATTAGCTTGCATGTACTCACACTGCCACTATGATCATCATGTAACCCAACAATAAATATCGGCTTGGCTCTTTTTTCAAATAGATGACATCCAATGTTAGAAATCCATCCGTCTATAAAATCTGGAGATTTTAAGAATACAGAATTTATACTGCTTGAACCCAAACTGATTAAATAATTAACAATGGTCTCTGTGCACCATATGGTAGTAATTGATAACGAGAGTACAAACGAGCTCAAAGTTAACTTCAATTTACAGAAGGCCTAAAGTGATTTCAGGAACTACATATGAGTATTTCATAAAATGTGACTTGTGACGAAAGAAGACATTTCTCTGACTTTTGATAAACCTGTCTCGACAAAAAACACCAGTTATTTGATACTTTCAAGAGTGCTTGTACTTCTAAAATTTACAATGTTTTCAAAAACTACCTTTGATTTATTATTTTTTAGTTCAACAACGTTACTTTACGGTGTCAGATCACGTAATTGAAATGAAATGTAACCAATAAGTTTGTCACTTACATTGTCCGATTCTGGCGGACAAACTGGTATGTCTTGTTTTCCTACTTTTATCCTAATAGTTCAGTAATAGTTCAGTAAGTTTCCACTCTTCTGAGTTTGTGGTTCTAGTTTATGATGCTGTAGATTTAAGTGTTGAAGGGTTGTTGGCGAAATGATGGCAATACCGTCTTTAGTAATTTTTTAACAACATAACCTTTTACCTGTAACCCCTCTAAATATGCTTACAAGAAGCCAAAATACAATTCTTTTTTCTTCCATTTTAAGGCAAATTCCACTGCTGAAATGAAACAAGAGCGCCGCATGCGGGTGCCAACAGTCGGCTGCAGTTGCTTTAAGAAAAAGATTGGTCATCAGTGAAAATTTTAAGTCGAAAAACCGTGTCAAACATATTTTGATAGTTACCTGCCGTACTGGTATGGGTTCCCCTTTTGATAACTAGCAACTAATTCGAGTTTGACGTAAATATCTTCAGTAATGACAGAGATAATATAAAACGTTGACCAAAGTTTTTTGGACTACGACGATGCAGACGACAACAGGGCTATGACAATACCTCAACGTTTTATTTGAAAACAGTCAAGCTAACAGGTATTTCAAAACAAGTATCAAAGTACTGATCACGATAGCCAGTTACCTGCAACGTCATCAACATCTTGGTGGCCCAGGTTGATTAAGAGTAGATAAACAGCTTTCTGTGGAAGAAGAATAGGGTGTAAGGCCCTCGTGTTTTCATCGACCTTGAGTCGGTCAACCTTGACTTCCGAGATTTGATTATCATCACCGAATTTGACACTTTCCAACAGGCCCTGTGAAAAGTCATAAAAGTCACATACCACCTTAATAACATATTCGCAATAGATCTTCCACCGCATGTAATTCTTTACTTAACAATTTCATGTTCTAACGACCTTGAACGAGAAGGTTTTTAAAAACAATGTAGGGAAAGGAGAAAAAAATGGTACCCAGCATGTTCTCCTTTTCCAACAACGTTTTCCATCCTTTATAGGCATATCTCATCATTTCAGCTATATACGAGTTGCCACCTACAGATACGTTTAGTTTTAGAGTCTAAGATTTGTCATTTTTGAAAGGTTTAAACAATCTCCCTTGTTCTATCAGCACGCGTTCGTACAGAAGTAATTGCACAGTTAATAATAGGTTAACTCTTCCCACAGAAGGATGTTTTACTACGGAACATTTCTCCACTACCAATACACCTGTGGATTCTTTAAATAGCTGGTAACTTTTACAATTTAGTTTTTTTTTTTTTGTTCTACCATTAAAGGGCCCAGTAGCGGCCAAAAGTAAACAATGCGTGTGTTAAAATGCATTTAAATTTATATCATGCCATTTGCAAGTATGAAAATTACTGTGACGATAACAATCAGTTATTTTAAGGTCAGTTCAAGTGTTAATCGCTTGCAGAAAATTAATTTAAAAAGCCAGGTAAAAAGTAAACAAAAGATAGAGCGACCACGAAACGTTTTACCTAGTTTTAAAAGTCATTTTTCTGCAAGCGATTAAAACTTGGACTGTACAATAATAGATTGTCATCTTCACAACATTTACATTCTTTTAAATGGCATGATTTGAATCTAAATGCATTTAACACGCGTATAATTTACTTTTGGCTACCAATGGGTTTGTGAAGTCGGCCTATAATGTAGGGACAATTCAATATACCTCTACAAAAACCATATGTCTGTCTTTGCCATCCTCAGGATTCACAGTTACACATTCACCTGTAAAACATAACATGTTGTTAGATATATACATGTGTATAATGCGTGTGTGAAATCAGTACGATTTTAGAATTGCCCTGCCCAAAGTAGTAATCCCTTTTTCTAGTAATTTAGTTTTCTAGAATTAGAGCATTTTTAGAGCTGAAACGGGGAGAACATAATCGGATAAACCTCACACTGAAAGTTACTGCGCAGTTTTGGAATCTTAAAGGAGATAGGTGAAAATCGGCAGATGATCATGAATATAGATATAAGAAACCGTGATCATATTATATTCTGGTTAATTTAGAATATCTAGACCAAAAATCCATTGTTTGATATACCAATAATTTCATGATATTGAGTATCTTTGTTTTGATGAAGAGCAGATAAAAAAAAGTCAGAGGCAAATGGAGCATTTAAAATAACGCATGTTTAAAATAATACGTTTAAATTAGCGCATACGTTTAAAACAACGTATACGTTTAAAATAACAGATACGTTTAGAATAATGCATTTGTAGATTGTACCTCATTCAATTCTACAGTCAAACTTCTGCTTTTCAGTGTATACTCTTTGTATCAAGCTACTCGAACACATTGTTTCAAGAACAGATCCATTGTTAGAAAGGACCGATTAAATTCAAAAGTTCAAGTCAGTTTTTGCTAATGAAAATAATAATGGCGGCTATTAAATAAACCTAACAGACACCATTACCAACCGTCGTATAACAGTCCCTGTCTGCCAATCTTATCTCATTATATACAGCAATATACACTGAAAATGGTTCTATGCATGCTTCGCGAAAGGTGAGTTAATGCATGTATAAAAGTATCGACCCAGGTTAGCTTGTGCAGTCCGTGCAGACTGAACTTGGTTGAAACTCTTTTGCTTCTTGTAAGTTTTCTGAGAGTCAAAGGACGATTAGACCTCATGTTCAGCTAGTATTTACACAAAATAGATCCTTATCATGCGACAACTCGCTTGGTACAATGTATTACGAAGATACATCTCAACATTTCAGAGAGCACCGCTCATTTCTATAGGAATTTCACAAACCAATTACCTTTCCCTTCAATTGTTGTCCAACCTTTTTCCTCTATATGGACTTGATAGCTCGCCTCACCTTCGGCAGTGCCGTCTTTGTCAAACAATCTATTGACGAAATGTCCAGTTTCAACTTCAGACTGACTGACAATAACGAGCCGAAAGTTTCGATCTGGTAACATTGTATTTAGCAGTAAGTCTTTGTTTTTTTCCAAGAGCTGTGGAATCTCTGATAATATATATATATATAAAAACATGAAATTGAAATAAATTTAGAAGATTATCGTAATATGACAGGCATAATTCAAATAATAAAAATTAAATACCACTGCGTTTCACCCGTAATATTTTGTTGTTAATGTCCAGAGTATTGGGTGTGCAGTCAACTATTAGGTTTTTAACGCTTATTAATTCCAAGTCGTAGCCAGGAGTATTTCTGTACAATCTAGTCCTCCGAGAAATTATAAACCTTTATTTCATGCTTTTGAGTAGTTTATCGAGAAATAACGGTGGAATATTGTTCGATATATCATATTTACGACCAATGCAAAACACCGATTTTTATTCTGTAACTCTTCAATTGGAGGCAGAAACAGTAGTTCTCGCGCACTAGTTATCTAGGTAAATAGCGCGTGCCATTCAACAAGAGGGAAATGTGACGTAATTTACACCACATTTCTCGCCCTTTACGTAATATAGTAATGCGTTGCTACCTGGAGGAGGTACGCCACGGGGAATTACCGAAAACAACTGTGCCGGCTTTTGATGAAAATCAAAAAAAAAAAAAAGGTAGAAGCATGAAATAAATAGATTTTTTTTTTCCCAGTGAAAGATCGAAATGTATTTCATATCGTGAACATCGTCGTTAATATTTTCACTCGTGGCTTCGCCACTCGTAAAAATATTAACGATGATGTTCAGTCGATGAAATAATTTCCGATCGTTTACCGGCATAAACAATTATCCTCTATCTATGTCTACGTGATATAAAAGACCAACTGAACTTTCAGACATTCCTACCTTTAAAGATGATTTGCTCTAACTCTAACAAAACTTGTTTAAAAAAATCCTATAAAAAATCCTACATAAGATCGTTTATGTTTTCAACAGAAAAACAGCCAAATAGAGGATAATCAACTGGTTGTGTGTGATATTAAAAATCTGTCACAAGAATGGGGTGTGATGCGGTTGATAAAACGAGTCCGAAGGACGAGTTTTTTAACCGCATCAAACCCCATTCGAGTTACAGATTTTTAATATCACACAGAACCAGTTGATTATCCTATTTATTCTATTCTAATTCACCCTATTTTTTTTATTCTAATACTTATCAAGAATGGTACAATATGAGCAATGTAGGAAAAAAGCAGTTCCGGCAAACATTCTAAAACTATATCGTCACTAGTGATGATACCATAGTTATCATCTCTAGTGGTGTTGTTAGTTGTGAAATCCCATTAATTCACTGATAGGAATATAATAAAAAATCGTATTACCTCTGTTTTTCTTGACTAAACTTCGCAAGAAAGGTCCTGGAATTAAGTAAGAGAAAATAACTGTTTCGTTCATTGTTTTGAATCTTGATAATCTTTGATATCTTATGAGTGAGTGAGTGAGTGAGACGCATCTCATATTGAGGCCACCCCCAAGACTATTGAATTTTTCTATTGTATAATCACTAGCAAAATGTTATTCATGACTTTCTGCTATATGTGATTGCTGAGTACTATCAATAAACAATTTTCGTGTCTCTGTCGTGTACAGTGCAATGTACCAAATCATATATAAAAAGCTGCGCCGAAAAAAGCATGTTGTTTTAAAGATTGGTTCAATTATGAATACTTTGAAAGAATCACTTTAGGGTTGTCAGTTCAGCTCGAAAAATCGCTTATATTAAAATAAGAAATGAAGGAACAAACACCATACTTATTTCTGTGATGGATGTTTTCCGTGTCCTCAACGCTTCACCGACTATTACCGCTAACATTTTTATGTCATTTCCTTTAGTCCATTTTTTCTGATCCTTAACAAGATGTTGCAGGTGTGACACCGAGTGAGATTCACGTGTAAAATTCACTAACTGATCTGTTATTCTTGCTGCCTCTTCGCCACAACGTTCAAGGTCACACAGATCTCCTACAGGGTAAAATCAAGCTATATTTCTACATGCACTAAACAGAACATTCCCTTTATTTTTAATTTCAGTAAATTGCTGTTTATTATGACTGAAGTAAATGTTAAAGGCTGGAATTCTACCATCTTTTTTAGACTTCTACTTCAAACGGAGCCTTATATTTTTCTTTCTGTACTTTAGTGTTAGGGTGACTTAAAAGCGCTGACAAATTGGCTGATGGTATGTAAATACAAATTACAAATCGTGCATTCGTGTTCACTGTTGGCAGACAGCCTACTTTTGTTTACATTATACTACAGATTAGACCCTCTACAGATTGGACCCTCTGTGGAATTCGACAATAGTGGCATACATAGACAATCGTATAATTTACAATAAGTCGTAAGTTTCCATTCAAATCATTTTTTTACCTTAATTTTGACACCGTTTCTGAAAGCTTTCAGTACCATACATACTTGCAGCTACTTTTTGTATTTATCGTCTTGGAGAAGACTGTAGCAAAGGAAATCCGTTTTAATTATTTTGATTGGTGTAATTAAGATTTAAGCACTGCTGTGGAACAACAGGTTTAATGCATGTCGTCTAACAACCGACTGGATCATGAGAAAGAATGATCCTTGGAAATGCAGAAAATGAACTTATAGCAAAAAGTTCTATGTCAGCCTGTGCGGATTGCACAGGCTGATATGGGTTGATACTTTTCACAAATGCATTAAACTCCGTTTTCAGCAAAGCATGACTCGTTTTAACCCACCTTTTCGAAGCTGTTTTTCTATCTCAGATTTTGCAAAATTCTTTGATTCTTCCTCCCAGTGTTTCTGATGTATGTGGAATCGCACTTCTAGATCTTGAATTTTCTGCTGTTTCCTTTCAAGATTTTCATACACACTCAAAAAATCCTCCTGGTGTTCTTCGACATTTTCCACAACCCTTTTCTTATCTGGATACGTAGTAAGTGAAAAAGATTGGTTTTTATAAGAAAGAAAGTTGATGTATTATCTGTAATACGAGAGTAATGATCTAACATAAAGCACATTTGATGAAAATGTTTGGAAAATTACATAACTGCTCCGCGTTGAGTTACCATTGTATGTTTATATGCTTTTAGTGATTACTAGTAATTGGCGTGTTCGCTTTTAATGAAACTTTCAAAACATATTCACCGAATGTGCTTTTTATTAGATTAAAAGTGTGGATTAAATCATACGCGTAAATTTCATTGTATTAAAGCAGTCTCAAAACTTTCATGACAACTGTTGTACATGCGATTAAGTTGTTACTTTTTATGTGTTTTCGAGTGAGTAATGCTGGTTTTCCATATGTCTGTCATCCGACTGCGGCGTCTGTTTGCAATTGGTGTGTCCGTGTATCGCAATCAGAACCCCTTTTCCATATATACGATCCGACCTCGCGATCTGTCTTTTGAAATTGGATCTTGAACAGCAAACATATTGGATGAAACAGAACACAGTTTGTTGTCAGTTTGTTGTTGATTACTGGTGCCTTATATCTTAGATATACAAAACAAAAACGAAAACAGTTAGGCGTGAAGAAACAGTTTCAAGGGATAGAAATTACTATGGCACATAAAATCATTTCGTAGGCGAATTGGAATTTTAAAAGTGATGAAGACTGTCCATGTTACTTTGCCGTCGTTCTAGAATGCGTTAAAGCCAAAATTAGAAGGAGATCGACTATAAGAGTCTCAAAAAGTGCAAAACAATGATTTTTGTTTTCATTTCTGCTTGAAATGCCGTCAGATGTTCCGTAGCGATTAAAAAGAACGCTGCATGCAGCGAACTTTCTTTTTCTTTTTTATCGCAATCGGACAGTCGCATTAACGGACAACGCAGTCGGATACATGGACAAATTCAGAATGAAAATAATGTGATCTGAACTTGCGTTCGAAAATCGCAAAGGATAACGCAGTCGGATGACGGACCATGAAAAACCAGCCTAAGGTGTCATTTTAGAGGTATACGATAGAATAAGAAGCCTTTTTAAAAGCTTGCCCAAGATAATGTAAATACTTTCATTCGTCAGTGAAATCCGAGAAAAAAAAAAGAAAAAATCTGGCTTGAGTGAAAGTTCGTTCTTTCTTTTTAATTTTCTAAATGGTATGTAAAAGTTACCTAGTGAGAAATGGTTGAAAAATTAGCCTCTCTATTTGTTATTAATCCAGCCGCATGTTGAACAATACATTTATGTTGAAAAAAGTACTGTAGAGCTATATATTTCGCAACTTTTTCATTTAGAACTATTCTTGTTTGTTTACCGGACTTTGGAATGTTCTGTAACGATTTGGTAATATGGATGCAAACATATACCTTTAAGATCGTACATTTGACCTTCCACTGCAATCTTATCTACGTCCAGTGTAATATACTCTTTAATACCAAGCTCTACAAGGTACGGTAGCATTTCGGCACATTCACGTGGTATCTTTAGTGTAACAACATAACTGTTTCCACGTATGACACCGACAACAGCAACTTTTTTACTGTCTACACCAAATATTCTTGCAACATCCTGTTCAAGTCTCGCTGTGTTGCTGTTTCTCAAGCGCTGAGGGAGATGTATTTGTATGTGTATGTGCATCAGCTGTGAGGAGTCATCTACGGAAACAAAAAACCTGCATATTTTAGTGGATTATTTGCACATGCAATTCATTTTTAATTCCTAATTAAACTATAGTAGATTGTGTGAAATTATTGTATAGTGGAGTAAGCCAATTTAAAACATTTTTCCTGATTTTCACATACATTCCGAAACACCAGTGTCAAGTTTTACCTTTGACGATCTCTTTTCCAAGCATGCGAAACTTTAAAATTCTCTCTCTGTCATTCTTGATATTCATATTGCATTTCACGCTACTAATTTTGAGTCAAACTGTGTGATGTAATTTAAAGGTAACAGCCACATACATTTTTTTTTTAAGTACCAAAGTGGAAATGAAAAGTCATATTAGTACCAGCAATTTTGCCTCAAATAATCATTGAGAAGAATGAACCTTACTAAAATGTACTAAAAGTAGTTCTCAACCTAGCCGCAAGATACTTAGGCACCCAACTTTACAATAAGATTGTTTCAAGCTCCTCTGTTGTCTGTATCCCGTAAGTAAGTACCATGCATCGATTGACATCAATTGGATGCTATGCGTCTCTACACCCTGAAATCGTGGATCCTAACATATTCAACCACTAACCTATTTCTCTTGGAGGTGGCGATTCCTCCACGTAGAAAGCTTCTGCATCCTTGGCATAAACTATGATCTTATGTAGAGTCCTTGCTCGCAACTCAATATCCGGAATAGAATACACAAATCTTTGTAGCAACACAATATTGTCGTTACTGATTCTACCATGCTCTTTCAGTTTCTCAAGCAAATCCCATGGGTCAGTTATTACTTCTATAAGCGCTTTTCCAAGTTCACCTGGACAAAATGATACACATTATCATGAGTCGAGCGTCGACGAAGAAAAGGCTCACGGAAACACCTTATTCAAATAATAACGCTAATAAAAGCTACGAAACGTTTAAATAAGCAATAGTCTTAAGATGAAATATCAAATATCTGAATGGGAGATAACAGAGACTTGATTTTAGTTATAACACAAACCTTCATTCAAGACTCGACTAACATGAACACTACCTCGTAAATAGATCAAACACAAAAACTACAGTACATCATTACATGAGTAATTGCAGAATAACATGTCATAATATAAATCGCGCGTTCACGAGGTACCACGACTGTATGTCTACATGTAATATACGTGCCTTGATTTGACCTGCAACATGCGAAAAGGGGTATTCGGACATTTGCGTAAAGTGTCGTGTCGGATCAGCCTGCGCATTCCGCGCAGGCTAATCCGAGACGGCACTTTACGACTACATTAAATTTTGTCCTACAGTAGACTTGCGCAAAACAGAAAATTACACAAGAACAGAAATTGTCTGATTCGGAGTAGTCTGTGCGGACTGCGCAGCCTAATGCGGGACGACAATTTACGCAAAATGTCCGAATGCCCCTTGTCGCGTGTTGCAAGCCATTTGTTAAATGTTTTACCAAACAATCGCATTAACGAACTTCAGAAAAAGTGCTTTGAAGACAATGTCCAAAAAGGAGAAAACGCTGGTAACCAGCATTTTCTCCTTTTCCCATATTATTCTCTCCCCTTTCGCGGACAATTTTTATCGTTAGAGCCACATTAAATTTGTCGTCTACAAACGCTGTCAATTTGGACAGTTCTTATATTTTTTCATTTGGTAAGGAGTTAATATCATTTCTTTGTACAATGTTTAAATATAAGATTTCGCCTGAACTGAACAGAACTTGATGGAAATGAAATTAAAACAATAATACCGATGCAGCATCTCTTGGCCATCGTAAAAGCTTCTCCCTTTAGACTATTAGACACTGTCACCAGTAGCTGATGGAATGACCAGTCTAACGGTGGCGGAGCACGAGGGATGTCTCCTCCACTTGCCATTATTCCTTGGCAGCTAGAAATTGATAAACAAACTGCAGATGTTAGAAAAAATAAGCGAAACAGATATTTTAAATCAGTAAGATCCACATACTGTAATTCTGAGGCATTCTGGTCAGACTATCAAAACTATATTTTATTGTACATTATATTTACAATATTTATGAATGGTGGATGAATATACATAGATAACGGTAAGTCTGAATGGATCAGTATGCATTTAAAAATGGTGGTTGCTGTCCTGGAGTCGCTACAACTGTGGCTTTAACACTTCCTCTTTAACACTGAAAATGTAGTTAGTGGTTGTTATTCACTGTCACTGTCAAGAACAGTGGATTTCTTTTCGTTTTAAAGCAGGAGGCAAGTCAAATTTGTGATTATTAATCGCGATGCTGAAGTTCACGAGTGTACCGTACAGTAGCATTTGAAAATACCATTTCGAAGCAACACATGTTCATATAAGGGCGTTGATATCGGACAAAATCAAGCTCTGCATAAAAACGATTTCTGAAAACAATACATCACACACACACACACACACCCACACCCACACCCACACAGGTGTGTGGGTGTGGGTGTGTGTGTGTGTGTGTGGTTATGGAGGGCGAAGTTTTGTCAAAAAAAAAAAACAAAACAACTGAGCTGTTCTGTGGCAAAAGGGGGCTTAATGCATGTCTGTAATATATCATACCAAGCAAATCATCACATAGTTGTGAATCCTTAAAATCCATTTTGTCTAACAACCGACTCAATCATGACGTAAACTAGTCCATTGGTGTGCAGGAAATTGACCAGTAGCAAAATCTTTTGATCCCTATTTATAGAGCACAACTCATATAGAAAATACTGACAAAAGACTGGGTTTATGTTCAGCAGATAATAGTTGGACACCCTGGTGTATATATCAGGTTATGGAGGGCAAGTTTTGTCAAAAAACAAGTGCCTGTGTCAAAAACCATCAGATAGACGCTGCTGCAATAAGTTTCAACACTCAAAGCTTTGTGGTTTCAAACGTTTTTTTTTTGAAAACCTTTCTATGTAATTCTGGGTAAAACACGTCACCATCTATGTCGTCTGAACAACTTTGATGAAAGATCACTTGGTGATAATTTATAAAGCTAATGTCAAAGTCAAAGCCCTAGACTCTGTAGTTCTGATCACTATTTTTTTTCTTGAAAATATTTTTCTCTAAATATTCACTGTTAAATGTAAAACATGTGAATGATCTGCCGTTCTATCTTTGACCCCAGCAACATGGTTTGAATACCTGTAACATAGGATGATTAAATTAGACCACATAGAAAACACCCACGCTCTTGGCATTTACGATTTTAGAAGAGAAGAGTTCTGTTTTGTTTTTTAGTCGTCAGTAACGCTCTGTCATATATTTGACAAATTTGACATTTCTAGATGCCTATACATTCGAAATATTAAAACTCTTTATACCAGGTTCCAGGATTTTTATTTTAAATTTTTTTTTCAATATACTTTTTTGGGTAGAGGGGAAGATATCGGTTACATATCTGAAACAAGCTGAACATTCTGTGTTCGATTTACAACCAGCGGAGGCCGCACACGACATTTGGATATAATTTACCGAAAACTGAAAAGCTGACGCACCTTGAGCGATGACCACCTGCTCGGCTGAGCTTCTAGCTTACTTGGTAATCGGGTTTAAACACCAATAGTTCTTAGCAGTAATAGTGAAGGATAAAAGCCATTATTTTGCGTCGTATTGATGGAGTTTATGTGAGACAGTAAAATATAGATATTAGTCAAAAACTTGGAAAAGTAGCACGTTTATCATTTATTTCAACACTACTCTTTTTCGATAAAGTTTACTACGCTAGGTCGATAGCCAGCAACAATCGATGCTGATACCATTAATAATTAATATCATCATCATCATCATCATCATCATTATAAATGACTCCGTTTTTCTCGATCAGATTAATTAGGAAAGTAAAAAAGCCGGAGAAGAAAAAAAAAGAAGATACCAACCCTGTATTAATAATCACAACAAAAAAATTTCTTTATTGAGACTATAAACGTTAGAAGATCAAAAAAAAAAAAATCACAATTTTCAGTCAAAACATAATGGTATTATTCTAACAAATGATCACCAACTTTTTGGACAATCCCGTCAAAACCAGGCATAAAAAACTACCGCATAACTTTAAAGAAAAGGCCAAATTTAACAATTTAGATCTACTTACTGATTATTACGAAATATTTTTTTTTCCAACTTGAAATCATGCACCCACAGCATGCATAACCTTTAGCGCTCGTAAATACACAAACTAGACCTCTTTCTGAAAAGACAAACCGTTGAAATAGATTCTCAAACTTTTTATCATATGGCCTGCAACACGTGAAATTCAGGGCACGGGCATTCAGACATTTGCGTAAAGTGTTGTATCGGATCAGCCCGCGCACTCCACGCAGGCCAATCCGAGACAGCACTTTACGACTACATTAAATTTTGTCCAACAGTAGACTTGCGTGAAACAGAAAATCACATACGATCGGAAAGTGTCGTCTCGGATCAGACTGCGCGGAGTGCGCAGTCTGATCCGAGACGACACTTTACGCAAATGTCCGAATGTCCCTTTTTGCGTGTTGCCGGTGTAATGCAGAGAAATCACCCTCCCCTACAAAATGACCCATGGGTCATTTCACTGCGTAGAGGAATGACCCGGGTCATTATTCTACGTAGAGAAATGACCCCAGACTGTAGAGAAAGGACCCCCCTCTAGCTGTAGTAGAATGACCCCCTCATGAAAAGAAAGGACCCCCGTAGAGAAATGACCCCCCCTTTTTTCCCCTGTAACATTGTTGTTGCTGCTGATGCTGATACTACTACTACTACTACTACTACTACTACCATTACTACTACTACTACTACTACTACTACTCGTACCTCTACTACCCCCTTTTTGCCTTAACATTGTTGTTGAGGAGGTTCCTTTCTCTACGGTCTGGGGTCATTTTTCTACGTAGAATAATGACCCGGGTCATTCCTCTACGTAGTGAAATGACCCATGGGTCATTTGTAGGGGAGGGTGATTTTTCTGCATTACACCGGCCATATAGCCCTGACTAAACAAGTGGACGGTAGAGATCGGATAAAAATCATATCATATGAGCAACATTTGTCGGCTGCAAATGCTGTCATTATGAGAGAATATACAATTTTGTAGCATAGTACAGTTGAATGTTCATTTTATTTCTCATACTTTAGTCACAAAGTTGTCCACTGATAACACTCATGACGGTGGTCAAGCATTGTCTGTAAATCCCTAACCTGTTAAACAAGTTAAATAAAACTTCCAAGCCGACAGTAAAAAATCCAAAAAATGTAGTTTCAAAGTTTCTTTCTTTTTGTTTTGGGGGAGGGATTAAAATACCTCCTTATCTGACAGTGTAGATCCAAGATCAGACTGCACATTCCGTGCAGTCTGATCTTGATCTACAATGGCTGCCTGTGACGCTGAAATGGTTGAAAGAATGACAAGTAATAGGAAGTTAAGGTTTAATTGGAAGCCGCTCGAAAGCGGCTTCCAGTAGGAATGTACCTAAACTATTTACCATGTAGATGATCAGTAATTATTCGATAGGTGATAATTTTTGTAAAATTTCTAATAATGTTGTGTTGTTGTGACAGAATTACTCCACATGACTCTTTCTTAAGTATTCCAACAGACCTACATTAAATTCAAACCTGGTTTTATTGCAATATATAGTTCATTCCCAAATAACAATAAAAAATACAGAAAGATAAACATCCTTTAATTGGCTAGTCCCCCGAAGTTTTCAAACATATAGGATTCCTTCTATTTTCCCAAACGAAGTCGTTATGCTTTCGGTTTATCACAAGCTTTCACACCTCTCAATGGTTTTCGCATTTGTCTACTTTTTTACAAAACAAAATAATGATGATTATGATATAGAGAGCATCTCAGAATATGATAATCAGAAGCAATTTTATGTACAAGTTTTTCGTCCAATCTTAATTTGTAAAGGATAAAACGGCGGTTAACCTTTGATCGAGGTATAGACTGGTTACCTCCCTACACAAGAGGCGTCTACATCAGCTATTTATAGAATACTTGCGAAACGATAACCCTTTTTATTCCCTTCGTCGACACATTAGCCCAATGGATTTTTGTTACACGGAACATCAACCTTATGAGACCTGTGAAATTTAGCATTTACTGTGTTGTGTGTCGAAGCTGTTATGATCAGACTGTACGTGATGTACAGTATGGTCCTGATTTACAAAACCCTTGAAACCAGGCCTGCTTGAAACATGACGTATGGATCGTGATGTACGAGGGGTTATCTTAAGTAAAGTAGTTTTTGAAATAATCGGGTGGTCCGCGTTCTTTCTGATCACCCCACGTACATTGACTACAGTAATTATCATGGTGGTGCCTGGTGCTCTAAGGGTTGAAGCTGCTCGAAAATGACGGAAATAGATGAAGATCAGACAGCACATAGCCCGTGTAATATTTTTTTAATATTCTATAAGATATTTCGTAAACATAAAAGAAAATCTTGTTTGTTTTCCTTACTCAGTGTATTTATTTCGTTGTGTAGTCGAAGGGTTAAATTTATTACAGAACCTATTACTGTGAATATACAACTTTTTACGTCGCTGCTGGTCAAAGGTTTAGAATAGCTCTTGAAATTTACATTAGAAGTTTTACACTAGGTATGTACAAGGCCTATGCAGAAAATGGTTCAAACTACTGTTTATTAAACGAAATATGTATAGTAATAGTTATTATGTTGTGGTTGAATAGATCAGATCTTTAAAGACTTAAAAACTGTTTTTGTGTGTGTGTGTGTGTGTGTGTGTGTGGCTGCCATTTCAGGAATAAAAGAAACGTGGTTTGTGCCAACTGTGCAGGCTATGATCAGAATAATTTTGAGAGATGCCATGCAAAAGTTTTTGTTTCTAGAGTAGAAATGTAAAGATTCACTGTGTTACAAGCATGCTAAGATACTTTTTGACAAGCAAGAAGATCATCTTTTAGAAAAAGTTGTTGAATATTTTTTTTTTTTTTTTCTTTTTCTCTTTTTTGTTGTAAAAAAAAAAGAAACACAAAGAAGAGATCACTGATAAGAATTGTAAATACATGTAAACATCATATGTGAATAACGATCTTAATATCACTTTGAATAATTGGTAACTTAAATAATTCTGTAGTATTGCCTTTAATGCCGCTATAGAATAGAAGTTTCCTTTCTAAAATCATTAAATAAATGGAAAATGCTGTATTTGAATGCGCAATTTCTCCATTTTCAAATTTCGAGTAGAAATTTAAAAATTCCGATGCTTTTACGTGTTTTTTTCCCCCAAATAAACATCACTTTATAATAATAATATATCAACAAGATTATTTAAGATTCCTCTCTAAATTTCTTTTAAGAATTAGAATACACGTACATATTATTTTCTGTTTCTTTTTTCCTTGCATTTTAGTACCATTTGTCATGATTTTTCGCTGGTGGGGGGTGGGGGTGGGGGTAAAAACAGATACAAAAAATGTCATCACAATTTCTCAAGAGAGTCAATATTTCTGAAATTGTCCACCAAAAGATTGCGGCTTCTATGATGCTATGCATCATAAATTTGTCTTGTTCTTTCCTGGAAGATACAATTTTAGATCCCTCAAAGTAGGTTGTAAAAGGGTACATCTGGGAAATGTGCTTTTACGGTTAAATTATTATAAATAATCCCGGAATGCCCATACGATTTTTGTACGAAAAATCTATTTCCTCATAATTCTAAAGAAAATAAATTTCATTACCCCCCTAACCAACACCCCCACTAACCAACGCACCCCCTAACCAACACCCCAACGCGCCCCCTAACCAACACCTCACCTAATGACCCCCCATGTGTCGACGCAAGATAAGCCTATGCATGAGGGACTAATATAATTACTATATCCATTTTACATAAAATTCAAAAAAAATAAATTAATGGATAAAAATTTTTTTGAATTTCTTATTTTTTTAACCCATAAAATAATTCAAGATGGAGCCGTTAAAGGAGTTAAACTTACATACAAATGAAGTTTTTTATGATGTATTTGATACAATACCGCCTAAAGCAAAAGTACTAAATTGGCTTACCTCTGGTGAATTACAAAACTTAGAAAAGCATATTAAAAAAAAATATAATGAGATCCCTATTTACAAAATTCCAGGAAGAAAAGTATATTTTCCAAATATTCACCATAAGGATTATTACACCACATTGGAAAAAGCAGCACCTGTTATATATTATTGTTTTAGTAAAGAAATGGTGAGATGTGGTACACATAATTTATCTATGTGGGTTGGTCTTTATGATAATGAAACTGAAGAAAGAAAAAGAGTTGGCCCTTATTGGGTTGATACTAGGACAGGATCAGGAATTTCAGCGCATTTAACTCTTTATCGAAATGAAATAGATTTTTGTAAGAATTATATGTTCGACTTTAGCCCTGAAGTATTAGTAGAGTCTGAAAGAAAAGATTTTAACCATCTTTCACCTATTATAGAATTTAGTGGTAGATTTGATAATTTATATGGAGACCCTGATGTGAATAAAGCATTAAAAAGAATAAAAGAAATAGGAAAAAATGTAACACTATCTGGTTATGTTAGAACTAATAGAAGTGAAGCTACACTCGTTAAAATTACTGATGGGCCGGGTGAAATAACTTTTATTAATAGAAGTGACTTTGATGATTCTTTTTATGTTATAAGAGATAAAGATTATTATAGTATAGATTTCTTAAAACCTAAAACGAATAAACTTAAAACAAAAAAACAAAAATTATTTTTAGAGGAAAACTGTTGCATATGTACTATTAATAAACCTAATATAGTATTTAATTGTAGGCATTTATGTGTATGTGAAAAATGTGATGAAATGCATCCTTTAAATAAATGTCCATTGTGTAGAACATAATCTTTTGTTAAAAAAAGAAATTTGAAAAAATATTACTTTTGTTTTTATATCAATCTAATAATGGGCGATGAATACTACAAAATAGAATTTGCTAAACGATATTTCAAAAGTGAATTACTAGAATTATGCGAAGCTTTAAGATATAGAAGAGGAGGTGAAAAACAACTTAAACCATGGAGTAAAACTGAATTAATCGATAAACTTCTTTTTAACGGAATCAAACCTGATTTAAATAGAGAATTAAAACCAAAACAATATTGGGGATTAACGGATGAACAGTCCCTTGGTAAAAGCAAGCCTAAAAACCATAGTAAAAAAAAAATAAACAACCTCATAAACTACATCAGAAAATATAAAAAAAGAAGAAATTAACAAACAAAACTACGATTAAAATTTGAAAACGTGGTTATTTCGTTATAAAAAATATTATGAGTTTTCTACATGATAACGAAGTCTATCTAGATGTTCTAGATACAATGCCATTAAAACACGTAGTATTAAATTGGTTAACCGAAGATGAACGAAATAATTTAGAAAACCATTTATTAACCAAATATCTCTTATCTACTGTATTCGGTAAATTCCATTACATATACGTTAACGAATGTAAGTAAATATATAATATATTTTTTATAATATATTATATATATTTACAAGTCTAATTCTATTAAAATAGATATGTAAGCGTTTGTTACATCACTGTTATCTGTTCTCGTAATAAAGTTTATTATATCGCATTGGTTTACCTCCAACGGCCTTGGAAAAATCGTACAGCTAGAACTTTCGTCCGCTTTTTTAATAATAGAGTAATCAACCTGTTCATTTCTATTTACCGTTATATTAATTTTTACCTCTTCTGGTGCATTACGATCTCTTTTAACGGTCGTTAAAGCTCCTCTTGTAATTCTACCTGACGCAAGCATACAGTAACCCCCTAAACCGTGTCTTTTACTAGAATTACCATTACCGAATGAAAACTCATAATTACCGTTTACAAGTGATCCCTGTTCTTCAGCCCACACGGTTATAACAGGTTTTGGTTTATATGCTCTGAAGAAACGCTCCATATATTCTCTAGTGACAACATCTTTTTCATTTCTTGGGTCCGCAATATTATATATTCTTAAATTATTCATATCAATAGGTTGGTTTACTGATAGTTCCCCATTCGCTTTCATTGAGAAAGATCTATACATAGCACCTTGACCACCTCTAATATTTTTAACGAGGTCATCAACATAACCTTTAGTGGTAACCGCATCTTGGGATATGGGGCTCGATAATCCAATAATTTGGTTACCATTCATATCTATTCCACCATCTATTGAATAGGACCCATCTCGTTTCTTCGTTAAAGCTTTTTCACCCGCGGTAACTCTCTCAATACTAGTATCCACATAAAACTTATTAGAGGCTTGGTCGTGTCTCGTGGGGGTTCCGAGATTGTTAATTACTCGTCCTCCCATTGAAATTGCATCATCTGCCTCATACCACCTTCCGTCTTTATAAACAAAGGCTCTATCAACATTATCCACATAATTTTTAGTAGCAGCTTCACCCGGTTCTTTTGGGTCCTTAACATTTCTTATCGGATTAAAACCCATATTTAAATACCCAGTAACATGGTACCCACCGTTTTCATTCAACAACCCTGAGTTGGCGTCAACATAATCCTTAGTTGCAACATCATGAGAATTTACTGGGTTACTAACCCTCGTTAATGTATTACCGTTCATGTCTATGGAACCGGTAACAACAGTTGTTCCATCTTTACGTAAAAAATTATTATTTATGTAAGCGAGTGACACACCATCACCGCTTGTTTCACCATCATCTTTCATTCTTCCGAATTTGTCAACAGGCATTTTTTTTATATAGCGTTAAAAAAGTTTATTTAAAACATTTTGGAACCGATTACCTCTAGATAACTCTTTTAGAATGTATAAACATAAATGACCGCAAAATACTTGCCCAGCTTGTTGTAATTGGTCAGTATTGTACTGTATTGGACTTTTTAAATAATCTCGAATTTCAAGAGGCGGTTGTATACCATAACTATCGAAATAAATTTTAGTTTTACCATTTTTATACCAAGCGACCCAATGTGTACCAGGTCCATCACTTTTATCAAAGTTTACTATACCACATTCTTTTTTACTCGGTTTTCTCGGTAGTGAGTCGAGTAAAAAAACTCCTCTAAAATAAGGAATCTTTAATTTTTTAACGGCATCCTCTAATTCGAAATTGGTTAACGGTTTATTCGGTAAAATTACGTTTTCAATCGAAATATTTGTCATTTTTTTTATAGTTAAATATTTCTAATATCTTTATTGTCAACCCACGAATTAAATTCATCGGGATACCCTTTCCACTTTACGAGAGATTTCTTTTTTCCTTTTTTAACAACCTTTTCTATCCTATACACCTCTTGACTAGTTTTCTGCAGTTCAGGTTCATAAAAGGTACCTTGTATTTCTTCTCCATTAAAATCTTTAATTTTATATGTTATAGGTGATGTATGTTTAACCTCAGAAACTGTAAAAACCTCCTCAGTCCATCTTGTTGTATAACCTTTCTCAAAAGTCTTTTTCTTTTTAGTTATCCTTACTTTGTCTCCAACAGAGAAATTAGGATTAGAGTCTCTTATTTCGAGATTATCGGGATAAAGATTTCTCCAAACTCTCGTTTCATTTTCTTTTTTACTAGCGTTTACCGGAGTCATCTTAATAGATGAATGCCTCGTGTTATTATATTCTTTAACTAAATCCGGTAGCACATTAATGTAAACGTTTGTAGAGTTAGCGGAGAAATACTTCCACATTTTTTCTTTCATTGTTCTAATCCATCTCTCAACCACACTAGATTTTTCCTCATTTTCGGTAGAATATAATTCAACCGAGTCTTTTACATCTTTGTTATAAAACTCTTTACCCTTATCCACCCACATTTTTTCAGGTTTTCTCTCCTTAAAAATATTTTTTAATGCTATAGCAACAGATTTTCCTGTTTTATCTTTTAATGGCACCAGATATCCATATTTAGAAAAGATATCAATGACAGCGAGAAGGTATTTAACACCACGATTAAGCTTAGAAAATGCTTGCATGTCTACTAAATCCGCAGCCCATATCCTATCTATACCGTTTACTCTAACTCTCCTTTTCTTAAAATTTCTTTTTACGGGTTTATGTAATTCTTCAGCTAAATTTTTTTTTTTACTCCCATTCCAAATTTCATTTTCGTTCCAATGAGTCTACTTACCAAACCTCTTTCCATTTTTTCTCTAATACTAGGATTGTAAATACCTTCTAACTCCGTTAACATATTCTTATCACACACTGCGTTTCTTGTAGCAGTATCATTATGTTGAAGATAGCAAACATCATGATTATAAGCGGCTTTATCAACACGGTTTATAGGTTTACTCCACTCTTTTGGTGTTAAATCTGGATTGAGTCTTTTATTTAGTTTGGTACCTGGCCCCGTAAAGTTGTGCCCTGGTAGATGCATTTCAACGGGTAAATTATTTATAAATTTGTTTAATATACTACTCCCGGTAGTTTTTTTTTTATAAATTGTGATTTAGTTATTCCACAAATAACGCATTTCCCCTGCATCATATTTCTTCCATTTTTAGAAACAGAATATTTTATATCATTCGTATCTGTATGTTTTTTACATTTAACGCAATACATTTTGTTTTATATAAAAAAATAAAAATATTTAAATAAAAATGGATATTATGAACTTATCATGGAATGAAGTACTATCAAAGAGATTTAATCACCCCCTTTTACCGAGAAGTACTAGGGGTTTAATTGTAGGTAAATCATCATGTGGTAAAACTACTTTATTGTTAAACCTTTTACTCAGACCGGGATGGCTTGACTACAACGATTTAAATGTTTTTGGAAAAAGCCTTTTTCAACCGGAATACCGAATACTAAAAAAAGCTTTTGAAGAAAAACTACCAAAAGAATATATCTTAAGATTGTTTAACATGCGTGATGAAATACAAAAAACAGACGCTTCACCATCGGTTTTAGTTGAAGAATGGGCTAAAACGATTAAAAACAAATCAGATATAAATTGCAACTTCTTTGAAAATACGAGTGATGTGCCTGATCCGAGAGAGTTAAACTTAGAAAATAAAAATTTAATAATTTTCGATGATTTACTTTTAGAAAAGCAAAATAAATGTGAGTGTTACTACGTTCGAGGAAGGCATAGTAATGTTGACTGCTTTTACCTTTGCCAGAATTATTTTAGGCTACCGAGACAAACTATTAGAGAAAACGCTAATTTTATTTGCCTTTTTCCGCAAGACCTAAGAAACATTAATCATATTTATAGCGATCATGTAGGTGAAGATATGCCTAAGGATGAGTTTAGAAAGTTCTGTCAAAAGGCATGGGAAATACCACACGGTTTCGCTATTATTGACTTAACCAGTAAAAAACATGATGGAAAGTATAGAAACGGTTTTGATAATTTTTACATACCTACGTCAGTATAAGAAATATTTAAATATTATAAAATGGAAAAACTTTTAGAACAAATTGTTAAAAATACGAGCAACAAAACATCGCTTCAAATCATAGTAAGCGACAACAAAACAAGTTTTAGAACAAGGTTTAATCCTCCAATTCAACTGGAAAAGGATAAAGTATACGAAATAGCTATGGTAAACCTTGAAACTTACTACTCTTTTCCAAACATTGATGAAACGAACAACACATTCGTTTATTCTCCAGACAATGGCAACACATGGGTTAAAATAAAAATACCTGAAGGAAGTTACGACCTCGTTGACATTAATGATACGATTCGTCAGGAAATGAGAAAAAATGGCCATTACGATAGAGTTAATGAAGAGTACCCTATTAACTTTTCTGCGAACACTAATACCCTAAAGTCTGTTCTTATTATTGATGATGGTTATCAAGTAGATTTTAATCAACCAGGTTCCATCGCTAAAGTATTAGGATTTACTCGGGCTAAATATTCGCAAGGATTTCACGAGTCAGAGAATGTAGTGAACATTCTTAGCATAAATAGTTTACTCGTTAACATAGATATTATTTCAGGAAGTTACGTTAATAGTTCAACAAGAAATACTATTTACTCTTTTTTCCCAGATGTTGCACCTGGATATAAGATAATTGAGTCACCAGTTAATTTAGTATACTTACCAATAACGTTAGATGAAATACATAGCCTAGATGTAAATATTACTGACCAAGATGGTAATTTACTAAATCTTAGGGGTGAAAATTTAACGATTAGGTTTCATATTAGAGAAGCGAGATGAGCTAAATAAAAAAATACTCGTATATAAAATGACAAGTTACACTAATGTTAAAGTAAATATATCTGAAGGGCAAAAGCAAAAACTTCAATATGCTGTTAAAGCTAGTTGCCCAGCAAGTATTCGTTTAGGCCATGAAGATTTACAAGGTAATGATGTTTTAGCAATTACCAATTCACAAGCGAAAAAAATGGCTAAAGCCTATAAGGATGGTGTGGGTATAACTATTAGAATGACTAAGAAACAACTTAAACACAACATGAAAATAGAAGGGGGTTTCCTCGGAATGTTAGCTGGGTTGGCTGCTAGAGCTTTACCGATGCTTGCAAAAACCGTTTTACCAGCTTTAGGTGTTGGTGCTCTTTCTGGATTAGCTCAAACAGGTGTTCAAAAAGCTATGGGGTCAGGTCTTTACCTTAAAAAAGGAGGATGTGTTTGCCAAGTTGAAACTGATGGAAGTGGATTATACTTAAAACCATACAAAGGTAAAGGATTAAATTCTGTTGGTGATGGGTTGTATTTAAAGCAAGGAGGAAAAATGTATGATGGAAAAGGACTTTTACTTGGACCTAATAGCCCATTTGCTAATATCCCTATCCTAGGGGCTATATTATAAATATTATTTACAACAAATAAAAATGGATATTCATAAATTTGGTATAAAACCTAATATTACTACCCAACATAAAACTATATTTTGGAAACCTCATTTAAATGAAGTAAAATATCCTCCCTTAAAGCAAGATTCTCTAAAATGGAAAATATACTCGCAACAAACTATCAAGATTCCTCCTAATGATGGTAAGAGAGTTCCGTTAGAATTTGGTTATATAGCTACACGAGGAGTTGTAGTGATATCTATTAGTAATAAATGGAAAGATAGTTTAACCATTTTTAATGGTATACATCTTGATAATGATGTTAATGATATCTTAGTCTACATTTATAATTTCTCACAAAAACCAATCGAAATACCTGAGGGAGAGTTATTCTGCTACCTAAAATATTTATCATAAAAAAAATATTACATTTATAAAATGACAGATACAGATCAGAAACATCCTAATAAATTATATCCCCCACTACCCAAAGAACGGGTTACCCCTAACGCCCCACCTAATGAAGATATTGAAATGGAAACAATGGATAATGGACATTCTTATAGACTTAAAAAAATATCTGAGGTTTTAGATTTTCTCAAAAAGGAAATAACTGAAAGGGAAAGATTGAATAAGAAATATAGTAGGATGGCTAAAGCAGTTGATAATGTTGAAGGTGGATTGGTTGTTGTTTCATTAGCGTTAGGTGGTGTAGGCGTTGTTTTGCTTTCAACTGTTGCAGCGGCACCCGTTGCTGTAGGTTTGGAAGTTGCTGCTGGTGTAATCGGTCTTTCTTCATTGGTTAGTAAAGTATTTGTTAGGAAAACTACTAATAAAGCTGAAAAACATTTGAAAATTCAAACTCTTGCTGCTGCTAAGCTTAATACTATAGCTAATCATGTATCAAAGGCTTTAATGGATAATCATATATCTGATGATGAGTTTAAGTTGATAATGGATGAAATGAATAAGTATGAAGAAATGAAGAGTGAAATAAGAACTAGCTTTAAAAAGAAGGTAACACTCGAAGAAAAGGAAAGTTTGATTGAGAAAGGGAGGGAAGAAGCGAGGGATTCCTTTCGGAGGCTCGTTGAAAAGAATCATGATGGAAAGCTTTCCTTTTAAATTGCCTAGTTTTAGATGTAAATGTCAATGCGAAATAGGGGATAATGATGATGAATAAATATATAAGAACATTATATATGCTCTTATATATTAAAATCTACGTTAAAATCTATGATAAAATCTACGTTAAAATCTATGATAAAATCTACGTTAAAAAAATATGTTGCTAATTAAAAATGTCATTTCTAAAAATAACTGACCCTGCAAAAAGAGACTTAATTGTAAAAGAGTATCTCGAAACGAAAAAGAATATTCGAGATAATCTACTAGCAGAGAGAACAGGTGAACAACAACTTCAAACCGATTTGTCAAAGTTTTTTAGACCTATTACAGAAACGCAAAAAGCTACAACAAAGGAGATTACAGAAGGGCTTATACCTATTAAAGAAGGTATCGAACAGTTACCACAAGCTATTAAACTGCCAGAATTTCCAACAATAGAAGCTTATCCCTCTGGAGAAAAACCAATTATTGAGAAAGAGGGATTAAAAGAACATAGAGGCACATTTGACATTGGGCCACTTGCAACAGAGTATCTAACAAAATATCGTGGTAAAGATATTGATAAAACATATGGAATACGTGATGAAGGTGGTAAATTTGTTATTGGTAGCAAAGCTGTCATTATTGAGCATGATGATATTCTTCTTGGCACAAGGACATATATGGGAACACCTGGTTTTTGGGAGTTAATTGTTGCTAAAGCCCCAAAATTAATTTTTACAGAAGAGGATTTAATGAAATATCACGATTTAATGAAACACACCAACGCTCTTTATCGAGATAACGACCCAGATGAACGATATCCTAAAAGTTCTAAAGGGGAAAAATGGAATAAAATTCTTAGGCCTCTTTGGCTTAGTTTGAAAAAGCGTGAAGGAAAAGGAATTGTTATCCCATCTGACCCTAACGCATTAGTAGAAAGACTAGGCCTGTTGATGGCAAGTAAAGAAGCAGGTAATACAGGTGTAAGAAACGAGTTAGTAAGTATTTGTGATGAATTAAAAAGACAAGGTGTTATAAATTCGCACTCTTATAAAAATTTAATGTCTTCATTATAAAAAAGATGATAATCAATAAGAAACACGGATTTAAAACAAGGTATTCACACGGTGGCTCCGGAATCTTTGATAGTATTGCTAACTTTTTAACGAGGTTTTTTACTAGTAGTGCAGCTAAACAAATTACGTCTTCTGCTCTTGATGTAGGAAAGAGTGTAGCTAAGGAAGGAGCAAAGAAAGCTCTAGAGGTTGGAAAAAGTGCAGCGGTAGAAGCGGGGAAAAAATTAGTTACGAAAGCCTTAACACCAAAATCGAAACAAATTTTACAAAAATATAATACAACACCAAAACCTAATGATACTCCTAAAACGCAAAACATTAGCGCATTAATAGATGGAAGTGCCATTGCTATCCAAGACTTAGTTAAAAGATTAAACAGTGGAGCGGGTATTAAAACAGTATGAAGAAAAAAAATGAAGATAAGTTAAGAAAATTATATTTATTATAAAAAAGAATGGGTATATTAAATTTTAATCGTGTAGATAATGAAAAATACAATAGTACTAGTATTGAAATAACAGGCGCTTCTTCTTTAAACATAGAAGATTGCGATATCCTCGGAATTGATAAAACGAAATATGGTAAAAAAAAAGCTGTTGTGAAGTTGTCTTCTGAAAAGGTAACCAAGATAAAAGAGATTGAGAAAAATGTGAATGAATATTTAAAAGATAACGGTATACCTGAAATAACACTTGCATACGGTAATAAAGTTTATCCAAAAGCTGAACTGAGTACTACAAAAAACATTAAACTCCAAGGTGTGTTTGTTAATGGTAATAAGTCTTATCCCCAGCTTTGGTTTGTAATTTAAGTAACACAATTATAATTTTTAATGTCGTTTAAAAATTATAATCACTTTATAAAATGGACATTTTAAGAATAACTGAACCAATCTTAAAAGATGATAGTATTGCTGAGTATGAACACCATGAGTATGAGCCAATCACCGGTACAAACCTTAACAACCTAGGAGAAATTAGAATTAACATTGAGACTCAAGATATTTTTACTCATCCTAGTGAGAGTTATTTACTTTTTATAGGTGAATTAGTAAGAAGTGATACTGGAGCAGTTTATGATGCTAACGCTGATATTTCTTTAACAAACAATGGCCTCATGTATCTTTTTAAAAATATTAAGTACCAACTTTCGGGTATGGAGATTGAATCTGTATTGAATCCTGGTCAGGCTACTACAATGCTTGGGTTGTTAAAATATCCGGATGATTTCTCTAAATCACAAGGGTTAAATCAATTGTGGTATAAAGATACAGCAGCTAACGCGGGTGCCGGAAACACTGGTTTTATTGTAAGAAGAAATTATATTATTAATAACCCTCTTCCAAGAGGCACCTTTAGCTTCAGAGTTCCATTAAAACATATATTTGGTTTTTGTGATGATTATGATAAAATATTGTATGGAATGAAGCAAACTCTCACATTAACGAGAAATAATGATAATGATGCAATCTTTCGAGATGGTGCTGCTCCTGCTGATGGTAGAATTAATTTACTTAGAGTATCTTGGTTTATGCCTCATGTGTTACCCTCAGATGAAGAGAAAATGCAACTTTATAAAATTATTGAGAAAAAAGAAAAAATACCGGTTGGATATAGAATGAGACAGTGTGACTCTATTTCGGTTCCCGAGTCAACATTATTTACCTGGAGACTCGCTGTCAAATCATCACCTGAAGTGCCACGTTTTATCATTGTTGGTTTTCAAACTGGTAAAAGCGGGAACCAACAACAAAATCCAGCTATATTTGACCATAGAAACGTTAATAACATTTATGTTACGTTAAATTCTACTAGATATCCCGCTGTTGATTATAATCTCAGTTTTACCGCAAACCAATTTAGTAGAGTGTATGGGGACGCTTCTCTATTTAGGTCTAAGTTTTATAACATGAATGAAATGGTGTCAAACCCTAACATTACCCCACCAGATTATAAAAGCCTTTATCCTTTGTTTTTGTTTGATGTTTCCAAACAGAGTGCGAAATTGAAATACTCTGTCACTGATATCCAAATCAAAGTGAGTTTTACTGAAAATGTGCTTGCGAATACAGAGGCATATGCTGTTATTATTAGTGATAGGTTAATTAACTTCCAGTCTGATGGAAATAAAATGAGTGTAGTGTATTAAGATTTTTTCTTTTTATATAAAAAATGATAAAGGTTGCAGATTTAAAACAAATTCTTAAAGAAAATAATATAAATTTCTACTCATACTGGAATAAAAAGCGTTTAGTTGAGTTGGTGAAAGAACATGGATTGCTTCCGAGTGAATCGTCTAAAGAAGAAAAAAGTAAAGACTCTAAGTTTGATAGATTACGAACTATTATGAAAAATCCTAAGAAAGTTAGTTTAGAGGATGTTGAAACTGGAGAAATAAAAACCTTTCCATCCATTTATAAAGCGGGCCAATTTATAGACCGCAGTCCACAAACGATCGAGAATTGGAATGGAAGGGTTTGGAAAGATAAATATAAGATTAATATTCAGTAATTTTATTATATTTACACACAGATATAATAAAATTTTTTGATAAATAGGTTAAGGGAATTATATTTACTCTATAAAATGTCTTGGCTTAACAGAATTTCTAATATAGCTAGAAGAGCTGCATCAAATGTTGGGAGGGCCGTAACGAATGTTATACCACAATCAATCCAACGTAGAATCAATAATTTCACTGATTGGTTAACTGGTAATGTTGAAGGAGAACAATTACCAGGAGTTCTTGATGAAATTGTTCAGAATGTTAGAGAGAATTATCCACCAAGACAACCGTTTGAGGTTAGAAGAGAGCGCTCAGCATTTAGAGAGTTTTTTAATCAATATGTTATAGATGGTAGAGGAAATTATAACCCGCAAAGATTTTTCGCAGAAACGTGGACGCCTATTATAAATACTCTTCGAAATAATTTACGAACAAAGGTAAAACTTGTACTTAGGTGTAAAATGTGGTTAATGACAGATATTGATCAAGGCCCCGTGGAACGTGCTTTTCATAGTAGCCAACATTTAAATTTAAACAGTGAAGAAATAGAGGATTTATTGAACACAATGATAGATGAAGTTTTAGAAAATTTAGCTAATTTCCAAAGAGAAGGTAGTGGTTGGACTTTTGGGAGTATCGTAAAACTAGAAATACATACAGCTACTTATGTTCCTTTAAGAGCTAATAGTTGGATACCTTTACCACCATGGATTGCTAACAAAAAAGCAGTTATCAATATGAAAAATAAAGATAATAAATGCTTTTTATGGTGTTGTTTAAGAGATTTTTTCCCAAAAGATAATCACCCAGAAAAAGTTGATGGCGCTTTGAAAGAAAAAGAAAATTATTTTAATATGGATGGAATAAGTTATCCTGTTTCGATTAAGGATATTAAAAAGTTTGAAACACAAAATCCTGAAATTAGTGTAAACGTATATAGTTATGAGGAGAACAAAAAATTCATTTATCCGCTTAGGCTTACAAAATGTGAAAAAAGTAAACATGTTAACCTTCTTTTAATTAAAAATGAGGAAAACATGCACTACGCTCTCATAAAAAACCTTAAAAGATTAGTAATAAGACAAGTAACTAATAGTCATAACTCTAAAAATATGGAAATTTGTGGACGTTGTTTGAATCATTTTGGTAGTAAAGAACTTTTGGAAAAACACAAACAATATTGTAATGAACATGAACCTATTACTTTAGAGATGCCAAAACCAAATACCTGGGTAGCTTTTAAAAACCATTCTAGAAAACTTGAGGTTCCCTTTGTTGTATACGCTGATTTTGAAAGTGTTTTAGAGCCAATACACACGTGCCAACCAAACCCAGAAAAAAGTTATACTATGAAATACCAAAAGCATATACCTTGTAGTTTTGTTTATATTATAAAATGTTTTGATGATAGTGTTAAAGTCCCTATATTAAGAAGTTATGCCGGAGAAAATGCTGATGAAGTTTTTATAAGCTGGTTGAGAGATGATATACGAGAAATTCATCAAGAATATTACCAAAATCCAAAACCTATTATAATTACACCAGAGGAAGAAAAAAAATATAAAAGAGAAACACATTGTTGGATTTGTGGTGGGGAGTTTAATCATGTTAATTATAGAGTAAGAGACCATTGTCATTTTACGGGTAAATATAGAGGTGCCGCACACACTGAATGTAACCTAAACGTTAAAAATCCTAACTTCACACCTGTATACCTTCATAATCTTAGTGGATATGACGCTCATCTTTTTATTAAATGCCTTGGCAAATCTGAAGGGAAAATTGATTGTATTCCAAACAATGAAGAAAAATATATTAGTTTTAGTAAACAATTTTGGGTCGGAAAAAATATAAAACATAAAATTAAATTTCTTGATAGTTTTAAGTTTATGAGTTCTAGTTTAGATAAGCTTTCGAGTAACTTAAAAGAAAGCCAATTAAAAATTTTATCGAAATATTTTAATGCTAATGAGTTATCTTTGGTTAGGAGAAAAGGAGTTTTCCCTTATGAGTACTTAGATTCATTTAATAAACTTAAAGATAAAGAATTACCACCTAAAAAAGCATTTTACTCTAGTTTAAACAAAGAAGGAATTAGTGATGAAGATTACGCTCATGCACAAAAGGTTTGGAGAACTTTTAACATGAAAACGTTGAAGGATTACTTAGAACTTTACAATAAAATAGATGTATTGCTTTTAGCGGATGTTTTTGAGAACTTTAGAGATGTTTGTCGCGAAAACTATAATTTAGACCCTAGTTGGTATTATACAGCCCCTGGTTTAGCTTGGGATGCGGCATTAAAAATAACGAAAGTGAACCTAGAGCTTTTAAGTGATTCTGATATGCTTTTAATGGTTGAAAAGGGTATCAGAGGAGGTGTTAGTATGTGTAGTAAAAGATACGCAAAAGCAAATAATAAGTATATGGGTAAATTATATGATTCTAGTAAACCATCAAAATATTTATTATATATAGATGCAAACAGTCTTTATCCTTGGGCAATGAGTCGACCTCTTCCTACACATGGTTTTAAATGGATGACAAATAAAGAATTAGAAATTTGGCAAAAAATCCCATGTATATTAGAAGTAGATTTAGAATATCCGAGAGAATTACACGATTTACATAACGACTTTCCTTTAGCGCCTGAACGTTTAAAGATTGAAAAGGTAGAAAAACTTATTCCAAACTTAAATAATAAAGAAAATTATATTATTCATCATGAAGCTTTAAAAACATGCGTTGATTTAGGTTTAGAAATTACTAAAATACATCGAGGAATTAAGTTTGTGGAAAGTCCGTGGCTTAAATCATATATTGATACAAACATTGAACTGAGAAAAGCGGCTAAAAATAATTTCGAAAAAGATTTTTTTAAATTAATGAATAACTCGGTTTTTGGTAAAACTATGGAAAATCTAAGAAACAGAGTATCAATAGAACTGGTTTCTAGTGAAGAGCGTTGTAAAAAATTAGTAGCAAAACCAAACTATAGCCACGCAAAAATATTCGATGAAAACCTAACAGCGGTACACATGAAAAACACTAAGTTGGTATATGATAAACCTATTTACTCAGGATTAAGCATCTTAGATATTAGTAAAACGCATATGCAAAAAACTTATTATAATTACTTTAAACCTAAGTATGGTGAAAAGGTTAGAATGTGTTATACTGATACGGATAGTTTTATTCTCGAAGTAGAAACTGACGATTTATATAAGGATATGGAGAAAGATGTGGTTAAAATGTTTGATACAAGCAATTATCCTAAAAACCATTTCTTAAAAAATGATTGTAATGCTAGAGTAGTTGGAATGTTCAAAGATGAGTTAGGTGGTGAAATTATGACTGAGTTTGTTGGTCTTGGGGCAAAAATGTATGCTTATAAAACTTTAGGTGATATAGAAGATAAAAGATGTAAAGGTGTTAAACGATCAGTTGTTAAAAAAGAGATAAACTTTAATAATTTCAAAGAGTGTTTGTTTACAGAAAAAGATCAGTATAGAAAGATGACTGTTTTAAGAAGTAGGGGGCATAATATGTATACTGAAGAGTTAAACAAAAAAGCGTTAGGTTCAAGTGATGATAAAAGGTTTGTTTTGAAAGACAAGATTGATACTTTAGCTTGGGGGCATCGTGAAATATAATTTAATTTTATGAATTAAATTATATTTGTAAAAAACTTTCTTACACTAAAGAATCTATTTGTTCAATTACCTTATTTGGTACATGTGTACCCTCTAAAAGTAATACTTTATTTCTTACTATTTTTTTAATATGTGTAGGGTATCTTGATACTCTTTCCTCACAAATATTAAGAGTATTCACCGCATATTCGTAAAGCATTTGGTTTCTAGTTAATTTTTTACCTAATTTAATTCCCCAATCTATATTAGCTGCGTGCTTTAAACCTTTTTTAGATACAGTTCTTGACCTATGCATTTGATTAAAAAATGAGGTTTTTATATCATCACATTGATTAATTTCAGGGTTTATAGAATTTAAAATACTATTCACATAATTACTGAGAAGTATAGCAAATCTTGCTAATAGTTCTTTATCTGAAATTAAGTTTTTAAATTTATCTTTAGCTATATCCATATTTAACAAATTTTCTTCCAATCCATCTACTGCCCTCATAAGTTTAACCTCCTTATCTAAGTTTAACTCTTTTAAAAACTCTTTTAACGGCTCCATATTTTGAATTATTTTATGACTTAAAATTTAAAAAACTCAAAAAAATTTTTCTCTAAAGTACGCATCTACTACATTCCATACTTTCATCATTAATAGAAGATATATCTTCCGCTTTCTCCTCAGCTTCTCCTCTGTAATAATAAAGTCCTTTACATCCTTGCTTCCAAGCCTGGAAATGAATATCGTGTACCTCTTTTTTCGTAGCGGATGATTTTATAAATACATTTAGAGATTGCCCTTGACAAATGTATTTCTGTCTATCAACCGCCAATTCTATTATTTTTAGTTGATTTATTTCCTTAGCGGTTTTAAATATTCCTTTAATATCATCGGGTATATTATTTAGATGAGAAATTGAACCCTTGTTTACCAAAATGGAGTCCCACGTTTTTTTGTCATTCATATTTAATTTTTCCAATTCTTCTTCGAGATATTTATTTTTAACTAAGAAAGTTCCCGCTCTAGTTTTAGAGGTGTAGGCATTTGCTATAACAGGTTCTATAGAAGCTGAACAAGATGTAAGAACTGAGCTATTAGATGTAGGAGCCACCGCTAATAAATGAGAATTACGCCACCCTGTACCTTTCATTGATTCACACTCGCCTCGTTCTAACGCTAATTGTTTAGTTTCTTTTACGGCGCACTCTTTAAGAAATTTAAAAATTCGTTCATTTAATTCTTTCGCCTCTACGGATTCAAAAGCGATTTTTTTCTTTTGGAATAATGTTCCTAAACCCATAACTCCTAATCCTAACGGTCTATCCCTTATTGCTCCTTTAACGGCTCTTTGTATATTCTTATGCGCTGTATCTATAAATACGTCTAATACATTATCTAATAGTCTTATAATATCTCTAACTAACTGTTCATCCCATTCATCGAAATATTCGGCGTTTAAAGATGAAACGCAACAAACGGCATCTGTTTCTACGTCTGTTGGGAGATGAATTTCATTACATAAATTACTTCCGTGGATTTTTAAACCTTTATCTTTCATTGGTTTAGGAAGAGCTTTATTTATAGTATCAATGAAGTTTAAATACGGAGTACCAACACGACTTCTAGATTCTAAAATGGTTTCCCATAATTTTCTGGGATTTACGGGAGTGATATTTTTCGTTTTCGGGTCAACGAGATTGAACTTCGTTCCTTGTTCTACGGCTTTCATAAATTCATCAGTGATATTAATAGCGTTAAATATATTTAAATTTTTTCTATTAATATCCCCGCCTGTTGGTATTCTCATTGAGATGAATTCGTATATTTCCGGGTGAGAAACATCTAAATACGCCGCATAGCTTCCTTTGCGAGTTTTTCCTTGTTTATACGCGTTGATGATAGCGTTTATAGGATTTAGAAACGCTATAGGACCGGGAGATTTACTATCCGCTACTCTAACGGTACCCCAATCTGCACCTATTCCCCCTCCAACTATCGTAAACCAACTTACGGATTTTAAATGTTCTATAAGCCATTCTATTTTATCGGGAACGTGACTTACGAAACAAGAAATGGGTTGGCTTTTTAATGTTTCTCCCGGTAATGGAGCATTACTTAAAATAGGAGAAGAAAACATAAATTTTCTAGAAGAAACGTAATTATATATTCTTTGGGCGAATTGTAAATCCCCTTTGCTATAAGCGACACTAGCTCTAGCAAATGCCTGTTGAGGAGTTTCATTCGCTCTTAGATAATATTTTTCTAGGAGATTTAATGAGTGGTCATTAAATACTTTGTCTAATTCGCTATTTATCGTGATTCCTAAATAATTCTCCATTTTAGTTTATTACATAAAGAATTATTTTTTAAATGAAATCATTAATTTTTTAGCAAATTGGGTTAAAAAATATTATTTAGGATTAAAAATTTTTTTTACAAGAGATTACTGTCTACATATTGGGCATTTATCTAATGCCACTTCTTCACATTTTTCACATATACATAGATGCCCACAATTAAATGCTATATTAGGTTTAGCATTTTTACATATACAACATTCATCCTCTAGAAATATTTTTAGTTTTTTTGTTTTTCTTCTAAATTCTTCTGGTGGCAACACAGGCTTAACTTGCATAATTATTTCAAAAGGTATATCAGTAAATTCTATAAATGGTGAGTAATCTGTAAAGTCATTATTATATAGATCTATACCTAAACTATTTGGGCCATAAGTTTTATTATAGCTGTATAAATTAACAATATCATGTTCATAATGACCTAAATAATCAAAATTTCTTAAATAAATACTAAACCAATAAGTACCTTTCCTATAATAAAACGGTGCAGTTCTATTATCCATAATACCAATTAACATTTTAGGGGGAAAAACAAAATTTCCTCCTTCATATAATTTTTTACTATATTCATAATAAATTGCTGCTTTTACTTTAACTAAGGAGCGAGCATATGTGTCATTAACTACATTAGGGAAATATACTTTATCATATATATCATTATAAACAGGTTTATTGGTAATATGTTTTTCAATAATATGTATTTCCAACCACTTGAGAGAAGAATAATAACATGAATTACTTTTATTTTCTAATACTTTTCCTTTATATTTTTTAGAAAGTCTTTGCAGTTCTCCATTAAGCTCTTTATTAGTTAACCATTTATTGATAGCGTAACCATTTTCATCATCGATAATATAATCAGGTTTTTCTAGCACCTCCATCTTGAATTATTTTATGGGTTAAAAAAATAAGAAATTCAAAAAAATTTTTATCCATTAATTTATTTTTTGAATTTTATGTAAAATGGATATAGTAATTATATTAGTCCCTCATGCATAGGCTTATCTTGCGTCGACACATGGGGGGTCATTAGGTGAGGTGTTGGTTAGGGGGCGCGTTGGGGTGTTGGTTAGGGGGTGCGTTGGTTAGTGGGGGTGTTGGTTAGGGGGGTAATGAAATTTATTTTCTTTAGAATTATGAGGAAATAGATTTTTCGTACAAAAATCGTATGGGCATTCCGGGATTATTTATAATAATTTAACCGTAAAAGCACATTTCCCAGATGTACCCTTTTACAACCTACTCCTCAACATTGCAAGCAGTTGAAGAGGACAAATTACACGTGACTTAAATGTCGGAAAGTTATCTTTGAAATTTTTCAAAGTGTAGAAACATTGTGGGGAAAGGAGAAAATACTCTGCTGACTACTAGCATTTTTTCCTCTTACCACGACGTTTTTAAAAGCTTTATTCCTAAGGGTCTGTAACAGCGAGGCTTTTTGGTAAAGGCTGAAACTGTGCCGTAAGTTTTAAGTTGGTGACTGATCCTACCTCGCACTGTATGCAAATTGCATACATTTAGAATAATGGGGGAAGTGGGGGGGGGGGATTTCATTGAATTGTGTCACTAATAGGCCTCCATACCACAATATGTATCACACATATAATGGTATTTTCACAAGGAAGTCGTTTTGAATACTGGCACAAAATTTTGTTTTGATAGGTCATTCTTTCAAAAGTTATTGAAAGTTAAAGTAGGTGCAGTCATATTCAATGGCTATATTTCTGAATATACAATGAACCCAAAAGCAGTGCTTGAAGTTAGGGCCTATATTAAAAGTCGCGTTTGTCTAATTATTTCAGCTTCATTAATATTTAGTAAATGATGTCAGATACATGGGGCTTCCGCGGTATCAAAACGGTCGGTATTCAGATGGTACAAAAAATTTAAAGATGGTAGAACTTACTTAAAAGATGCCCCCCATCCTGGTCAACCCAAAACCGCAGCTACCAAAGAAACCGTTGTTGCTGTGGCAGATTTAATTAAGCAGGGTGCCAGGCTTACAGCGAAAGAAATAGCTAAGAGAGTTGGCAGGTCATCGGGGTGATTTCATAAGATTTTGACCAAGGAGTTAAAACTTCGTAGGATTTGCGCTCGATGGGTCCCCCACCTCTTGACAGATGAACAAAAGGCTACTCGAGTAAAAATGGCCAAAATTCTTTTTATAAAGTACAAAAATTGTGACAAACGCAGAATATCGAAACAGTTCACAGGTGATGAAACCTCGATTTATTATTTTGAACACCAGAGACGCGTCAATAATAAACAGTGGCTGCGCAAAGACAAAGCTAGGCCGATCATAGCAAAAAGAATAAAAAGCGCGGGAAAAGTTCTATATGCGATATTTTTAATTCAGACGGTCCAATTTCTCAAATTCCTGTACCGAACGGCCAAACGGTTACAGGCAAGTTTTACAAGAACAGTGTTTCTTTCAAAGTGAAGAAAGACTATGAAAAACGAAGACCTAGGACCGGATTAAGGGGCCTGTGCCTTATTCATGACAATGCAGCTGCTCACAAGTCTGCAATTGTTCAGAATTTAAATCCTGGAAACGGAAAAGGTGGTACAGCTTCTCCATCCACCCTGTTCTCCCGACCTCAGCCCATGTGACTTTTTTCTTTTTCCTTTGTCGATACGGCTCTATATAAAAGTGACGTGGGAAGTACCATTTTTCAGTGTCTGCTGGGTATTCCCAGAACAGCCTATTTTGCAGCCTTCACAGGCTGGATTTCCAGACTTGAAACTGTATTTCTGTCAAGGGTAAATATTTTGAAGGGATGAAATTACCGAAATATATGCATTTAATATAATGCGTCTCATAGACACCCAGAGTCACAATTAAATAAACGACCCTCGTAATGCGTGCAAATTCGTGCAGCATAAAGTAAAAAAGATCTATTGAGACGTAGAATTTCTTGTTTAAGTAGACCAAATAATTTGATCTTATCATAATCGATACAGCGATAACATACTGGCACGAAATCAAAGATGGTCTGAATCGGAGAAAAAAATAACAAGAAAATCTCCCTTCACGATATTTACAATGACAGATACGTAGACGTACTTGGCTTACATGCAATTCTGTGAACGATCATTGGATACCCGATATTATTAATCATTGTCCTGGTTAATAAATTAAATGGAAATTTCGAGCAGATCGTAAAAAAACCCGAATAATTCTATTTCAAACTTATTTCTTGGAGAAAAATATCTCCTCATCGGACAGTGCAGATTCAAGATCAGACTGCACGTTCTGTGCAGTCTGATCTTGATCTACACTGTCTGCAAAAGGTCAGTGAGTTGAGCTTAGCACCTCGAGAGTTAAAAGAAAAGGCTTGAGAATTTGATCTGATATCGGAGTAAATTTCACAAGGCCTGCCAGACAAAGAAGTTTAATCGTACTAGGACAAAATAGACATTTTAATGGCCCAGCAAGCGTTTCGAGGCTTTGATAAACATAATAATGAAGCTATTTCAATCACATGACCAACCTTTACCTCTTTAATTCTCATTGATACCATTTGGTGCTGTTCTGGAAAGTTTCTTTTGAGCTGTCTTGGTGACATCCCCATTTTTTTCTTTTACTCTCCTTGATATTCTCAAAGGACTATTTCTGAACTTAATGTATTTCTTTCAAAAGGGCTCAGAAGTTTAGGAAGGATCCCACTTAAGTTGACGCTTTGTTTCAGTCTTTGTAATCATGTGACCCCAGGAAGGGCCACCAATGAAAACTATATGAACAACCTTGATACAGGAACCCTTTACCAAACCTTTCCTTGTTTTTACGACCCTGAAAAAGAAGCCGAAAAAGTTTGACAAAGTTTTTGGGAAAAGGAGAAATTGTTGTTGATCCGCAATATTCTTCTACTCCCGCAATATTTTTATCTTTTTAAGGACACATTCTCACTATTTGAGCTATATTAAATGTGTGGTGTGCGAACGCTTCTTCACTACTGCCGAGCACCGGTAGCTCAGTCGGTAGCGTGCAGGACTTGAGAACACGGGGTCCAGGGTTCGATCCCTGGCTACGACCCCTGGCTCGGCCAATTTCTTTCCGAGGATTGATGATAGTCACTGCGACAGGATTCATTCCTCTCTCACCGCTGACCATTGTTTAGACGATGATTATGTGGGAAAGCAGCCAGTGGCTTGGAAAGAAAATTGTGCGAAGTACTGGTAAAAGAGACTCCAGGAACGCATGGATAGGTGCACTGGCCGCCGCGATATAACTGAAATAATGTTGAAAACGGCGTTAAAAAACCATACAATCAATCAATCAATCATTCTTCACTACTGAAAGGTTCAAAGTTTAACGTATGATAAAGAGTAATGGAAATTGTTGATGCATGACGCAAGGCGCCGGACGACGGACATTTTACTGACCACAATACCACGCCTTCAGCACTTTTGTCCTCAGATTTCATCGTTTTGACACCATAAGCGAAAATAGGTGCTTTTGCGGACTGAACAGATCAAGATCAGACAGCACCGAACAGAGCTATATCGTCTGCTTTTTTAGTAAGGCTTGTGAATTTTTTTTTTTAAGTTTCAGTAGATTGTATTTCTTGCCATCAAAAAAGGTAAGGTTTATAATTGAGCTTGGCTCTAGCAAAAGGGGGTTTAATGCATTTCCATGATGCACGAATGTAAATTAGCGCATAATTATGGATCCCTGAAAACCATTTTGTCTAACAACCGATTGAATCATGAGGTAGAAGGGTCCCTTTACATGTAAAGAATTCACAAACAGCAAAAAAAGAAAACACCGCCCATGGTCAGCCTGCACGGACTGTACAGGCTGACACTAATCGATACTTTTTGCAGATGTATTACCCTCCTTCTTTAAAAAGCTTGCAACACGCGAAAAGGAGCATCAGGACATTTCCGCAAAGTGTCGTCTCGGATCAGCCTGCGCAGTCCGCGCAGGCTAATCCGAGACGGCACTTTACGACTACATTAGATTTTGTGCTACAGAAGACTTGCGCAAAATAGAAAATTGCATAAGAACGGAAGAAGTCGTTTCGGATTAGCCTGCGCGGACTGCGCAGACTGATCCGAGACGACACTTTACGCAAATGTCCGAATGCCCCTTTTCGCGTGTTGCACGCCATATATTTGGCACTGAAAGACCTAGAATGCCAGCTTTAGATATTGTGGTATGTATACTTCATATATGTACATGTAGGATTTCTAGAAAGACTAACTAACCTTTGACAAGCGTAAATTTTAACGTCATACGCTATTGAACTATGAAATTTACTGTGTTCACATGTATCATGTAAAACTTTATGCTGAAAACAAAAATAAAAAGAAAGTGACATGCTGGTGTATTCCATGGTAACAGTATTACCCCAACTTCTAAAATTGTGACTTTTGCCTGAAAAATGTTAATAACATTGTCAGACACCTTCGGTTTTATAATCTATATAAAATCAGAGATAAATATTTGTTTATCTATATTAACAATCAGAAAATGTGATTTTCAGGGTCATTTTTTTGCAATTGTTGATTCACAAATACTGGCCAAAAAATTAAAAAAGTTCTGCAAGTAAAACAGAGTTATCAGAAATACTCTTCCATAGTTTTCTGTACAGAATCCTTGAAATATTTTCTATTCAAATTTAACAACAACAACATCAATAACAATAACAAAACAAAACAGCTTAGTGTGTTTTTACAATACTGCAGTTTCCATGGCAACCATTTATTACACAAAACTTCCTAGTTTTACTTGCAACTGACAACACAAAATTATGCTGAACACATACAAGTATAGTCATGTATTAGTAAACACAATAAAACAGTTGATAAGTCAAATTTAAGTTACAAATCACCTGTTATCAAAGACCATCAGTAAGTGAAGACCTGTTGAGGTACACATGGTAAATTTTCAAATTTATTTTCAATGGGGCTTGTAATATGTTTCAAAGTATGTAAGGATGTAAGCTGGTTATGGTAAGTATTCCTTAACCCTTTGGCTGCTAGGCGCGACTCACTGACCTTTTGCGGACAGTGTAGATCAATATCAGACTGCACAGAACGTGCAGTCTGATCTTTGATGTACACTGTTTGATATAGAGATGTTTATCTTCCCAAAAATATATTTGAAATAACAAAATTTGGGTTTTAACTATTGGCTTCAAAATTTCATTTCACTAATTCAGCAGGATATGGGTCAACATCAGGTAGGTATAACCCTGGATAAAACCCCTGTCACACCAGGGCGGCTATCCCACGGCGTCCAACAAAAAATGCAGAACGCCGAGGTGCGCGCAGTACGATCGCAAGCATCGTCACAGCAACGCAGTGGCATCGCAAGTAGACGCATTGGGATCGTCTAGGAGGCCGAGGGACGGCGCGCATTTTGGACATGCACAAAACAAACGCCGTCGCTCGGCGTTCTGAGAAGAGCGCAGTGGGATCACCAGAAGGTCGTCTTAGCGGCGCAGTAAGATCACCCACAACGCCATGGGAGCTCCGCCGGCGCGCACAGAGGTCGCAGTGCGAACGCTATGGTTGTTGGTGGCGCTTGCATGGAGATTGTATCGCGCGCTCTGAGATGTCACCGCGTCTGTACTGTGCTTATACGGCGCGTCAGCGGCGCTTATACAGCGCGTCAACGGCGCTGACACGGAGTGTTATTTATTTCACTGCGCTCTTAGAACGACTCTTGTAAGGCGCTTCTACAGCGTCCATCAGTCTTTGTCTGACAAAAACGAACATACAGTCGACGAACTATGCAAGTAAACATTCAATTCACCATGATTGTATGGTGTTTAACGCCGTTTTCAACATTATTTCAGTTATATCGAGGCGGTCAGTGCACCTGTTCATGCTTTCCTTGAGTTTCTTTTACCAGTACTTCGCACAATACTCAGCAGTATGTCCGTCGGTTTGACTGTAAACAAACGGGCGCCATATTGGATGACCTAGTTACTATAAATAGTAACTCATTTGCATATAAGGATGTTACTATAGTTAGAACGTCAACCATCTTGCATGACCTACTTTTTTTTTGTATTTTTTGTTTTTATTTCGACAGTCATTTTGAATGACCTACTTTTTCAACAAAGCAGAATTGACCTACTTTTTTTGCGGAAATTTAAATGGTCGTTTTTGTGACCATTTTGAATGATCTACTTTTTCGAAAATGTATACAGAACTTACTTGTATACCTCGATCTAGAACGTAGTTGCGTACATTGAGGGTCAGGTCCTCGGTTCTAGATGGAAAATAGTGCGGTAAAAACAGACAACTGGTTTTTTGTTGATGAATCATCATTAGGGAAAGAGTTCATAGAATGGAAGAAGCAGAATTTGCAATTCAAGAAATATTCTGTAAATATAGAAATAAAATGGTACCTTATTGTTGATATTTTCCCTTCAACATCATTTTGGCGGCAACTTTTTGAGAAATAGCTTTAAAAATGAGTCTAAGTAGGCACCCTTACGGTATACAGAGCTGACTTGTATACCCTATCTAGTTATTTCTGGCGGACATTGAAGGTCAGGTCCTTTTATCTAGACGGAGACATTCCCACTTAGACTCATCTTTAACGCTTCATCAAGTCAACGAGCTGATTCCTACCCATACTTCGACCCTTGACCAAGTCTATATGGTTAAGTCGGTCTGACGACACATCCATGCTCGTTGAAGTTTCTCATAATACACAAATATAAAATTTACATGACTCTACCTTTTAATCGATGTTTCCCCTTCAACGTCCTATACTCAAATGACCAAGATTATTATCATCAGTTTGCACGCGTCCATTTTGAGATACTCATGTTCAGACATGTGCAGGTGATCAATACTCTTACATTAAAGTCGCCACACTGGCTGGTTTTTATTTATTTAGGGAAAGAAGTACGGACAATGGCCTATTCAACTGTCAAAGTTAATCCCCTTACAAAGGATCAGGTGATACAGAACCGACTTGTATGCCCAATTGAAGACATAGTCACGTACATTGAGGGTCAGGTCCTCGGTCCTCGATAGAAAAAAAGGTAACTATTCTTAATGATAAAAAGGCGAAAAATGAAAAGAAAATAGTCTACCCGTAAAAATATAAAAGTAGAAACAATGGAATAAGCAGAAAAAAATAGTTTATGGTAAAAAAGAAGAAGTAGAAAAGTCAAACATAGTCTACGGGTAAACATAATAAAAGTACAGATAACTTTCTAAAGATATTAAAAGGGGAAAATGAAGAAAAAGCAGAAAAATCAAAATGAAATTAGTGAAAAAATAAATTGGTACCTTTTTGTCCATGTTTTCTCTTCAAACCTCATGTTCCAGAAAATGAACTAGTTCATAGCTTAAACACACTCTTTTACCAAGATATCATCTTCAAGGATATATTCTAACGAAACACTCACTTGACCAAAATGTTGGTCCCAATACCAGAAAATATATGGAAATCCACTGCATCCTCAACTTCAACAATCACATTTATAATTGGAGCTATCAAAAACGCCGAAAGAGAAATTAATGATATCCATCAAAGTGAAAAATCAAGTTGCCCACCTTTAAACCAAAAGATTAAATGACTCTAACAAGATTGGACAAGACCCTCCCACCTCTTTAATGTCCAGTACCCATTTATCATTGATTATGATGCAAAAGCGAAAAAAAAATCAAGTTGTTCCCCTTTAAAGCAAAAAATTAAACGACTCCAACAAGATTGGACAAGACCCTCCCACCCCTTTAAGGTCGAGTACCCATTTATATGTATATCATTGATTATGATGCAAAAGTGGAAAAATCAAGTCGTCCCCCTTTAAAGCAAAAAGTTAAATGACTCTAACAAGATTGGACAAGACCCCTTTTAGGTTCAGTACCCATTTATCATTGATTATGATGCAAAAGTGAAAATCAAGTCGTCCACCTTTAAAGCAAAAGATTAAATGACTCTAACAAGATTGGACAAGACCCCCACCCCTTTAATGTCCAGTACCCATTTATCATTGATTATGATGCAAAAGCAAAACAAAATCTAGTCGTTCCCCTTTAAAACAAAAGATTAAATGACTAACAAGACTGGACAAGACCCTTCCACCCATTTAAGGTCCAGTACCCATTTATATCATTGATTATGATGCAAAAGCGAAAAATCAGTCATCCCCCTTTAAAGCAAAAAGTTAACAAGATTGGACAAGACTCCCACCCCTTTAAGGTCCAGTACCCATTTATATGTCAATGTTTTTTGACTTGAGATTGGATTAAGATTACTTATAAAGGGAGCTGGCTAATGTTTACATAAATATTTATAATAACCCTAGCAACGGATTAAATTTTGCAAAAATGTAAGATTTTAGTCGAAAGTTATAGGAGTTGTTACCTTCAGCAATGAAATGATTTTTTCTTAACATTCCAACCTTCTGACAAGTAAAGCCGTGTACTGATAAGCCTAATTCTAGGAAATGTAAGCAATGACACCAAATTCCAGGACAACTAAGCAATGAAACCGAAATTAGTCTTTTTTTCATTTTATGACACAATTTCTATTCATGAAATTTGACATTACCCTACCAAATGATACCTGACACTTTACTCTTTCATTTTGACTCCCCTCATTGTCTTTCAGTTTTCAGTCGTTTCAGACTCAATACTCATTTTCTTAAAAATGTCGACATTTTAATTTGCAGTCAGATCGAATCGATATAGGTATCATTGGAATGGTCTTCTCACGCTGATCAAGAAAATGTATAGTTTTGTGGGTGTCACTTCATTGAAAACGGAGATACAAGGATTAAGGCTTTGGAAGATACACGCTTTTGGCATCCACTGGTACAAAAACGGCTCAAATCGTTATTTATTGACTGATTTTTACGTTCTTGGTGTCTAACTACGATAATTTTTCCCTGAAAAGTCAAATTTGAAGTCAAAATTAACCTAAAGATCACAGTGAGATCGTAATTTTTACCTGAAACATTTCAGATACGTTATTAATGCACTAACTTTAACAAAATGGCCAAAATCATTGTTTATGAACCGATTTTCATGATTTTGGTGTCTAATTGTATTAACTTTTCCTCAGAAATCCATTTATGAAGGTAACGAATACATTTTGGAGAGATGGCGGCCGAAAATGACGCCATTTTTTATAAAAAAAAAAAAAAAAAAATACCATGGAAGATCAGCACAAGACAAAAATAGCTTTATACATGTAATTATATGCACTGGCATTAACATTTAAAAAACACTACTGACTTCTGACAGGACGATATGGGCCATACCTTTTGAAATTACCCTCGTAGTTTATGAGGAGAGGATGTTTGAAAATTGAGACAATGGGCGGACACAGACTCACACGCACGATAGGTACAGGGGCCATAACATAAGCTGGCTGACCTTTGGCCAGTGGAGCTAAAACTTGCGTAGTGTAAATAATAGGTTGAATATATTCTACAAGATACTGTCAAACCAGACTGTTGCTACTACCATTAGATGAAATAAATAAAACTTACCTACATAATGCTCGCCTTCCCCACTCCATATCAAAACTTTCCTTATATTAGAAATATCCATAACAAACGTTAACACTGTTTCCAAGAAATAGGCAATTTGCCCACAAATATAATCCATTATCATTGTCCTGATAGAGAAAGTTGAGAAGTGTAGGTATATATAATTATATGTCTAGTCTAGAATGACCTGGACAAGTAATGTCGAGCTTCTACAAGTTCTCACATGAAGTGAACTCCCTCTTGGGTTCATTTGTTTTCTATTGTCAATGTTTTTTGACTTGAGATCGGATTAAGATATCTCATAAAGGCAGCTGTCTAATGTTTACACAAAGAATTATAATAACCCTAATAACGGATTAAATATTGTAAAAATTAAACATTTTAGTCGAAAGTTATAGGAGTTGTTACCTTTAGTAATGAAATGATTTTTTGAACATTCTAACCTTGTAGAAAGTAAAGCTGTGTACTGATAAGCCTAATTCTAGGAAATGTAAGCAATGGCACCAAATTCTAGGACAACTAAGCAAATAAATCTATAGTCGTCTTTTTCTTTCATTTTGTAACAGTTTCATGCAATTTGAGATAATCCTACCAAATGATACATGACACTTTAGTCTTTCATTTTGACCCTCATTGTCGATTCAATTTTTAGCCATTTCAAAGCCAGTGCTCATTTGCTTAAAAATGTCGACATTTTAATTTGCAGTCAGATCGAATCGATATAGGTATCATTGGAATGGTCTTCTCACACTGATCAAGAAAATGTATAGTTTTGTGGGTGTCACTTCATTGACAACGGAGATACAAGGATTAAAGCTTTGGAAGATACACACTTTTGGCATCCACTGGTACAAAAACGGCTCAAATCGTTATTTATTGACTGATTTTTACGTTCTTGGTGTCTATCTACGAAAATTTTTCCCTAGGAATTCAAATTTGAAGTCAAAATTAACCTAAAGATCATAGTGAGATCGTAATTTTTACCTGAAACATTTCAGATACGTTATTAATGCACTAACTTTAACAAAAATGGCTAAAATCATTGGTTATGAACCGATTTTCATGATCTTGGTGTCTAATTGTATTAACTTTTCCTCAGAAATCCATTTATGAAGGTAACGAATACATTTTGGTGAGATGGCGGCCGAAAATGACGCCATTTTCTATAAAAATTACTATAGAAGAACAGTACAAGGCAAAAATAGCTTTATACATGTTATTACACCTAATGGCATTAGTGTGTGTTTTAACACGTTTGCATTTGACTAAATTTAAAACGTCCTTGATTGGATAATAAAACATGACGTCATTTATTTAGTTCATTAAATCCTATGGTATTCCATTTACTTTATTATCGTTAAGAACTTCAGTATGAAACCTACATTTTCACTTTCGACTCATGTCGTCGAAAAATACTTAAATGCATATAATTTAAGTGCCTCTGTAATTTTCAACAAACGAGTTATGAAAACTGAAAGACAATGAGGGGAGTCAAAATGAAAGAGTAAAGTGTCAGGTATCATTTGGTAGGGTAATGTCAAATTTCATGAATAGAAATTGTGTCATAAAATGAAAAAAAGACTAATTTCGGTTTCATTGCTTAGTTGTCCTGGAATTTGGTGTCATTGCTTACATTTCCTAGAATTAGGCTTATCAGTACACGGCTTTACTTGTCAGAAGGTTGGAATGTTAAGAAAAAATCATTTCATTGCTGAAGGTAACAACTCCTATAACTTTCGACTAAAATCTTACATTTTTGCAAAATTTAATCCGTTGCTAGGGTTATTATAAATATTTATGTAAACATTAGCCAGCTCCCTTTATAAGTAATCTTAATCCAATCTCAAGTCAAAAAACATTGACATATAAATGGGTACTGGACCTTAAAGGGGTGGGAGTCTTGTCCAATCTTGTTAACTTTTTGCTTTAAAGGGGGGCGACTTGATTTTTCGCTTTTGCATCACAATCAATGATATATATGGGTACTGGACCTTAAATGGGTGGAAGGGTTTTGTCCAATCTTGTTAGTCATTTAATCTTTTGTTTTAAAGGGGAACGACTTGATTTTGTTTCGTTTTTGCATCATAATCAGTGATAAATGGGTACTGGACATTAAAGGGGTGGGGGTCTTGTCCAATCTTGTTAGAGTCATTTAATCTTTGGTTTAAAGGTGGACGACTTGATTTTCACTTTTGCATCATAATCAATGATAAATGGGTACTGAACCTTAAAGGGGTCTTGTCCAATCTTGTTAGAGTCATTTAACTTTTTGCTTTAAAGGGGACGACTTGATTTTTCCACTTTTGCATCATAATCAATGATATACATATAAATGGGTACTCGACCTTAAAGGGGTGGGAGGGTCTTGTCCAACCTTGTTGAGTCATTTAATATTTTGCTTTAAAGGGGAACGACTTGAATTTTTTTTCACTTTTGCATCATAATCAATGATAAATGGGTACTGGATATTAAAGGGGTGGGAGGGTCTTGTCCAATCTTGTAAGAGTCATTTAATCTTTTGCTTTAAAGGTGGGCAACTTGATTTTTCACTTTGATGGATATCATTAATTTCTTTTCTGCGTTTTTGATAGCTCCAATAATAAATGTGATTGTTGAAATTAAGGATGCAGTGGATTTCCATATATTTTCTGGTATTGGGACCAACATTTTGGTCAAGTGAGTGTTTCGTTAGAATATATCCTTGAAGATGATATCTAGGTAAAAGAGTGTGTTTAAGCTGATGAACTAGTTCATTTTCTGGAACATGAGGTTTGAAGAGAAAACATGGACAAAAAGGTACCATTTTATTTTTTCACTAATTTCATTTTGATTTTTCTGCTTTTTCTTCATTTTCCCCTTTTAATATCTTTAGAAAGTTATCTGTACTTTTATTATGTTTACCCGTAGACTATGTTTGACTTTTCTACTTCTTCTTTTTTACCATAAACTTTTTTTTTTCTGCTTATTCCATTGTTTCTACTTTTATATTTTTACAGGTAGACTATTTTCTTTTCATTTTTCGCCTTTTTATCATTAAGAATAGTTACCTTTTTTTCTATCGAGGACCGAGGACCTGACCCTCAATGTCCGTGACTATGTCTTCAATTGGGCATACAAGTCGGTTCTATATCACCTGATCCTTTGTTAGGGGATTAACTTTGACAGTTGAATAGGCCATTGTCCGTACTTCTTTCCCTAAATAAATAAAAACCAGCCAGTGTGGCGACTTTAATGTAAGAGTATTGATCACCTGCACATGTCTGAACATGAGTATCTCAAAATGGACGCGTGCAAACTGATGATAATAATCTTGGTCATTTGAGTATAGGACGTTGAAGGAGAAACATCGATTAAAAGGTAGAGTTATGTAAATTTTATATTTGTGTATTATGAGAAACTTCAACGAGCATGGATGTGTCGTTAGACCGCCTTAACCATATAGACTTGGTCAAGGGTCGAAGTATGGGTAGGAATCAGCTCGTTGACTTGATGAAGCGTTAAAGATGAGTCTAAGTGGGAATGTCTCCGTCTAGATAAAAGGACCTGACCTTCAATGTCCGCCAAAAATAACTAGATAGGGTATACAAGTCAGCTCTGTATACCGTAAGGGTGCCTACTTAAACGACTCATTTTTAAAGCTATTTCTCAAAAAGTTGCCGCCAAAATGATGTTGAAGGGAAAATATCAACAATAAGGTACCATTTTATTTCTATATTTACAGAATATTTCTTGAATTGCAAATTCTGCTTCTTCCATTCTATGAACTCTTCCCCTAATGATGATTCATCAACAAAAAACCAGTTGTCTGTTTTTACCGCACTATTTTCCATCTAGAACCGAGGACCTGACCCTCAATGTACGCAACTACGTTCTAGATCGAGGTATACAAGTAAGCTGTGTATACATTTTCGAAAAAGTGGATCATTCAAAATGGTCACAAAAACGACCATTTAAATTTCCGCCAAAAAAAGTAGGTCAATTCTGCTTTATTGAAAAAGTAGGTCATTCAAAATGGCTGTCGAAATAAAAACAAAAAATACAAAAAAAAGTAGGTCATGCAAGATGGTTGACGTTCTAACTATAGTAACATCCTTATATGCAAATGAGTTACTATTTATAGTAACTAGGTCATCCAATATGGCGCCCGTTTGTTTACAGTCAAACCGACGGACATACTACTATACTCTTTCCAAGTCACTGGCTGCTTTCCCATATAACCATTGTCGAAACAATGGTCAGCGGTGAGAAAGGAATCAATCCTGTGATAATGACTATCATCCATCCTCGGAAAGAAACATGTTTACGCTGATTAGGATCCTCGCGCCGCACGGTAAAACTATCCAAGTACTACTCAACTATTTTCTTCTTGAAGAATCAAGTGTCGTACTTTATACTAATAGGCCTTTTTAGTAATCCAGATTTGATTTGAAAAGAAGTTAGATCATTCAAAAGGACGAACATGCCACGACGATTGAGCCCATACAAACAAGCGCGGACAAACAAGCCCAGGGACGAAAAAAAAAAAAACCCTTTCCATGCGCACTAGGTTGGGCAAAGAAAACTTACGAAAACGTCTTTGACTTTTTATTTATGTTTTTGAAACCCAATATTATGTTAAGTGGAAAATACGCATCTTCTAGAAGTTTTGAAGTAAGTTAGCTTGGACTAAACTTAGAACCAAGTTCTAGGGTGCATGTACAGTTACTTCCCTTCTTTGAACTGCCGATACAGTATTTCTCTGTTCTACTGTCTTTCTTTTTGTTTCATATCCAGTGTTGTTCTTTTGTTTGATGTACACTTTTTCTTTTGATAACATGTTCTTACCATATTTATGTAGTTAGGAAGCAAACTTTATCTCATAAATTACTACCTCGCTTAGTTACACCAAAGTATAACATTCTAGCAGTATGATCATTTGTAAATTAGTTTTGTTTCATCTTTTATATTGTTCTTTTCTTTGATTTAAACGTCTTGTTTTTGATTACATGTCCTTGCCATATTTATGTATAATTATGTAAATGGCCAAAGGCAACTAGCTTTGCCGTAAATTTGCCAATAAATATTTGAACTTGAACTTGAAATCTTTTAGGGATTTGGAAGTTGTATGGTTACTGAATTGTAATTGTATTCTCAGCTTTTAAATGAAAATTTGTTTATCTGTGTTCGTTCGACTAGGCAGAATAATTCTCCTCAACGTACATCTAAAGTTGCATATAGGATATGTTATACAAACGCAGTGAAAAAAACGTATGATAAATAACTTTTCCATTTTGTTTTTATTTCGACAATTTTTTCTTCAAGTTTTAGCCTTTAACACTCAATAACGAGTTTTAATGAACCGGAAAGAAAAGGCTTTTGAACATATCGTAGAAAAAGGAGAAAATGCTCGTAACTAGCATTTTCTCTTCTTCCCACTGTTTTATCTTAACTTTCAGAGACAAATTTCATTGTTTGAACCACGTTCAATTTGTCATCTGCAATGCTAAATTCATTTGGGACCAGTCTAAAATTTTGTCGTTTGTTTAACTCTTTACCAAACGACAAAAGACTGGTCCAAATTGAAAGCATTTGCAGACGACAAAACAAAGATGACTGAAGAATTGAAATTTGTTCTGGGAAGGGTAGAAAACATTGTGGGAAAAGGAGAAAATGTTGGTTACCAGCATTTTCTCCTTTTCCCACAATGTTTTCAAAAAGCTTCTTTCACAGGGTCATTAAAAGTCGGGATTGTGTGATAAAGGGTTAAGGGGAAACCGTAAATGAAAGTATGGTAAGTACAAGGGACAGTGGAACATAAAATTAAGAAAGTAAAATGACAACTAGATAACTGGGGTTTGTTTTTAACTCTGAACTAACCGTTCAATGGGAGACAAAAGTGAAATCCAAATTATCTCCCTTGTTAGATAAAAACCAAGGTAACCAAATTGCAACAAGGTCCTTTCATTTGATTTCCTTTGTTTTTTATCCTTGCTTTACTTGGAGATGTTGCGATTATTATTATTTGACTAATGATATATATGTAAGGTCTTCATGATATTTGCAAATTGAATTTCACTCACTATTGCCATCTTAATGCATCGAATAGATCGAATTTGTGGTTTGATAAATTTTAAAGGAGATATTTAACCCTAAACATTCCTAAATAGTGCAAAGGATATCAAGGATAAAAACCAAGTAATACCTTAGGCACATGTAAACAGTTTGCTTCGAATTGACCATGGTCAAAATTAGAAATAATTGAGAAAGGTAGGTTTTCAATGCAATTTTGATAAGAAGAGTAGTTATTACACCCATTAATTAGATCAAGGAATAGAAGCATTTGGTTTGTCTGTGAAACAGGAGGTCATGACCTTTCCTTCTTTGTTCTATAATTTGACCCCAAATGCGAAAGTTGATGGTCATGGAGCTAGCGGCTGATTTTAGCCGCGAAAATAAAGGTAGGGTCAGGGCACGAAAGATTGCGAAAAAACGGCATGGTAATGTGCTATTTTGGATTTCATCTCCAGATTATGTGTTGTTTTGAGTTTCAATTTAGCTTGGCATTTTCAGGCTAGCTTCCTGGGTTTGCATATTGTGAATTTCGGAATATAGGCTAAAATGGCATATTTTGTCAGTTTTTTCCGACCATGCCACTTGCCTATATTGATCATTAATTTTACTATTTCAAAAGTTGAACATGATTTATTGATAAAATCCAAAGGATTAGGATTGTGCTGTTGCATTTAAGTGTTCTTTATAATTTCAGGCTGATTATATACACCTTTGTTTGAGGAAGTTCTGTTTGGCCTATTGTCGACCGAGACGACTGTAGCCGAAAACCGTGTTCTGCTACCTTATTCAGGACCTAGTTAGTAGTGGAGATCTATCAAGGGAAGTAACTTTCTTATGTTTCACATTGCATCCTGTGTGTTATCTCTGCGCCCCGGTGCGTTCCCGAATTTTACCCAACTCTTCCCAGGCCACTGAATGATTCCTAATAAAGAGTCACAACTCAACGCACTCTTGCAGACACTTTAGATCAAGCTCGAACGGTATCGAATCTACACCACCCGATCGGACAAGACATTTTTCGACGAAAAGAATTTTGAAATCTAAGACAGATTGTTTGTAGCTTGAATATTTACCGATATCCTGACCAGGCTATGATGCATGGTAAGGCTGAGCCCAGTAGAGCAGTCAGTAGGGTACAGGACATGAAACGGGGGGGGGGGGGGTGTTGCTGGTTGGAATCCCTCGCTCAGCGAATTTCTTTCAGAAGATTGGTGATATTCATTTCGACAAGATTTATTCCTCTCTCAGCGCTGATCATTGTTTCAAGAGTAGTTATGTGGGGAAGCAGCAAGTGTCTTGGGAAGAATATTGTGCGAAGTACTAGGGATAAGAAACTCCTGGACAGCCTGCAATGTGTACTGGCCGCTGCGATATAACTGAAATAATGTTGAAAACTGTTAAACATAATAAAAGCAGTTATGATGGTGAGTTTTTCAACAAAAGATTTTGACAATTTTGCGGAGTTTAATCGGTGAATGCAATTAAAATCCGTTAAAAGATATGAAGTACAGTATACATAAATTTCTGCAAAAAAATGCAAATAGCGAAATTTCGAAATAGGGTGTTTGCAAAATGGCTTGGAGTAAGCCACTACAGAATTAAATGAAGCTCAACAAATATAAACGTTTTATTTCATAAGAATAACATACAACGATAAATCATAACATTAATTTCCATCACAAAACACAAAACATTTTTTTTTTTCTTGTGAAGTCAACAGCTTTTTTATTTCAACCCTTTACCACACAATCCCGAGTTTTAACGACCATAGGAAGAAGGCTTGTGAAAACATCGTGGGAAAAGGAGAAAATGTTGGTAACCAGCATTTTCTCCTTTTTCCACGATGTTTTCACAATCCACCGCAAAGATAAATTCCGTTACTTGGAATTTTTCTCCGTCTGGTGGCTTGTGCTACTTAATGACATCTATCTGAACTGAGCTTTTTATGGTTATTTGCTTGACAAACATGGGAATAACTTCCTATTTGTGTTATTCATTCTACAGTATATGGCCTGCAACACGCCAAAAGTGGCATTCTGACATTTGCGTAAAGTGTCGTTGCGGATTAGCCTGCGCAGTCCGCGCAGGCTAATCAGAAACGACACTTTCCGTTCTTATGCAATTTTCTCTTTCGTGCAAGTCTACTGTAGTACAATATCGAATGTAGTCGTAAAGTTTCGTCTCAGATCAGTCTGCGCGGACTGCGCAGGCTGATCCGCGACGACGCTTTACGCAAATTGTCCGAATGCCCTTTTTCGCATGTTGCAGGCCAATTATCATATTTAGGTTGTCAGAAAACCTTATTTCAGCAGAACGGGCATACATTTTGCCTCACAAACATTCTGGTGGTATTCTGTTTGTATATCATTAAAAAAGAGCTATGATTTTGAAATTAATTTGAAATGACATGTTTTTTTTTTAAAATTCTGGTTACATGGTATAAATAATTTGGTATAAAATCAATAATCTTAAACAATGTACGGAGCTCCAGATAAGGGGGAGTGATGGTATTCTAAATCCATTATTTCTCTTTCAAACCCTATGTTGTGGGTACTCATTAGAATCGTCTCGATGAGACGATTCTAATGAACACCCATAACATAGGGTTTTGTGGAGAATAATTAATGTTTTTTATTTCAAAATCAAAATCACTTCCTTTATCTGGAACTCTGAATGTATATCTGTGAACAGAATGCTATCGTTCTGATTGTTGTATATCACTAAACGGCTATACTGTGTCACTTGTATATAAACAAATATCCTTTACAAAAACACTGAATGGGTGTTCCTGAAATCAGCATAGTTGTATATAAATATTTTAGAATGTGATATATCGTTTATAAGAACTCTTTAAACGTCCTTATATACCTGTTCAATCAAAAGTCCAATAAGCACTTGGAACCTCTCTTGGGAAAGCCTAGACTTAAGAAAAAGTCTTATTCTTAGTCTAGAACTGAAAAACAGAAAACAAAAATGGTGAAAACGGGAACCGGGAACATATACGGACAATGACAATGTTAGGTGAGGAGATGAAAAATATATTACTCTGTATTTACCGGATAAAAAAGAATAATATACATACTTTTCAACTGAAATTAGTTGACGCTATAACAAACGACCCCGTGTTTGCATGGCTCAGAGAACGAAGACTTTTAAAAACGTTGGGGAAAAGGGAGAAAATGTCGGTGAACAAAATTTTAAGTTTTTCTCTCACTGTTTTCGATCCTTTCCAAACCAGATTCCTTAATTCACCCTACATTTAATTTGTCGTCTGCAAATGCTTTGAATTAAATGGTGTAATATTTTGTCGACTGGTAAAGAGTTAAATTAAATACATGTAATAATCATATTGTTATTGTCACTCAAAATGTCACATGCTGTTTCTTGTTTATATTTTATAGAAAACTAGCAGCATTCATAATTGGCTTGCAACACGCGAAAAGGGGCATTCGGACATTTGCGTAGAGTGTCGTCTCGGATCAGCCTGCGCAGTCCGCGCAAGCTAATCCGAGACGGCACTTTACGACTACATTAGATTTTGTGCTACAGTAGACTTGCACAAAACAGAAAATTACATAAGAACGGAAAGTGTCGTTTCGGATTAGCCTGCGCGGACTGCACAGGCTGATCCGAGACGACACTTTACGCAAATGTTCGAATGCCGCTTTTCGCGTGTTGCAGGCCAATTAATCTCTCTTTCTCTGTCTGTCTGTCTGTCTGTCTCTCTCTCTCATTTAACTGAGATGACGGCACATTTGGATTTAATACTTAACTAAACGATCCCGAGTTTTACCGACCTAAAAAAAAAACACCTTTCAAAATATCGTGGAAAAAAAAGGATAAAATTATTAGTTACAAGCTTTTTCTCCGTTTCCCACAATGTTTTCTACCCCCCCCTCCCCTCCAAAAAAAAAAGCTTTCAATTTGGAGAAGAACAGAATTTGTCGTTTGGTAACGCGTTAACCCCTGGGCTGCTAAGTGCGAGTCAAGGACCTTTTACGGATCTTGTAACTCATTGGAATAGGTCAATGCCTTCAACATGTCAAAAACATAATGATTAAAAAAAAAGGTCAATTGAAATCTGTTTGAACATTGAACAAGCCAACAAATATGATAATTATATACATATCTTTTAGGCACAAAAATAAGCTTCGACTACAGCTGTAAAGCTGAACGCAATGATTTATTGATTGATTGACACTCGGCGAGTGCACCTGTCCATGCTCTATGGAGCACTTTTTTTTACCAGTACATCTCATGATATGCCGACCAAGCTACTGGCTGCTTCCCACATGACCATCGTAGAAACAATCATCAGTGGTGGGAAAGTGAAGAATAGTGTCGCAATCACTATCATCAATCCATGGAAAGAAATTGGCCGAGATGGCCACCCCGTCTCAAGTCCTACTAATATGATATAATCCATCCATCCATCCATCCATCCATCCATCCATTCATCCACCCATCCATCCATCCATCCATCCACCCAACCATCCATCCATCCATCCATCCATCCATCCATCCATTCATCCATCCACCATCCATCCAGATTCGGTCGGTTGTTAGACTAAATGGATTTTATAGATCCATAATTAGCTAAGTGAGGACTTGCTTGGTATAATGCGTAAGGGAAATTTATCAAAATGCCTTTTGCAAAACGCCGTTCAAATGCTTTTACCGGTTTAATTATTGCGGGCTATTTCAAGTTTATATTCGTAACACTGTTAAAAATATATAGTAGCAGTTTTGATGACAGCTTTTATGAGCAACCAGAACTGTTGCCGGACCAATTCTCCAAAGGCATACATCCATTTTATCCCATTTTCGAATTAGCCCATAATTTTAAAGAACCTCAGTTTGGAATTATGGGAAGAAACATGTATCACTGTAGGTGGTTTTTAGTTTCTCTCTTTCAGCGCCAAGTAAATAAACTCGACCTCTTTTCGACAGCTCTAAATACATTCCATTGAAACTTACAAAAATTTTGATTGTATAGGCTTGACTAAACAAGCGGGCGGTATAGATCAAAGATCAGACTGCACGTTCTGTGCAGTCTGATCTTGATTTATGCCGTCCGCAAAAGTCACCGTTTTCGCCTATGGTGCCGAAAGGGCTAATGAACCCAGAGCTGAGAAGTTCTTACTGGCTGATACTTCCTATGAAAAATTACCATGAATAGTAACCTGCAGCTGACCATTTTTGAAAACATTGAAGCAAATGTAGAAATCGCTCCTAGCAAGCTATATGTCCATTTGCCTCAATGTTTTCCACGTGTTTTCTGTATTGTATTGTGACTGGCGTTCTTCGAAAACGGGGGTTAAATGTTTCTCTGTGATGTGTTATACCAAGCAAGTCATGGTATAATTATGAATCCATAAAATCCTGTTTCGTTAGAAACCGATTGAATGATGAGGCAGAATGGTCCATGGATATGCAGAAACTTTACAAATAGCAAAAATTTTTGACCAAGGTCAGCCTGCGCTGACTGCGTAGGGAGACATGAGTCGATAATCTTTACAGATGCCTTAAATCCCCTTTTCACAAATCACGTTTCAATTATAATCTTCATCTTAATTGGTCATTTGTATTTTTTCGCAAAGATGTATCCACTACTGCGAATTTGTTAGGCGGTAAGGAGTTACTCTCCCTGCACTGGTAGTCTCTTATTGGACAACACTTCCTTCACTACACGTAGAATCCGTGGTGGCTTGTCTATACCGGAAACAGCTCTTTCCGTTCGGTGTATCGTCGTAAAATTGGACGGCCTCATGGAGGGTGTACCACTGGGCCACAGGTTTTCTCGGGTTCTCTAACATCTCGTACCAGTGATCTCGTCCCGTGTCCACGTACTTTGGGCCCACGGCACAACAACCCATGATCTCATTACTTCCAATCCTGAAATCATTTGAAAATGATGACTAAATCAGTAGAAGTAGATTTGATTCATCAATGCCTCTCGTCATATACCTATTCCGTAAGACCGTTACTGCTTGCCATGACATACGTCTCTCCGCTTTGTCTGTACATGATAGTATTGACAACCTTTATCCTGCTAAATAACTGAAATTAATTTTTCGCTTCGAAAGCAAAATTCCAAAAATTACTATTTCAAAGTTATGTTTTTTGGGGAATAATATCTCCTTATCGGACAGTGTAGATCCAAGATCAGACTGCACGTTCTGTGCAGTCTGATCTTGATCTACACTGTCCGCAAAAGGTCAGTGAGTCGCGCTTAGCAGCCTAAGGGTTAAAGAAATACTGAATACACAGAGAAAAATCGGTTGACAAAATCTCTGGCAAAAGGTGGTTTGATGCATTTCCGTGATGCATTATACCAAGTAAGTCATCGTATTGTTATAGGTAAAAAATCGATTTTGTTTAACAGCCTACTGAATTTTGAGGTACACTGGTCCATTGGCATGCAGAAAACTGACCAATAGCAAATTCTTTCGACACAGGTCAGCCTGCACAGTCCGTGAAGGCTGACGTGGATTGATACTTTTCGCACATGTGATTTTCGTCTATTCGATGTTTGAATCCGTTTACAACATTACTATTGTCATATTGAGGCAGCTGGTGCAGTTATCGTTCCCGCAATTCCTGTACCAGTATCTTTCAAGAATTTTGTCCTGAATTTGAAACTTACAAAAATTCTGATTGCCTAACCCAAGTGGTTTTGCCAATCGGAAGTTTCGAGACGGGTCAAATTAAAAGCTTTCGCAGACGTTAAATTTACTTTGGCACAAAGGAGGGGAATTTTATTAGAAAGAGTAGAATATATTTTTGGAAAAAGAGAAAATTCTGGTTACCAGCATTTTCTCTTTTTCCAACAATATTTTCAAAATGTCTCTTTCTTTGGGTCGTTATAACTTAGGATTGTGTGATGAATAGTTATACACTGAAATTATCAAATCTCTATTAGTAAAAAGATCCGTATATAAATAATTTCAAAACTAAAGTTCTAGACTTTAATAATTTGAGAAAAAGATAAAAAAGGAAAGAAGAAAATTAAAAAAAAAACAACGCGCACCTGTCATAATCCACCACCTTGATGATAATAGAAAAGAAAGAAGAAAATAAAATCTAAAAACCGCGCACCTGTCATAATCCACCACCTTGATGATAAGATAGACTTCTTCCACATTGTTATTTGGAACATCAAAGACAATGGCCTCATTATATACCGGATTCAATGTGTTTTTTTTCACCGTCGTCTTCTTCTTTTTGATTCGCTTGGACCGACACATTAGTGATACTTTGACATAAGGATCTAAAACAGAGAGAAACTGGATGACTCTTTATTTCATGCTTTCCGGTAGGTTATCGATAAATATCGGTGAAATATTTTTCGATATTTCATGGTTACGACCAGTGAAAATACCGATTTTTGTATTCCAACTCTTGAATTGAAGGCGGAAACAGTTGTTCCCGCGCACTAGTTACCTAGGTAAAATGCGCGTGCCTCACAACCAGATGGAAATATGACGTAATTTACCTTACATTCCTCGCGCTTGACGTAATATTGTAATGCGTTGCTATGCCGAGGGGGTACGCCACAGGGAATAACCGAAAAGAACTGTTCTGGGTTTTGATTAAGTTCCCCCCAGAAAGGGTTAAAAGCATGAAATAAATAGAACATTTGTTTTTTACGGTGAAAGATTGAAATTTATCTCATCTCGTGAACATCATCGGTAATATTTTCACTCGTGGCGCACGAGTGAAAATATTACCGATGATGTTCACAAGATGACATAAATTTCAATCTTTCACAGTAAAAAACAAATATCCTCTATGTTTTTCCTTTCTTCGGTGTCAATGCTATCTTCATTGCTTTTGCGGAAAGTGAAGATCTGCACAGAGCGAACAAAAATAAGTCTAGCATCTAACATACTTTCTACAGTTTGTGTTTATCTCATACTCCAGATAAAACGCCTGTGGAATATTTTCCTTGTGAATATCGAAACTTTATACAGGAAAAATATTTCAGGTGAGAAGTAGCTCATTCTATATAAATCCTAAAGGACCAAACGTTGGTAATCTAATAGTAGAAAAGCGATTTTATATTTTGATAGGACCTGGCACAGTTACTGTAAACCCTGGAAAATGAAGTATTACATGAGTATAAAGTTCTCCTATCGCCCGCAGCTTAATAATTCGCATGCAACAGGCGAAAAGGGGCATTCGGACATTTGCGTAAAGTGTCGTCTCGGATCAGCCTGCGCAGTCCGCGCAGGCTAATCCGAGACGGCACTTTACGTCTACATTAGATTCCGTTCTTCAGTAGACTTGCGCAAAACAGAAAATTACATAAAAACGGAAAGTGTCGTGTAGGATTAGCCTGCGCGGACTGCATAGGTTGATCCGACACGACACTTTACGCAAATGTCCGAATGCCCCTTTTCGCGTGTTGCAAGCCATATGTGATATAACCATGAAAACAATAAATAAGCGGCGCTCAAGGAACATGGGGTTTATTGCATCTTGGTGATGAATTATACCAAGTGTGTTATCACATAATTATCGATACATATAATTCATAATCTGACAACCGACTGAATATGAAGGTTGAATGGTTCCTTGGGTTGAAATTGCTCATACTTACTTCATACATCAAAGTACTTGTTATAAGTAATATGAAAATCAAAACGTATCACTTCGGTTAATTTTGTTAGAACCCCTGTAATTTATTAGATTCAATTTTATTTATTGTATTAAGGGACTACGATATTGGGACATGCATGTGCAAACTCGGCTATCGTAGAATTAATTCATTTTGATTTTTTTTACATTATCTTATTTTAGATAGCTTACCGAAGGGTCCGACGACTCACGGAATATCGAAATATCACAGAAAGACCCTATTCTTTGTCAAATTTAGAATGCTGAGTTGTGGCTTTTGGCACAACTTGCTCATATTGATTAAAGCCATGATCACATTTACGGTCATGCACGTAGTTGTCCGTAGTTCATTTCAAACGTAGTCTGCCGTAGTGTTACTACGGTCAACTAGGTCGCAGTACGTTCAAAGTAGGTTCAAACTTGGCAATAAGAGGAAATATAGAAAGTCTCAATAGGTTGAACTACGTGTAAGTACGGTTAACTACATTCAACTGCGTGCAAAGTGGCTAGGGTTAAACTAGGGTATTACTACATCTAACTACGATTAACTACGTTAAACTACTTATAAACTACACCCTAAATACGCACAACTTCGGTAAATTAAGGTCAACTGTTAACCTACAGTAAAACGTTATGGTTGTGCCTGCATAGTACGGGTAAGCTGCAGTCAGTGTACTTTTATCGCTGTCACATCTTACGTAGTTGACCGTATTAAACACACTACGGTTTAGTAGGGTCAATTACTGTTAACTACGGTCAAGTATGTTCAAACTACGGTCACAGTAGGTTCACAACATCGTAGTTAACCGTAACAAATTTTTGAACATGTTCAAAAAATAAGCACTTACTACGGGCAAATCAAAAGTTCAAACTACGTTCATTACTACGTTGAACTATGGTTATCTACGTGTAACTACGTTCAACTACGTTTGATACGTTCAGCTACAGCCATCTACGGTCACTCCCCACTACGGCCAGCTACGTAAGGTGTGACCACGGCTTTAAGGGAAGTTAGACTAGTTTTAAAACCTAATGATATAATTACGACATGCCTAAAGAATGTGCGCTTGAATAGAGTGTACAATACATGTTTATTGTTCACCGAAATACCCGCTTGACACAGTGAATTTTGTCGATTCAGCGAAATATATTAACCCCTGCTCTCTCACTACAGAATATTTTGTATGACTGATGTATTTGATCTAGATCCATTTGTATGTTAGGAAAAAAAAAACATTTTCTACCTTTTCAACATTGGGAATATAACATTAAAACACACTGTATCAAATTAGAAACCTGGCAGCCATTTTGAATCTGTGGTTAACCGTAGTTACTAGGCGTAAGATTTTAAACTTTTTTTAAATTTAACACACCTACACAAGACAAATAGTATTCCGATATAGATAATACGAGATAATACGTAGAAATGTGATTGGAGTTGACTTTATTAAAAAGCCTGTCTGGAAAAGGAGAAACTTCAAGATCGGGTATTTCGATGTATAAGACAAGAGACAAGAGTATAACAGTGAATGTTCATCCCTTACTTTAAGAGAAAAATCTAACGACAACAGCAAACACAGAACATTAAGTATTAACAAACTAAATATGGTTAAAAAAAACGAATCAGCCTGTATGTAACTCTGACAAAACGCCGCATCTATGGGAGCTGATCGGGATAACTACTGTCTGCAGTTACCAATCACAAAGTTCATGGGAGATGTACCGCGCCACTCCTTTTATAAATGAGCTCTGCGAATGGGGGCTTACAGCATCTGCAAAAAGTATCGACCCATGTCAGCCTGCGCAGTCCGCGCAGGCTGACATGGGTTGAAACTTTTTTACATTTTTTAATTTTCTACATGTCAAAAGACCAGTGTACCTCATAATTCTGTTGGTTGCTAGACAAAATGGATTGTAATAATTAGATGATGAATGGCTTGGTATAATGCATCACGGAGATGCATTAAGTCCCCTTTTCACAGAGCATGGCTCAAAAAGATGAGCGTCACCCGCGACAGTGATGTACAAGTAGATTACCTGAATTTCCTGTGATATCCATCGCTTTCAGATTCCTGGCTTTGACGACAGTCAGGGTCAGTCTGCCAGCCGTCGGTAAATAGCACAGTGATATCATGATTTCACCTAAATCAAATCTCTCCTGAAACAAAGTAGTTGCGTTAAGATCTTTCATTGTTTTCTCTTTCACAGTTCCACTGTTTGAAAACGGCTCATCACGCATTATCAATCAGTTAATCAATCAATTAGATCAAACAGTCGATTGGCCCAATCAATCTGTTGGATCAATCAATCAACCAACCAACCAACCAATCAATCAATCAATCAATCAATCAATCAATCAATCAATCAATCAACCAACCAACCAACCAATCGTCAATCAATTATTTGCTCTTTTCTTCAAGTTTTACAATGCAAACGCTTGCCAGCGATAGGAACTTTGACAGACTGCATAGTACCACATTATCAGCCTCATAATAGTATCCATACTTTTAAATGGTGTAAATTAAAATTGTCTGCATGTAACTCTAGAATTGTTTACTTAAGGATAGGGCACCTAGTAATGGGATTCGTGTAACATCGCCTTTCATCGTAAAAATCGTACGGATTCGGCTAAGACTCAGGTAATCCGTAATAGAGGCGGGGAACCAGCTGTCCGATAGAGAGATCTTTTCCTCCAAAAAAATATCTTTAAAATACACGTAGCAACCTTTTGATAATCACTATCGGCTTGAAAGTATCATGTAGATCTATTTCATTTCGGCAGGCTAAGGGTTACAACTCGGGACTGTTAGGTAACGGGTCAATCTATGTAGCGGCTTGAGTGATAAATGGCATGCAGAATATTATTTCCGCCACAGTAAGCCTCGCCCAGGCAATACACGGCAACAGCAAGACTATCGCGTCTGAATCTCTCTGGAATGCATACTAAACATAGTTAAACAATCCTTGCTAGACTTTCAAAGGACTCGTGAGGATTGTTCAATAAACTGTTCAATAAACTGTTTACTAAAAAATTGCTTTTTTGCGACCCTGAACACAAAAGCTTCTACAACATAAAGGAAAATGAGAAAGTGCAGCTTAACAGCATTTGTACGGAATACCGTTAGGGCCATCGCCTATGAATTTGTTGATTTTAAACGCGATGCTCGATAGTACGATGGTGATAACGCGAAATCACGATACTACGATGGTGATAACGCGATAGTACGATGATGATAATACGATATAATATCGTGTTTTCATCATCGTACAATCGCGTTATCGTCATCGTACTACCGCGTTATCACATCGCACTATCGCGTTATCACCATCGTACTATCGCGTTATTACCATCGTACTATCGAGCATCGCGTTTAAAATAAAAAAATCTTAGGCGATGGCCCTAACGGTATTCTATCATCATCGTACTACCGCGTTATCACCATCGTACTATCGCGTTATCGTCATCGTACTATCGCGTTATCACCATCGTACTGTCGAGCATCGCGTTTAAAATCAGCAAATTCATAGGCGATGGCCCTAACAGTATTTCGTACATTTGTCTCCTGTGCTCACTATATTTTCTAACCTTTACAGGTAAACTGTATAATTTTAGACACATCAAATTTGTCGTCTACAAATGCTTTAGATTTGGACAAGTCTGGTAATATGTCGTCATTTAACACTTTTTATTTTCATTCTTATCAGTGAATTACTGGGATTTCACAATGGATAACACCACTAGTGATGGTAAATATGGTATTATCACTAGTGACGATAATGTTTTGGAACGTTTGCCGGAACTACTTTTTTCCTATATTGCTCAAATTGTAAAATTCTTGATAATTATTAGAATAGAAAAAGGTGAACTAGGAATATAATAAATAGGATAATCAATTGGTTGTGTGTGATATTAAAAATCTGTCACTCGAATGGGGTTTGATGCGGTTAAAAACTCATCCTTCGGACTCGTTTTTTCAACAGCATCACACCCCATTCCAGTGACAGATTTTTAATATCACTCACAACCAGTTGATTACCCTCTATATATGATTCCTGAAAAGGCAATAACGCAATAATCACTCAATTTGCGTGACATTTAAGGATAGGGCACCCTAATGGGATTCTTGTAACATCGCCTTTCATCGCCAAAATCGAATGTATTCGGCTAAGACTCGGATAATACGTAACCGATGGGGGAAACAGTGTGTATCGGCCGATCGATTACGGATTACCCGAGTCTTAGCCGAATCTGTACGTTTTTTTCGGCGATGAAAGGCGGTGTTACAAGAATCCCATTAGGGTGCTCTATCCTTAAAACAGAAGGATTACACACACAGACCTATTTTCATTTTGAAATACGAACCTGGTGCGAGGATAAGATATCTCGGACAAAAAATGTCTCTGTATTCAATTTGCTGCCGTCCTGAAAAATGTCTCTGACTACAACAGTTCCAATCAAATCATGGCGCGAAAATCTGTCAAAATCATAAACATTGAACTGCAGGAGTCTACCAGATAGTTGTATATGTGGAACACTGAATGTGAAACTTTCATTAAAATCCGGATTCAGTGTCTTCCGGTGAACTTTGGTCTGGAGTTTATTCTTCCGGTCCGGAAGTAGATATATTTTGACATACGGGTCTGATGTCCCGGAGAAGTCTTTCGGTGGCAGGTCAAGGGCTTTTATGACAGTGACTATTAGTAATTCGGCGTCTGTGTCATATTTCAAACTATAATGTAATTGTCCACAAATCGCATGCTCTGATTTAATGCTGTCGATGGACACTTGTTTGTATAGTTCCGGTTTAATGGCGCCGATTTTCGGTTGCTCTTTTTGTTTAACGCTCTGAACAGAAAATTCAATATTAGATAGATCCAGTTTATGGGAAAGCTGCCTTTGAAAGTTCTGATGGCGAGGGGACACATTAGGTAATGTTGATTGACGTAGGGACTTGAAGATTGACCGAGCTTGGTCGTAACGGGAGTCACTAAAAGAGCCACACTCGGCCGCGAGATCTGGAACACTTTGGCTTATCTTAACATTACGATCCAATGTAGATTCGGGTGAGCTGTCATCTTGAAAAGTTTTCTTCCAAATAAGCGTTCTCTTTCTCCGTCTGCAGACCATCCAGGCGATATACCCGACCACTGCTATTACCACTGTAGATGACGCACTGGCGGCTATGATAACATAGGAGACCGGAAGTACTGAAATAAATAATAATAATAAAAAATAACAGTGACTTCTGAACCTTTTTGTTTGTCTCATTAATGAAAATACATTCTAACCTGTATTAAGCAGGCGGCCCGGGGACAATTAACTCTATACCAAACGATAAAACTTTCGACTTATCCAAATTGAAAGCATTTGCAGACGATAAATGTGACTACAATAATTTGATTTGTATTTGAAAGGGTGGAAAACATGGTTGGAAAAAATGAAAATGTAGCTGCCAGATTTTTTTCTTATCCAACAGTTTTTCTAAAGGCTGTTTCCCCATGTTTGTTAAAACCCGGGCTAGTCCGGTAAAGGAAAGGAAGCTTGCGCTGTACAGATAAATATTTTTTACGTCTGTAACTGAAATGTTGGTCTTTAAGAGAAATTGTTTTTGCTGTATAGATCTGGAGATTAAAAAGTTGCAATTTTGGGTGTTTCAAATTATATCAGATATGACGTCATCATACTGTTTTGAATACAAATCCCCGAAATCGACGTGTTTTACTGATCATGTGACATTCCCACAAGTCTTTGCGAGACTCTGGCGCGAAATCTAAAAATATCTTAGGTGACCACTCGTATGCTGTTCATTTCGGAAAAAAACAACTGAAAATTATTTCTTTTCTTACTATTGTCTTTCTTCTTTACCGATGATTATTCAGTGATAAATCATTTTTATTCTGATGTGATAATAATAATAATAATAATAACAATAATGATAATAATAATAAAGAATAGGTCCCTTTAAGGATAAACATCGATCATGGAAAACCTACCATGAAATCCTGAAGAATTCGATATCATGAAAATTTAAGATAACTACATAATCACGACCGAAACATATCAGATTTCAAACCTGGGCTTCCATATATGTTATCAATTTGTCTAGGTAAAATTTACAAAAACGACTAAATAAAAAAAAAAATCATGAGAAAGATAAAAATTAAAAACAAGAGATATCTTTAAAAGAGATAGACAAAGTAAATTTTTCAGAAAATAGACAGGGGCCCTTAAAATAACATGTCTACATTTTTGGCCAATCAGAAATTGCTATTCATTCATTTTTTATCAATACCTAAGAGTAGATCAAAAGCCAGCACATTCAGCTACGCCGTAAAAGATACTAATTATAATTCAGACAAATGTTCATCAGTTGGAATTCACAAAAAATATTCATTATGTTTTTGGGGAATAATATCTCCTTATCGGACAGTGTAAATCAAAGATCAGACTGCACGTTCTGTGCAGTCTGATCTTGATCTACACTGTCCGCAAAAGGTCAGTTAGTCGCGCTTAGCAGCCTAAGAGTTAAAATAGATTCGTTGCTTATGCGTTTGACTGCTTTGACTTTGATAAGCAGAGTCGACAATTTTAGCCCTAAACACTGTACCTAGCGAATTTAAGATATCCCCAAAATAACTATAGCAGATGACAAAATAATTGCGACTCAAAAAAAAAGAACCCAAAAAAAAACCCAATAGAAATTCGCTTTTGGAAATATTTTGGGAAAAGGAGAATTGCTAGTTACCAGCATTTTTTCATTTTCCCAAAATGTTTCCGAAAAGCTTTTTTCTTACGATCGATTGTGTCGTAAATGGTAACGTGCAGTCTGACCCTTTATCTACACTGTCAACTTTGTTGAGACACTATCGACAAAAACAGGCAACCATGAAACTGGATGTTGGTTTTACTTCTTTACTGAAAACGTTTACAGGGTTTATTCGGCGCTCTGGGGATAAAGGCTCATCATAACTATTTTATTTGTTTGTTTGTTTTCTTGTCTATTTGTTCGTATGTCTGTATGGTGTATAACGCCTTTTTCACCATTATTTCAGTTATATCGCTGCGGTCAGTGTGCCTATCCATGCTTTCATGGAGTTTCTTTTACCAGTAATTCGCACAATATGTTTTCGAAGCCACTGACCGCTTTCACCACAAAATCATTGTATAAACAATCATCAGCGATGAGAGAGGAATGAATCTTGTCGCAATGGCTGTTATCAATCCTCGGAAAGAAATTGACCGAGTTGGGGATTCAAACCAGCGACCCCCTGTTCTCAAGTCCTGTACGCTACCGACTAAGCTACCGGGGCTTGGCATGACCTTTTAAATGAATAAGTAAGGTGTGCATAATTCAATTGACTCTTTATTATACGAGAAAATTTTAGACGTCCAAATTGAAAGATTTGCAGACGAAATATTTAAGATACTCAAGGTAACCTGCATTTTTTTCTCTTTTCCCACAATATTTTCAAAATCTCTCTTCCACTGAGACGCTAAAACACGGGATTGTGTGGTAAAGGGTTTATGTCGGTCTTGTCACTTTTCCTGACAAAAGGTCGCACTTCGAATGTTACGGAAGAAAAAAAAAGGGATGTCCTGCGAGGGTATTGATTTTACAGCAATGATACAATTATGACACAATAAAAAAAGATACTTGAGACATTTTCCCGACATTTAAAGGTTTTTTCTTTCTTTGATCAAATTACAAAACCCCAGGTTCAATTTTTTTTCCGGTTATCAGTTAAAATCTTGAGATCCTAAAGGAAATACTATTGAGTAGAGGTCTGGGAAAATGGGACTTAATGCATCTCCGTGATGCAACGTACCAACAAAGTCATCACTTTATTATGGTTCCATAAAATCCATTTTGTCCAACAGCTAACTTAATCATGTGGTAGAATGGTCCTCGAACGTGCAGAAAATCTATGAATAGCAATAAATTTCGACTCATGCCAGCCTGTGCCGACTGGGCAGGCTGGCCTGAGTCGATGTTGTTTGTTGATGCATCAAACCCCATTTTCACATAGCATGACCCAATTATATCTCATTTTAACTACCAAATCTGCTTAAACAACCACTCATATTTTACACACGATTGTTGTGGAACTTTCAATAATCTTACACCGTGCCCAATGAATAGACGTCACCCAAAGTAAGTTTCAAATCTCATGGTTCTAGCCACAAATTGGTAGGCCATTCCAACAGTGATGCTTTCAATTATTTAGCATTTCCTTGTGCTCATTAAAAACCTTATGTCTTCATGTTAATCATATTACCTGAACTTGATATCTTAGTAGACCGGAAATCAATTCGATTGTGACGTTTCATTCGGAATCATTCGCTATTTAATGCCACAGCTTACATAGCAGAACGTGCTCTTTGCCAGTAAGGGCCTTTTTTTTCACTGTACTTTTTGTGGCTAAGTAACAGTGTTTCAAGAAAAATAACATTTATAACTCTTCAATGAACAATAAAATTTTAGACTCATCAAAAATGAAAGAATGTACATACGAGATATTATATAAGGCATGGAATAATGATTGGGTTTGTCTTGGAAATGGTAGAAAACATTGTGGAACAATGAGAAAATGCTGGTTACCAGCATTTTCTCCTTTTTCCACAATGTTTTCAAAAGGTTTCTTCCTCAGGGTCGTTAAAACTCTGAATAATGTGGTAAAGGTTTAAGCATATGTTGTGGTAGGGACTGTAGAAACATAATGACGTAGAAATAAAGATCATATCTTCGTTAAGAAACGAATGGCAAAGGGTTTTCACCCAGCCTGCATTTTCAATGTAGCGACATGTCTGGGAGACATCTAGATATTGGTGGCTATATAGCCTCTCCTGGGGAAGATGGTGTCATATAAAACATGAGATCGTAAACAAGAACCCGTATATATCTTCCGTTCTGTTTACAAAGTAATTCCAGACATTATTTACACAATACAAACGTCTAGCAGGTTTAGACGCAAATGTTTAGTATGAAAATGTCGCACAGAGAAAAACTTGCTGTCTAAGAGTACTTACCATTTAGCTTCATACTGAATAGAGAGATACCTGTACCGACAGACAGGGGTTTAACTTTCCAAAAAGGTTTTTGTCGGTGCCTCAGTGGTGAAGGAAAGATATCAATACTCTGATTTGAACTATTTTAATGTTCGAGCTCGGAAAAGCACTTCTTTTTTTTTTTGGTAGAATAAAGCGAAAAACAATTCAAAATGGGGATGAAGCCAAAAAAAGAGTCTGGCCCCTACCAAATTAAGGAAAGCGGGCGCCGGTCCCTGTTGTCCTTCCAAATGCTTCTATCTCTATGCCGTACTGATATCTGTTTTAATGGGTGTGCTCACAGCTTAAGTATGCTCCATATTTAAAAAGCAAGTTTTGCTGAGTGTCAGAAGTAGGTTGTAAAATGGTACATCCGGCGAATTTGGTGACGTTGGTATAAATTCTCCAATTTGCCCATTACGAAAAAATCTATTTTCTCATAATTCTAAAGAAAATAAATTTCTTTACCCCACTAACCAACGCATCCCCTAACCAACACCCCAACTAACCACCACCTCACCTAATGGCCCCCATGTGTCGACGCAAGATAAGCCTATGCATGAGGGGCTAATATAATTACTATATCCATTTTACATAAAATTCAAAAATAAATTAATGGATAAAATTTTTTTTGAATTTCTTATTTTTTAAGATATAAAATAATTCAGGATGGAGGTGTTAGAAAAACCCGATTATATTATTGATGATGAAAATGGTTACGCTATCAATAAATGGTTAACTAATAAAGAGCTTAATGAAGAACTGCAAAGACTTTCTAAAAAATATAAAGGAAAAGTATTAGAAAATAAAAGTAATTCATGTTATTATTCTTCTCTCGAGTGGTTGGAAATACATATTATTGAAAAACATATTACCAATAAACCTGTTTATAATGATGTGTCTTATAAAGTATATTTTCCTAATGTAGTTAATGACACATATGCTCAATCCTTAGTTAAAGTAAAAGCAGCAATTTATTATGAATATAGTAAAAAAATATATGAAACGAGAGGAATCGTCTTTCCAATTAACATGTTAATTGGTATTATGAATAGGAGAACCGCGCCGTTTTATTATATGGAAGGCCCTTATTGGCTCAATATTTCTTTTGGAGATTGTAATTATTTACAGTATTATAAACACGATATTAATAATTTATATAATCATAATCATAGTTATCACCCAAGTACTTTAGGTATATATGAAACCCGTACAGAATACTCACCATTTATAGAATTTAATCGAAACTATTTTGAACCAACTATGCAAATTAGACCTTTGATGGAACAAATAACTAGCATACCTTTGATGCAACTAGAAGAAAAAAAACTAAAAATATTTCTAGAGGAAAACTGTTGCATATGCACTATTAATAAACCTAATATAGCGTTTAATTGCGGGCATTTATGTATATGTGATATATGCGATGAAATACATCCTTTAAATAAATGCCCAATATGTAGACAGTAATCTTTTGTTAGAAGAAAAAATTTTTTTGAGTTTCTTAAATTTTAAGCTATAAAATAATTCAAGATGGTTAACTTACATACAAATGAAGTTTTTTATGATGTACTTGATACAATGCCACCTAAAGCAAAAGTACTAAATTGGCTTACCTCTAATGAATTAGTAAAATTAGAAAAACATATTGAAAATAAATATAATGAGATCCCTATTTACGAAATTCCAGGAAGAAAAGTATATTTCCCAAATATCCATCATAATGATTATTGTACTGCTTTGAGAAAAGCGGCACCTGTTATATATTATTGTTTTAGTAAAGAAATGGAGAGGCATGGTACACATGATTTATCTATGTGGGTGGGTCTCTATGATAATAAAACTAAAGAAAGAAAAAGAGTTGGTCCTTACTGGTTTGATACTAGACCAGGAAGTGGAAGACATCTAATTCCTTATCAAAATGAAATAAATTTTTGTGAAAAGCATGTTTTTGAATTCGAACCTGAAGTATTATTATACTATAGAGAACCAAGTGAAAATTTAGAAGATTTTAATTTTCTTTCACCTTTTATAGAATTTAGTAATAGATTAAAAAATTTATATGGAGACCCTGATGTGAATGAAGCATTAAAAAAAATAAAAAAATTAACAAAAAATGTAACACTATCTAATTATGTTAGAACTAATAGAAATGACGCTACACTTGTTAAAATTACTGATGCATTGGGTAAAATAACTTTTATTAATAGAAGTGACTTTGATGATTCTTTTTTGGTTATAAGAGAAAGAGATTATTATAATATAGATTTTTTAAAACCTTTACCAATGAAAAAACAAAAAATATTTTTAGAGGAAAAATGTTGTATATGTATCATTAATAAACCTAATATAACATTTGGTTGCGGGCATATATGTATATGTGAGGAATGTGATAAAATACATTCTTTAAATAAATGCCCATTGTGTAGAACATAATCTTTTGTTAAAAAAGAAATTTGAAAAATATTACTTTTGTTTTTATATCAATCTAATAATGGGCGATGAATACTACAAAATAGAATTTGCTAAGCGATATTTCAAAAGTGAATTACTAGAATTATGCGAAGCTTTAGAATATAAAAGAAGAGAAGGTGGAAAACAATTTAAACAATGGAATAAAACTGAATTAATCGATAAACTCCTTTTTAACGGAATCAAACCTGATTTAAATAGAGAATTAAAACCAAAAAAATATTGGGGAGTTTGGCTTCCAAGTAACAAACCCTCTCGCAATGGAAACTATCTCATAAACTACGTCAAAAAATATAAAAAAAAATATAAAAAAAAATAAGGCAATTAGAGATATGGAGTTCTTAAGTTAAATTTCCATCATAAATACATAATATACGCTCTCATAGTAGTATATTATATATTTCATATTACCTTAAACTACAAGTCTAATTCTATTAAAATAGATATGTAAGCGTGTGTTACATCTCGGTTATCTGTTCTCGAAATAAAGTTTATTATGCTGCATTGATTTACCTCCAACGCTCTTGGAAAAATCGTACAGCTACAAGTTTCGTCCGCTTTTTTAATAATAGTGTAATCAACCTGTTCATTTCCGTTTACCGTTATATTAATTTTTACCTCTTCTGGTGCATTACGATCCCTTTTAACGATCGTTAAACTTCCTCTTATAATTCTACCTGATGCACTCATACAGTAACCCCCTAAACCGTGTCTTTTACCAGAATTACCATTACCGAATGAAAACTCGTAATTACCGTTTGAAATTGGACCCTGTTCTTCGGCCCACACGGTTATAACAGGTTTTGGTTTATATGCTCTGAAGAAACGCTCCATATATTCTCTAGTGACAGCATCTTTTTCATTTCTTGGGTCCGCAATATTATATATTCTTAAATTATTCATATCAATAGGTTGGTTTACTGATAGTTCCCCATTCGCTTTCATTGAGAAAGATCTATACATAGCACCTTGACCACCTCTAATATTTTTAACGAGGTCATCAACATAACCTTTAGTGGTAACCGCATCTTGGGATATGGGACTCGATAATCCAATAATTTGGTTACCATTCATATCTATTCCACCATCTATTGAATAGGACCCATCTTGTTTCTTCGTTAAAGCTTTTTCACCCGCGGTAACTCTCTCAATACTAGTATCCACATAAAACTTATTAGAGGCTTGGTCGTGTCTCGTGGGGGTTCCGAGATTGTTAATTACTCGTCCTCCCATTGAAATTGCATCATCTGCCTCATACCACCTTCCATCTTTATAAACGAAGGCTCTATCAACATTATCCACATAATTTTTAGTAGCAGCTTCACCCGGTTCTTTTGGATCCTTAACATTTCTTATCGAATTAAAACCCATATTTAAATACCCAGTAACATGGTATCCTCCGTTTTCGTCCAACAACCCTGAGTTAGCGTCAACATAAGCCTTAGTTGCAACATCATGAGAATTTACTGGGTTACTAACCCTCGTTAATGTATTACCATTCATGTCTATGGAACCGGTAACAACAGTTGTTCCATCTTTACGTAAAAAATTATTATTTATGTAAGCGAGTGACACACCATCACCGCTTGTTTCACCATCATCTTTCATTCTTCCGAATTTGTCAACAGGCATTTTTTTTATATAGCACTAAAAAAGTTTATTTAAAACATTTTGGAACCGATTACCTCTAGATAACTCTTTTAGAATGTATAAACATAAATGGCCGCAAAATACTTGCCCAGCTTGTTGTAATTGGTCAGTATTGTACTGTATTGGACTTTTTAAATAATCTCGAATTTCAAGAGGCGGTTGTATACCATAACTATCGAAATAAATTTTAGTTTTGCCATTTTTATACCAAGCGACCCAGTGTGTACCAGGTCCATCACTTTTATCAAAGTTTACTATACCACATTCTTTTTTACTCGGTTTTCTCGGTAGTGAGTCGAGTAAAAAAACTCCTCTAAAATAAGGAATCTTTAATTTTTTAACGGCATCCTCTAATTCGAAATTGGTTAACGGTTTATTCGGTAAAATTACGTTTTCAATCGAAATATTTGTCATTTTTTTTTTATAGTTAAATATTTCTAATATCTTTATTGTCAACCCACGAATTAAATTCATCGGGATAACCTTTCCACTTTACGAGAGATTTCTTTTTTCCTTTTTTTATAACCTTTTCTATCCTATACACCTCTTGACTAGTTTTCTGCAGTTCAGGTTCATAAAAGGTACCTTGTATTTCTTCTCCATTAAAATCTTTAATTTTATATGTTATAGGTGATGTATGTTTAACCTCAGAAACTGTAAAAACCTCCTCAGTCCATCTTGTTGTATAGCCTTTTTCAAAAGTCTTTTTCTTTTTAGTTATCCTTACTTTGTCTCCAACAGAGAAATTAGGATTAGAGTCTCTTATTTCAAGATTATCGGGGTAAAGATTTCTCCAAACTCTCGTTTCATTTTCTTTTTTACTAGCGTTTACCGGAGTCATCTTAATAGATGAATGCCTCGTGTTATTATATTCTTTAACTAAATCCGGTAGCACATTAATGTAAACGTTTGTAGAGTTAGCGGAGAAATACTTCCACATTTTTTCTTTCATTGTTCTAATCCATCTCTCAACCACACTAGATTTTTCCTCATTTTCGGTAGAATATAATTCAACCAAGTCTTTTACATCTTTGTTATAAAACTCTTTACCCTTATCCACCCACATTTTTTCAGGTTTTCTCTCCTTAAAAATACTTTTTAATGCTATAGCAACAGATTTTCCTGTTTTATCTTTTAATGGCACCAGATATCCATATTTAGAAAAGATATCAATGACAGCGAGAAGGTATTTAACACCACGATTAAGCTTAGAAAATGCTTGCATGTCTACTAAATCTGCAGCCCATATCCTATCTATACCGTTTACTCTAACTCTCCTTTTCTTAAAATTTCTTTTTACGGGTTTATGTAATTCTTCAGCTAAATTTTTTTTTTTACCCCCATTCCAAATTTCATTTTCGTTCCAATGAGTCTACTTACCAAGCCTCTTTCCATTTTTTCTCTAATACTAGGATTGTAAATACCTTCTAACTCCGTTAACATATTCTTATCACACACTGCGTTTCTTGTAGCAGTATCATTATGTTGAAGATAGCAAACATCATGATTATAAGCGGCTTTATCAACACGGTTTATAGGTTTACTCCACTCTTTTGGTGTTAAATCTGGATTGAGTCTTTTATTTAGTTTGGTACCTGGCCCTGTAAAATTGTGTCCTGGTAGATGCATTTCAACGGGTAAATTATTTATAAATTTATTTAATATACTACTCCCGGTGGTTTTTTTTTTATAAATTGTGATTTAGTTATTCCGCAAATAACACATTTACCCTGCATCATATTTCTACCATTTTTAGAAACAGAATATTTTATATTATTCGTATCTGTATGTTTTTTACATTTAACGCAATACATGTTGTTTTATATAAAAAAATAAAAATATTTAAATAAAAATGGATATTATGAACTTATCATGGAATGAAGTAGTATCAAAGAGATTTAATCACTCCCTTTTACCGAAAAGTATTAGGGGTTTAATTATAGGTAAATCATCATGTGGTAAAACTACTTTATTGTTAAACCTTTTACTCAGACCGGGATGGCTTGACTACAACGATTTAAATGTTTTTGGAAAAAGTCTTTTTCAACCGGAATACCGAATACTAAAAAAGGCTTTTGAAGAAAAACTACCGAAAGAATGTATCTTAAGATTGTTTAACATGCGTGATGACATACAAGAAGTAAACATTCCACCAATAGCTTTAGTTGAAGAATGGGCTAAAACGATTAAAAACAAATCAGATATAAATTGCAACTTCTTTGAAAATACGAGTGATGTGCCTGATCCGAGAGAGTTAAACTTAGAAAATAAAAATTTAATAATTTTCGATGATTTACTTTTAGAAAAGCAAAATAAATGTGAGTGTTACTACGTTCGAGGAAGGCATAGTAATGTTGACTGCTTTTACCTTTCACAGAATTATTTTAGGCTACCAAGGCAAACTATTAGAGAAAACGCTAATTTTATTTGCCTTTTTCCACAAGACCTAAAAAACCTTAATCATATTTATAGCGATCATGTAGGTGAAGATATGTCTAAGGATGAGTTTAGAAAGTTCTGTCAAAAGGCATGGGAAAGACCACACGGTTTCGCTATTATTGACTTAACCAGTAAAAAACATGATGGAAAGTATAGAAACGGTTTTGATAATTTTTACATACCTAAGTCAGTATAAAAAAAAATTGAAAATAATTTTTTAAACAATATTAATAATAAGAAAAATGGAAGTATCGTTTTTACCAGAATTTACAAATGAAGTTAAATGGGAACTTGTAGCATTGATGAGAAAGTTAGAGGAGTGTACAATAGAAAAATTACAACAAATATCAAGAATAAATGATATAGAAGATTATGTAAAACATGAAAAGTCTAATCTAATATGTTTGTTGATAAAAAATATAGAACAAAAAATAATAGAATTAGAGGAGCTCGATGAAGAAACACAAAAGGAAATAAAAGAGGGAAAGTGGGATGCAATAAGTTGGGAATATGAAAAAAAATCATCGTTAAACAATATTTCTGGTGAAATTGATGAAATGAGTAACCTCATAAATGAGGATATAGAGGAGTTAAAAGATTACGATTAATGGAAATAAATCTGTTAAATAATATAATCATACTTATAAAAATGGAAAAACTTTTAGAACAAATTGTTAAAAATACGAGCAACAAAACATCGCTTCAAATCATAGTAAGCGACAACAAAACAAGTTTTAGAACAAGGTTTAATCCTCCAATTCAACTGGAAAAGGATAAAGTATACGAAATAGCTATGGTAAACCTTGAAACTTACTACTCTTTTCCAAACATTGATGAAACGAACAACACATTCGTTTATTCTCCAGACAATGGCAACACATGGGTTAAAATAAAAATACCTGAAGGAAGTTACGACCTCGTTGACATTAATGATACGATTCGTCAGGAAATGAGAAAAAATGGTCATTACGATAGAGTTAATGAAGAGTATCCTATTAACTTTTCTGCGAACACTAATACCCTAAAGTCTGTTCTTATTATTGATGATGGTTATCAAGTAGATTTTAATCAACCAGGTTCCATCGCTAAAGTATTAGGATTTACTCGAGCTAAATATTCGCAAGGATTTCACGAGTCAGAGAATGTAGTGAACATTCTTAGCATAAATAGTTTACTCGTTAACATAGATATTATTTCAGGAAGTTACGTTAATAGTTCAACAAGAAATACTATTTACTCTTTTTTCCCAGATGTTGCACCTGGATATAAGATAATTGAGTCACCAGTTAATTTAGTATACTTACCAATAACGTTAGATGAAATACATAGCCTAGATGTAAATATTACTGACCAAGATGGTAATTTACTAAATCTTAGGGGCGAAAATTTAACGATTAGGTTTCATATTAGAGAAGCGAGATGAGCTAAATAAAAAAATACTCGTATATAAAATGACAAGTTACACTAATGTTAAAGTAAATATATCTGAAGGACAAAAGCAAAAGCTTCAACATGCTGTTAAAGCTAGTTGCCCAGTAAGTATTCGTTTAGGCCATGAAGATTTACAAGGTAATGATGTTTTAGCAATTACCAATTCACAAGCGAAAAAAATGGCTAAAGCCTATAAGGATGGTGTGGGTATAACTATTAGAATGACTAAGAAACAACTTAAACACAACATGAAAATAGAAGGGGGTTTCCTCGGAATGTTAGCTGGGTTGGCTGCTAGAGCTTTACCGATGCTTGCAAAAACCGTTTTACCAGCTTTAGGTGTTGGTGCTCTTTCTGGATTAGCTCAAACAGGTGTTCAAAAAGCTATGGGGTCAGGTCTTTACCTTAAAAAAGGAGGATGTGTTTGCCAAGTTGAAACTGATGGAAGTGGATTATACTTAAAACCATACAAAGGTAAAGGATTAAATTCCGTTGGTGATGGGTTGTATTTAAAGCAAGGAGGAAAAATGTATGATGGAAAAGGACTTTTACTTGGACCTAATAGCCCATTTGCTAATATCCCTATCCTAGGGGCTATATTATAAATAATATTTAAATATTATTTATAATAAATAAAAAATGGATATTCATAAATTTGGTATAAAACCTAATATTACTACCCAACATAAAACTATATTTTGGAAACCTCATTTAAATGAAGTAAGATATCCTCCCTTAAAGCAAGATTCTCTAAAATGGAAAATATACTCGCAACAAACTATCAAGATTCCTCCTAATGATGGTAAGAGAGTTCCGTTAGAATTTGGTTATATAGCTACACGAGGAGTTGTAGTGATATCTATTAGTAATAAATGGAAAGATAGTTTAACCATTTCTAATGGTATACATCTTGATAATGATGTTAATGATATCTTAGTCTACATTTATAATTTCTCACAAAAACCAATCGAAATACCTGAGGGAGAGTTATTCTGCTATCTAAAATATTTATCATAAAAAAAATATTACATTTATAAAATGACAGATACAGATCAGAAACACCCTAATAAATTATATCCCCCACTACCCAAAGAACGGGTTACCCCTAACGCCCCACCTAATGAAGATATTGAAATGGAAACAATGGATAATGGACATTCTTATAGACTTAAAAAAATATCTGAGGTTTTAGATTTTCTCAAAAAGGAAATAACTGAAAGGGAAAGATTGAATAAGAAATATAGTAGGATGGCTAAAGCAGTTGATAATGTTGAAGGTGGATTGGTTGTTGTTTCATTAGCGTTAGGTGGTGTAGGCGTTGTTTTGCTTTCAACTGTTGCAGCGGCACCCGTTGCTGTAGGTTTGGAAGTTGCTGCTGGTGTAATCGGTCTTTCTTCATTGGTTAGTAAAGTATTTGTTAGGAAAACTACTAATAAAGCTGAAAAACATTTAAAGATACAAACTCTTGCTGCTGCTAAGCTTAATACTATAGCTAATCATGTATCAAAGGCTTTGATGGATAATCATATATCTGATGATGAGTTTAAGTTGATAATGGAAGAAATGAATAAGTATGAAGAAATGAAGAGTGAAATAAGAACTAGCTTTAAGAAGAAAGTAACACTCGAAGAAAAGGAAAGTTTGATTGAGAAAGGGAGGGAAGAAGCGAGGGATTCCTTTCGGAGGCTCGTTGAAAAGAATCATGGTGGAAAGCTTCCCTTTTAAATTGTCTAAATTACCAAGTTTTAGATGTAAATGTCAATGCGAAATAGGGGATAATGATGATGAATAAATATATAAGAACATTATATATGCTCTTATATATTAAAATCTACGTTAAAAACTATGATAAAATCTATGATAAAATCTATGATAAAATCTATGATAAAATCTACGTTAAAAAAATATGTTGCTAATTAAAAATGTCATTTCTAAAAATAACTGACCCTGCAAAAAGAGACTTAATTGTAAAAGAGTATCTCGAAACGAAAAAAAAGATTCGGGATAATCTACTAGCAGAAAGAACAGGTGAACAGCAACTTCAAACCGATTTGTCAAAGTTTTTTAGACCTATTACAGAAACGCAAAAAGCTACAACAAAGGAGATTACAGAAGGGCTTATACCTATTAAAGAAGGTATCGAACAGTTACCACAAGCTATTAAACTGCCAGAATTTCCAACAATAGAAGCTTATCCCTCTGGAGAAAAACCAATTATTGAGAAAGAGGGATTAAAAGAACATAGAGGCACATTTGACATTGGACCACTTGCAACAGAGTATCTAACAAAATATCGTGGTAAAGATATTGATAAAACATATGGAATACGTGATGAAGGTGGTAAATTTGTTATTGGTAGCAAAGCTGTCATTATTGAACATGATGATATTCTTCTTGGTACAAGGACATATATGGGAACACCTGGTTTTTGGGAGTTAATTGTTGCTAAAGCCCCGAAATTAATTTTTACAAATGAGGATTTAATGAAATATCACGATTTAATGAAACACACCAACGCTCTTTATCGAGATAACGACCCAGATGAACGATATCCTAAAAGTTCTAAAGGGGAAAAATGGAATAAAATTCTTAAACCTCTTTGGCTTAGTTTGAAAAAGCGTGAAGGAAAAGGAATTGTTATCCCATCTGACCCTAACGCATTAGTAGAAAGACTAGGCCTGCTGATGGCAAGTAAAGAAGCAGGTAATACAGGTGTAAGAAACGAGTTAGTAAGTATTTGTGATGAATTAAAAAGACAAGGTGTTATAAATTCGCACTCTTATAAAAATTTAATGTCTTCATTATAAAAAAGATGATAATCAATAAGAAACACGGATTTAAAACAAGGTATTCACACGGTGGTTCCGGAATCTTTGATAGTATTGCTAACTTTTTAACGAGGCTTTTTACTAGTAGTGCAGCTAAACAAATTGCGTCTTCTGCTCTTGATGTAGGAAAGAGTGTAGCTAAGGAAGGAGCAAAGAAAGCTCTAGAGGTTGGAAAAAGTGCAGCGGTAGAAGCGGGGAAAAAATTAGTTACGAAAGCCTTAACACCAAAATCGAAACAAATTTTACAAAAATATAATACAACACCAAAACCTAATGATACTCCTAAAACGCAAAACATTAGCACATTAATAGATGGAAGTGCCATTGCTATTCAAGACGTAGTTAAAAGATTAAACAGTGGAGCGGGTATTAAAACAGTATGAAGAAAAAAATATAGATAAGTTAAGAAAAATTATATTTATTATAAAAAAGAATGGGTATATTAAATTTTAATCGTGTAGATCATGAAAAATACAATAGTACTAGTATTGAAATAACAGGCGCTTCTTTAAACATAGAAGATTGTGATATCCTCGGAATTGATAAAACGAAATATGGTAAAAAAAAAGCTATTGTGAAGTTGTCTTCTGAAAAGGTAACCAAGATAAAAGAGATTGAGAAAAATGTGAATGAATATTTAAAAGATAAAGGTATACCTGAAATAACACTTGCATACGGTAATAAAGTTTATCCAAAAGCTGAACTGGGTATTACAAAAAACATTAAACTCCAAGGTGTGTTTGTTAATGGTAATAAGTCTTATCCCCAGCTTTGGTTTGTAATTTAAGTAACACAATTATAATTTTTAATTTTGTTTTAAAAATTATAATCGCTTTATAAAATGGACATTTTAAGAATAACTGAACCAATTTTAAAAGATGATAGTATTGCTGAGTATGAACATCATGAGTATGAACCAATCACCGGTACAAACCTTAACAACCTAGGAGAAATTAGAATTAACATTGAGACTCAAGATATTTTTACTCATCCTAGTGAGAGTTATTTACTTTTTGTAGGTGAATTAGTAAGAAGTGATACTGGAGCAGTTTATGATGCTAACGCTGATATTTCTTTAACAAACAATGGTCTCATGTATCTTTTTAAAAATATTAAGTATCAACTTTCGGGTATGGAGATTGAATCTGTATTGAATCCTGGCCAGGCTACTACAATGCTTGGGTTGTTAAAATACCCGGATGATTTCTCTAAATCACAAGGGTTAAATCAATTGTGGTATAAAGATACAGCAGCTAACGCGGGTGCCGGAAACACTGGTTTTATTGTAAGAAGAAATTATATTATTAATAACCCTCTTCCAAGAGGCACCTTTAGCTTCAGAGTTCCATTAAAACATATATTTGGTTTTTGTGATGATTATGATAAAATATTGTATGGAATGAAGCAAACTCTCACATTAACGAGAAATAATGATAATGATGCAATCTTTCGAGATGGTGCTGCTCCTGCTGATGGTAGAATTAATTTACTTAGAGTATCTTGGTTTATGCCTCATGTGTTACCCTCAGATGAAGAGAAAATGCAACTTTATAAAATTATTGAGAAAAAAGAAAAAATACCGGTTGGATATAGAATGAGACAGTGTGACTCTATTTCGGTTCCCGAGTCAACATTATTTACCTGGAGACTCGCTGTCAAATCATCACCTGAAGTGCCACGTTTTATCATTGTTGGTTTTCAAACTGGTAAAAACGGTGACCAACAACAAAATCCAGCTATATTTGACCATAGAAACGTTAATAACATTTATGTTACGTTAAATTCTACTAGATATCCCGCTGTTGATTATAATCTCAGTTTTACCGCAAACCAATTTAGTAGAGTGTATGGGGACGCTTCTCTATTTAGGTCTAAGTTTTATAACATGAATGAAATGGTGTCAAACCCTAACATTACTCCGCCAGATTATAAAAGCCTTTATCCTTTGTTTTTGTTTGATGTTTCCAAACAGAGTGCGAAATTGAAATACTCTGTCACTGATATCCAAATCAAAGTGAGTTTTACTGAAAATGTGCTTGCGAATACAGAGGCATATGCTGTTATTATTAGTGATAGGTTAATTAACTTCCAGTCTGATGGAAATAAAATGAGTGTAGTGTATTAAGATTTTTTCTTTTTATATAAAAATGATAAAGGTTGCAGATTTAAAACAAATTCTTAAAGAAAATAATATAAATTTCTACTCATACTGGAATAAAAAGCGTTTAGTTGAGTTGGTGAAAGAACATGGATTGTTTCCGAGTGAATCATCTAAAGAAGAAAAAAGTAAAGACTCTAAGTTTGATAGATTACAAACTATTATGAAAAATCCTAAGAAAGTTAGTTTAGAGGATGTTGAAACCGGAGAAATAAAAACCTTTCCATCCATTTATAAAGCGGGCCAATTTATAGACCGTAGTCCACAAACGATTGAGAATTGGAATGGAAGGGTTTGGAAAGATAAATATAAGATTAACATTCAGTAATTTTATTATATTTACACGCAGATATAATAAAATTTTTGATAAATAGGTTAAGAAAATTATATTTACTCTATAAAATGTCTTGGCTTAACAGAATTTCTAATATAGCTAGAAGAGCTGCAAGTAGTATTATACCACAATCAGTCCAACGAAGAATTAATAATTTTACTAAATGGTTAACTGGTAATGTTGGAGAAAACCAATTACCACGAGTTTTTGATGAAATTGTTCAGAATGTTAGAGAGAATTACCCACCAAGACAACCGTTTGAGGTTAGAATAGAGCGCTCAGCATTTAGAGAGTTTGTTAATCAATATGTTATAGATGGTAGAGGAAATTATAACCCGCAAAGATTTTTCGCAGAAACGTGGGCGCCTATTATAAATACTCTTCGAAATAATTTACGAACAAAGGTAAAACTTGTACTTAGGTGTAAAATGTGGTTAATGACAGATATTGATCAAGGCCCCGTGGAACGTGCTTTTCATAGTAGCCAACATTTAAATTTAAACAGTGAAGAAATAGAGGATTTATTGAACACAATGATAGATGAAGTTTTAGAAAATTTAGCTAATTTCCAAAGAGAAGGTAGTGGTTGGACTTTTGGGAGTATCGTAAAACTAGAAATACATACAGCTACTTATGTTCCTTTAAGAGCTAATAGTTGGATACCTTTACCACCATGGATTGCTAACAAAAAAGCAGTTATTAATATGAAAAATAAAGATAATAAATGTTTTTTATGGTGTGTTTTAAGAGGTTTAAATCCAAAAGAAAGAGATTCACAAATAGTAGATAAAGCTTTGAAAGAAAAAGAAGGTAGTTTAAATATGGGGAGAATCGACTACCCTGTTTCGCTTAATGATATTAAAAAGTTTGAAACACAAAATCTTGAAATTAGTGTAAACGTATATAGTTATGAGGAGAATAAAAAATTCATTTATCCGCTTAGGCTTACAAAATGTGAAAAAAGTAAGCATGTTAACCTTCTTTTAATTAAAAATGAGGAAAACATGCACTACGCTCTCATAAAAAACCTTAAAAGATTAGTAATAAGACAAGTAACTAATAGTCATAACTCTAAAAATATGGAAATTTGTGGACGTTGTTTGAATCATTTTGGTAGTAAAGAACTTTTGGAAAAACACAAACAATATTGTAATGAACATGAACCTATTACTTTAGAGATGCCAAAACCAAATACCTGGGTAGCTTTTAAAAACCATTCTAGAAAACTTGAGGTTCCCTTTGTTGTATACGCTGATTTCGAAAGTGTTTTAGAACCAATACACACGTGCCAACCAAACCCAGAAAAAAGTTATACTATGCAATATCAAAAGCATATACCTTGTAGTTTTGTTTATATTATAAAATGTTTTGATGATAGTGTTAAAGCTCCTATATTAAGAAGTTATGTCGGAGAAAATGCTGATGAAGTTTTTATAAGCTGGTTGAGAGATGATATACGAGAAATTCATCAAGAATATTACCAAAAACCAAAATCCATCGAAATAACAGAATCAGAGAAAGCAAAGTACCAGAAAGAAACACATTGTTGGATTTGTGGCGGGGAGTTCTATCATGTTAATTATAGAGTAAGAGACCATTGCCATTTTACGGGTAAATATAGAGGTGCCGCACACGCTGAATGTAACCTAAACGCTAAAAAACCTAACTTCACACCTGTATACCTTCATAATCTTAGTGGATATGACGCTCATCTTTTTATTAAATGCCTTGGCAAATCTAAAGGGAGGATTGATTGTATTCCAAATAATGAAGAGAAATATATTAGTTTTAGTAAACAATTTTGGGTCGGAAAAAATATAAAACATAAAATTAAATTTCTTGATAGTTTTAAGTTTATGAGTTCTAGTTTAGATAAGCTTTCGAGTAACTTAAAAGAAAGCCAATTAAAAATTTTATCGAAATATTTTAATGCTAATGAGTTATCTTTGGTTAGGAGAAAAGGAGTTTTCCCTTATGAGTACTTAGATTCATTTAATAAACTTAAAGATAAAGAATTACCACCTAAAAAAGCATTTTACTCTAGTTTAAACAAAGAAGGAATTAGTGACGAAGATTATGCTCATGCACAAAAGGTTTGGAGAACTTTTAACATGAAAACGTTGAAGGATTACTTAGAACTTTACAATAAAATAGATGTATTGCTTTTAGCGGATGTTTTTGAGAACTTTAGAGATGTTTGTCGCGAGAACTATAATTTAGACCCTAGTTGGTATTACACAGCTCCTGGTTTAGCTTGGGATGCGGCATTAAAAATAACGAAAGTGAACCTAGAGCTTTTAAGTGATCCTGATATGCTTTTAATGGTTGAAAAGGGTATCAGAGGAGGTGTTAGTATGTGTAGTAAAAGATATGCAAAAGCAAATAATAAGTATATGGGTAAATTATATGATTCTAGTAAACCATCAAAATATTTATTATATATAGATGCAAACAGTCTTTATCCTTGGGCAATGAGCCGTCCTCTTCCTACACATGGTTTTAAATGGATGGCAAATAAAGAATTAGAAATTTGGCAAAAAATCTCATGTATATTAGAAGTAGATTTAGAATATCCGAGAGAATTACACGATTTACATAACGACTTTCCTTTAGCTCCTGAACGTTTAAAAATAGAAAAAGTAGAAAAACTTATTCCAAACTTAAATAATAAAGAAAGTTACATTATTCACCATGAAGCTTTAGAAACATGCGTTGATTTAGGTTTAAAGATTACTAAAATACATCGAGGAATTAAGTTTGAGGAAAGCCTGTGGCTTAAATCATATATTGATACAAACATTGAACTAAGAAAAGCGGCTAAAAATAATTTCGAAAAAGATTTTTTTAAATTAATGAATAACTCGGTTTTTGGTAAAACTATGGAAAATCTAAGAAACAGAGTATCAATAGAACTGGTTTCTAGTGAAGAGCGTTGTAGCAAATTAGTAGCAAAACCAAACTATAGCCACGCAAGAATATTCGATAAAAACCTAACAGCGGTACACATGAAAAACACTAAGTTGGTATATGATAAACCTATTTACTCAGGATTAAGCATCTTAGATATTAGTAAAACGCATATGCAAAAAACTTATTATAATTACTTTAAACCTAAGTATGGTGAAAAGGTTAGAATGTGTTATACTGATACGGATAGTTTTATTCTCGAAGTAGAAACTAGCGATTTATATAAGGATATGGAGAAAGATGTGGTTAAAATGTTTGATACAAGCAATTATCCTAAAGACCATTTCTTAAAAAATGATTGTAATGCTAGGGTAGTTGGAATGTTCAAAGATGAGTTAGGTGGTGAAATTATGAATGAGTTTGTTGGTCTTGGGGCAAAAATGTATGCTTATAAAACTTTAGATAATATAGAAGATAAAAGATGTAAAGGTGTTAAACAATCAGTTGTTAAGAAAGAGATAACCGTTAATAATTTCAAAGAGTGTTTGTTTACAGAAAAAGACCAGTATAGAGAGATGAGTGTTTTAAGAAGTAGGAAGCATAATATATATACTGAAAAGTTAAATAAAAAAGCGTTAGGGTCAAGTGATGATAAAAGGTTTGTTTTGAAAGACAAGATTGATACTTTAGCTTGGGGGCATCGTGAAATATAATTTAATTTTATGAATTAAATTATATTTATAAAAAACTTTCTTTAGCTTAAAAACTTAATATCTTCAATTATCTTATTTTTTATATGATTTACATCTTCAAAATGAACGACTTTATTTCTTATTACTTCATTAATGCGAGGACATTTTATTAGTTCTTTTTTTTTGCGATCATCAAAAACATGCGCCACATAGGTGTATATTAGTTGGTTTTTAGTTAATTTCTTATCTGGTTTAATTCCAAACCGTATATTAACTTTACTTCTTACGGTTTTTTTAGATACATTTTTCTCTATATAAATTTGAGTAAAAATTGCAGCTTTCATATCACTATATTGATTGATTCTAGGGTTTATGGAATCTAAAATACTATTAACATAATTAGCTAAAAGTATAGCGAATCTCGCTAATAGTTCTTTATCTGAAATTAAGTTTTTAAATTTATCTTTAGCTATATCCATATTTAACAAATTTTCTTTCATGTTATCTATGGACTCCATTAAACTTTTATTTTTATCTAAGTTTAACTCTTTTAAAAACTCCTTTAACGGCTCCATCCTGAATTATTTTATGGGTTAAAATTTAAGAAAATCAAAAAAATTTTTCTCTAAAGTACGCATCTACTACATTCCATATTTCCACCATTGATAGAAGATATATCTTCCGCTTTCTCCTCGGCTTCTCCTCTGTAATAATAAAGTCCTTTACAGCCTTGTTTCCAAGCCTGGAAATGAATATCGTGTACCTCTTTTTTCGTTGCGGATGATTTTATAAATACATTTAGAGATTGCCCTTGACAAATGTATTTCTGTCTATCAACCGCCAATTCTATTATTTTTAGTTGATTTATTTCCTTAGCGGTTTTAAATATCTCTTTAATATCATCGGGTATATTATTCAGATGAGAAATTGAACCCTTGTTTACCAAAATGGAGTCCCACGTTTTTTTGTCATTCATATTTAATTTTTCCAATTCTTCTTCGAGATATTTATTTTTAACTAAGAAAGTTCCTGCTCTAGTTTTAGATGTGTAGGCATTTGCTATAACAGGTTCTATAGAAGCTGAACAAGATGTAAGAACTGAGCTATTAGATGTAGGAGCCACCGCTAATAAATGAGAATTACGCCATCCTGTACCTTTCATTGATTCACACTCGCCTCGTTCTAACGCTAATTGCTTAGTTTCTTTTACGGCGCATTCCTTAAGAAATTTAAAAATTCGTTCATTTAATTCTTTCGCTTCTACGGATTCAAAAGCGATTTTTTTCTTTTGGAATAATGTTCCTAAACCCATAACTCCTAATCCTAACGGTCTATCCCTTATTGCTCCTTTAACAGCTCTTTGTATATTCTTATGCGCTGTATCTATAAATACGTCTAATACATTATCTAATAGTCTTATAATATCTCTAACTAACTGTTCATCCCATTCATCGAAATATTCGGCGTTTAAAGATGAAACGCAACAAACTGCATCTGTTTCTACGTCTGTTGGTAGATGAATTTCATTGCATAAATTACTTCCGTGGATTTTTAAACCTTTATCTTTCATGGTTTGAGGAAGAGCTTTATTTATAGTATCAATAAAGTTTAAATACGGAGTACCAACACGACTTCTAGATTCCAAAATAGTTTCCCATAATTTCCTGGGATTTATAGGAGTGATATTTTTCGTTTTCGGGTCAACGAGATTGAAATTCGTTCCTTGTTCTACGGCTTTCATAAATTCATCAGTGATATTAATAGCGTTAAATATATTTAAATTTTTTCTATTAATATCCCCGCCTGTTGGTATTCTCATTGAGATGAATTCGTATATTTCCGGATGAGAAACATCTAAATACGCTGCATAGCTTCCTTTACGAGTTTTTCCTTGTTTATACGCGTTAATAATAGCGTTTATAGGATTTAGAAACGCTATAGGACCGGGAGATTTACTATCCGCTACTCTAACGGTACCCCAATCTGCACCTATTCCCCCTCCAACTATCGTAAACCAACTTACGGATTTCAAATGTTCTATAAGCCATTCTATTTTATCGGGAACGTGACTTACGAAACAAGAAATGGGTTGGCTTTTTAATGTTTCTCCCGGTAATGGAGCATTACTTAAAATAGGAGAAGAAAACATAAATTTTCTAGAAGAAACGTAATTATATATTCTTTGGGCGAATTGTAAATCCCCTTTGCTATAAGCAACACTAGCTCTAGCAAATGCCTGTTGAGGAGTTTCATTCGCTCTTAGATAATATTTTTCTAGGAGATTTAATGAGTGGTCATTAAATACTTTGTCTAATTCATGGTTTATCGTGATTCCAAGGTAATTCTCCATTTTAGTTTATTACATAAAGAATTATTTTTTAAATGAAATCATTAATTTTTTAGCAAATTGGGTTAAAAAATATTATTTAGGATTAACGGGTGGTTTTGGAATTGAGTAACTAGCGGGTAAAAAATTTTATCCATTAATTTTATTTTTTTGAATTTTATGTAAAATGGATATAGTAATTATATTAGTCCCTCATGCATAGACTTATCTTGCGTCGACACATGGGGGTCATTAGGTGAGGTGTTGGTTAGTTGGGGTGTTGGTTAGGGGATGCGTTGGTTAGTGGGGTAAAGAAATTTATTTTCTTTAGAATTATGAGAAAATAGATTTTTTCGTAATGGGCAAATTGGAGAATTTATACCAACGTCACCAAATTCGCCGGATGTACCATTTTACAACCTACTGTCAGAAACTATTTTAATTCGAAATCCTTTCGTGCCTGTTTCTCAGTTCAAAGCTAGAACTTTTGCAACTTGCAAAAGGTGACTTTATACTCCTTGCTATGTGCTTTGATAGAAAGGACAGGTGTTTAAAGTTTCTGTTTATAGTGCAGACAAAATGTCTACGCTCTAGGAAGACAAGTTTGTAAGACTGTGAAGGAGGCACCTGAAAATTGCAAATTGCATAACTACAAGTTGTGATTTTAAAACAATGGAAGAAAAACGAAGGGAAGGAGTTCGCCACAAATATACACTAGAAAAAATCTTTGTAAACAGGGGGTTTAATGCATCTCCAACAGGTATCGTCCTATGGCAGCCTGCGCGGTCACATGTCATTCAGGGCGACAGCTTACATATTCATGTTTGTACTGGGTTTCACTAACTAGTACAATGCTAGGGCCCTGAATTGTCTTGCCGGGGACACTCCCACGAAAAACTGAGTGCATCCAGTGAAGCCTAAACCCGGAGTCTCCAGGTTACGAGTCCACACTTTACCACTTAGCTAGGCAGTACCCTGTTCTGTATAGAAATGAGCCCTGGCACTATTACTACCATTAGCCATCGAAAAGAGTTTGGCAGAGCTAGGATTCGAACACGTGGTACCTGGATTACAAGCCCTTTATGTTACCTACTAAACCATCGAGCCCAACAAAGAGCGGCTATGCGGAAGCGGAGATCAATCAATTTTCTACCAAACGTCAAATTCTCGACTCTTTAAATGTAAGCATCTACTGACGACTAAGTCAAATATAATACAATTGAACTGAAATTCTATGACAGGGTAGAAAACATTGTGGGAAAAGAATAAAATGCTAGTTACCAGCATTTTCTCCTTTTCCCACAAAGTTTTCAAAAGCCCTTTCTTCACAGTTGTTAAAACATAGGATTGTGTGGTAAAGGATAAAATACATTAGAAAACCGAGATTTCTGCTCTGATACCTTAGACATGGGCAAAATGGAACTGATAACTGTTATCTGTTTAACCTTCCGCCGGTCCCGTATTATATTGTAGGTGTGGGTGGGTGGGTGTGTGTGTGTGTGTGTGTGTGTGTGTGTGTGTGAGAGAGAGAGAGAGAGAGAGAGAGAGAGAGCTGGTTACCGGTAGTTTCCTCTTTTTTCTATAAGATTTTATACCTTTCCAACCTCACCAAACAGTCCCAAGATTTCAAGGCCCAAAGGAAATAGGCTTTTGAAAACATCGTGGGAAAAGGAGAAAATGCTGGTAACCAGCATTTTCTCCATTTCCCACGATATTTTCTTCCCCCCCCCCCCCCACCACACACACAAATCTCGTTATCTTACCTACATCTAATTTGTCGTCTGCAAATAATTTGAATTTGGGTTAGTCTAAATTTTTTTGTTATGAGGGAATGAGTTAAAAATGTAAATTCAATCATTTTAGCAGCATTTAAATAGTCGTCTGCAAATGCTTTTAATATGGTCGAGTCTGAAATTGTGTCGTCTGGAAAAGATTTATATAAACTTGTAGCAGACAGACACGAAACCAACCATTTAAAACACGGATTATAAAATTGAATGAAGGTCCAATAATTAAAAAACATGTGAAAACATCGTGGCCAACGGAGAAATTGTTTCATATAAGCATTGTCACATTTTGCCATATTGTTTTTTGAAAATATTCTGCTGCCAGACAAAAAAATACAAGTTGTCTGCACAAGTTAATGGATTAATGTAAGACAGTAGGGAACCTTCAGATAGGATCACGCAATCGTTGATTTTAATCTTTATTCCGCCGAATTACAATGATATGCTCTGACAAAAGGGGGCTTAATGCATCTCCGTAAATCCATCATAACAAGCAAGCCATCACATACTTATGGATCCATAACAGCCACTTTTTTTAACAACCGCCTCAATCATGAGGTAGACTGGTCCTTGGTTATACAGAAAAATGACCAATAGCGAAAAGTTTCGGCCCAGGTCAGCCTGTGCGGACTGCGCAGGCTGACCTGGGTCGATACTTTTCGCAGATACATTAAGCCCCCTTTTCACAGAGCATGGCTCAATTATATAAGGACCTATCGTTTTTCCGTCGAATTACAATGATATACGAGTACATAAGAGTCTATCGTTTTAGACCCACTCATTGATTTCAATTAGATATCGTAAACCGTCAACTCTTTACCAAATGACAAAATCGTAGAGATAATATCTAAAGACAGACTAGGGTCTTTGCAACTGACGAATCAAATGTTAATCAAATAGAAGTATTTGTCTTTGAAAGCATGGAAAACATTATGGGAAAAGAAGAAAATGCTGGTAACAGCATTTTCTCCTTTTCCCACAATGTTTTCAAAAAAATTCTTTCTCAGGGTCGTTATAACTCGATATTGCGCGGTAAAGCGGTAAACTGCTATATAAATTAAAACGAACATTTCAAGTAAATATTAAATTCCAAATTTCCCGATCTCAAAGCTCCTGTCGCCGGTAAAGTATTGCCTCATCAGACACTGATGACCCCAACATCAGACTGACTGTCTTTTTACGACTGACATGAAAGGTTTTTGAAAAAATATCGTGGGAAAAGGACAAATTGATGACCACTTTAGTAATCTGATAGAATGAGGATTATTCGATGAAAAAAATGCATGCATAAAGGACAATTAATAATGCTTAATTTAAACTCTCTCGCCACCCTTTTATCTTAAAAAAAAAAAAGAATTAGTAATCAATAATTTTCGCCTCCGCCATGTTTGAATAAGTTTTTATATTCTTTTTACCTAGGTGAGTCTTTAACCCTTGTACTGCTTGATAAGTTAAATAAAACTTTCAAGCCGATAATAAAAGCCCGAATAATGCTATTTCAAACTTTTTTTTTTTTGGACAAAGATATCTCCTTATCGGACAGTGTAGATCCAAGATCAGACTGCACGTTCTGTGCAGTCTGATCTTGATCTGCACTGTCCGCTAAAGGTCAGCTAGTCGCGCTTAGCAGCTTCAGGGTAAGGCACTCGTTATTTTCGCATACCTTTCCCTTTTTCGGCAAATATTTCCCCATATTAACCACAAGCTGATGAAATAAATTATATATTATATTTCCTCTGATTATTTTGTCAACGAATGCCACTTTTAAAACTTAAAAACTTAAAAAACTTAAAAAAGGAATTCCAGATTTTCGGCAGGAGGAAAATATTCACTGTGACAGGGAAATAATTCCCCCCAGCTTAAATTACGACATTTCTTTACCCATAACATTTCTAAAATAGACACATGAAATATAATATAGCGTAATACTACGAATTTGTAGATATTTGATCAAAATACCTTTATAATAAAGCAAATAGTCCAGAATAAAAAAAAAAACTGCATTCTAGCTGATTTATTTAAGCAATGAGACTGTTTGCAATCATGGTGCCATGTCAAGAAACAGATACAAATAAATGAGTGGCGCTCTTGGATAAAGGGGATTTAATTCTTTACCTCACAATCCCGAGCTTTAACTACCCAAAGTAAAAGAACTTTTGAAAACTTTATGGGAAAAGGAGAAAATGCTTGTAACCAGGATTTTCTCCTTTTCCCACAACGTTTTCTATCCTTCAAAAAAATGCGTAATTTATGCAACATTAGAACTGTCGTCTGCAAATGCTTTCATTTTGGACCAGTATAAAATCATGTCATTTGTGGTAAAGGGTAAACTTATCTTCTTAATTCCTTATACCAAGCAAGTCGTATACTGTACTATGGATCATAATTTGCCTAAAAGCTGACTGAATTATAAGGTAGAGTGGTCCTTTGAAAATTTATCTGTAGCAAAAAGTTTCGACTCTGTTTAGCCTGCACGGATTGAGCAGGTTGACATGGATCGATACTTATTTGCAGATGCATTAACCGTCTTTGCATACAGCAGGACTCAATGTTTTGCACTAGTACAGTATCCCAGATGTGGTCATCTAGAATCTGTTATTGTGTAAGTAGTAGACTGTAACATCCCCAGCCAACCCAGAGCCCGGTTTTAGGAATAAATGGAATAAGTTCATTATTTCAGATGCATTTCAGTAACATGAACACACTGTAGTAATATTCTAAAATCCTGGGTTAACACTATGTTTCAGGCTCAACTTAGCAAAATAAATGGACTTAAGTTAATTACAAACTTAAGTCCATTATTTCGCTGAGCTGAGTCTGAAACGTTGTCATCTTTGGGTTTGACATTGTTCTACAAGTCTGTTAATGTTGGTGAAATGCGTATGGAATAACAGACTCAACTTAGGTCGGAAAATAAGTCTAATTGCACATTTGGGTGAAATAAGAGCCTCAACTTAATTTGCGTGAGCCTCTTACGTTTCGGGGTAAGCCGGTCATATAAACGGTGCACGCCTACATGGTGTATGGATAAAGCAATGCGGAGCAACCTAAAATGGCCGTGCTTGTATCAACCGTTATAGGTTGTGAAATATATAGAGAATTTTTGTTTTTTTTTGGTGAAAGATCGAAATTTATTTCATCGAGTAAACATCATCGGTAATATTTTTACGAGTGGCGCAGCAGCCGTGACGTACGCCCTCCGCCTAGCAACGCATTACAATATTACGTCAAGCGCGAGAAATGTAAGGTGAATTACGTCATATTTCCATGTGATTGAGAGGCACGCGCATTTTACCTAGGTAAGTAGTACGCGGGAACAACCGTTTCCGCCTTCAATTGAAGAGTTAGAATATAAAAATCGGTATTTTTCACTGGTGGTAACCATGAAATATCGAAAAATATTTCACTGATATTCCTCGATAACCTATCGGAAAAATGAAATGATTCGCGATGTTATGATGAGCGACGATGAAGATGAAGACAACATGTTGGTCGAGGTGATCGGATTACAGACAATGTAAACTTACATCTTATTCAAGAGACTTAAGTTTTGTGGTGAAACCGGACTCTGGTGCTTAATTAGGGCGTGGGACTAGTAAACCAAAGGAGCTGGTCCAATTCTTACCCACGCCACCTTTCCCTCCTTTTTTTTTCTTTTTCGTGGAATTCTCATTTGGGAGGAGGAAATGCACATCAGAATATAAGTCTGACACCGAAGAAACATTTGACACACATGAAGAGGTGAACTGTCGCCAAGATATGAATGAATTAATTTTGAAAGCGGAGTAAAACATCATTTAAACAGAGTGTAATGTAAACTCATCAGGAATTCGCAGTAATAAACTGTCAAGAGACGGAAAGTAGGTCTAAATGTACGGCATCTTCCGCCGTTAGATTAACTCGGATATGTGCAGAGAATCTGCAATAGTAAAGTAAGTTATTGACTGAAATTCCCCTCCCGCAGCTAATCGCTATATAGGTACCTAGAACTGTAAGGCAAAATGCAGAAAGACAAAAGTTAACCCCTTTCCTGCTAAACAACTTAGATGAAACTTTCAAACCGATAGTAAAAACCAGAATGATGCTACTTCAAGCTTTATTTTCTGAGAAAAATATCTCCTTATCGGACAGTGTAGGTCCAAGATCAGAATGCACGTTCTGTGCAGTCTGATCTTGATGTACATTGTCCGCAAAAAGTCAGTGAGTCGCGCTTTGAAGCCTAAAGGTTGAAAGCACGCACTATTATTTCCAGTCAAGAAACGATGAACAGTTCCAGTTACGATATTTTTTTACTGTAAGTTCATGTCTACGGTGGCACAAAAGTGACATGGAAGATATATTTTATACTACGTGCGCACGCAGTAGCTAATACGTGCGCACGTATTAGTTATTACGTGCGCACGTAGTAGCTAATACGTGCGCACGTAATAAGTAATACGTGCGCACGCAGTAGTATTACGTGCGCACGTATTAGTTATTACGTGCGCACGTAATAACTAATACGTGCGCACGTAATAGCTACTGCGTGCGCACGCAGTAGCTAATACGTGCGCACGTATTAGTTATTACGTGCGCACGTAATAATCCACCAATCAGAATCATGAACGGAAGCCATTGTTTCAAGATGGAAGTGGAAGATAGACATTTATTGATCCTTATAAACTGATTGGTCGATTATTACGTGCGCACGTATTAGTTAATACGTGCGCACGTATTAGTTAATACGTGCGCACGTATTAGCTACTGCGTGCGCACGTATTAGCTAATACGTGCGCACGTATTAGCTAATACGTGCGCACGCAATAGTATTACGTGCGCACGTATTAGTTATTACGTGCGCACGTATTAGCTACTGCGTGCGCACGTAATACTACTGCGTGCGCACGTATTACTTATTACGTGCGCACGTATTAGCTACTGCGTGCGCACGTAGTATAAAATATATCTTCCATGTCACTTTTGTGCCACCGTACATGTCAGACCTGTGCAGAGAATCTTTAATTGTAACGTTATTTATTGATCTCAATTTTCCTGGATAACTTATCGCAATGGGTACCTCAGTTTGTAAGACAAGAGCTTTAGTCTGTAATTATACCGGTATCAAATACGTCAGCAAAGAGTTAGTGAAAATCTTAGATCCGTATTAACGAACCCTTTCTTACATTCTAATTTCAATTGTCTGCATTCAGTGCTCTAATAAGGTGATTCCATAGTATTTTGTCAGTTGGTTTCTTGAACAGTTCTTTATTGGGGCAAATGGTCGTGTGATATATAGAGGATAATCAACTGTGTGTGATATAAAAAAAATCTGTTACTCAAATGGGGTTTGATGCGATTCGGACGATTTTTTTAACCGCATCAAAACTCATTCGAGTGATTTTTAACATCACACACAACCAGTTGATTATCCTATTTATTATATCCCAAAATCCATTCAATTTGCAACCGGAACACAGTCAGTACACGGTATGTCCACCATTAGCACGAATACAAGCTTTGAGTGGCCAGCAAGATCTCCAGATCTCAATCCGATTGAGCATGCGTGGAACATTCTCGGTAGACGTTTCAGTGGTGGAAATGTGAGGCCTCAGAACGTCCAACACCCTTGAGCAACTTTTGGCAGGAAAATCCACAACAGCTGAACGGCTTGATCTGGTCAGTGCCCAGAAGAGTTCAAGCTTGTATTCGTGCTAATGGTTTTTAAAGATTTTAAAGAACGGATTTTAAAGATTTTAAAAACATCTGGGTAGTGTGGAACCACATTTTTTGCATGTGGATATAGACAGTGCCTGACCTCAAAAGCCTGAAAGTGAGAAACATTATCTGATAGAAGTACAGAACTGCTTGGACTGGTTTGTAACTCAATACTAATTACATTTATTCAATGAAATTGTCTATATATGTAATAATAAAATTCTGGCGCAGCGGTAATTCAGTGTTGCTTAACTTTTTGTGAGGAGTATATATATTTCATTTCCCAAAGAGTGTTTATTGTTTAGACATACGCACGTCAATTCTATCAAAATTTGTCCATGAAATGACACATCTACAACAACTGAAAATTTTATTTCAACACATCGATCGTCAGAAGGCTGATGACAACTTTCGCCGTACTCCAGGATAAAAACCACACTAGATAGAACGTGCAGTGTGATCTTGGATATACACTGGTCGATTAGTTTTGAAACATCTGGTTATATTTTAAAAGGGTCCTACAATTGCAACAATTTGGGCTTTTTTCTATCGGCTAAATTTTTTCTTTTTCATTTATCTGGAAGGATAATGTTTACGGAAGAGCTGTGGGTTTTAATATAAAACATGATTATTGTATAGGATCTTATATGAGTATGTAGAAATTAGACCGTAATATAAAATTGAAATCACACCAGAATCTCTCCAACTTGACATATCACATCGTCGACTCCCACGGTAGTCTCTCAGTTTGACTCAGTTCATAAATTTGATCGTCAATATCACGTTTTAATTAAATGTGCGACTATTCATCAGTCAAAAAATCTGGCACGGCAGCTCCGGCGATCACGGTCTGAAAAGTTTGCTTATACCGTTGTATTACGTCAACCCCGTTTTGTCTACGGTTGTCAGACACGTGGCTGCAGTGGCTGCCGGGAACATGGTGTAAACGTAGGGTTCCCTCCACGGCTTGTCACGGATACCGTGAGCGTGAGGTACCGTGGAGAGACTTAACTTAACTTGGTAATGAAAAAAAAAAACGAACAAAATCTTACGGCACACCACGTTTCGGGCAAACGGGGCTGCCGTGGCTACCGGGAACATGGTGTAAACGTAAGGTTAGGTCTGTAGTATAAGGAATTTTCATTGCGATTCAATCCTATCTATTCTCAAAATACCGTTGTGACATCAGAATATTGTGACAAATGATCCTCAAACACGCTGCCTCAATCAGTTATTTGCTGCACATATTCCAAGTGAAGGACTGGTTGTATCCATCGATTATTTTATCTAAGCAGATGCACCGACACAAATAAAGTATTCAAGGAATACGCATCCTGTACTTATCAAATTAACATTTATATAACTGGTCGTAAAGGTTTGTTGTTTAAGAAAACGAAATAAAACTATGCTAACACAAGAAGTAAAACAGAAAAAGACATCGCTTGTAGATTCAGCGAGAATACAAAAACCTGATGTACAAAATTTCTTTCCGGTGACCAGTCCAGAGTAATTCTAACTTACGTCAATCATAAGTGCGACTTCACTGAACGCGACCCTTTGCACAGCTCCTTATCAGCAATTATTTATAAGATGAGGGATTTCTAACGAAACTAAGCATACATACCGACCAAATACCGTTAAGGTTTTAACCGTTGTTCTGCGTTATGCAAGAAATGGGAAATTTTGCGAGGAGTTTTTAACAAAATTAGATTCGCTATTAATGATTTAGGGAGAAAACGTCGTCAACCCACCTTGTCAGTTATGCATTAACGCTGGAATTTTAGGACATAAAGGAGATTCTATGGGTCGAGTAAAACAGTTTTGTTTTTGCATATTACGGATTTCTGGAAGAGAATCTTGCCCTCCAGAGAGGCAGTTTACAAAACAGGAGTTTCTTTCAGCCAAAGTTCTGTAGTGGTTTTGGGCTGTATATCACTTACGGACAATATGGACTTGATGACAATACACGGCATGCTAGCAGATAAACCTTATATATATATATATATATAACCTCCTAGAACTGATAGTTGTGCCTTGCTTTGAGAACCACCCACTATCCAATAGGACGTACCCGACAATGCTAGACTTCATCGTTCTAGGGCAGTGATGGCCTACACCAAACGTTACGCAACTGAGACAGGGCCAAAAATTGACCTTCTCGATCTGTGCACTTTGTTGCCTTTGAGAGACAAAGAGTTAAAACAGTAACACAATATACTCGAAGTTTCAGGTTATTTTGCTGGTATAGAGCAATGTCTCCTTTGCCATTGTTCTCACTTGCATGTAACATAGTTAATCTTTTATAATTCATATTTCAAACGGACGTCTTCAACGTCGTCAGCAAATTTGTTTCTTGGGTTGAACGACGTTCAGTGGTTTTTATCTATCTTTAGCAGTCCGGCCATTTTATCAATGGCTGGCAACGTATACCAGTTGCTTAAGTGGCTTAGAATCGCCATTCTTAACTCTTTACCAAGCGACAGAAATTTAGACTTGCCAAAATCTGGGGCATTTGCGGACGAGTATGAAAGTATCTCAAATGATCTAAATTGTTTATGAAAAAATTGAAAATATTGTGGATAAAGGAGAAAATGCTGGTAATCAACATTTTCTCATTTTCCCACAACACTTTAAAAAGCCTGCTATAGTAGGTAGTGAAATATCAAACCAATTTCATTCGGAACATTCACAGGTTGAAATTGTCATTTTAGGCGCTATAAATCATCTCTGCTTCACACCGTAGGCGTAACGTAAGTAAAATTGATGTAGTCTGTAAAATTAGATCCTGATATTACTATTTCAAGACTCTTTTTCAACAGGATATTTCACGAATTATCGGACGAAACAGATCAATGATCTGACTGCACATTCTATGCGGCCTAATTTTGATCTACATTTTCCACAAATGCAGTTTAAAAGGCACTTACCACCGTCAGCATTATATGATATTCAACGCCATCTTGGTCACGTGATTAACAGAAGTAAGTAGGCCAATGGTGTCACACGCCGAGTGCTATAAATCTGATAGAGCGTATGCTACCAACTGTTCACGAGCAATTTAATTCCAGATCTATATCTGAGCCGTAATCCCCTCGGGAGAGGTTTTAGACACTTTGGACATGTCGTTTGTTAGCGTTCTAGTTTTTATATGGTATTGATTGCCCTTATGTGATATGAATTTGTTACAAATAAAGCCTTGAAATACCGAGGAGAACTGTTGGTGCTTTTGCGTACAATTCAAATCCTTGAACAGACTGCACAGAAAAGGACAAAAAGCATCAAAAACATTCTTTCTTACGTGTTGAAAACGTTCTAAGGCATTTATAATTCATTGCTAGACCCGTATTCACCAACCATTCCTAGGAAGGTACTTGGACTAATCATAGATTTAGAAAGTAACACAACTTCTGATTTGCTAAACCATTTGGTTTAGCCAATGAGACGTTGTGTTACTTTCATATTTAGATTTTTTTTGAAAATAAGACTATAATGTTCTCAATAATGCTTGGTGAATAGTGACTCTAATAGTTGACCCATTCATCAGTGTTTTCTCACTATGCCAAGCTTTTGAGCATGTATACGCTTCATAGTATATGTGATGACGATGGACCTTGTTACCGTGTTTATCGGTGCCAGTAACAGCGAATAAAAATGTATGAGTGGCGCTCTGGGAGAAGGAAGCTAAAGGCATCTTCGTAGTGCATTAATGCCAAGCAAGTCCTCGCATTTTATCCATCGTGTCCAAAAATCCAGTGATGTTTCAAGAAAATGACGCCACATCAGTGCTACTTACACGTAGAGCCCTCGATGACATTATAAATGGCCTACAACACGCGAAAAGTGGCATTCGGACATTTGCGTAATGTGTCGTCTCGGATCAGCCTGCGCAGTCCGCGCAGGCTAATCCGAAACGACACTTTCCGTTTTTATGTAATTTTCTGTTTTGCGCAAGTCTACTGTAGCACAAAATCTGATGTAGTCGTAAAGTGCAGTCTCGGAATAGCCTGCGCGGATTGCGCAGGCTGATCCGATACGACATTTTACGCAAAAGTCCGAATGCCCCTTTTCGTGTATTGCAAGCCATCTGATCTTTTATTTGATACCATTAACGATGAAGCATGCAAACTTGTACCATATATTCATCGTTATCGATAATTAGCGAGAAAAAAAGAAGAGTTATAATAACTTGCGTACTGGATATAGCCTGCTGTGAATGCCAATTTACCATCGACCCTCACCTCATGACCTTCTAAAAGATAATTTACTGTGGGCGACTTTCAGAACATTCTTGTGAGACGAGTATTTTCAAAATGATGATGAGCCATGCTCTTGCGAAATAGGGCTTAATGCATCTCCGAGATGCATGATACCAAGCAAGTCATCACATAATAATTAATCCATAAAATCCAATTTTGTCTAACAACCGACTGAATCATGAGGTACACTGGTCCTTTGAAATGCAGAAAATTAATCAATAGTAAAAAGGTTTCGACACAGGTTAGCCTGCACGGGCTGCATAAACTAATCTGGGTCGATACTTTTTGCAAATGCATCAAACCCGCTTTTCACAGACCTTGATTTATCTTGTTTAATTCTACCAAAAGTCAAATCTGAGAATCTTTCATCCTAAAAGCGCCCGCAGATGCAAAAATTAGAAAGTGGTACGAATGTTCTGAAGTTCCCTGATAGGGTAGAAAGCGTTGTGGGTAACTGGGACATCGCTTGTTTCAAGCGATTGCTCCTTTTTCCACGATGTTTTCAAAAGCTTTCTTCATCAGGCTCAATTAAACACGGGATTCTATTGTAAAGTCTTAATACATACGAGCCATGCTCTGTGAAAAGGGGGCTTAATGTATCTGGAAAAAGTATCGACCCAGGCAAGCCTGTGCAGCCGGAACAGGCTGACCTGGGCCGAATCTTTTTGATATTTGTCAAATTTCTGCATGTAAAAGGACCAGTCTACCTCATGAGTAAGTCGATTGTAAGACGAAACAAACTTATGCATTCATAAAATGGGACGTCTTGCCTAGTCCGATGCATCACAGAGATGCACTAAGCTCCCTTTTGCCAGAGTATGGCTTATGCAAAATTTAAACGAAAATATGTTGGGTAGAAAGAGAAATCGTACATTTTTCTGGATGATTCTCTTTGCGCCATATCTACTCTATTTCAGCATTAAATATGGCTTGCAACACGCGAAAAGGGGCATTCGGACATTTGCGTAAGGTGTCGTCTCGGATCAGGCAGTGCAGTCCGCACAGGCTAATCCGAAACGACACTCTCCGTTTTTACGTAATTTTCTGTTTTGCGCAAGTCTACTGATGAACAAAATATAATGTAGACGTAAAGTGCCGTCTCGGATTAGCCTGCGCGGACTGCGCAGGCTGATCCGAGACTACACTTTGCGCAAATGTCCGAATACCCCTTTTCGCACATTGCAGGCCATATGAACTGGACTTCTTTAGACAGCTGAAATCACAATCCACTGAAACTGTTTGGTAATGAACGTAAAGTCAGTACTTCAAATGTCCTCGATATCTATCAATCTGTCACATTGATTCATCTTGACATGCGCCCGATTTCTTTGATGTTTCCACACTCGGTATATCTGCTACCGTAAATCTGGTTGACATGGCAACGACATGCGATTTTTCGAATTCAGAAAATCCCCTGATTGTTGTAGTCTTTTTTCACTTTAAAGTGAGTTAAATTATATTACAGAGCTCTAGATAAGGGGGAATGATGGTATTCTAGATCCATTATTTCTCTTTCAAACCCTATGTTATGGGTATTCATTAGAATCGTCTCGTTGAGACGATTCTAATGAGTACCCATAACATAGGGGTTGGTGCAGAATAATTATAAATAATATTTTTAATTTTGATATCAAAATCACTCCATCTATCTGGAGCTCTGTGATACCTTTGTTTTTTTTTAACTCTCTCAAAATGTCTCGTGGTTTATAGATCTTATAGAAGGCCTTTGTGGAAAAACATTGTGGGGAAAAAAGAAACTGTTGGTAGTCAGAATTTAGACGATGTTTACTTCCATTTCGAAAACATTTGACACCATTTTAGCCATACTTAAATTGTCGCCTGCAAACGCTTTCAATATTGTTGTGTCTAGAGCTTTTCGTCTGGGAAAAAAGTAACCCTTACCACAAAACTCCTAGTCTTCACGACCCTGCAGAAGAAATGCTTTTGAAAACAATGTGGGAAAATTAAAATATGCTGGTTACCAGATTTGCTCCCTTTCCCGATGATGTTAGCTCATCTTCCAAAGACAAACCACAAGTTTGAGTCACATTTTTACGTCGTTTGCGGCGTAAATTACTTAAATCAATTACTTTCAATTTGGACGGGTCTTGAAATTTGACGTTTGGTAAAATGTTAACTGCTAGATAAATTAAATTAAGGTCTACGGTCCCTAACTCTCATGTTAAAAGACGGAAGCTGCCGAGATTGGCCGAATAGCCTTTACGAAAACGTCGGTGTTAACTGTGAGTTAGGGGACGTAGACCTTAAACATAAAGTTTCAGCAAATAATTTAGAACCTAAATATGGCGGTTTCGAGATCTATTTGCCAGAAACGTCCCAAAATACCGGACAGTTTAGATCCAACGCCAACCTGCCCGTTCTGTTGAATACTTATCTTGACCTGCACTGTCCGCAAAAGCGCATTTAGTCCAGGGACTGAGTTCCCTCGTTTAACCCTTTACCAAACAATCAATTGCTTAAGCGATCTTGAAAAAAGACTTTTAAAACGTTGCGGAAAAAAGAGGACATGCTAGTGACCAGCAATTTCTTTTCTTCTCATTTCTTTCTATTCATTCTCTATCAAAATACACAATTCATTTGTGCCATAGTTAATTTTCTAAATCTGCCAATGCTTTTAACCTTTAGGTTGCTAGACGCGACTCACTGACCTTTTGTGGACAGGGTAGATCAAGATCAGACTGCACAGAACGTGCAGTCTGATCTTTGATCTACACTGTCCGATAAGGACATATTTTTCCTCCAAAAAACACGTTTGAAATTGCAAAATTTGGGTTTTACTATCGACTTAAAAGTTTCATCTCAATAATTTAGCAAGAAAATGGTTGATTTGGACAAATCTAAATAAAATTGTGTAATTTGGTGAAGGGTAAAAACTCTGTGAAGGTCATATCCTTGAGCGGAAAGCAAGGGTTTATTTTTTTCCAGGAGAAAAGTCTCGCACTTCATGATTATAGACAGCCGAGGCTCTAGTCTCTCTGGGAATTGGTTTCCTTTTCCCTTAAAGCGCCTTCCACAACAATAGGTGCTTTTGCGGCCTGTGTAGATCAAGATCAGACTGCACAAAACGTGCAGTCTGATCTTTGATCTACACTGTCCGCTTTGCTGAGACATACTAGACAAAATCAACCTTGACTTTGTATTTATTTGGGTGTTATTTCTAGATTTGAATTGTTCATAGGGTTTGTTTGGCGCTATGGGTTAATTTACTGATTACCGGCAAAAGGTGACGAGATGCCGTAATACCCATATGAATTACCTGATTTCGGGCTAACTGGATTTTCAAATTACGCCGTCTTCCTCTGTCTACAAAATGTGTTCTGAAAACCTTATCTTTGTTTATATATTTGAGTCATGCTCTGTGAAAAGAGGGCTTAATGCATCTCCATGATACATTATACGAAGCAATTCATCACATTATGGCTTGCAACACGCGAAAAGGAGCATTCGGAAATTTGCGTAAAGCGTCGTCTCAGATCAGCCTGCCTAGTACGCGCAGGCTAATCCGAGATGGCACTTTACGACTACATTAGATTTTGTGCTACAGTAGACTTGTACAAAACAGAAAATTACATAAAAACGGAAAGTGTCGTTTAGGATTAGCCTGCGTGGACTGCGCAGGCTGATCCGACACGACACTTTACGCAAATGTCCGAATGCCCCTTTTCGCGTATTGCAGGCCATATAATAGGTCCATAAAATCCGTTTTTTATAACAACCTACTGAATCATGAGGTAATCTGGTCCTCGGACTGAACCTTGCAGAAAATTTTTCAAAATCAAACAGTTTCGGCCCAGGTCAGCCTGCGCAGACTGCGCAGACTGACCTGGGTCGTTGCTTTTTGAAAATGTATTTGCCCTCTTTTCACAGAGCAAAGCTCATTTTGTTTGTGCTGCCCAGCTTTCAGTTTATTTTGTCTTTGAATAATCTGGTCTTTTCACGGAGCATGGTTTAAATTAACTGGGCTTTCGTAAAGCCCAGTGGCGGCCAATAGAAGACAATGCGGGCCTTAAGATGCACCTTAATTTAAATTATACCACTTTATGCTTGGAAGTTATAGTGAATATGACATTCTGTTATTGTAAGATCGGTCCAGGTATTAGTGATTGGCAGAAAATAATTTCAAAACTATGTAAAAAGTAAACCAAAGATAGAGCGACCTAACAACTTTTCGCCTAGTTTTAGAATTAAATTTTCTGCCAGCTACTAAAATTTGTCCGACATTACAATAACAGATTTTCTTTTTCACAATAATGTCCGTGCTTTTAAATGGTAAAACGATTTAAATGCATTTTAACACATGCATTGTTTACTTTTGGAAGCTTTTGGGCCATTAATTAGGAAAACAGACTGACATTTGCAATTTCAGTGGTATTATTGGCAGAAAATTTCACAAAGTAGTAGACAGGGTATATCCAAGATCAGACCGGACAGCCTGTGCAGTTTGATCTCAATTTACATCGGCGGCAAGAGGCAGTATGATCTTGATCCACATGCCCAAAGTTAAAATGGTGTGTATAGCACCCTAGGATTAGCTTTGACTTTTGCTAAACCTTAACCTACTAATAAATTAAATGAAACTTTCAAGCCGATAATGATAACCGGAATAATGCTATTTCAAACTTTTTTTTTTTTTGAGATAAATATCTCCTTATCGGACAGTGTAGGTTCAAGATCAGACTGCAATCTGATCTTAATCTACACTGTCCGCAAAAGGTCATTATTAAGTAATAGAGAGGTTCAAGCATCATCTATATAGATGATGCTTGAACCTCTCTATTACTTAATAATTCGACGCCGTAATCTTATAAATATTCATTTTGTTTAATCTTCCTCGCAAAACCTACAGATAGAGTTCTGTCACACTCAGACTCGTTGTTGCACAAAATATATCCCTTCCAAAATTCAGTTCTGCTGCTTGAAGATGCCCACCTACAATATCTCTCAAATTATAATCGAGGAACGTAAATTCAAGACCCACATTTAAGACAACATGCTTGACTTGATGCCAATATATTATATTTCATGTGTCTATTTTTAGAAATGTTATGGGTAAAGAAATGTCGTAATTTAAGCTGGGGGGAATTATTTCCCCGTCACAGTGAATATTTTCCTCCTGCCGAAAATCTGGAACTACTTTTTTAAGTTTTTTAAGTTTTTAAGTTTTAAAAGTGGCATTCGTTGACAAAATAATCAGAGGAAATATGATATATAATTTATTTCATCAGCTTGTGGTTAATATGGGGAAATATTTGCCTCGAAAGGAAAAGGTCCGCGAAAATAACTCGTGCCTTACGGCACTCGTTATTTTCGCATACCTTTCCCTTTTTCTGCAAATATTTCCCCATATTAACCACAAGCTGATGAAATAAACTCTATACAATGACTGATGTCTTATATGCATCTCTTCCATTCCTTCAATACCACATCATTCCTTCGTATTCCATATGGTCCATTCTTTGTGAAAAGGGGGCTTATTGCATCTGCAAAAAGTATCGCCCCAGGTCAGCCTGCACAGTACTCACAGACTGACCTAGGTCGATACTTTTTGCATGTGGTAAATTTTCTGTATGTCAAAGGACCAGTTTGCCGCTGGTTCAGCCCGTTGTTATACAAAATCGATCCATAATAATGTGATTACTTGCCTTGGTATTATGCACATCGGACACGAATCAAATCTTTTGCCAGAGAGAGTGTTGCTCATACGTGGCTCTGCCGAAGCCGACTTGCACTAGTAAACGTTTATACAAAGGGCACAATTCATTTAAAACAAGTCAGCATGGGAAAGGCATGGATAGCTACCCTGGTCGCCTTGGTATAACAGAAATACTATTGTTCTGCTGAAAACGGCGTAAAACCCAAACAAACTTTTATAGAATTCTAAAACTCTTGCTTTCTGGTAGGGTGTCTCTCGACTAGACTATCTTTTCCCATCATTATCTTACTGCTTTCTAAGGATTCCTGTTACTTTCAAATATCACTTGTGGAATATAAATTCAAGCTTCTAGTCTCAACTTTTTGCTCTGTAACGTTTTGTACACAATTAGTTTTAAGTAATAAAGTTACCTCATAATAATTACAAGGTATCGTTTTTATTATGATCACTATTCAGCACTTTACTGAGGTCAGGTCGATAATTTCAATCAGGAATTTCTAGGATAATCGTGTTTTATAGCACCTTGTTATGATACCCATAGGAGTACATAGGGATGTACACTCAAGTTTGTTATTGCTTCATTAGCATTCTAATGGAGGTGAATTTGGGTTTATAACCTATCTACAAAGAGGAGGTTGATCTTCTGACTGGTGGAGTATTCACAGAACATCAGGAATTTAATTATAATTTTAAGGCCCAGGACGAGTCATCGGATTTGTCGAGAATAATAAACAGTTCCTTGGTTGAAACGAGCGCTAAATGTAAAGAAAGGGTAACAAAAATAAAATGGAAAGTAAAACGCTATGTAAACTTAAACCTTAGACTGGTAAGCGCGACTCACTGACCTTTTGCGGACAGTGTAGATCAAGATCAGACTGCACAGAACGTGCAGTCTGATCCTTGACCTACACTGTCCGATACATATTTTTCCCAAAAGAATACATTTGAAAAAAGCAAAATTTGGGTTTTTACTATCGGCTTAAAAGTTTCATCTAAGTTATTTAAAATAGCGAGATACAGGTTAAGTTAGGTCAATTTGTTTATACTTCTCTCTACCAGTGCCTCTCTGTCGTCACTCAAGCCCATGGCTAACAAAATCACAAAGTGTCACACAAGAACCGGCTTCTGGACTTTATATTTTTTTCTCCTCTAAAGTCAAGTAATGGCAAAAAGATGGACTGGAAAATTGTTCAGATTAATAACAGAAACATACACTGTGGATTTTGTTTGTAATGCAAGCTCCAGTATACATTTACGCTGTGTTAGAAGTGAAGACATGACATTTAGGTAAAGCCCCCGTGAGAGTAACACTATACATAATTTATACCTCTCATCTCTTTGAATATAAATAAATGAATGGCTGGGCGTTTGACAAACTTCCAAAGGATTTTCATTGTCAAATAAAGCTCTTGGGGAGTTTCATATACACGATTCATACTCTGTGAAAAGGTGGTCTAATGAATCTGCAAACGTAAGTCGACACTTTTTACTAATGATGAATACCCTGCATACACGTTCAAGAACCATTCTACCTCATTGTTCATATACTTAGACGGCATTGATGCTTATGATGAGGCGACATACTTGGTATAATGCATCACGAAGTTGCATTGAACGCCGTTTCACAGAGCGCGGCTGACATGTAATCGTTGCTATATATCACATTGGCATGACATGTATGTTATGTGTTGTCCACTCATTCATTACTGGGGACAAATATTCTGGCAGAAGGCTTTGAAAATCTTATTGTTGTAAATGAATAATCAACGCGGACAAAAATTTGCGATACAACTACATACGAAATCAGTGAGGCAAAAGGAAAAAAATACAGCACACCGATTAGCTATAAAACTATGTGAATTCAACAATTCCCTTGACCACACAATCCCGAGGTTTATAGACACTAAAGAAGAAGGCTGTCAGGCATTTGAAAACATCGTGGGAAAAGGAGAAAATGCTGGTAACCAGCATTTTCTCCTTTTCCCACAATGTTTTCTACCCATTTAGAGAAGACTTCAAATAAATGATCTACACTTAAAATGTCGTCTGCAACGGCTTTGAATTTTGACGAATTTAAAATTTTGTATCTTGTCGTTTGGCAAGGAGTTTAAAGACACAACGAAATTTAGTACCAGCAATATCATCTTCAATTTAAGAAACACGCTGCAAATTTAACACTTATAATTATTAGTCTGGAAGTTAATAAATTTACAGCTAACACTACTGGGGTTTGCAGACGGAAATTATTCTAAATTAGTGGTTTCCTCGCAGTCTGTCTAAACGCTTACAACTTTCACATAAAGTATACAGATCGAGAGTAGCTTTGTAACATCGAAGTTTTGTTTCGAACTACGGAATACCGTTAGGGCCATCGCCTATGAATTTGTTGATTTTAAACCCGATGCTCGATAGTACGGTGGTGATAACGCGAAATCACGATACTACGATGGTGATAACGCGATAGTACGATGATGATAGTGCGATATAATGTTGTGTTTTCATCATCGTACTATAGCTTTATCGTCATCGTACTATCGCGTTATCATCATCGTACTATCGCGTTATCGTCATCGTGCTATCGCATTATCACCATCGTACTATCGAGCATCGCGTTTAAAATCAACAAATTCATAGGAGATGGCCCTAACAGTATTCTATCATCATCGTACTATCGCGTTATCACCATCGTACTATCGCGTTATCGTCATCGTACCCGGTACTATCGCGTCATCACCATCGTACTATCGAGCATCGCGTTTAAAATCAACAAATTCACAGGCGATGGTCCTAACAGTATTCCGCAGTGAACAGACCTTACGTGAAAATGCAGTATAAATGTAGGAATAGCTTTAGTTTAACTCTCACCAAATGAAAAAATCTTTAGACTGGTTCAAATTGAAAGCATTTGCAGACGACAAATTAAACGTGGCTCTAAAGACGAGATTTGTCTGGGCTACATTTTCTAATTTTTAAACAACATTTTCAAACGGATTCTTTCTGAGGGTCGTTAAAAGTCTGTATTGAGAGTACCTTAAGGGTTATATATTTGAATAAAGGGAACTTTTTCAAAGAGGACAGGAGGACAGACCAAAGCATTGCAGTTTCCAAAGTGTATTATTGAAATTCAAAAACACAACAGTTACTGTAAGCCAAGGAAGAAGATTGGATTTAAGTTAACCCTGTTAAGCTGCTAAGCACGAATCACTGACGTTTTGCGGACAGTGTAGATCAAAGATCAGACTGCACAGAACGTGCAGTCTGATCTTTGATCTACACTGTCCGATCAGGAGATATTTTTTCTCCAAAAAATAAGTTTGAAATAGCAACATTTAGGTTTTTACTACTGGCTTAAAAGTTTCATTTAACTTATTAAACAAGATAAAGATTAAGAGAACGTTCCCCTATGATTACAAACAGATTAAATCTTTATCACATTTTAGACAAGAACAAATTCAAAGCAGTTGCAGACGACAACTTGAATGAGGCTCAAATGATGAGATTTGTCCCTAAAAATGGAGATAACATTGTGCGAAAATAGGACAGTGAAGGTTACCAATATTCCCTCCTTTTCCAACGTTTGTTTTGAAACCCTTCTTACTTCGTATCGTTAAACACAGGATCGCTTGGTTAAGGATTCACTAATATACTTATTCCACAAATGACGATAGAGATCTTGTTTGGTTGATTTTCGTTTATTTATCGTCGCTACCGGTTGCCATATGGGCAACGCCCCCAGAAGGCTGATAGTTCACGGCGAATAATGCAAGATACAGGACGAAAAACATCATAAGTTACGCCTAGTTCTTGAATGTGTTTGGTTTAAAGTACCGTTAGACGAGATCTCGGTTAAAAGTCTCATCAGAAAGACTGTTAGTAATTTTAGATGGCCAGTCGTGGGGGGCCCGAACCCATACCCTCAAGTGGTCCGGGACATGACGTTTACTAGTCCTACGCTCTACAGCCGAGCCCCGGTAGCTCAGTCGGTAGCGTGCAGGACTTGAGAAAAAGGGGTTGTGGGTTCGATCCCTGGCTCGGCCAATTTCTCTCCGAGGATTGATGATAGTCATTGCGACAGGATTCATTCCTCTCCTACCGCTAACGATTGTTTCGACGGTGGTTATGTGGGAAAGCAGCCAGTGGCTTGGAAAGAATATTGTGCGGAGTACTGGTAAAAGAGACTCTAGGAAAGCATGGATAGGTGCACTGGTTGCCTCGATATAACTGAAATTATGTTGAAAACGACTTTAAAAACAATACAATCAATCAATCTATCAACCTACGCTCTACTACTTGAGCTATTCGGGCTGGCTGAGATAGAGACCTGCTTTTCGTATAGTAGCAATACATGACGGTTGACGGTAAATCGACCTAAAACTTCCTGTTTTTGAGACCTATCTTATTTCACAAATGGCGTTAAAGATGTTCTTTTCGTACCAGTAATACATTAATTGACGATAATGTGGCCTACATTTCCGGTTTGTAACACTCATCTGATTACACGAATGTCAATATAGATGTTCTTTTCGTAGCAGCAATAAGCAAAGTCAACGATGATGAATTAGATTCGTTGCCTCCCCTTATAAAGTGTATAGGTCGATCCATAGATCAAAGAAGTTCAGTTTACCTATCAATTGAACTGGTCCCCGTTTGATTGATTTCCGAATGCTTATCGTCATCACTGGTTGCCCATATGGGCCACGCTCCCTGTAGGCTGTTAGTCACGTTACTAGAGATAGTGTAAGATACAGTATGAAACCTGATCCTAAGTTCGCCTGGTTCTTTAACCCGCTTGGTGTATAGCACCGTCACACGGGATTTCGGATTAACGTCTCATCCTCAAGACTATTAGTAATTTCAAATAGCCTGTCGTAGGGTTTGAACCAACACTCTCAAGTGGTCCGAGACTTGACGTTTACAAGTCCTACGGTCCACCACTTGAACTAGTCGGGCTGATAGTTGGTCCCCGTTGTAAATCTATGTACACTTTGCTGTATCAGAACAGGTAACCAATCAAACGATAAATGGCCTGCAACACGCGAAAAGGGACATTTGGACACTTTCGCAAAGTGTCGTCTCGGATCAGCCTGCGCCGTCCACGCAGGCTAATCCGAAACGACACTTTCCGTTCTTATGTAATTTTCTCTTTTGCGCAAGTCTACTGTAGCACAAAATCTAATGTAGTCATAAAGTGCCGTCTCGGATTAGCCTGGGCGGACTGCGCAGGCTTATCCGAGGCGACACTTTACGGAAATGTCCGAATACACGTTTTTGCGTGTTGCAGGCCAAATATGCATTACACTTCCGGTTTGACTTTTTTACTCTGGCAGCAGAAAGGAGCCATGCAGACTTTTTTTTCTCCTCTTGGCGTCAACATAATGAATTCCTTGTGACAATTAGACAAAGGAGGACAATAGAAAATTAAAGGTGACCTCCGAACTAATTTTTCTTTTGTTTCATTTCCCCTTTTTACCGGCATTTTCTCCCTTGCAACCATTTTTCTTTCTACCTTACATAAGACAAACTGAATTTGTAGTCTGAAATTGCTTTCAGTTTGGGCAAGTCCACGTTTTGTTGTCGGGTAAAGAGTTGTTTACATGCGCATGCTAAGATCTACATGCCTGGAGAAAAACCATCCTGTGACTGACACACATGTATGAAATACGAAATAATTCACATTCCATGCACGTCTATAAAAGAAAACGTCTATTTTTTTCTATCGGGGAATTGGATTGGCCAGGCCAAGAAATCGACCCGAAAAATGTTATGGCCTATCTCCTGTGGTTTTGTTTTTAGGTTATAAATCCCTGTAGATCCATTCTGTAATATTACTTTAAGATTTGATACGGATTACTTTATTTCGTACCGAGATATCACATAAGACATTTTTAGAAAAAGGTCCAAAACTGTTGCAAGTTTAAGGCTGTATGTGCAATATTATATCATAGAACATCAGACGTTTTGGATCCAAAATCAGACCACAGTTCCTGATAAGTCTGATATTGAACTACACTGTCCATCAACAGTTACCATAACTGTGCTGAGCGTTACACGTGTCAGCCTTAATCCCGTAATTTAACGACCCTGAACAAGAGGGCATCTAAAAACATCGTGGGAAAATGACAAAATGCTGGTTACCAGCATTTTCTCTTTTTCCCGCAATGTTTTCTATTATTTCAATGCTTTGAGGTGTATACAACTGTGAAAAGGGGGCTTAATGCATCTGCAAAAAAACAATCGACCCAGGTCAGCCCCCGCAGTCCGCGCAGGCTGACTAGGTTCGAAGTTTTTGCTTTGGGTTAACTTTCTGCATGTCAAAGGACCAGTCTACCTCATGGTTCAGACGGTTGTTAGAAAAAATGAATTTTATAGATCCATAGTTATGTGATGACTTACTTGGTATAATGCATCACAGAGATGAATTAAGCTCCATTTTGCAAGGGCTCCACTTTTTTTACTTTAAAGAAACATTCAGCGTGTGTCCCGTATTTGGTACGACAAAAAAATACATAATAGTTTGTCATTTCACATAAGCGATTCAAGTAACCATATGCGCAGAAAACACTTCATTTCCCAAAAGCATTCGAAACAGCATTAAATGGCAAAGACGAGAGACAAAAAGTAAGACAGAATCTTAAAATCAAATTAGGCCTCCAAAAATTTACGGGTTGTCTTATTGCCTTCCTTCTAAATAGCGTTTCTCTACGGGAGAAAATATGAAATAAATTTGATTTTGTCTTTCTCGTTGCTTGCTTTTTATAAAACTGCATTACAACAAAAACCCAAAATACATGTAATCTACGCTCGTAAATGCGTTACAAGATTTTAGACCAAGCAATGCATGAAAATACACTCCTTCTTTAAACAGATGAACTCTGTACTCTGGTTTTTATCAAACAATCATATACTAAGCTCATACCATAAGGTACAGAAACAACAGTCTATGGACTGCGGGACGAACAGCTTTCAGGACCGAACAAACTGCACATGACCAAAGATAACTTATGCAAGCTGCCCCTCTTCGGAAGTGACGAAATTTCTAAATAGGTAAAAATGCGAAAGAATCTTCTGTCCGCTTGCAAGGAACGTAGCTTGACTTCATAAAATATCCTGGATGAAAGAGAAAAGAAAAGTCCGATCAAAACGAAAGTCGTAGAGCTTCAAACGATTCGCAATGAAAATACATTCGTTTGCAAGGACGTCTGCACATGACAAAAAAGACTCAAAACAAGTAAGGAAAACCGAAAATTCACCATAATTTTCAGAATAGAACGTCTCGCTAGTTGAAAGTAGGAAGATTTGCGTTCACCATTGAGACTTCGCTACGAAACATTTCATCGGTCAAAAGAAAAGTCCTCGGAATAACAACTTCCTTCGATCAGTTGCAAAGGAAAACGTATATTCAACACAAGAATTCGGAGTAAAGACTATCTATTATCGGAAGGAAAACATAGATCCACCGCAAACATTTTATATGATATCTCGACTTTCGATCCCCCCTGAAGTCGCAAATTCGCTTAATGATGACCCTGCAATGACTCTTACCCCAGTTTCTGTCTTTTTTCCACCGTCTTCAGTCTATTTGTTATATGATTGTATTGCTTTCACAAAATGTATTCTAAACTGATGAATAAAGATTTTTTTTTTTTTTTATTTAACTGAGACAAAAAGAGAATGTATTTAAAGAAGTCAATCCAAAATTGATAGATACTCTAAAAGGCCATCCAGCAGAAACCCGACTAATTGATACCCTATGGCCACAAGAAAATGAAACAGATATTTTTATCAGTGAAAAACGAAAGAATCACTGTCTCTGTAAGATGTACACTACTACCATTTCACATTATATCACACAGCCCGTGCGAAATCAAGCTGCACCTATATGTAGTCTGATCTTGGTCTACACTGCCTGAAAAAGCACCCAAAGAGATGGTTGCTGAATGTTAAAAGTTTAATGTAATGGTTTTTTACGATCGTTTTCTAAGTGAGAGATAAAACGGTTTCCCAGAATCCTTCCTCTAATTGAGTTGGAGGATTTCAAATTTTGCATGAACTCTTTACCACATAACAAAATTTTAGACTCATCTAAATCGAGGCCACTTGCATACAACACATAATCATAGGGCTAAAATGATGGGATTTGCCTTTGAATGGGGAGAAAACATTGTGGGTAAAGGAGAAAATGCTGGTTACCAGCATTTTCTCCTTTACTCACAAGGTTTTCAAAAGTTTTTTTTTTTCAAGGTGGTTAAAGTCGGGACTGATTGCTAAAGCATTAACTATTTTACTGCAATGTGCGACGTATGTATCCTTTCTGGACAGTGTGTATCAAGATCAGACTGCCTACAACAGATTGTCTGGTCTTTGATTTATACTGGATACCATTTGATGGTAACCTACTACAGAAGATACGTTTCATTGGCTTTTTAACATCCCTCCAACCCCCAGCAACAGGAGGAAGTTGTTCATTTGTAAAGACATAATGAGACAATGTGGACTGTTCAACAGATTTTCTTGAAAATCTGATGAGCATTTTGATTCTCTTTATAAAAAAAAAAACAAAACAATTCTCATAGTCGTTCCGAAATTCTCGTTAAGTATAAATGCAGTTGCCAATAAATCTAAGTTTGAAAATTTATCTTGGTATTCGATTCAGATACATGCGATATTCAGCCTTGCCTTGTCGGTCGTAAATTAATGCCACATGAAATAAAGTCGCAGTCTTGAAATAACTTTGCAAAACGTCTTTGTAAAAGAGAAATAATTTTATCACATAACTCCCCTTATTTTCAAAGCAAGACATCCATTGGGAATTTTCTTGTCTTACACACGTGTGCGATAAGAAAATAGTGCCGTATTTGGTCAACGCGCTGTAACTATACGCCTCGTTTCTAAAACATTGCCGATCAAGATTCCTGTGTGAAATTAACTATCAAAACCGATGATAGTGACAAACCTGCAAATTCTAGTGCCTTTAGATGTAAAACTAAACCGTTATATGCAAGTTTCTTTGGAACTAATTTTTGTCTGTGATGTACAAACATGTCAAAGAAACAAACAGGCTTTATGTGAATTTCATGCACATGTAGGCCTATGTTTTAATATGTCATGAACAATAACTTTTTAGATATATATTTAGGTGATAAGAGAATCTGACATTCGTTGGCGTTTGAGATAAAATTTTATAAAATTCGACCACAAAAAAAAAATGTTTTTTATTAAGCTCGCCAAAGGCTCGCTTTATTACATTTTCTGTTAACTCGTTTAATAAAATCTTATCTCAAACACCAACTCATGCCAAATCCTATATGGCCTGCAACACGCAAAAAGGGGCATTCGGACATTTATGTAAAGCGTCGTCTCGGATCAGCCTGCGCAGTCCGCGCAGGGTTATCCGAAACGACACTTTCCGTTTTTATGTAATTTTCTGTTTTGCACAAGTCTACTGCAGCAAAAAATCTAATGTTGTCGTAAAGTGCCGTCTCGGATTAGCCTGCGCGGATTGCGCAGGTTGATCCGGGACGACACTTTACGGAAATGTCCGAATGTCTCTTTTCACCGTGTTGCAAGCCATATATCATGACTTGAATATGGCGTATAGTGTGTGACTGTCATCCAATAATGTTTGTTTCATTTATGTCGCAGCCAATCAGGGTACGTGTTCACCAACCCTTCTTACGAACATTCTTAGTCTTAAGCTCAAGATGTTCAAATTTTGAAAGTATCACAACATCTGAATGGCTAAATCAACTGATTTAGCCATTCAGAAGATATGTCACTTTCTAAATCTATCCTTAGACTAAGCTTGAATATTTTTAAGAATGTTTGGCAAATAAGGACCCAGTATAATATTTAAGTGAGCCATGTTCTGTGAAAAGGGGGCTTCGATGCATCTGCAACAAGTATTGACCCAGGTCAGTCTGTGGAGTCTGCTATTTGTCAATTTTTTTTTTTTTTTTTTGCATTTCGAAAGGACCAGTCTACCTCAAGATTCAGTCGGTTGTCAGACAAAATAGATTTTATGGATCCATAGTTATATGGTGACTTGCCTTGTATAGAGCGTCACTGAGATGCATTAAACCACCTTTAAACAGAGCATGGATCATATGAGCCATGATCCGGAAAAAGGGGGCTTCATGGATCTCCGTGATTCAATTTACCAAGCAAGCCATCACATTATTATGGATCCATAAAAGCCATTTTTTAAACAACCGACTCCACCATGAGGTAGACTGATCCTTAGACATACAGAAAATTGACCAATAGCGAAAAGTGTCGGCCCAGGTCAGCCTGCGCGGACTGCGCAGGCTGACCTGGGACGATACTTTTCGCAGATGCGTTAAGCTCCTTTTTCACAGAGCATGGATCATATATTTTTGGATCAGGCCTCGTAACCTACTATTTGCACCAGTCGACTTTGAATACGTACCAGTAAAACAAAGTTACATGTATATGAATGGCGGATAATCAACATTGATTTAGGTGTTAATGCACGAATACGTCTAAAAACGTTGTAAAAACTAAAAATTGCTCATTACAAGCGTTTTCCCCATTTGCTGCAATATTTTGTTAAAGTAACCAGCTACAAACAATAAAAATGTCTCTGTATGTTATGTGTCAAAAAAGGGCGCAAATCCTCACGATCGATTGATTTTCGTTTATTCATGCATTTTCTCCGTTTCCCACAATATTTCAGCCCCCCCCCCCCCCCCCTCATTTTTAAAGACAAACCCAACCAATTAGGCTATATTCAATTTGTCATCTGCAAGTGTTATGGCTTTCAACGAGTCCAAAATTTTGCCATTTGGCAAAGGGTTATTGTTAAAATTGCTTCGCTGATCGTTGCTGCAGCCTCAGAGGGGACATGACAAAAAATCTTGTGGTCATGGGTCACAACGTTTCCAAAAGTCTTCTTTCCCAAGGTCATTAAAAGTCAAAATCGTTTGGTAAAGGATTAACCCTGTACCACACGATCATTAGTTTTAACGACTATGAGAAAAATGCCTTTTGAAAACACTGCGGGAAAAGGAGAAAATGCTGGTAACCAGCATTTTCTCCTCTTCCCACAATGATTTCTACCATTTCAAAGATAGCAATCTTCTTTATGACCACAATAGATTTGTCGTCTGCAAATGCTATCAATCTGGCGGATTCAAAATTTTGTCGTTTGGTAAAGAGTTAGACGGGATAATTATCGCATTACGAAGAAGTAATCATCTCGGTGCCACAGGGTCTGCTAGCTATCCAATAACAACCCTTTTCTAGCATGGACCCTCGATACTAAAACAGTTTGTCTTTATAATCATTGGTCGTGACCAGCCCACATAGCTCACGTGGTAGAGCGTAGGACTCGTAAACGTGAAACTTCGGGTCACTTGAGGGTGTGGGTTCGATTCCCACAGCTGGCCATCTAAAATTACTAACAGTCTTTCGGATGGGACATTAAACCGAGGTCCTGTGTGACGGTGCTTTACCACAAGCACGTTAAAGAACCAGGCGTAACTTAAGACGGGTTTCGTCTTCTACCTGCACTATCCACCATGACAAATTTTCAGAACATCCTTCATGGGAGCGTCGCCCATATGGGCAACCGCTGGCGACGAAAAATAAACGCAAATTCAATCAATCAGTCATTAGTCGTTGACCTCACATGAAAGAAAGCCAACAAGTGATTCCAATCGTTTTGTTGCTTCTGATAATCATCAAATGAGTTATTCGCTTTTTTTGAAAAAAAAAAACAAACCTTTTTTCATTACTCTGACATAACTGAATGTTGATATAAATGATAATGGGTCGTTTTCAGAATTCATCTTTAAACTTCCTATACAAATGATGACGATGCTAAACATCACAAACGGTAATAATCCTGTAATCATAAAGCATTGCAACTCCTGTCCAATTAAACCCGATACCTTATGGCAATTTTTTTTCATTATACGTACTTAAAAGCTTCTGGGAAAAAAAAGGGGGGGGGATGACATACACTAAAGAGTAACACTTAAATGTGGAAAGAATAAAAAAAAAAAAATGTGTCAAACAAAGAAATTGCTTTTCGGGGGGCATTCTTTTTTCATTTCCCGCATATTTTTTTTTTCAAAAGCGGATTGCCGTGATAGGTCGTGTGCATGGGTAAGTGGGTTAACTCTTTACCCCTTGACAAAATTCTAGACTTGTTCAAATTAAAAGCATAAGTATAGACGACAAATTTACCGTGAATCAAAGATGGATTTTTTTTTTCAGAAAGGGAAGAAAACTTTGTGGGAAAAGGAGAAAATGCTGGTTACCAGCATTTTCTCCTTTTTCCACAAAGTTTTCAGAAGGCTCTGTACTCATGGTCGTTAAAAGTCGAGATTGTTTGTATAGGATTTAAACCCTTGAAAGCCTATCAAGGGATGTCGGTCAATAATTGTGTTGACATTGGCTCTCTAATCAGTGTCAGCCTCTATATTTCTCTGTGTCTCTCTTTTCATCCCTTCTATGATATGGAAATCGTCAGAATATGCAATAGCGGTTAGATCTAGGTTTGTTTTATTTCTTCCATATCAAATCTTTACCAAACGACAATATGTTAGACTGGTCCAAATTAACAGGATAGCAGACACCAATTTAAACGTGACTCAAATGCTTGCTTGTTGTTTCTGAAAGGTAAGAAAACATTGTGGGAACATGAGAAAATGCTGGTTACCAGCATTTTCTACGATGTTTTCAAATGTCTAGTTTCCCAGGGTCGTTAAAACTAGGGATTGTGTGGTTAAGGGTCAAGGACCGCGGCCTTCGTAGCGCATTTTTGAAAAGTTGCTCGCTATTCCTTGTAACCGAACGGGTACCTTAGTGTCCGAATTTCGAATCCGTATCCGAATCTAGGATTGATGAAGCCCATAGCGACAGGATTTTTCACTCCCTCACCACTAAACAATTGTTTGTCCAATTGTTTGAGCGCGCTATGTAAACGCCAGCAATGCAGGACAAAATCTTGTCGTTTTGCGTAGAGTTAAAATCCCAAAACAACCAGATCCCCACATGGTTTAAAATTCTAAATCGAAAAAGGGACATGACTGTTTCAAAATATGTAGAAAGTTAACTGCTCTTCTGCGATTTGTTCCCTCTTGATAGTAAACTATTAGCACATATTTGGAGATAAATATCTCTAATAATAAAAAGATAAATAAACACTGTCAACGTTTATCGCTCTGCCAAACTTCAGCAGACGAATAAGATCTTCTATAACTCAGCGCTAAATATATACACTCGACCTATTTCGGCGGCTGAAAACACAATCTACAGAACCGCGGAGAACGTTTTATTGTATAGCCTTGACTAAACAAGCGCACGGTATAGATCCAAGATCAGACTGCACGTTCTGTGCAGTCTGATCTTGATCTATACCGTCCGTAAAAGCCTATTCATTCGCCTATGACACTGAAAATATTAAAAATCTATGGCTTTATGCGCTATGATAGTGACATAACCTTTCCCATCTCTCCATGACAACTAGTTCATGCTATAGGTAAATGTCTCTATTTTTCGTTAAGTAGTGCTCATTGGGATAAGACGTCGCAATTTGACGTGTGTAAGCTTGGTTCACAGTCATCATTTATCATCATTGTCTACTTTTGCAGAAACTGGCAAAAAGTACGTAAACACTGCGCTAACATTGGCATTTCAATGTCGTTACAGATTTTATTTTTTTCAGATACGGAAAGCAGATTGCTCTGGACCTCAAACATTTGACACGCAAGCATGCATGGTTGATTGAATCTGCGTTTATTTATCGTCGCCATCGGTTGCCCATATGGGCGACGCCCGCTGAAGACTTAGTATTGTCACGGAGGATGGTGCAGATACAAGACGAAATCCATCCTAAGTTACGGCTGCTTCTTTAACGTGTTCGGTGTATAGCACCGTCACACGGAGCCTCGGTTTAACGTCTAATCGGAAAGACTATTAGTAATTTCAGATGGCCAGCTGTGGGAATCGAACCCACACCCCAAAGTGACCCGAAACATCACCTTCACGAGTTCTACGCTCTACTAACTGAACTATACTGGCTGGTCACCCATGCATGGTGGAATTCTAGATTATATACACATCTAAATGCAACAGCATTCTACCGGTTGAACTCATTTGCATATTATGATCAGTATATAAAGGGAGTTAAACACAGGTGGCTGTAATATTATAGACAATGTATCTGAATCAGTGTCTTTATTCACCAACCATTCATAAAAACACTGTTAGTTTTATTCTCCAAGATTTTCTAAATCTGAAAGTAACACAACTCCTGATTGGCCAAACCAAATGGTTTGGCCAATCAAAAGTGGTTTTACTTTCAAATTTAGAAAATCTTGGAGAATAAGACTAACAGTGTATTTATGAATGGTTGGTGAATAACGACCAAGACTGATAACATGACAAGACAGGTGACAGCAGTGGTTGCCACAATGTCCAATCAGAACTGCTGTGACACTTTTTTACCCGAGTCAGCGAATAATTTCAAATAAACCGCTATGTTTGAGTCATTCCATATTTGAAAGAACGAAGTTTCAATGTAGTTACGATTAAAATGTGCTTGTGGTAGACTGTTCAAAGCAAAATCTAATCCCATGCCGACACAATACTTTGAATGAAATGAAATAAGTTTGGTTTACATGCCATCTATTGATTTCTGTTAACTGTTACACTGCTATATAAATTAAATAAAAAAGTTCCAGTCAGCTGTAAACATTCATATTATTGAAACTTGAAAATCTCATTGTAATGGATACTGTAGATCGAAAACAGACTGAACAATCTCTATAGTCTGATTTCGATCTACATTGTCCGCAAAGGGTTCTTTAGTCGCTTTCAGCACTATAAAGGTTACTTAAGCCCCTGTCACACTATAAGCGTTTCCGCAGCTTTTGCACGGCGTTGTGTAATTTTCCAGAGCGCCATGAGATCGCAGGAAAAATTGGCTAATTTCAGCGGAGACGGAGATATCAAGGTGTTCTCACCACGAACAAGGCGTTGCTACGAAGCTCCTATGGTTCGTTATCGCGTTCCTACGGAGTTCTTCTTGGCGATTCTCTGCGCTGTCATGGCGCTACCACTGCGTGCTCTGCGCTTTCACGGTGCTCATACTGCGTGCACTGGGCGTTCACGGCGTTCTCAAGGCGCTCACACTACGCTGAAGGCGTGACAATGAGCAATCTCTGAAAACGAATTGTATACATGTATACACATTTATTCATCAATTGTTTCTTTGCTGTGGTCTCGAAAAGTCAACGGAGAATAAAACTATGCTCGTTAAAAAAAAAGGGGGGGGGGGAAGCAAGACATAAACCCCAACCCTCTCAAACAGTAGCAAGTCAACCACTGTCAACTCCTCAACCATTACTAGCCCGGCTTGCTAGCGTACATCAGCCATGGTGAATTGAATGTTTATTTGCATACTTCGTCTACTATGTTTGTTTTTGTCAGGGAAAGACTGATGGACGCTATAGAAGCGCCTTACAAGCGCAATGATCGCCGTTGCAACTCAGAGGAGTCGTTTTAAGAGCGCAGTGAAATAAATAACACTCCATGTCAGCGCCGTTGACGCGCTGTATAAGCGCCGTGCAAGCACAGTAGAGACGCGGTGACATCTCAGAGCGCGCGGTACAATCTCCATGCAAGCGCCACCGACAACCATAGCGTTCGCACTGCGACCTCTTTGCGCGCCGGCGGAGCTCCCATGGCGTTGTGGGAGATCTTACTGCGCCGCTAAGACGACCTTCCGGTGATCCCACTGCGCTCTTCTCAGAACGCCGAGCGATGGCGTTTGTTTTGTGCATGCTCAAAATGCGCACCGTTCCTCGGCCTCCTAGACGATCCAAACGCGTCTATTCGCGATGCCACTGCGTTGCTGTGACGATGCTTGCGATCGTACTGCGCGCACCTCAGCATTCTGCATTTTTTCTTGGACGCCGTGGGATCGCCGCCCTGTTGTGACAGGGGTTTTTATTAAAGATTGACATTTTTATGGTTATCCGCATGAGATATCTACCAATCGAATAGACGTACAAAGTACATTTTCGTGTTTACCTTGCGTCAGAAGTAATTCCGTTTAGTTTACGGCTGACTTAACCCTTAAGTTGGTAAGCGCGACTCACTGACCTTTTGCGGACAGTGTAGATCAAGATCAGACTGCACAGAACGTGCAGTCTGATCTTGGATCTACACTGTCCGATAAGGAGATATTTTTCTCCGAAATATAAATTTGAAATAACATTATTCGGGTTTTTATGATCGGTTTGATAATTTTGTATAAGTTATTTAGGAGGATAAGGGTTGAAATCCAGTCGACCCTGTTGCCAATACCGTTCAATGGTTAGAGGCTGAGCATGTTGTTGGACTAGAAGGGAACAACATTTCGAGGGGTTAGTGCAAAACTATTGTAAGTGCCTATTTAATAAATAGGCACTTACAATAGTTTTGCACTAACCCCTCGATTTGATAATGGTATCAAGGATAAACATGAGTTCTTTACCGTCTAACACAAATATTTAGACTCATCCATAATCAAAGCATTTGCAGACGAAAGTATAAAAAAAAACAGGAGATATCAAAACGCATACGTTTAGCTTTGTAATTGCTCCATGTTTATTTGGCTCCACTTCATTTTTCAGAATCCTTCAGTACGCTGAAGTATTTGAATAGGACAAAGTCAGACAAAGCTATTAATAAAGGTACATTAGAGAGATCGAGATGAAGACAGACAAACCAATGGAAGGATACAGAGAAAGCAAGACAGGAGGAAGTAGAGACAAGTTCAGATAGATAAAGATACACAGACCAATAGGGAGGCCGAGAAAAAAAGAAATTCCTGATAAATAACATGGATAAAAAAGTTCGCAGTCAATCGTACACGCAAAGTTATTCAAATGTTACGTGTCATTTGCTTGCGTTTCTGTCTTAACCATTTATTTTTTTTCAAGAAACTGGTTGCATTGTAATTACAGTGTGTCACTATAGCTACGCTATTCAGACGACATTATTACGATCTGTCTGTCATCACCACAAGCTGTCTTGCAGTCTAAGAAATAACTTCCCTGCGCTTTGATGACACTGTACTGTAAGCTTCTTTGTCCAAATCGCAAACATTTCTACATAAATTCTCAATAAATGTAATACTTGAAGGTGTGCGAAATAGTATACTGCTCAAACGAACCAAAGGTACGCACAAATGCCGAAATTCGATTTTTTTTTATTTTGTTAAACACTCAGTCTTTGTGCTATGAAAACCATCAACTTGCATTCTTACTAGACGAAATGGCTCAATACTTTTCTTGTTTGTTTGATTTTGAATGCTTATAAGCCATATTACGAAGAAAATCAAGAAATTCGTTTTACTTCTTCTTTTGTTAAACATCTCAAATTTTTCCAATCTTTTGTCGATGCTTTTGTCAAATCATATGAAAGAAGAAAACGGGAAGAAAAAAATGGCACCCCGGGTTCTCTTAAGGCCTGTGTGGCATATCAAAAAGACGGCATTTAGAGGAATAGCCCATACATCTTTTGTGCAAACCAAACTGTGTTGCCAGTTCTGAGATTTTATAGTGTTAAGACTGAATGAACTTACGAGCAGAGAATTATTTGCATTGTTCTGAACAGAAAGAATTACTTTGTGATCAAAATAGAGGACAGGTGTTCTTTATTTTTTTTTTTTTTTTTTTAGAAGTGTTCGAACTGACGGATTGTGTGAATTATTGTTGAACGATTCACTCCGAAATGAGTATGCTCTAAAGAGAGTATTTAGCATTTATATGGAACATAGATGCAGCTTCTGAATTGGCCAGGGGGACAAAATACAGTTGAGCTATTCTCTGTGAAAAAGAACTTAATGCATCTACAAAAAGAACCGACCAAGGTCAGCCTGTGCAGTGTGCGCAGGCTCACTTGGGTCAATTTTTTTGGCAGCGGGTTTACCCCGCTGTCATAGTTCCCACATCACGTGTGCATGTATATACTGATTTTTGAAGCCTACTATCTTTGTCTAGGTCAGATTTTTGCTTCGGGCAGGTTTTGCCTGGATATACGTGTAAACAAAACCAGTTTCGTGCACTAACAAAATAGTTATGCCAATGATATTCAAATAAAGCAGTTCAACTTGATACTGCATGTTCTCTGAAAAAAATTAAAACATCATGTTTCAGTTGTCTTTTTAATTTAAGATAAAAAAGATTTTCAGCTTAGATAAAACAAAAACCGTGCCGGGTTTAACACCTCTCCAGCATCTAGCACATTTGTACAATAACATTGCTCGTTGCTGGAGAACTCGGACCCTAGTGAATTCGTACCCTAATCTCAAGGGTAAGAGTTCTCTGGCGAACTTTCCGTTTTAATTTGTATTAGTTTAAGAGGAAAAATATCCTAGAACACACCAATTAGTAGCATTAGTAGCCAGAAAAGAAATCCGCTGTCTTCGGTGCGTTAGCGCTTTGATTTCCCTAATAGTCAATTTTCTGCATGTCAAAAGGTAAGTGCACCTCATAAGTCAGTCGGTTGTTGGACAAAATTAATTTTTTTATGGATCCATTATTTTGTTATAACTTGCAGATATTGAGTGTATTCATAAGGAAAATGAATACTGACATTGCGTGTATAAGAGAACGAATGCAGAGATTGGCACTGACAATGATAAATGCTGATATTGCAATTACATGGAGAACGTAAGCAGAAATTGCAAGTAAAAGAAGGACGAATTTAGATACATGTATTTCATTTTAAAGGAGGATCATTGCAGATGTTATACAAGATTTTATCAAGGGAATAATTTGAAGACATTACATTCAAAATTGACATGAAATGTAGAAATACCATTCATTGTGAGAATAAATGCAAAAAATGTATTGAATAAAGATACTGTATTTGCTAGGGAGGACGGATGCAATATATTGCGTTTATGAGGAGGAGAATATGTATATGCATATTTTACAGGTAAAGGGAAGGTAAATGCAGTTTTTACATGTGAAAGAGAGATAAGAGCGGATTTGCATCATAGAAGGAAAATGGAAATATTCATACGGTGGATAAATGCAGATTTCGCATGTGGAAGGAGGAGAAATGCAAATTTCCCATTTAAAAGACAGATATATGCAGAGTTTACATGTAAAAGGAAGATAAATGCATGTTTTGCACGTAAAAGAAGGATTAATGCAGATTTTGCATACAAAAGGGGGATAAATGCAGATTTTGCACGTCAAAGAAGGATAAATGGAGATTTTGCATATAAAAGAGAGATAAATGCAGATTCTTGCATGTAAAAGACGGTGAAATGCAGATTTTGCATGTAAAAGTGGAATAAATGCAGAATTTACATGTAAAGAAGATAAAATGAAAATATTTATGAAGAGGAGAAATTCATTTGTAAGGACGATAAACATTAACGTTGCGTCTTTAATAAGGAGGATAAATGAAGACACTGCAACTGTAAAATAGGTAAATGTATAATGCATTTATACGGAGGATAAATGCAGATAAAGCGTTTGTCGGTGTGATGTGTGCAGATCTACATGTGGCATAAATAAGGAAGAAAAATACAGATTTTGCATGTGAAAGGGGGACAACAGCAGATTTTGATTCTGAGTAGGATGAATGCAGATATTTATCAAGATGACAAATGCATAGCAGCATAGGAGCAATAAATGCTAGCGTTACATTTATATAGAGGATAGATGCAGATATATAGGATCTGACATGAGTTGGCGTTGAGATAAAATTTTATTAAACGGGTCTAGGGAAAATGTTATTAAGCGTGCCTTTGGCGAGCTTAATAACATTTTTCCTTGACGAGTTTGATAAAATTTTTATCTCATACGCCAACGAATGTCAGATTCTTTTGATCACAAAACGATATTTCACAAATCATAGATAAGAAGAAGCAAAACCATCTATAGATGCGCACGCGGTAATATCCATAAAACCCGTTCACTTCTACGAAATACGTACAAAATGAGGTCAAAAATGACGTCACGCAATAGTGATATTAAACGTGTATAAGATAAGGAAATTCGTAGTTGGTATAATATGGAAAAGGCAAAGCCTCAATACGAGCGACGTGAATGGTTTGTGGAACAAATACCTATTAATTCAAATGACGACCTAGATTCTAGATCTTGAAATCAAAGGGTTTTGAGTTCGAATTTCGGCTTTGCCAAAACTAATTTTGAGCGTTGTCAAAAGTAGAAAGCATTTTTCTTTCGTAGATTTATACATGTGAAATAGGGCGAACTGTCCTTGATTTCCTGAACAAAATAAAGACAGTTCCCTGACAATTTCTTCAATTTATGTCCAGAAAAATATCTTGGAATGATTATTGGTTCACATACTTGTAAAGACCATTTTACAAAAACATTTCCCCAGTGCATGCAGATCTAGATCTATATAAGAGAGACTTTGATTTTTACGAGGAATCGGTCAGTAGGTTGGGAAGAATACTAGTATTGGGCAGAGTACTGGTAAAAGGAACTTCATGAACGCATGGTAGGTGCACTTGCCGCCGCAATGAATATACATACAAAAGGGAAAAAAAAAAAAATCTTTCTTTCATTTCTTCGTTAGTGCACAGGTCTACCCACGTTTTACCTGGAGTTTCTTAAAAATCAGACTGCTTATCAGATTATAGACTATGTGGCTTTCCTTTTTCATCCCATATGCTTTCCTACACATCGATCGTTGAAACAGTGATCAGTGCAGAGACAGGAATGAATTCTGTCGCAACGACTAGATCTAGATCTATCATCAATCCTAGGAAAGAAATTTGCCGAGTTATCGGATAGATATCCAGCTTATGGCAAAAAAAAACCGCCAAACTTTTAGATCTATCAACAAGCTTTCGTAACATTTAACAAATTATATCTGAGCCATGTTGCGGTAAAAGAGGGTTTAATGCATCTCCGTGATGTATTCATGATATCAAGCAAGTCATCACATAATTATACATCCATATTGTATGATAACTGACTGAATCAAAAGGTATGCAAACTGGTCCTTTGACATGTAGAACGTTGAAAAATAGATCTAGCAGAGTTTTGATCCAGGTTAGCTTGCACGGACTGCACAGGCCGACCTGGTCGATAGTTTTTGCAAATTCATTAAGCCCCTCCTTTCTACAGATCATAAATCCGGCTTTCTCTGTAATTGGTATTTTTGAAACAGCCAAAAAACTAGTTTAGTCATGATTTCTTCGACACAATGTTTTCCGCGAAAAACGGCTCGTGCATGACGTAAGAATAGTATGATTAATGACGTCATTATTTGCTAGCATAGATCATTGCGTATGTTTATACACAAATAGACACTTAATACGCTGAAAGTAAGTATGAAATTAGATAATCTGTACTCATTTAACTGATAATCATTTTTAAGTAATCATCTGATCGGTAGATAATTTTTGTCATTTTTGACCAATCAGGTACTTGTGCGAAAGATTGTCATACGTGTGACGCTGTGCAACTAACCGGAAGACACTCAATTTTTAGTCATCCCTATTTAGATTTAGACTAAAACCCAGAACGAAGTCGGAATTTCATTTTTGAAAATCTAGAACGGTGTTATTACACTGAAAACAAGGGAGGTTATGTGATAAAAAGCATTTTGTCACTGAGATATAATGCAGATCGATATGTGGCATAGTTAAGGAGGATAACTGAAGATATTGCGATTACAGGTAGTGTACATGAAGATATTGTAGTTGTAAAGACGATAGATAGGCCTATGGATACTGCTTTTGTTAGAAGGATACATATAGACCGTCTATCCATATGAATGATTAATACTGATACTGCATTAATAACGAGGATTATTGAAGATATAGCATTTCTATGGAGGATAATTGCAACATTTACATGCATGAAGGGGAAGATAAATGCAGATACTGCGTTTATAACCAAGATTAATGCAGATATTGCGTCTGTGAGGGGATGATTATATAATGCAGATATTGTGTTTTCCTAAACTATCCTGATTTTTAACTACTCCGAGTGAGAAGGATTTTCAAAATATTGTGGAAAAAGAGAAAATACTTGTTACCAGCCTGTAATCATCATTCTTCCCTTTTTCTATGGACTACTTTTCCTATGAAACTATGTACTGATAGAACAGCGGATAGCGTGGAGCAATGATCGGACTGCACGTATGTGCAGGCTGGTCTTGCTTTACACTCTCCGCAAAATACATCTATAGGTCACAAACGGCAGGACTGGAGTTAAAACTCATTTACGAGGTAAATGGGCAGGGAAAACAATTGATCCAGCTATTCGATGCATTTTATTCGTCTGCCAGTAATGCAAAAAGGAAATCCACACATGTTAACATTGTGCCCTCAAGAGAATACGTCAAGTGACACGAACGGGAATGAACAACTGACTTAACTCATCCTGCTAAATGACTAAAATGAAATTTTCAATTCAATAGTAAAAACCTAAATGTTGCTATTTCAAAGTTATGTTTTGGGGAATAAATATCTCCTATATCGGACAGTGTAGATCCAAGATCAGACTGCACGTTCTGTGCAGTCTGATCTTGATCTACACTGTCCGCAAAAGGTCAGTTAGTCGCGCTTAGCATTTTAAGGGTTAAAAACTTTTTTTTTTTAATTTATGAAAAGCCGTAAGGGACACTCGAACAATCGATTGCAATAATCAAATACGCCTTTTCTTTCAATAATACTCGTGTATTTTTCAAATACATGGATGTAGAGGCTCGCATGAGTCTAATTATCGGCTTAAATGCACACCTAGTGTTGGGAGAAAGGGTTAATACCGCTGTTAGATGCATTTTATTGGTCTGCCATCGATGCACAGAAGAAATCCAAGCGGAGACGTAAGTCTCAATGCGTAATGCGGTTGTCAGCCCCAGTAATTGACATTTGGTACGCCTAGCAGAACTTAATTTCCTTTTGCGGCTAGTGTAGATCAATATCAGACTGCACAGAATGTGCAGTCTGATCTTAGTTCTACACTGTCAGATATTTTCTAAGATTTTGTAATCATGCCATCCTTAGAATCGCAATAATTTGTTGTCTTAGATGTTTTTTGATCAGCGTAATTAAGTCCATTTTTCTGTTTTTGGCACCGTAAATCTGAAAACGTTTTGGTTGGCTGTCAAATACTGCTGTGAACTGTGAAAACGCATAACACGACGTAAAAAGTTTTTTTTTTAAATTGTCGTTTCCTTTGTTTTGCAGGGTAACGGTTAATTTTTAACTTTGTGTAATTACCCTTAGCATAATGCCTATGCTGTTTTCACCAGTAACTCTTATTTTAGAAAACGTTATGTAGACCAGTGCATCTCTATACATGCATATAAGCTATGCTCTGTAAAAAGGGGGCTTATTGCATTTGCAAAATGTATAGATCCAGGTCAGCTTGCGCACTCCGCGCAGGCAGACCTGAGTTGAATCTTATTGCTTTTTATGAATTTTCTAAATGCCAAAGGACCAGTTTACCTCATGATTCAGTCGGTTGTTATACAAAATGGATTTTATAGATTCATAACAATGTGATGATTTGATCGGTATCATGCATTAAACCCCCTTTTGTGAGAGCATTGGTCATTTATTCCTTGAATTTCCCAACCAAATATACCTACGAGCTAAAGAGAAGCAGATTTCTTTAAGGATAGGGCACCCTAATGGGATTCGCGTAACATCGCCTTTCATCACCAAAATCGTACGGATTCGGCTAAGACTCGGGTAATCCGTAATCGATGCAGGGAACCAGCGTCTATCGCCCGATCGATTACAGATTACCCGAGTCTCAGCCGAATCCGTACGTTTTTTCGGCGATGAAAGACGATGTTACACGAATACCATTAGGGTGCCCTAACTTTAACAATTAAGTGGTCAACATCCCCTCATGTAGATGTGGCATTTTTTGCCTTGGTGCAGAGCGTTTTACAACCGTTAGGGGAAAAGGAGTAATTTCTTTGCTTACGAGCAATATTCGCTTTTTTGAACCCACATGGCTAAAACATTTTTCAAAGTAACAATAAAGGCCAAATATAAACAAAGCGCGTGTTTAAATGCATTTGAAATTATATCATACCATTTAAAAGTATGGAAATTATTGTGAAGATGACAATCTGTCATTGTTCGGTCGGTCCAAGTGTTAGTCGCTGACAGAGAAATTAATTTCAAAACTAGGTTAAAACTTGCCAGATACCTGTATCTTTTGTTTACTTTTTGCCTGATTTTAATTTTTTTTTTTTTTGCCTCCGACTAACATACGGCCCGACCACACGATAACAGACTGTCATCTCCACAATATTTTCCATACTTTTAAACGGTATGATTTAAATTTAAATCTATTTTGACACCTTCTTTGAAATTTTGGCCTTTACTGGGCCTTCAAGGCAATCTCAACCTAAAGCACCGGTTAAAATGCCGGCAGTTAAATATGGACCATGCTCTGTGAAAAATGGGGCTTACGTAATGTATCTGCAAAAAATATCGACCCAGGTCAGCCTGCGCAGTGCGCGCAGGCTGACATGGGTCGATACTTTTTACTAATGGTCAATTTTCTGTACGTCCATGATCCAGTCTATTTCATGATTCAGTCGGTGTTTAGATAAAAATGATTTTATGGATCAAGAATTATGTGAAGGCTTGCTTGGTATAATGGATTATGGAGATGTATTAATTCTCTTTTTGCGGCAGCTTGGCTTATATACTTCCGTGATGAACAGTCTATCTTATGTATCAGCTGATCTTGGATAAAGTGTTCCCGGTCCGATAAGGTTTTCGATTTAAAAAAAAAAAAGGCGTAAAATTCGCTTCCACTTGGGGTGAACAGATTGTATTGCCATTGTTTAGAATGAAGAAGCAGGCAGTGTAGATATAGAAAAATCTAACTGTTTGTTCTGTACAGTCTGATCTTGGTCTACGCAACCCTCCCCCCCCCCCCCCAAAAAAAAATAGATAAAATAAAATAAAATTTATAAATACACTAATACATTATTTGAAAAGCCAAAACAAACACTGCCACTGAAAATGAACTATTTTCTCATAGTTTGGGATGAAGTAGCTGACAGTGTAGATACAAGACTAAATTACACGTTCTGTGCAAAAGATATTCATCCGTTGAAAGGATAAAAAAACTAAAAATAACTTTCATATTTATCGTTTCGTGCCTATCCGGTTTATTTTCCTCGGGAATCGGGAAATGACAGATGCACAATTTGTCCCCAGGGATATGCTTTCTGCCTTTCTCTCGTGGACACACGCGATGTGCCAATTGTCATCCCGAAAAATCCTGTTATAGGATAAGAGAAACAAATTCCGGGAAGATTCTTTTTTATTCTTATCTTTATTAGAACATATAAGGCATGCTCTGTGAAAATGGGGCTTAATGCATTTGCAAAAAGTATCGACTCATGTCAGCCTGCGCAGTCCGCGGAGGCTGACATGAGTCGAAACTTTTTGCTATTGGTCAATTTCTGCATGTCAAAAAAACCAGCCTACCCAATCATTCAGTCGGCTGTTAACAAAATTAATTTTAAGAAACCATAGTCTTAATTATGATGACTTGCTTAGAGAGTGATTAAGCCCCCCTTTGCCAGTGCATGGCTCATGTTACTTGAATTTTCTACTTCTAACTAAAAAATAAAAAAATCTCTACAAAATCTATTTGTTTCGTGTTACGAGAATCGTTACAAAATGGGAAGATTTATAAAAATTGTAAACTTTTGTAGACGACGACTTCAATGAAACTTTCAAGTCGATGGTAAAAACCCGAATAATGCAACTTCAAACTTACTTTCTACAGAAAAAAAATATCTCCTTATCGGACACTGTAGATCCAAGATCAGACTGCACGTTCTGTGCAGTCTGATCTTGATCTACACTGTCCGCAAAAGGTCAGTGAGTCGCGCTTAGCAGCGTAAGAGTTAACCTGCTAAATATTCAAATTCAAAATTCAAATTCAAATAGTTTATTCAGAATACATAAGGCCACCAGCCCAAAATACAAAAAAGTCAGAAATGTCATATATTTAGAGTGACTTTTAGATAATAACATAATATGCACTATAACTTTAGAGTATCGATGGTTGTTAAATATTTTCTGATGTCAGGGGATAGTTTTTGTAAGTTGTCTAAATATTTATACATCCTATATAATATATTACAACACTTACTTGATTATGGCATTGATTCGTACAAAAGGTATACTTGTAAAAAGGGGCTTTTGTGGAAGGCATAGATCAAGATAAGTGAAATGAAACTTTCAAACCTTTGGTAAAAACCCAAGTTTTGCTTTTTCAAAGGTATATTTTGGGGAAAAATATCACCTTATCAGACAGTGTAGATCACAGATCAGACTGTACATTCGAGTGTGCAGTCTGATCTTGATCTACACTATCCGCAAAAAGTCCTTTAGTCGCGCTTAGCGACCTAAAGGCTAAACCAATTTAAAACTGTTTCAGATGAATGTAAGAGGTCTTCTTCTTTGATTTTATAGAAGTGAATTTTTTTACACAAGAACTTTAGATGCTGGTCAAGGTAGTGTTTCAAATTATATATTCTTAACCTTGGAATTCCGTGCTCAGTGGATTTGAGTATGAAAAAAGTTTTATAAACATTGGCCCACGACTTTCGCCAGTAGGCCTACATCGTGCCAGAAGGCTCTTTCTGGTTTCGGGACCAATGGCTACGCTTCCTATGACAACATACTCCAACGCGTTCATGTTATGACAATTAAGTAAGCCCTATAGTTACGAAAGAGGAGCTCCTGCGGTCTTCCGTCGATGGAAGGGGTCCAGCGTGGCTCAGTGGTAAATTCTAGGACTCGTTACCTGGAGGCTTCGGGTCTGAGCCTCACTGGATCCACTGGGTCTTTCGTGGGAGTGTCCTTGGGCAAGACATTTCAATCTTCCGTTAATGGAGATTTACGGGACTACGTTAGGAGGAATAGAAAATGCATTCTATTTGTTTTAACACATACAGCGAACCCCTCTCGGTAAAACTTGTGTGTAAGGCTTTCCTTTTTTCCTCCAACTTTCACTTCTTCGCTCTGTAGTTTTCGTTCTAATCGATTTTTTAAATCAATATTTACTTACAAAGGTACGCGCGGGCGTATCAGCGTATGTCTGGGTAAGTAGAGGAATGTTGAATTCTTTACAAAACAATTTTTTTTTAGGACCAACCCCCACCGAAAGCCTTTGCATTAAAGTACAGACGAACATTTAAATTAGGGTTGAATAATGGCATTTGCCTTTGAAAGGACGGAAAACATTGTGGAAAAAGGAGAAAATGCTGGTAACCAGCATTTTCTCCTTTTCCCACAATGTTTTCAAAAGCCTCTGTCCTCCGAGTTGCAGAGAAACGGGATTGTTCGCTAACGGGTCAACATAAATCAAAAAAGTTTTTTTTTTTAAACCCCTTGATCAATGGTCGTAAGCGTGTTTGCCGTGTTTGCTAAACTACCGGAACCAAAAGCTCCGGAAAACAAAAGCCTGATAGAAAAGTGATTATCTGTTTGTATCACAGGGAGTGATAAATCATATTTTTACTCTTTCCTAGACGTAAAAAATTTTGACTTGTCTAAAATGAAAGCGTTTGCAGATAACAAATGACTCAAATGGTGTGGTCTTGGGAAAGGTGGACAATATTGTGGGAAAAGAGGAATACCTATGCTAGTGGCCGTTTTTTTCTGTCTTTTTCATACTGTTTTCAAAAGTTTTTTTTTTCTCGGGGACGTAAAATACGAAGTAAGGTTGGTTAGCTCTTTACAAAAAATCCTTTATTTCAAAGACCCCAAGAAAAACTCTCTTTGAAAACATTGTGGGAAAAAGGAGAAAATGCTGGTAATCAGCATTTTTTTCATTTCCCCACAATGTTTTCTAACATTTCACAGACTAATCTCATGGTTTTAGACCCATATAACTTGTCGTCTGCAAATTCTTTGAATTTGGACAAGCGTAAAATTTTGTCGTTTGGTAAGGAGTTAAGAGTTAAATGTCACTGGCAGACGGCACTTGGGTTACCATATTTTGCTTCACTAGCTGACATTTGCAACGTTTATATTACGTTCACCCTTTCGCAGTCACGTGGACAAAAAGACTCGAACTCTACCAATTTCAAAGCTGGTTCGGCCGATTATTTCTCGGTCGAATATCTCACTGAAATCGAACCATACAGATCCAAGATCAGATAGCCTCTTCTGTGCATTCTGATCTTGACGTGCAGAAAGGCCAGGGAAGTGCAGGGAAAGTCCATAAGTTATCAATGCATGCTAAGAGAAAATCTAGATTTCAAATGCTATAGAATTGCCCTTGACACAGTGTTAGCCTGTATAATAATGGTAGAGCCTACATAGCAACATCGAGACATAAAGTCCTTCGTTAGCATTATTGAACTTTTTACCAAACGATCCAGTGAATTCACGATCCATATGGAAAAGAGCTTTGGGAAAAAAAAGAAGACGGTAAGAAAATCAAGAAATGGTGTAAGCAACAATTTGTAGATCCAATACCAGACTGTACAGTCTCTGTAGTCTGATTTTGATCCATACCGGGTGCAAACTTTGTCCCTTTCTTGGCACTTAAAAGGTTAATTCTGTACCATACAAAAAATTAGGCTGGCCTAAATTGAAAATATTTTATGCTGCTAAAATGACGGAAATTGTCCTAGAAAGGATAGAAAACTTTGTGGAAACAGGAGAAAACGTAAGTTACCGGCATTTGCTCCTTATCTCGCTATGATTTCAAAGGTCTTCTTTCTTAGGGTCGTTAAAACTCAAGACTGTTTAGTAAAGGGTTACGTCAAAGATCCCAATCAAAGGTCGTCATTAATCTTAGCCATGCTCTGGCAAAAGGGGGCTTAATGCATCTCTGTGATGCCGTGTAAGCCATCACATAATTATGGATCCATAAAATTCATTTTGTTTAACAACCAATAGAATCATGAGGTAGAGTGTCCTTGGACATACAAAACAAAATGACCCATAGCGAAAAGTTTCGGCTCAGGTCAGCCTGCGCGGAGTGCACAGGCTGACCTGAGTCGATACTTTTCGCAGATGCATTAAGCCCCCTTTTCACAGAGTTCGACTTATATATGTCCAGACACTATATCCGCGCCTGGTCAAAGGTTTTCATCCAGAATTTATAACTATCAGATCTGCCGGGTGTCTTCCCCAAGCTAATTTCTTCAAACATGTTTATTTATGACCTATTACATTCTCTTCTAAGAAATAACAAAACGACACAAATAATTTATTATGAAACTCTCAATTATTCATTATTCCAACTTTATGATACAATATATTTATCGTTCTTTATTGTCTAAAACGCGAAATCGATTTTTCTTTCTTCCCCCCCTCCCTCCACTCTTTCCCCCCCCCCCCCTTCTCCCCTTCCTTTCCATGCCCTTACCTGACAGTGCCATGTTACGCGATTTTTAGTGTTTTTTTGGACCAATTTTAGTCAAGTTCCGCGGCACAGAAAGTGCAGTGTGATCTTGGAAGGCGTGTTGCGAGATATTCTGCAATATCTGGGTCATGTAATGCTACTGACTAGAAACAAATAATTCTTTGATTTGGTGGGTAAGTATAATTATCAGACTACACAGAACGTGCTGTCCGATCTTTGATTTACGCTGTAAATTGATTAATTGCATTGTGTTTAACGCCGTTTTCAACATTATTTCAGTTATATCGCGGCGGACAGCGCACCTATCCATGCTTTCCTGGAGTTTCTGTTACCAATACTCCGCACAATATTCTTTCCAAGCCACTGGCTGCTTTCCCATATAATCACCCCCGAAACAATGATCAGCGCCGAGAGAGGAATGAATCCTGTCGCAATGACTATCATCAATCCTCGGAAAGAAATTTGCCGAGTCGGGGATCGAACCAATGACCCTCTGTTCTTGAGTCCTGTACGCTACCGACTGCGCTATGGGGGCTCGGCGATTTACGCTGTAAAACATTTCGTGTGATATTTTGATATCAAACAGCTTTGAAATTGCATTACCTTGGCCGTGAATATCTACCGATCTACAGACAAATCGATTCTTTGGTTTTTACGGACAGTGCAACTGAAGATCAGACTGCGAAGGACCTGCAGTCTGATTCAGGATCTACTCTCACATTTTCGTGAGATATACTGATATCGAGATAGCGTTGAAATTGCAATCTCGTCCCGATCACTCTTTTGCTGACTGATAAAAAAATAAAGATTTTTATCTTAATATTCTTTGACTTACAACGTAGATCAAGACGAGTCTGCACAGACTGATCTTCTGATATTAATGCAGCCCTGAGATTATCATATTGTTGAAGTCGAAGAAATTTTTTGTCTGAATACTATCACTATATTTCTACTTTAGTGGTTAACTCTTGTCCCTAATTTTAGCGACCCTGAAAGAGGAGGCTTTTGAAAACATTGTGGGAAACACATTGAAAATATTGTGGGAAAACGTTGTGGAAAACATTCAAAACATTGTGGGAAAATGAGAAAATGCTGGTCACCAGCATTTTCTCCTTTTTCCTACAATGTTTTCTACCCTATAAAAGACGAAAGTCATCATTTGAGCAACATATAATTTGTCGTCTGCAAATGCTTTCAATTTCGTTCAGTCCAAAGTTTTGTCGTTTGGTAAAGGGTTAACTGTTTCAGCGCCCACAACACCTAAACTGCAGTACCCGTTCGGCTGCTCAAAATACAATATACTGAAACACAGAAATGCTTTTATCTTATGAGCTGGGAGGAATAAGCAGACGGTATCCAAGAACTGCAAGTTTTGTGCAGTCTGCTCTTGATTTACGTCCGCAAATGTTTTAGTCTAGGACACTGAAAGAGTAAAGCATAATTTACTTCCTGTAAATAACATTTAAGCTTCTTACTGAAATTTGTCATCATTAGCTAGACAAAATTGAGTTAGATTTTAAAAAAAGCCCACTTTTTTAAAACTGAAAATTTACGTCGTCTGCGTAACATAGTTTGGCCGCGAAGAACATTAAATGTAGGACGCCACACCTGATAGATCTACTTTTTCGTGCAGCAACACGGTTTATCTAATGTAAAGCATCTTGCACTTCCGGTGGAACTACCATTATCTCGACCCGGACTCTGCAAGCGGAGGCTTCGAAATTATACGCGTATATGAGATACTCCAAGTCTGCTGAGAGTAAACTACTGAACTTGATGAATTAACTAAGGCAGGAAATCAACAAATTTATCTTGAATTTCTACGTGCCTCATAGGTTAAGGCATTAGATTTCTAATCTGGAAATCCTAGTTAGATTTCCTCGCACAGGAGCTGAAATAACCATCAGAAATCCTTATAGAGTCATAGCGGCGACACTGGTAAAATCCGGAAAAGATTTGAATGAGAAGGTTTTTACCATGATACGACTACAATACTGTCAAAAGCATTGTAAAGCTAATTCATCCAAACAACCAATCAATTAAACAAAAATTTATACAATTAAACTTGAAAACGTTAAGTTCTTTATAAAAATTGAACTAGGTCGCAGGCCAGAGAAAAATTTCGAAGCACAAAGACTAATGGGTTTGCGGTAAAGGAATGAATTATAAATGTTACAGGAAAAACATTCATATCCGGTGCCTCGGGTTACAGGCCTGGCTGTTCGTGAATTATTTATAATCACAGTCATCAGATCGAATATCGCCATTTAGAAAATGACAGTACATGTGTACAGGCTATGGGGGTAATGTATTATTTACGATATATTGAAAATAATGCTTAACAGTGGTTACAAATACTATCAGAATTCAGAAATTACTGCGAGAATGCCCAATCGATGCGACATCGACAAGTACCTGCTAGATGGCATTCAGTTACCTAGTGAACACTAATTAATTTTCATCACTTGTAACCGACTTCCTAGCTCTGATCAGAATATATTGAAACATATCGTACTGTCTAGATATAAGATACAAGGTAAGTTCGTCATGTTCTGTTGAGTCTGATCCCAGGGTACACTGTTTGTAAAATGATCTAACTCTATCCTTTGAAGTCAAATTTAAGTGCAATTTCGTAGGACTAACGTTAGAACATTTTTGTAGTTCGTCCATGCAGAGAGCAACATTCCACAATAAGGGAAACAAATTACATTCTTAACTCTTTACCAAACGACAAAATTTTAGACATGTCCAAATTCAAAGCTTTGGCAGACAACAAAATTAATGTGACTCAAAAATTGAAGTTTGTTTTGGGGAGGGTAGAAAACATTGTGGGAAAAGGAGAAAATGCTGGTTACCAGCATTTTCTCCTTTTTTCACAATGGTTTCAAAAGGCTTCTTTCTCAGGATCGTGAAAACCAGGGATTGTTTGATAAAGGGTTAAAAGTGAAATAGGACATCACAATGAGAAACAGTTCCAAAAGAAATCAAAATATCAATGTATCATATTGCAAAATAAACCTTCAGATATTTCACTTGCGTTCATCAATAAAGAGAAATAGGATTACAACGACTTTAATCAAGAAAGTGAATCATCCATATAGCGACCTCTATCAAGTCATGAGAAAAACATGAAACGACCTCTACCAAAAAAGCAAATTGACTAGTGCTCTTAAAAAAACATCAAACAACCTTTATCAAGATAAAAAGTGTAACACTTTTTATCAAGATAGAAAAGCAGGTAACGACCATCATCAAGAGAGAGAAACATGTAGCGACCATTATCAAAAAAGAAACATACATAACGATCTTAAACAAGAAATGAAAAGACGTAACGACCTGTTACAAGACAGAAAAAACATGTAGCAGCCTTTATCTAGAAAGAAAAACATGTACTGAAGTTCGTCAAGAAAGAAAAATATATCAAGGCATTTAGCAAGATAGACAAAAAATGTAAATAGCGAGCTAAGATAAAAAAACATGTAGCGACCATTATCAAGAACGAAAAATTATTAAGCGACCTTTATCAAGAAAGAAAAAATCATTTAGCGCCCTTTAAAAGAAAGAAAAATCACGTGGTGACCTTATCAAGGAAGAAAAACATGTAGCGACCTTTTTAAAGTAGGGGAAAATCATATAATGACCTTTATCGATAAAGAAAAAAAGCAGGTAGCAACTCTTATCAAGAAAAAAGAATTAGCTACTTTTATAAAAAAGAAAAATTGCTGTGATCTTTATCATTGTCATTAACAAAGAAAAACATGTAGATTCTTTTATCAAGAAAGAACAAAACATGAAGCGACCTTTATAAAGAAAGGAAAAAACATATAGCTTCCCTTGTGAAAAAAAAAAAAAAACAGATAGCAACCTTTATCACGAAAGAAAAACAAGTTGCTACCTTTATCAAGGAAGCAAAAAACATGTTGCGACCTTTATCAAGGAAAAAAAACATGTTGCGACCTTTATCAAGGAAGAAAAAACATGTTGCGACCTTTATCAAGGAAGAAAAAAAAAAAACCTGTTGCGACCTTTATCAAAGAAAACCATGTAGGGACCTTTTTTAGGGACCGCAAAATCATGTACATAGCGACCTTTATTACCAGAGAAAAAAACTGTAACGACCTTTAAAAAAAACAGGTAGCAATCTTTATAAAGGAAGAAAAATATGTAGAGGCCGTTACCATGAAAGAAAAGGTGTACTGACTTTTATCAAGATGAAAAAACTGTTGCTATCTTCATCAAGTATGAAGAAAACGTAATACGATAGCAGTCCGAATCAAGAAAGAACAGCGTAAATGATAGGAGAGAAAATATAATTGAGTCATGCTCTGCGAAAAGGGTGCTTAATGCATCTGCAAAAAGTATGGACCCAGGCAAGCCTGCCCAGTTCGCGCAGGCTGGCCTGGGTCGAAACTTTTTGATATTGGTCAATGTTTTCAACGCAAAGGACCGGTGTACCTCATTATCCAGTCTTGTTGTTGTACAAAATGTATTTAATGGATCCATAATTATAAGATGACTTGCATAGAATCATGCACCACGGAGATACATTAAGCCCCCTTTTGCCAGGTCATGGCTCATATGTTACACGATATACACATACAGAACAAGCAAATGTTTTAAAAAATTCAGAATTGTAACAAAAGCATTTCTACTTCCATCTCAACTACTTATCACTACTACTACTACTACTGCTGCTGCTGCTGCTGCGGCTGCTTCTTCTAAATAATAATAATAATGGTAATAATGATCATAATCGTAATAAATGAATGATAATTCAATCATTCCATACATGGCAATATGATTACTCGTCTAGGACTTTGGAGTCGCTATTCATTCAGGTAACATTTTATACATGTACTTGAATATTTGTTTGGGTGGTATTTCAATATATGATGTCAACAGCTCACTTGTTGGTGTATTGTCTTGATATCTACATTACAGGCTGGTATCTACAGTGTCTTGCCAAAGCACTCGGATAGGAATAATCAAATCAATTATGCATGTACTCGTGATTTCTTATTTCAACATTTCACTAGAGGTCAAGGGTGTGCATATTTTAAAAGCACTCGCTGTCGACAAATTAAACCTGAGGTTATATATTTGAAAAGGTAGAAAACAGTGTGGGAAAAGGAGAAAATGTTGGTATGCATATTGTTTTCAAAACATTCTGTCCAAGGGTCGATGATACATTACTAAATGGTTAAAGGCACCTCTTTCCATTTTTTGCAGGACATAATTTATCTGTTTGTTTAACACTGAAAGTTGAGTTTTATCCTGCTAAGTAAGTTAAATGATGCCTTTAAGTCGATAGTAACTACCCAAATGTTACCACTTTAAAGCTATATTTGGGGGTGAAATATCTCCATATCGGACAGTGTAGATCCAAGATCAGACCGCGTGTTCTGTGTAGTCTGATCTTGATCTACACTGTCCGTAAAAGGTCAGTGAGTCGCGCTTTGCAGCCCAAGCGTTAACACAACACATGCTTTTATCTGCGATGGTAAAGAAACTGAACGGTTACATGAAGTAAAAAGCTGTAAATCTGGCGTCCAAATAATGGGAAAGTCGCTTTGCAATTGGTAACTCCGTCTATTTCTATGAGATCAAATATGATGACGTCATCGAACTTATTTGAATACTATTCCACATTATCGATTGCAATTGCAAAGTATTTTTTCGTACAATTTTCTTTTTTCTTTACTAGTGGTTTGTAAGCTGTCGCCATACTTAATTCAGTGATGAATCAGTTTTGACGTTTGGTGAGATTGTAAAAATCTGATCTGAAAATCTCCCTCTAAAAAGGTTAACGGCAGAGTCGATGCTTTTACACATCACCACACTTGCTACTTTTGGACATACTACTGGTTTCGTAAATAAAATAGAAATAGATATACCACTGATGTCGTGAATAAAATAGAAATAGACATACCACTGATGTCTTAAATAAAACAGAAATAGAAATACCACTGATGTCGTGTATAAAACAGAAGTAGACATACCACTGATGTCGTGAATAAAATAGAAATGGACATACCACGGATGTCGTGTATGTGGATGTCGTGTATAAAACAGAAATAGACATACCACTGATGTCGTGAATAAAACAGAAATAGACATACCACTGATTTCGTAAATAAAAAAGAAACAAAGAGAGGTATTTAAACGTAAGCGAAAATTGTGTGAAGAAAAAGCAATTGCTTGAAAAAAAAAATGTTCCTGTTCTTGCAACGTCTTTAAAAAATGCCTACTGCAGTACAGTTTGGGGGTGCAAATACAGAATTTAAATGGTATAAGGTCAAAAGGTCTTTGGTAGCATTGCTCTAACCCTGGATTTCCTAACAGATATAAACTTCAAAAAATCATTGTGGCAGATGCAGGATATAATCAAAACAAGAGTTTTCTTCTCATGCCACAATGTTTCTGAGCATTATTTCCACAAATTGTTTTCTTGTTATTATAATGCACTCTTAGACAGTATTGTGTTTAATTTCTTAGGGGGCTTAACACTTCAGCTGCTAAGCGCGACACAAAGACCTTTTGCGGACAGTGTAGATCAAAATCAGACTGCACAGAACGTGCAGTCTGATATTGGATCTACACTGTCCGATAAGCAGATATTTTCTCTTCAAAATAACTTTGAAATAGCATTATTTGGATTTTTATCATCGAGTTTCATTTTAGTTAGTTTTAGTTTCATTATGTGAGTGACCGGTGAATTCTCTTGGGTTTGTTTGTACCAGCCCTTAAACTCCGCCATAAATCCAACAGAAATTTCCAGTCAATGTTAAATCCCATAATTACTAGTAGCTATTTCAAAGCTCCTTTTCGACGGAAAATCATCTCACTGCAGCGCTCCAGACAGAGGGAGTGATTTTGATTTCAAAATTGAAAATATTAATAATTCTCCTCTAAACCTCATGTATGTGAGTACCCACAACATAGGGTTTGGAAGAGAAATAATGGATTTACTCACTCCCTCTTATCTGGAGCTCTGTCACTGTATAGGAGAGTACATGAATAAAAGGTAAGATTCTGTTCGGTCTGATCTTGATGTACAGTGTCCACAAAAGCACATTGAGTCGTGAGTCTAGCCGCTAAAAGAGTCACATTCAGTGATAAGAAGTGCTTGGTTTAAGCTAGAAGCCTCGTATTCAAGTGTGAACTTTGTCCTCAAAAGGGTCGTCTAAAACGATTTTGATCTACAACGTCATTCGTTCTAATACCCCCATTCCACTGGGCTGCGATTCCACAGCGCTCATGGCAATCATGGCCCTTCTCCAAAATCTGCCGAATCACCACAGAAGCGCCGACATATGCAACATTTTGGGACTTAAGCGTTTCCAGTACGCTTAAAGTATACGCTTCAATCACGATCTCGCTGCGCTGGTCATGATCCTGTCACGCCGTTGTTGCTCTTCTACGATGCTTGAGGTAAACGCTTCTACTACGCTTCATCTACGGAACGGGATTTCAGGCCCAATACGTTGCTGCTGCGACCATGCCACGACTTATGCGCAGGAGCTGCGCTTCTATCGCACTTTTGGAATGTTTTTATTCAGAATCGGCGATTTAACTACTTTGGCAGCAGTTGACCATCTGCCTTCGAAGAAAATCGATCGAATTGCTGCAGTAGCTGTGCTCCAGCTTGCAGTTATGTATATCAGATTAATAGAGTTGGGTGTTGCTTTTGTTATGATGTGCTGCACTTGCGCTCCGTTACTCGCGCTTCGGCTACGATACTGTTGCGTTCACGAATTTCTTTCTACGCTTTTACTACGCTTTTGTGGCGCTTCGAGCCCACGGCGATCTCGATACGTAAATTTTGAGCAAGGCCAAAACAAACGCCGTGGAGTGGCAACCATGAAGCTTTCGATACGCTTCTACTACGATCAAGGCGTTTCTACTGCGCTGTTGCCGTTCCTGCTGCGCTGTTGCCGTTCCTCACGGCGTTTTCACCAAAATTTCGAAGCGTAGCGAAATCGCCCCTCAGCATAATGGAGGTTGAAAGTGGCGATCATAAAGTTTACGATACGTTTCTACTACGATCAAAGCGTTTCTGCTGCGGTGTTTCCATTTCTCCTACGATTCACTGCGATCTGATGAAAATTTCGAAGCAATTAGCTGAATCGCCGCCCCGTGGAATGGGGGTTTAACGATGATCAAAATGATTCTTCATTTAGAACGGTATATCTTTTAAACCGTCTAAACAGTATGGGTTCTGTTATAGCAAAGTATTAATGAATAGGTCGAGATAAAACTTCATGGTTACCTTAATTATTCAAATGCAGCGGGATAAAAGTCAGGATTAAAGAGGAATACAAAGTCTATAATAAACATTTGATCCTAACTTATCTTTAAAGATTAAAATAAAACAAAATAAACGTAGATGGAATTTAAAAAAAAAAAAACTCTACTTACCTGCAAATGAATGCACCATTTTTCCCCAGTGTCAGTTTCACTAATGAAGCAGCCAGTGATTGTTCACTCGGTGTTACAAAACGATACTTTGCCTTCGGTAAACATTGAGTTCCATTTAGAATCGTTTGAGTTCGGAATCACGTTTCAGATTGATCACCCTCATTCTATTGATCTTTACCAGACGACAAAATTGTAGACTGATCCAAATAGAAAATATTTGCAGACGACAAATTAAATGTGGCTCAAAAGATGGGATTTGTTGTTGAAAGGTTGGAAAACATTGTGGCAAAAGGAGAAAATGCTGGTAGCCAGCATTTTCTCCTTTTCCCACAATGTTTCAAAAGCCTTTGTAGTCGTTAAAACCCGTAATGCTGTGGCACAGTATTAATTAAACTGCTAAAATGTATTCAATGACAATTTTTAAGCCGGTAGAAATCCAAAGTATTGCGATTTTAAATCTGTTTTTACCTATGAAAAAAATAACCATGCAAAATCGGCCTGTATAGATGCAAAATCAGATTGCACCTTTCCTGATCTTGGCCTAAACTGTTTGTGAAGGTCTAGAAGCCGCGCCCAGAAGTTAAAAGGTCAAATAATAAACAGGCTGACTAAGCAGTATGAAAGAAATTGAGATATTCCTAATTTGAAGTTCCTTTTTTTTTTCCCCCATCAGTTTATTCTAACAACAAACACAGTCTGTGTACATCAAGATCAGATTACACGTTCTGTGGTCTGAATTAATGACTGGTCAGTCTGATCTTGATCAATACCTATCCGCTAAAACCATGTATATTGACCCCTGTGCAAAAAGGGTTTGGTACGGGCATTACTGATGACAGTACTATATTTCACTCTAATATAGAAAATTAGCGGTCTTCCTAACGAAATATTAGATCTACTATATCTTCTATAAGCTCAATTTGAGCTATTTACGTTTAACTGTTTAATCTGACCAAACCATCCCTGCTTATACGATTACTGGGGAAAGAAGCTGTAGAAAGCATTGATGGTAAAAGAGAAGACGCTAGCAAGCAACTTTTTTTTTTCCTCCCCCTCCCACCTTACAATGTTTCCTACATTTTGAAGCACAAATTCTAATTTCGCCATCTGAGCAATACTGAATCAGTCGTCTGCAAGTGCTTTCAATATGGACGAGTAGAAAGTTTTGTTGTCTAGCAAAGCATTGATACAATTTATAAAAGACAACACAAAGAATACTGATGAAAGCTTTAGTTGCTTTTTGCGTACTGTGTAAGTCAAAATCATTCAGCACAGAACGTGCTCTCTGATCTTGTATTTTTACCCTGCAAATAATTTTATAGACATTTAAGTCATATACAGTCTTGCAATGATTAGATCTCTAACACCACCCAAAAATATCCATTTTTTGTTTTAGTTCTCTAAAGGTAAGTGATATCTATCCTTATAAAGAATGAGTCTAGCCACACATGCGGTAAATACAGACATTTCTTAAAACTCTTTACCAGACGACAAAATTTTGGAAATGACCAAATTGAAAACATTTGCAGACGACAAATCAAATGTAAGTCAAATGACGATTTCTGTCTCCGATAGGTTAGAAAACATTGTGGGGAAAGGAGAAAATGCTGGTTACCAGCATTTTCTCCTTTTTCCACAATGTTTTCAAAAGCCTTCTTTTTCAGGGTTGTCAAAACTCGGGTTTGTGTGGTGAACGGTTAATGTAAGCAATACCTGTATTTGTCACACTGTAGCCTTATTTTTACCCTAAAAACTATTTATGTTAGAGTGTCCACATGGGGTAAAGAGTTAAAAACACTGTCAAGTACCTACTAAGCGCGACTCCATACAATTTTGTTTGATTGCTCAATCATTCTCCCGTGTACATGCAACACTATACTGCTGTATCACAAATAGTGAAACACGTCTGGAACGGATCACCTATAGTGAAACAATCCTGGAACGCATCACCGGTAAAACTTTATCAATATCGGAACAATATTGGAGCAGAGAAAAAAAAAACGCTACCGAGGCAAATCACCTTGTTGAAATAGACTTGGTGACAATGGCGAAGTGAGCGTATCTGATCGACTTAAAATAGACATGGAGTGTTCTACTGGCTTTAAAGCTTGTATATTATCCAATGCAGGTACATGTATATCACCAGCACTTAAAGGCCCAGAAAAGGCCAAAATATCAAAGCAGGCGTCATAATACATTTAAATTTAAATCAATACCATTTAAAAGTATGGAAAACATTGTGGAGATGACAGTCTGTTATCGTGTGGTCGGGCCATATGTTAGTCGCTGGCAGAAAAAAAGAATTTTAAAATCAGGCAAAAAGTAAAAAAACCACAGCTACCTGGCAGGTTTTAACCTAATTTTAAAATTAATTTCTCTGTCAGCGACTAACACTTGGACCGACCGTACAACGACAGATTGTCATCTTCACGATAATTTCCATACTTTTAAATGGTATGATACAAATTCAAATGCATTTAAACACCCGCTTTGTTTACATTTGGCCTTTATATTTACTTTAAGCTTCTAGGCGAGTTTTATTGCGCTGTTTTTGGACAATGTAAATTAATATCACACTCTGCACAGTAGCGGCACTCTGGCAAAAGTGGGTTTAATGCATATCCGTGATGCATTATGTACCCAGCAATCACATAATAATGGATCTACAATAACTATTTATCTAACAACCGATTGAATCATGAGGTAGACTGGTCCTTTGACATGAAGAAAAATGACCAATAGCAAAGTTTCGACCTAGGTCAGCCTGCGCGGACTGAGCAGGCTGACCTGGGTCGAAACTTTTTGTCAGATGCGTTAAACCCCTTTTTCACGAAGCATGACTTATCTCAGATCGAGCCGAGGATTTCACGGGTTGGTTAATTAACTCTTACCCATACGACATGATTTTAGATATGTCCAAATTGAAAGCATTTGCAGACGACAAAATAAACGTGACTCAAAAAGTGAAACTTGACTTTGAAAGAGTAGAAAACATTGTGGGAAATGAGATTCCCACAGTGTTTTCAGAAGGCATCTTCCTTGGGGTCGTTAAAACCAGGGATTGTTTGGTAAAGCGTTAACTCTTTACCGTCATACGACAAAATTTTAGACTCGTCCAAACCGAAAGTATTTGCAGACAACAAATTAGATGTCGAAAAAGTATTGTATTTGTCCCTGAAAGGATAGAACTCGTTGTAGACGAAAAAGGAGAAGCTGCATGGTTACCAACATGTTTTCCCCCTTTTCCAACGATGTTTTAAAAACTTTTCACTTTCAGGGTGGTTAGAGCACGTGATTGGTTAGTATAGAATTGAACAGATAACAAGTTATCACTTTATCACATATTTTCAATGCAGATCTTCACAAGGTATTGTACTCGTATACGCCCGTGATACATCGTTTTCTACAAATATAGAGTGAGAAAAGAGAGAACATTTACCTGTGAGTCAAACACCTCCCCCCCCCCCCAAGGTGCAACGCCCTAATACGCGGGTGTTCACATGGAAAACACCCTGCAAAATATTTGTGAATGGTGAGGATGAATCGATTAAGTACATTTGAGTCGTACTCTGTGAAAAGGGGGCTTAATGCATCTGCGAAAAGTATCGACCCAGGTCAGCCTGCGCAGTCCGCGCAGGCTGACCTGGGCCGAAACTTTTCGTTATTGGTCGATTTTCTGTATGTCCAAGGACCAGTCTACCTTATGATTAAGTCGGATTTTAAAGAAAGTGCATATCATGGATCAGTAATTATGTGATGGCTTGTTTGGTATAATGCATCACGGAGATGCAATAAGCCCCCTTTTGCCAGAGCGTGGCTCCTTTTTATTTTCCTTTTTTTTTTTTTTCAGTCATAAAGGCTTGACGAAACGAGCAGACAGTAATAATCCAAAATGGTACTGCTCGTTCTGTGCAGCATGATCTTTATCTATGCCGTTTACGAAAAAACCCTTATTTTCGCCTTTGACACTGAAAGAGTTAGGGAGAACACTACTTCCATTAATGGCCTGCAACACGCGTAAAGGGGCATTCGGACATTTGCGTAAAGTGTCGTCTCGAATCAGCCTGCGCATTCCGCGCAGTCTGATCCGAGACGACACTTTCCGATCGTGTGTAATTTCCTGTTTCACACAAGTCTACTGTAAGACAAAATCTAATATTGACGTAAAGTGCCGTTTCGGATTAGCCTGCGCGGACTGCCCAGGCTGATCTGAGACGACACTTTACGCAAATGTCCGAATGCCCCTTTTTGCGTGTTGTAGGCCATTTATGTATTAAAGGACCAATAGAAAAAGATGCATGGATAAACGATATGAATTAAAGATTCTTAAAAGAACACATGTGAACATATTGTTGCAAAAATGATAAAAGCTCAATTGGAGTAGTGTCTTCTTTTGCCAAATGTTTTTTTTTTCCGAGGCACCGTGCAAAGTATCGGTTTTCATACTGGGAAAAATTTTCACAATTGATTTTCTGGAAACTTTGCTCCATTAATTTGTAAAACAATCTCATGAGAAAGAATTTACGAGTAATCAACAAATGATTCAAGATAAAATTGAAGAATGTGTATGAAAACTTGATTGCAAAACGAGAAATTGCCTGTAAAAAACATGTAGTTTTCATTCCCGCAGTGCTTTCCGTACAGTTATGAAACAGTCGTTTCTGTTGCTTCAAGTTCTTGACCTGTGTGTAATTTGAACAGATTTTGGCTAATAACATCTTGTACAGTAAAGAGTCAAAACTGGATACATATCATAATATATACAAGATAACACTAATTGGAGAGCTAACATTTGGCCAATATTGGAAGTCTCTGGAAGAGACGGCCTTTCTTCCTGTCGTCCATTGATTTTTGCATACTTTGCAATAAGCTGCTAATACACTACCCTACTTTCCAGGGGATAAAAAAAAAAACGTAAAAAACCAGCCAGTCTCCTTAATTCGGAAGTGCTTTAACTCTTTCCCAAATGACAAACTTATAGACTTGCCCCTTGTCAAAGCATTTGAAGACGAAATAATTTAACCCTTATCCCGCTAAATAACTAAAATGAAATTTTCAGTTCGACAGTAAAAACACCAAATATTGTTATTTCAAAGGTATTTTTCGGGAAATAATATCTCCTTATCGGACAGCGTAGATCAAAGATCAGACTGCACGTTCTGTGCAGTCTGATCTTGATCTACGCTGTCAGCAAAAGGTCAGTGAGTCGCGCTTAGCATCCTAAGGGTTAAGTATGGCTCAAACAAAGGGATCTGTCTTTTAAAGGGTATAAAACATTGTGGGGAAAGAAAGAAAATGTTTGTTACCAGTATTTGTTTTCAAACGGGCTTTTTCCTTAACGGTCGTTAAAATACGGGAATGTTTGGTAAATGAATTAGTCGAAATTTGTTTAATTTGAAGTAATAGCCACAATGGACCCTATTGAACGGTGTCTTAGTGCTCAGCTGTTCTTATTGCTCATATAAGTGTACATTTAGACCATAAAAATTCTTGAATATTCAAATAGGGGAGAAACTGAATAATAGAACTCTTTATCAAACAGTCCCGTGTTTTACCAGACCTAAGGAAAGAGACTTTTGACGGCATCATGAGAAAAGAGGGGTAGATGACTATGGATATTATATTCTCCTATCGAAACAGTGTTTTTTCTAACCTTTCAAAGGCAAATCCCCACAATTTAGCAATATTCAATTTGTCCTCTGCAAAGGATAAGCTTGGTCATAATTAGTTGTTTCCCCTTTGACAAGTTTGTTCACCAAAATGATCTGTTGAAAGACTTAAAATGCTGTCTGCAAGAGGAAATATGTAATCATCGGAACAAATCATTGTATTGTCTCATATAAAATATCATTGAACGATTATAAGTTATTAAAGAGTGCATACCAAGATCAGTCCAGTGGGATGTGAAGACTGATCTTGGTCTATTCTCTTCAAAAGTCAATATCAGAGGTAGTAATATTAACGATGTTAACTTACTAATAGGTAGATTGAAAATCAAAGGACCAGTATTTCTGAAACCAACTTCCGGTTAATTGTTTAGTTCTACCATCCACCTTTACATGCAGTGTGTAACATAAACACAGTGCTAAATATATGCTTGAATACATTTTTGCTTAATATGGGAAAAAAAAAAAACAATTTTCCAGTAAACAGCTTTATTGACTTTTAAGTCGTAAGATCTACAGCATCTTCGTTAACGTGCTTTCGAAAATATGAATACACGAACTCGTGTGTATATAGTATACTTTAAGGAGTACCATAGGTACATAACGACGGCAGCTTACTTTTTCATCTTTTGTCTGTGAACATTCTGATATGATCAGCGCTATACCTTGGAGTGCCCATGGATCTTCTGATTATAAATTAAACGCCACGACAACTGAATCATTCTCATCTTTTATCTATGTCTTTTGTTAATAAAGGTGGGTAGTGCAAAGTATGCGTGAAGTCTTTGTAAACAAAGATTTCCGTAATCGTGGTAGGGTAGCGATTTTTGCAGTTGAATATTTCAGACGTTAAATATATTTTCGCGATCACAAAAATGCAGTATTTGTAGACTAATTATCTGAGACTGAAGCATTTAGTTTACCGAATAATTGCAGAACTACGTGACGTCTCGTATACCGGTACCCAAACCGGAAGTAGGACAATTCCGGAATCAGTTAAATTACAGCATTGATCAGGCTGATAGGAATGAGATGCCTTGCCACCGAGCATCTCGAAAACCCAATCGCACCTAAGACGTTAAAAGCCACGATTTTTCTTAGAATAGTCAGGTCTGCATATTCATCTATCTTCGACCACTGAACAAGGAACACTTGAGCTGCAAACATACGGATAGAAAACTTAAATTTTGAAAAAAAAATGTTCCTACGAGTATTGCAACATAAAAAATTCAAAAATTCAAACAAGTATACAAATGATTCGTAATTTAACTTACATGTACTTTGTGGTGTTGTTGTTGGTGGTGGGGACTGTGATACGTGTACAATATGACTTCTGATTCTAAGTTATGCGTTGTTTATTCATCGGGAAAAGAAAAACAAAACGTGATAAGTAACTTTCCAATGTAAAAAAATCATTAATTGAGTTTATTACATAAAAAAGGTATGCAGTGTAAGAACCTCCAGAATCTACAATCAGAGCTCCCGATAAGAGGGAGTGACGGTATTCTAAATCCATTATTTCTCTTTCAAACCCTATGTTGTGGGTACTCATTAGAATCGTCTCGTTGAGACAATTCTAATGAGTACCCATAACATAGGGTTTGGTGCAGAATAATTAATATTTTTAATATTAAAATCAAAATCACTCCCTCTTTCTGGAGCTCTGTACAATGTTTAGCGACCTCTGTCGCGGCTTATCTAGATCATAAGCTTACTAAAAAAGTTGGACATGGAAACTTATTGCTTGGATGGCAAAAAGGGGCCTCAACACACAAGGTTAGTTAAAAAAGTGGAACACATCTGTATCTGTCAAGCCAATTTCAATTCATATGGTAATGTTTTCGAAACTAACTAACTGCTTAATTGATTTAGACGTCTTGTCTCCTCTCTACCAATTGAAAAGCTAATCTTTCACGAATGGTAGTGAGAATGATATACAGATAGGTTTCAGCTATATGATAAGTAATAAGTTTATTGGATTATAGAAACGACAAAGTATTTTTCACATGTTGAAGCCTATCTTAGTCTAAAATATATGAGCCAAGCTCTGTTGAAAGGGGGCTTAATGCGTCTATAAAAATACTATCGACTCAGGTCAGTCTGCCCAGTCCGCGCAGTCAGCGCAGGCTGACCTAAGTCGAAACATTTTGCTATCGGTCAGTTTTCTGCTTGTCAAGGGACCATTTTACTTCATGATTCAATTGGTTGTTAAGCAAAATGTTTTTTATATGGATCCATAATTAAGTGATGACTTACTTAGTGCCTCACGGAGATGCATTAAGCCGCCTTTTGCCACAGCACGTCTTATTATAAACAGTTACAAATTCATTGAAGTTGGGAAACAACTAAGTATTTCTTTCAAGATGAAACCCGCAACTTTTCAGCTGCTGTAGGTCAAACATTAAATGACTGCACCAACCATGCAGCCTAAACTTACATTTACGAGGGCTGTTCCACAAATTCTTAAGCACATTTGTACCAATCTTAGGTTTGTCCAACTTTTTTAGTAAGCTTATGATCTAGCGGTTTAACAACCCTGTGTAAGAAAGCTTTTGAAAACATTGTGGGAAAAGGAGAAATGCTGGTAACCAGCATTTCTCCTTTTCCCACAATGTTTTCTACCCCATCAAAGACGAAGAGGGCTTGAAATTTGAATAGGCCTATCAATGTTTGCTTGACTGTTTACCAAAGGACATTAGACTTGACCAAACTGAAAGCATTTGCAGATGGCTAATTCAGTATAGCTCAGATGATTTCTGTCTTTGAAAAGGTAGAAAATATTGTGGGAAAAGAAGATAAAAACTGCTTGCCTGCTTTCTCTCCTTTTCCCACGGGAAAGGTTTTCTTCATTCTTCAGGGTCGCTGAAACACGTAATTGTTTTGTAAAGGAGTAATCCTTTATCTGCTAAGTGCAACCCAACACATTTAAAAAAAAAATGCAAACAGTGTGAATCAAGACCAAACTGCACAGAATAATTGATGAGTACCCACAACATGGGTTTTAGTCAATAACTAAGCAGATGTTACTTTTTGAACCCCAAAATACTTCCTTAATATGTTTAACCCTTTCTCAAACGACACATTTTATACTATTCCAAGTTCAAAACATCTGCAGATGACAAACTCAAAACTGGCACAAATGAGCTTGACTTCTTTGATAGGGTAGAAAACATTGTGGGAAAAGGAGAAATGCTGGTTACCAGCATTTCTCCTTTTCCCACAATGTTTTCAAAAACTTTCTTACACAGGGTTGTTCAAACGCTAGATTATTTGGTAAAAGGTTACTTGGTGTTAAGTTGCTAATAATCTATGACGCATAGCAAAGGATCAATTTTGCAAATGCTTCGCGGCAGAGGCTGCAATGAATAATTCACAGGGAGAGTGCCATTGTATTTTGTCAACGTCTGTGAAAATCGAAAAATGCAAAACAAGTATCATTGCATGGCATTATCCTGTAGAACTCAATGATCCAAGCATCTCTTTTGAAAAAGAAAAAAATGGAAATACCAGGTTCCGATATTCAACAACCATTCTTAAGAACATGCTTAGTCTTATTCTCAAGAATTTTCTAAATTTGAAAGTAAGGCAAGTTCTGATTGGCTAAATCATTTGGTTTAGCCAACCAGAACTTGCAGTACTTTTTAGATTTAGAATAAGACAAAGAATATTCGTAGGAATGGTTGGTGAGTACGGGCGCTCCAGTGGTTTGACCAAACAAGCAATTTGAACTTGGTTACACCATTATCTACGAAATTTTCTTTATGGGCAATAAGAAATTACAGCTAGATGGTTAGAAAAAAAAATATTTAGTACGAAGACTAAAGATCTAATTATTAAACCTCCAACAACATTAGGTGTCCAACGTAAAAAAAAAGGTAGACGATACTAGTGTGGTCTGAACTGACTAGATTCTAGTTACCAGCCACCCGAAGGATTTATTGATTGATTGATTGATCGTATGGTGTTTAACGCCTTTTTCAACATTATTTCAGTTATATCACGGCGGCCAGTGCACCTATCCATGCTATCCTGGAGTCTCTTTTACAAGTAGTCCGCACAATTTTCTTTCCAAGCCACTGGCTGCTTTCTCACATAACCATCGTCGAAACAATGATAAGCGGTGGGAGAGGAATGAATCCTGTCGCAATGACTATCATCAATCCTCGGAAAGAAATTGGCCGAGCCAGGAATCGAACCCACGACCCCCTGTTCTCAAGTCCTGCACGCTACCGACTGAGTTACGGGGGCTCGGCAGTCACTTGAAGGAGCATATTGAAATGCAAGGGAAGAATGTAGAACCCCTGTCTTAAATAGATGAAGATTTAACTTTTTACCACAGAATCCTGAGTTTTAACAGCATTTTAGAAAAAAGCCTTTGAAAAACCTTGTAGAAAAAGAAGAAAATGCTGTTTACCAGCATTTTCTCCTTTTTCCACAAGGTTTTCTACACATTCATAGAAAATTACCACCATTTCAGGTAAATCTAATACTAGTTTGTCGCGTGCAAATGCTTTCAATTTAGACTGGTGAAAAATCATGTCGTTTGATACAGGGTTAAACTGAAAGCTTGGGCGGACATGTTCCGACAGCTCATCTGTGTGAGCACTAGTAAGATGAGAAGAGGATCAAGGTTGGGGTCCCGGTCGAGCCATAACGTACCTCTCTTCCAGTTACACTTTGCTATCTTCTGGAAAACTTTTGAGTTTCAAAGAAACGTTAAGTGATCCGAACTTTCAAATATTTACCCCTTTAGCATACAATCCCGTGTTTTTAACGACTACCAGGACATGGGGTTTTGAAAACGGTCTGTGAAGCGTTATATATCGGTTCTCAAAGTAGACTTAAACTTCACTTTTATACCGTGTTTTCCCGCACATTTTTTTTACTAACGATTTTTTCATCGAGAGTTGCCTTCGTTAGATTGTTCTGGGCCCTAATAGTGGGGATATATAAGCAGATTTTTTTTTCAGGTGGAATTCAATTGCTATGATAGCCAAATGGGTTAAACACCTGGTCTGATAGTCTTTTTATCCTGGTGTTCTGGGGTTTGATCCTGAGAAACCCATATGAGCCTTGCCGTGGCAAAAGGGGGCTTAATGCATCTCCGTGATACATAACACCAAGCAAGTAGTCACATGACCCATAAAATCCATTTTGTTTAACAACCTATTGAGTCATGAGGTAGACTGGTCCTTTGACATCCAGAAGATTGACCAATAGCAAAAAGTTTCGGCCCAGGTCAGCCTGCGGGTCGATACTTTTTGCAAATGCATAAAGCCTCCTTTTCACGGAGCATGGCTCATATCTTGGGGGGGGGGTTGTGTGTGTGTTTGTTTTCTTTTTTATCCCCCGACTCTTATGTATTTCGTACATGTATTATATCTATATAAAGTAAGCGTAAAATTTCATCTTGTTATTTATCTAGAACTTTATCTAGAACTTTTATTCCTAACCAAAGTTTTTAACCTAATGCATACAGGAAGCCGGGCTTCAACAGGAAAGATGTTCCGAATCGACATAATGTGCTTTGTGCTCTATGCACATCCATATAGTAACACTAGTTTTCTCGGTCTAGATTATTTGGCATTTCTATTCGGGGAGTGTGTTTTATGTCACGTTTTTCTAACCAAAAGAAAAACTAGGAAAACAAGTTAATGATTACGGAATATCGTTTGGGCCATCGCCTATGAATTTGTTGATGCTCAATAGTATGATGGTGATAACGCGATAGTACGATGATGATAACGCGACAGTGCGATGGTGATAACGGGATAGTACGATGATGATAACGCGATAGTAGGCCTACGATGACGATAAAGCGATAGTACCATGATGAAAACACGACATTATATCGAACTATCATCATCGTACTATCGCGTTATCACCATCGTACTATCGAGCATCGCATTTAAAATCAACAAATTCATAGGCGATGGCCCTAACGGTATTCCGTAAATGATGTCTCGCGTCAAGAGTTTTCTTTTTGTTTTAGCGTGTGCTTAAGCGAAATACAGTAGTGGGTATCGGTAATTAAAGAAACCAATTTCCGATTCTAAATCTCCGTAGAACTACAGCGGGTGGTTTAGAGTCCCAGCCATGTCATCACAGACACAAGAGACCAATGTTAAATCGTGACATATTCCGTTCTCGAGCCAGACGCATTGAAAAGGGCAATATGACGAAACTTCTTTTTTCTCTCAGCAAAAATCCTGCAACACCTATTAGGCTGTTCTAAAATTAATGTCCCCTGACAGCACTGAGCAGAACTCCTCCTTGTCTGTTCCTTTACCTTTTTCTTCCCCTTTTCTCATATCAATAGTGTCAAAGATACCACCATTGAAACCTCAAATTTCTATAATTGGCCTGCAACACGCGAAAAAGGGCATTCGGACATTTCCGTAAAGTGTCGTGTCGGATCAGCCTGCGCAGTCCACGCAGGCTAATCCGAAACGACACTTTCCGTTTTTATGTAATTTTCTGTTTTGTGCAAGTCTACTGTAGCACAAAATCTAATGTAGTCGTAAAGTGCCGTCTCGAAGATCGGAGACGACAATTTAGGCAAATGTCCGAATGTCCCTTTTCGCTTGTTGCAAGCCATATATAGTACCAATCTAATGTGTTCAACAACGTTATCCATGGAGCGATTTAAGGCACTTTATGGTTTATTTTGCTATTTGTAGGCAACGGGTAAAAAGGTGTTTCTCTGGTTTATTCAATTATGTCACGACTCTTCCTGACTTTTACATAGACAGTCGATAGTCTCAACATAAGCAAAGTATCAACGTGAAACACGGAAATTCAGACCGAAGCGGGTTACTCGGGTGAGTGGGGTCGAAAGGTTCAAAACCTGACAGTCTGTCATCCGTTTCAAAGCCTTGCAAAATGTCGATGTTTTCTGGCATATTGGGCATGTCTGCCGGTCTGAAAAAGATTACATATTCGATTTTGAGCAAGTTAGAAATATCCATATTTTACTGCCTGCCACTTTTCCGGCCCTGTGGAAGAAGGCGCTTGACCACAATGTGGAAAAAGAATAAAATGCTGATGACCAGGATTTTCTTCTTTTTCCACCAGCTTTTCCACCGTTTCGAAGACAAATTTAATCATTTACGATGTATGCACATGTTTTCAACATTAACAAGTCGAAAATTTTGCCGTCTGGATATGACTTAATTTACCTTTTGCCAAACAATCCCGTGTTTTAACGACCCTACGGAAGAAGATTATTGAAAACATTGTGGGAAAAGGAGAAAATGGTAGAATTTTCTCCTGTCAGTATTTTCTCGCTTTTCAACAATGTGTTCTATCCTTTCAAATACCATTATTTTAGCTACATTTCATTTGTCGTCTGCAAAGGTATTCAATCTGGACAAGTCTAAAATATTGCCGTTTGGTAAGAAGTTAATTCAGTGTTGCAAAATATCAATACGAGTATTCCAAACTGACTTGTTACCTGATATTTATTGGCAATACTGTACTTTCAACCAATCAATTATCAGGTTGCGCTACTATGGACAACAGAATAAATAATTCATCATTATGAATGCCAATGTAGTCCATATTGTCAGACACTGTGCAAGGAACAGCAGTGAATGGTTACAATACAATGATATTGTATTACGTAACACTATTCGGTGTATAGTCCGGTGCAAGCGTGCAATAATTAAATGATACCCTGCCAGATTTAATTTGTCGACTGTGACAAAGAGTAGAAGTTCGTGCAAGAACGTTGCCATGAAACGGGAGGGGGGGGGGGGTGGGGGTTTCTAAAGCCATACATAGAGAAGCGGAGGCCTGCACGTATGTGAAGTCTGATCTAGGTCCACACTTTCAATTATTCGATTTTTTTAAACAGCAACGGACAGGGATGTAGTTGGAAAATGAATGAACTAATTGAGTATGTCTTTGGGTAATCTTCACGATAGATTTAGACGTCTTAGTTTCTCGTCTCTATGACTGACAATGGACTTTTACTATATGATATTTTACACCTTTACCTGTGAAATGCACTCCATATTACTGCTGTCCTTTTTTCCCTCTGACTGAGAAGTCCATTTATTTGGCGCACGTGTATATCACATAAAAAATGTATATGTATATCTTTAAAATTCTTTGATTACTCTTAAAAATGAAATTAACAACTATGGCAGCTCTTCTATTTAATGTAAAACCTGAAACTTTTTTTTTTCTCTATGTAAATTGGTTATCCACATGTGCGTGTGTTTTGTGTTTATGTGTCTGTGTCTGTTTGCGTGTGTGTGAGCGAGTTCCTGTCTTTTCCTTCTTTTTTATTTTCTTGAATTCCGCTTGTATTTGACCATATTTAGTTTGTTGCTATGTGTACTCCATGTTGTATATTTTTTACATACCTGGAAGAAATAAAGTATTTGTGTGTGTGTGTCTATGGATTAGAAAGCTAATCTTTTACAAATGGTACTAAGAATGATTCTTATCTGATATATAGATAGGCCTCAACTATATGAAAAGTTGTAAACTAATTAGAATTTGTGAATGACAAAGTATTTCTCTTAAACTGAAGCCTGTAGAAGTCTCAAATATAATATATGAGCCATGCTCTGTGAAAAGGGGGCTTAATACTTTCCGTGATGCATTATATCATGCAAGTCGTCGAATGATCAAGGATCCATAAAGTCCACTTTGTCTAACAACCGACCATGATCATGAGATAGACTGGTCCTTTAACATACAGAAAATTGACTACTAGCGAAAAGTTTCGGCCCAGGTCAGCCTGCGCAGACTGCGCAGGCTGACCTGGGTCGATAGTTTTCGCAGATGCATTAAGCCCGCTTTTCACAGAGCATGGTTCATATAAAAAGTAACCATTTTATTGAAATTGTGTAACGACTAAGTATTTCTTTCATAGATCAATCATGATGAGACTTCACCAACCATGCTGTCTAATCTTGCTTTCACAAGTTGATTCCGATGGAAAATCGCCGCTTGAAATTTGGACAAGGATCTCATTGGAAAATGAAGGAACTGACTGAAATGCCACCGGAATTATCTGCACATGATCAACAAATATTGAATGAAATAGAATAGACCAAAATAGAGCAGAGTGGAATGGAACAGATCGGAATACAATGGAATGGAATAAAACAGGCTAGAATAGAACCCTCTAGGCATATCGTCGCTTTTGATCTACAGTAGTGTACATGTGCATAGATGACCATAGCTAATGGTGACAACGAGTGTGATTTACTTACAAAATTATGAAGAAGAATGATAATTGAAAACATGATGCAAAATGCGAAGTCCGGCCTAAATGTAAAATGGTGACAGTCTATGTGCCATCTCTTGTATGATAAATAACTCAATAAATGAATGTATAGACGGAGATAAGGGGTCAAGCTATAATAAGGCTGAATCAAGATATCGTAGAGCTGTGCATTTTCCGAGAATGTGAACCCATGTCAACTCTGCACTCTCCGTTAAATTCTTATAATAGATTTCAACCATATGAACCCAATTAACCTTAATTAACATTATACAACGGAGTAGCCAGCAATTTGAATTTGTATGGACAGAATAAGAAGACAAGAGTCGATTTGAAATTACAAATAGCAACATACAGCGAGTGGCCATAAATATTTCATCAAAGTCCGAATCCCCATTGACTTACATGCATTTTCAAATTTACTGTTTAATCTATTGTGGGTCAAATAATGAAGTTATAGAGCTTAGGGAATTTAGATGAAAATAAAGGAAATACATTTGGTGTTGTAATTTGACATTTCAGAATCGATACAATTTAATATGATATAAATGTAGATGTATCAAAACTGATCAATATTTTCGAAAAACGTTTTTTTTTTTTACATTAACTTCAATGGCGACGTCGCTAAAATTTAGAGGAAAAACAATACCACTGGATTTTATAGAGCTATTTCTGTGATTTCAGGCGACGAACTAAAATAGCACCATACTATGTTTTTGTGTCTGTAAACAACATATGACTGAACTGGGATTTAAGTCACCCCTAGATGGGAAAAAGGTAAAATCGGATCAAGTCCCGGCAAAAAGACAATACTGGTACACCTTACAGCAATTGGTTAAAAATGGACACCGCTGGGTTTGATTGTTGCCTATATTTTTTAAAAAGAAGTTTTTTTTTTTAATCTACCGAAATTTTATCTTATGTTAAAGTAACATTTACGCAAATGTAACTGAAATAAGATAACTTAAAAAGAAATTATAGAAATATCTGAAGTACAGGTTTTTCATTATGTTCTTTCAAGTGGAGGTTCAGGAAACTGAACAAAACTTTTAGAACCTTTTCAACCTCCTTACAGTTTCAAACAATCAGCCCATTAATAAAAAACAAGGAAAAACGTCTGATTTCGATTTTCATTTTCTGCAGATCAAACAAGTTGACATAAAGACCGAAAATGCCTCGTATAATGATTAAAGGCGGTGTTTGGCGCAACACTGAGGTTTGAACATAATTTTTTATGGCATGATACCGGCAACTCTCCCCTCGCTACATCGCGAAAACCCATTAAGATCAGAAATAAGTATGAAATAAACATGCAAGTTTTTACGGATTCATTCCGTATGCAATCCGATACAGTATATTGGTTAACTGAATGAAGCTGAAAATTTCGGCATAAAACCTCAAATCCTCACTACTATATATATGCATATATGTGGCATATATACAGTATAGTTATATGAGTGAAAAAATAAAAAAAATAATGAAATTTTCAGTTTTATTCCGTGTTGACCAATATTGTATTTGATGTATAGGGTATGTCCAGTAAAACTTGGACAGCGTCAATATTCAGACATGGGGGGAGGGGATATTGCAAGCATTTCACAGCTAGAAACTTCTCAATGAGTAGTTCAGATGACTCCTACACCGTTTATATACCCTTTATATACTACACAAGTTATGTACACTAAGCACTGCCCAGTATTCACTGATAAGCCAATACTAGCCTCAAAATGGCTCCCAACAGGCTGCCAAAGAAAAAGCAGGGTTTTCCATGACACACAAATCCTGCGTCAATGACGCGATTTTAACTCAAATGACCCCCAAAATAAATAACTGTGCGTCACCAGTGACGCAACTTTTCAAAATCTAAATTATCTGGGAAACTGAATAAATTGTCAAAAATCCAAGTCTGTTCTTGCTTCACTATCAGACGAACACCGTTCTTTTTTTAACTACAGGGTCTATTTTAGATATAAGTGGTTTTCAAGTAATTTATTTATAGAATAAGACTGGTTTACGCACTATTACCATAAAGTACAGTGGACAGTTGTAAATACGGGCCCAGTCAAAGTCTTAGTTAGGTTCTATGTAATTTATGGCTTATTTTACGCAACTTCCGGTAGATAAACGTACATTTCCAGTCTGTTCTCTTCGTGGAAAATAATATCACAATGACGTAAACTGTAGCATTCTTTTTAATCATCTGCTTCCTACAGCTGCTGATCAAGCAACATTAAGCTGCCATTCGGACGAGAATGTATCGTCTGTCAAAAATTGAAGTTGAGCTTTCCGTCAGAAATGACTTGAAGACTTTACTTTCTTGGAGTTTAAAGGTGAAATGTATCGGGATATTGTAATCTGTGCTTGAGACGAAGAGACCCATTTGTTTTGACCCCCAAAGTTAAAGAAATGACCCGCAACTACAGAGGCAGGGGGTCACAATGACCCCAAATTTTAATGCTGAGGGAAAACCCTGAAAAAGTGATATAGCTTCACATTACACTGTTTTTCAAAGCTTTTTGATGATTTGACAAAGTAATAAAAGTTTTGTACTTACAGACTTTTATTCTTTTTTTAATCCAAAGTGTTTCCAGTTGAAAAAACAATAATTATGTACAAATATTATGTACAAATTTCTTCTGACATAGAGATCCACAGGTTGAGTCTGTTTTTCACTATAGACACTCTGTAGCATATTTGTTTTAAATCATAATTTTTCCTGACACACATTCAATATTTTATTATTTTTATTATCTTTTAATGTTAAATAATTGTTTCATGCAAGGGGAATTTAGGTATCTGTATGAAAAATAAAATAACCCTCCCACAAGCACATGTATTTCTGCCAGAGTTGTTGGGTGCTAAATATCATCAGATTGCATCAGATGATCTTGAAATGATTGCAGAAAAAAGTTGTCATTTATTCTCTTATTCTCTGCTGTTCCGAGTAAAAAATTTTTGCATAAACGGTCACCAGAAAAGAATTACTTGCGCTTTGAATCTCCGAAATTTGAACTCGTTGATCTCATTCTCCGACTCATCATTGTCTGATTTCTTGTCAAAACTGAGCTAATATTAATATCAAAGCAATATATAGTCATTCAATCATATTATCCACTGATAGGAAGACAATCTCTGTGCAAAAAACCCTCGAATTCGCTGTAACTTGGACTATCATAACTCGCCATTGTTTTCGAAATCCTTCGAACACATGCCGTGTAATAAAGGTCTGAAAATGCCTTGCATTCTTTTGGTTTGAGCAAAAAATAGTAGCTTTACATACAAATGAAATGAGAAACATTATTTGATTGGATAATGATTTCAGATTTGTTGCATTTTGGGTAGGTTTGAACCAATCGGCCTCTTTTTTAACTTTGGTCTTCAAGCAGCGATCATATGCGTCGCTGGGATTTCCTATAGTGGAAAACACAACACGGCATAGCGTCACTTGGATTACAAGCCAGGTAAATTACAGCACATATTCGCTGCACTGGGATTTCAGGGGTAGTATTTTTTTACGCTATCTCGCGTCTCTCATATATAAAGGGTTAAGCAAATCTCATAGCTACAGAGTCTAAAGTGAGCACTGATTAACACCCACTTTCTTTCTGACACCAACAAAAACTTCGTATGGCCGAATCGTTAAAACCCGAGGTATATGCCGGACTTTTACATGGTTGTTTGGGACTGTGTACAAAAAAATCTAAACAGTCAAATAGGAATCTACTTAAAGATCTGGACAAAACGTCATTAAAAGAAGAAATGATCGTCTTCCTTACGAATATTAGGAAAAAATTAAAGTGTCCAAAGATCAACAATCATTTCAATAAGTTGTAAAAGTTGGACAAGGAGAAAAATGTGAATTCAATAAAAAAGTGGCACCTTGAGAAAAAATCTAAAAAAAGAAAAAAAATGTGTATAAGTGTTTTTGAAATAAGAATTCCAATTGTTCTTTCTCTGTTTAGAATAAACAACTACTTTCTGACTTATTCTGGCAGAAACAACCTTGAAATAGCAATATTTAGGTTGTTTTTCCTACTTTAAAAGGTATAATCCTTCAAGTTATTGCTTTAACGGTAACAGAGTGAATGTTGTACCATAAGATGTCTTTCAGGTGGCAGTGCTTTGAAGATGGCCTTTTTCATTTCTACAAAATTTACCATGCTGTACTTGTAATCCACTAACAATCAATCATGTTTTCAGGATGAGATTTTGAAAGCTGCTGTGATGAAATATGGCAAGAACCAGTGGGCTAGAATTGCATCACTGCTTCACAGAAAGTCAGCCAAACAGTGTAAAGCTAGATGGTATGCATTGTTTAATACGTTCATTTTTAAAAATGACTTTATGTTTTGATTATGCTAAAGATCTTGAGCTCTTGATTGCAGAATCTAAATGATTCATTGTGATATTAAACCATTGTTTTTCAAATATGTCTTATTTCACTTCTAAAGTTCACAGTTTTGAATAAGTAATCAGGAAAGAAATAAGTTCCTTGTAAAAAGCTTAAGTTTCCTTTACCATGATGTTTATCAGTGCTGTTGAAAAGTAGATAATTTCCCTACCTTCAAATCTTTGGCCTTTGTGTACGTCGTAATTGTTTTCAATAGGCCTAGAATGGCCTATATGTTGAAGATTCAACTCTTACCTAACCACAAAATTTAGGCTCTTTCAAATAGATATCATTTCCAAACAACAACAACATAGGCATGTTGACATGATTTCATTTATGTTTGAAAGAGAAGAAAACGATGCTGGGAAAGGAGAAACTGCTGGTTACCAGCATTTTCTTCCTTTGTGTCCATGTTTTCGACAGCTTTAACACTTAAAGCGCTGAATTAATGAGTTAAACCTTTTCAAGTAGGAAAAGCAGCCCTAATATTGTTATTTCAAGATTGTTTCAGCCATAACATGTCATAAGGTAGCGGATAGTATAGATCTAAGATCAGACTGCACGTTCTGTGCAGTCTGATCTTGATCTGCACTGTCCGCAAAACCAAGTTAACTTGGTTCCAGCACTGTAAGGCTTAACTCTTTACCACACGATAAAAATTTTAGACTAGTCCAAATTGAAAGCACTTGCAGATGACAAAATAATTACGACTGAACAATTGAAATTTGTTTTGGGAAGGGTAGAAAACATTGTGGGGAAAGGGGAAAACGCTGTTTACCAGCATTTTCTCCTTTTCCCACGATGTTTTCAAAAGGCTCCTTTCTCAGGGTCGCTAAAAGTCGGGATTAGTTCGTAAAGGGTTAATTCAGGGTCCTCAAAATAAGGGATTGTTTAGTAACATGTTGAATACATATAGCAGAAATTTGTCTTCTTTAAAGGATAACAGATAGATAATGATGATGTCAGAAGATGGTATTATTCTGACAAATTGACCAAAATTTATCTTTTTAAAAGGTATGAGTGGCTTGATCCAAGTATTAAGAAAACGGAATGGAGCAGAGAGGAAGAAGAAAAACTTTTACACTTGGCCAAGCTGATGCCAACACAGTGGAGAACTATTGCCCCGATTGTTGGACGGACTGCAGCTCAGTGTCTAGAACATTATGAGTACCTCCTGTAAGAGAATATGTTTTTGTAGACAAAAAGAATATTATGAGTATCTCCTGTAAGAGAATATGTTGTTGTAGATAAAAAGAACATCATGAGTATCTCCTGTAAGAGAATATGTTGTTGTAGATTAAAAGAACATTATGAGGTTTTTGTGTAAACGAATTTGAGCCATGCTCTGTGAAAAGGGGGATTAATGCATCTACAAAAAGTGTTGACCGAGGTCAGCTTACTGCACAGGCTGACTTCAGAAACATTGCTTTTGGGAAATCTGCTGTGTGTCCAAGGATCAGATTGCCTCATGATTCAGTTGGTTGTTAGACAGAATGGATTTTATGGATCCATAACTGTGTGATGTTTTGAGTGGTTTAATGCATCATGGAGATACATTTAACTCCTTTTGCCAGAGCATGGCCATTTTGTTTGTATTAGAGCAGAATGTGTATCTCCTCCAAAAGGATATGTTTGTCTTACAGCATTATTGATAACTTATGTAATGTTCATATCAGAAATTTTTGAGAAAACCATGGTGTGGCTGGAAATTATTAGTATCTCCACTAAAAGATGTTTGTAGTATAGGGTGACCAAAAAAAAAGCAGAACCCATAAACTCTCAATTACTCCTACAAAAATAAAGCAAAACTATTCAAATTTTGTACACCTGAACTTCTGTCTGTGTGTGATTATACCCAAAAGTTTCAGTAATGTAGGATGCTTTGCACAAAAGTTATGATCTCTTCAAAATATGTTTCAAATGGCCTCCTCGGCTTTGGAGACAGACTTGTGTTCGTTGTGCAAAATTGTCAATCACTCGCAGGCACTCCTCTCTGGGGATTTCCCTGATTTTTCCTGCAATTGCAGCCTTGAGTTCACCAATTGTTTGAGGATTGTTCTGATACACATTGTCCTTCAGATTTGCCTACAGATAAAAATCTTGGGGGTTGAAGTCCGGTGAATGAGGTGCCCCAAAAAACGTCTTTTTTTTGTGTTGCATATGGTTTCACGAGAGCCCCTGGAAACCAGCATTTTCTCCTTTTCCCATAAGGTTTTCTACTCTGTCAAGACAAAATCTAATCATATGAGTCACATCAGTATTGTCATCTACAAAATGCTTTCTACTGGACATGTCTAAAATTTTGATGTGTGGTAAAAGGTTAAGGAGGAAGTCAGGAACATGAGTTTTAGAGAGGAAGTCAGGTTTTTAGAATTCAAATACCCAAACTTGTCTGGACCTATGTAGATTTCTACTGTCCCTTACATTCTTCCAGAGATAAAGCTCAAAACAGAGATGACACAGAGGATGACCCCAGAAAACTCAAGCCTGGTGAAATAGACCCAAATGCTGAAACAAAACCTGCCAAACCTGACCCAGTGGATATGGATGAAGATGGTACATATTTATCTCTCCGTTATGACCATGTCATCATATTTTTACTCCAAAGCATAAAATTGCCATTTCCCTATTATTCCATGTTATACTTAAAGATAGGCTTGTGTGATTTTGTTTTCTTTGGTGTATGATGCTGTTATCAACAATAATTCATGCACATGTATATAACAGCAGCCAGTTGACCTATGAATGATGCTTTCCAAAAGTTTTTTTACCAGTACTTTGTATAACATTCTTTCCAAGCCACTTCCTCCTTTGCTTTCCCACAGTAGCCTTGTTGTAACAATGTTCTATTGTAGAAGAGGAATGAATCCTGTCCCAGTGCTGATCACCAGTCGAAAAACATGCTATCTGATCTTTGTTGTTCACTGTCTGCTTTGTGTGGAGCCCCGGTAGTCAGCTGGTAGTCTCTGGTTCGAGCCGTTGCTCAGCCAATTTCTTTTCGAGGATTGATGGTAGTCATTGAGGCAAGATTCACCACTGACAATTGTTTCAACAATGGTTATGTTGGAAAGCTGCCAGTGGCTTGGAAAGAATATTGTGTTGAATACTGGGAAAAGAAACTCCAGGAAAGCAGGGATAGGTGCACTGGCCACAGAGATATAACTGAAATAATGTTGAAAACATCTTTGAACACCATACAATCAATCAATCAACTCTCTGCTTTGCTAAAACACTCTTGTCATGAGCCACCTTGAAATTGCAATTATTTGGGTGTTTCTGCAAGACGGTTGAGTTCTCTTGGAACTGTGATGTTTTATCATTTTTTAGAAACATCATTGTTGCGTAATTTCGATGCTTGAAGAAGCATGTTGAATTTTATTATGAAAGATGAAAATGACCAAGATCATTTTTGAATTGAGAAATGCTTCACTCATAAAAAGTGACCTTTGTAGCCATATCTGTTACCTGTGTTATTGCAGATTATCTCCTGCAGATGTCCTTTCTCTTTTTTGTCACATTAATGCACCATGATCTGTGAAAATGGAGGTTAATGCATCTGCAAAAAGTTTGGGACCAGGCCAGCCTGCGCAGTCCGCGCAGGCTGGCCTGGGCCAAAACTTTTTGCTACTGGTCAATTTTCTGCAGCTCAAAGGACCAGTGTACCTGGATTTAGTCTGTTGTTATACAAAATCGGTTTTATGGTTCCATAATACTGAGATGACTTACTTGGCTTAATGCATCACGAAGATACACTAAGCACCTTTTTGCCAGAGCATGGCCCATTTGTTTTTGTCTTCATATTTTGTCCAAGTGATTCTTGTCATAGTCTTATTAGACTTATCAAAATTTTAAAACTTGATTTTTTTCAACATAGAGTTGGAAATGTTGTCAGAAGCTCGTGCTAGGCTTGCTAACACACAAGGAAAAAAAGCAAAGAGAAAGGCAAGAGAGAAACAACTTGAAGAGGCAAGAAGGTTGGCAGCCCTGCAGAAACGGCGAGAACTGAGAGCTGCTGGAATAGAGTAATTTGTTTTTGTAGTTTATTTGTAACACCCCTACCCTAAATTCCAAATGCAAAAGGTTTATGTTACGGGGTATAATGGAATCTGCCTGTTGACTTTCATGTCTGTCCATTTAGCACAACCAAACTCACATAATTATGAACTCCCTCTTCAGTTTTGCCATCATTGTATTTAACCTTTTTACAGCTTATATCCAAAACTGAAGATGTGCAGGACACAGTTTTCAAATCTCTGCTTTAGGCTTTGAATATTGATCTTAAACTAAGAAATAATTGTGCATGATGCACATTCTGATTTTTACATTTGTCTCTTCTAAGCATTGATATAAGTCTTTCTATCTGACAGTTGGAAATTTTGTAACTATAAGGCAAATTTGAAAAGGCGACCAGAACACTTTCAAATCTTCATTTGTTTAATGTACTTCATGGAAAAAAGCGAGTCCGATAATTATAAAAAGTTCTTGCGCAGTTGTGGAAATACATGGATCATATGCTATTGTTCATTTGTTAAGTTTATATCTAGATCTGATACGAAAGGTACAATTTTCGTCTCTCTCTTACAGTATCAAAAAGAAAGCCAGAAGGAGGAGAGGTGTGGACTACAATGCTGAAATTCCATTTGAAAAAAAGCCTGCACCAGGTAAGCCTTTCATTATTGGCAATAATGCTATATAAAACTTGTAATTGCTTTAACTCTTTACCAAACGATAAAATTTTAGACTGGTCCAAATTGAAAGCATTTGCAGACAACAAAACAAAGGTGACTGAAGAATTGAAATTTGTTTTGGGAAGGGTAGAAAACAATGTGGGAAAAGGAGAAAATGCTGGTTACCAGCATTTTCTCCTTTTCCCACAATGTTTTCAACAGGCTTCTTTCACGGCGTCGTTAAAAGTTGGGATTGTGTGGTAAAGGGTTAAACAGTTAACCCTTATCCTGCCATACTCGACCCCATGGTTCATGGAGAGTGCAGTCTAATTTTAGTCTACACCATGCAAATATCTATGAACGGTTTCAGTGATATTATTTTCATTTCATGCATATAAATTTAAATGAATGAAAATGAATGAAAATTATTCTTGTGATGGTCAACAGCTTGAATTTATCAGGATATTAGGGTTAACTGTATATACAGGAAATGTAAATATAGACTTGTAGAGAAAGTAGTAGTCTGTGAAATTTTTCTATCTTAAATAATTAAATAAATTGTATTTGATATTTTCATGATTTGTAAACTGTAGGTGATCAAGACCTTGTGTTTAAAGTGAGGAAAGGGTGAACATTTTTTTAAAATTATGTCTTTAAGACATGCAGTCACCACAGCCAGTAGAAAAAAAGAAATACATTTTCCCGTTTGTCTTTAACATATAACTGTACAGACAAATTTAAGACTCACACCTGTAAAAGCTACAGTAGGGGAGTATGGACAGAAAGAACTTTTTTCAGTGGTTTGGGAAATGAAAATAAATTGGAGAAATACAACAATTTTTAAAATTCTTTGCTCCTTGTCTTAAATACCGTATGCTGCAGGGGTATAAAAAGACATATTTGTGTTGTAATATGTGAAACAGGACCTAGACAGCCTAAGTGTTGGAGCCTTAAATACTTTCGAGAATTGGATACCGCAGTGTTTTCTGATTTTTACTTTACAGGCTTCTATGATACATCTGAGGAAAACTACAATCCACTTGACCCAAACTTTAAAAGACTTCGACAGCAAGATCTGGATGGTGAGAGACGGGATGCTAAGGAGGAGGTTTGTTGGTCATATGAAGTTCTTCTGGTCCTAAAGATGTTTATGACTGATACCTCATCATAGACTATTTTTCTGAGTTGACTGTGTTAGATTTGTTTTCTAGTTGAAGATAATGAGCAAGGCATTAGCACACTAAATTCTTCTTGATTTTTGTACATTATTTTTCTCAGTGGAAGCTATTTGATGTGTAAAGTTGCACCTCCCCATAATATTTTAGTTTCAACTTTGATAGGGGAAAAAATAAAGACCCAGTTATGATTGCTTATTATGAACATTTTCTGTTACAAGTTTGTAAGATATTAATTTTGAAGATCTGAACACTTTATGGTTGAGTTGCAGACTGTAGATTGAGGTCAGAGTGCAAAAAATGTGCAAGGATTTGCATGATCTGTGTTGAGATATGGAGGCCAGATAGCCACTAAAATGGAATACCTTTTTGCGTTTACAGACACAGAATGTCCATTTTATGTGTTCATTACTCTTATAGATACCTTCAGGATTGGTCATAGAATGAAGACCAACACATGTATTTATTGTGGAACAGTTTTGCAGAGAGTTATAGAAGTGTGATTTTTTTGATTTTTTTTAACAGAGAGAAAGAAGGAAAGATAAAGAGAAACAGAAGAAAAGGAAAGAAAATGATTTGCCTGGATTGATTGCTGGACAAAGCAAGTAAGATCATTGCTTTCATCTACCTTATCATGAATCCTTTGAATTTGAATTATGAAAAAATAGACTTGATAAAGTGTGTGTATTTTTTTGTTTACCAGACAACAAACAATAATAATTTTCGTCCAAATTGAAAGCATTTATTTTTGTCAACTATACATTCAATGTGGTGCAAATGATGGGATTTGTCTTTGTATAGGTAGAAATCATTGTTGGAAAAAGAGAAAATGCTAGTTACCAGTATTTTCTGACCAATGCTTTCAAAGGCTTTTTTCGTCGGAGCATCATAACACAGGATTATTTGATAAATTTTTAAGGGAAATTACACATTTTCACCTGCAGATGACTTTTTTGTATTGAAACATTCTGGGAATCGAGAATTTACTTGACGTAATTAAGCTTTCATATTTCTTCTATCAATCTCTAAAATTTGAATGTAAAGTTATCTTGAATAGGGGAAACTGGAATTCTTATTTAAAAAAAAGGGAACAAAAAGTCCAATTTTGATTTTTTTTCACAAGTACTTGATTACCAATATTGCTACTTGATAATTTGACATTTGATTGAGTACTTGGTTACTCCAGTGCTCATTCCCATCCAAAATTCATGGATATACCCTTACAGTTCTGAATTAATCTAATTGACCTTTTCCGTCACATAAAAACAGGGAAAACCCTGCTGTTTCATGCTTTATTTAACCAGAGTATGAAGTAAGGGACTGTGAAGCCTGATCTTAATGTACACAGTCCTCAAAAGCACTCAGAGCTTGTTTTAACTTTTTACAGGATAAACCTTATTCCTATTTACTATATTAATTTATGTAAGAAGACTCCATTTTTTCATACTTTGTGAGAGATTCTCTGCCAACAAAGCTTGAGAAAGCAGAACTTGTGCCTGAGAGCTGTCCCAGGAAAAAGCCTGGTTGGGGAGGAACAAAGGTCAAAGGAAGGGGTGCAACATACACAATTTGATAGTAGATTTAATTTCTCCACAGTAGCAACATCCCTTCTCAATTTATCCTTGAAATTGTAATATACGAAAAACTTTTTTTGTCATGAATTTTGGATGAATTCTCAAAATGGACCCAAATACACCTAGAATTACAATTTAAAACCACCCGCTGCCACACATTTGTAATAAGCCAAAGACCTCCTACATCTATAGAGTTTTAATAGGTTTCAGGTCCTAGGCAGAACTGGTTTTTTTTTTTGTTTTTTTTTCGCCAGAATAGCTTTGAATGAAAATGTTCAGTTATCTAATGTTTTTCAACTAGGAGTGAAAACAGATGATTACAGTGACAAAATATAACACCAGTGTATTTATGTTTATCTGTTCCTATTCAGTTTCCAAGAACCAGTAAAAAAGAGAAGCAAACTTGTTTTACCAGAACCTCAGATCTCGGAATCTGAACTAGAAGAGGTAGGTTTGATTTCTCCAAAGGTCTAGATACTCTCTCATCTGAAGCTGTAGTTTCTCTCTCAGACTTAAAGCAAAAAAAGTAGAGTTTACATAACATATATGGCTATAAAGTACATGATTTGAAATGAATATTATGTTTTTTGCTTATTATCAGACAGTGTCATTTTACGTAATATTCTGTAGGCACGATGTCTCAAAAACATGAAATGCAACAAAGGATTAATTATGCACAAGAAATATAGGATCTGACATGAGTTGGTTTTTGAGATAAAATTTTATTAAACGAGTCTACAAAAAATGTTATTAGGCGAGTCTCTGGCGAGCTTAACAACATTTTTTGTGGACGAGTTTAATAATTTTTTACCTCAAAAGCCAATGACTGTCACATTCTTTTTATCACATAACTGTATAACAAGAATTATAGTCCATAATGTGTTAAAACAGAGGCATACATGTACAACGTGTAGTGAAATTTACATGAAGCCTAATTCTTTGACAGGCACATTACGAACAAAAAATAGTTCCAAAGAAACTTGCATATATTGATTTTGTTTTGAATCTTAAAGTGATTAAATTAACAACTTTATCATGATTAAGAATTTAACCATTAATTTCCTTCAGGAACCTAGGTCAGCAATGTTTTAGAAATGAAGCGTATAATTACAGAGTGTTGACCAAATACAGCACTATTTTCTTATCTCACACGTGTGTGAGACAAGAAAATTCGTAATGACTGTATTACATTGAAAACAAGGGGAGTTATGTGATAAAATATGATTCCCACTACTCTATATATTGTTATGTCCTCATGAATCAATGTTTGCTAGTGATATTTTGCTGCACACTTTGTTTTTATCCTCCCTTTCAAACTTCTACAGACGTAAACATTCCAGAGAAGCTCTCTAAGCTGAAGAAATGGGTAGAAAAAAAAATCAACTTAAAAAGACACATTTTGTCTAACATAGACAATATTTTTTCTCCACAATTTACCAGTGATCTAAATAAGACGATGTTTATTTACTGTGAGTAACTATGAATTTGAAGTATCACATAGAAAATGTATGTGTGATAAATGTAGACTGTGACCTTTAGATATACCCCTACCCCCATCCCCAGATATGACAACATTGTACAACATTAGGAATGACACTTTTTTTTTTTAAATGATTCATGAAGTGATGGGAAAGCATCTGGTTGATTTCCTGTGGTGACTTTGACGAAATGTATTTTTAAGACAAGTTGGTTATGGAAATCTGGTTACATACAATTTTCAAAGTCCAAAAATGAATTTTGAATCTTTTCCTGTTAATTGATATGCCTGTATTGAATCTATGTGGTGGTTTCTTCAACGGCATAAAACTACTGGTTAGGTCCTCGATGATATGAAAAAAGGGCATGATTGGTTAAAGATTTTCAGCCTTTTTAAGAAATCAGTTGTAGTATTATACTTGATTTATTTTGTAGGTAATCAAAGTAGGTACAGCAAGTGAGACTGCACGTCAGCAAGCTGAGGAAAGTGGTATACAGAATGGTGCCACTCAAAGTTTACTGCAAGATTACAATGTCACTCCAGGCAGTACTGCTTTACGCACGCCCAGGACACCAGCAACATCAGACAATTTGATGCAGGTTTGTGCAACTCTTAGACTGCTAACATTTTCTGTTAGAAGATCAAATTATTACAATTTCAGTTTTCTTTCTGCTAGAATGACCTTCCTAGTATTTGATAGTGTAGATCTAAGATTGAACAGGATGTTCTGTTAAGTCTGATCTTGGATTTAAACTGGAAAGTGAGCAGTTTTAGGGTCTCTGTGTGTCTTAATCTATTGCCTGTCTCCTGTGCCCTGGCCACGTATGGTGGATAGTTGGTTTCTATTATTGGTAAATGTTTTTATGAAACAGGTTCTGAAAATATAGAGTAGCATAAAATACAGACTGCATAAAAAATATTGAAACAGAAATTGTCATTGTGACAGGATAAATGACCCTAGCGAATTCAGTCTGACAGAATATTATAAACAATGTAGACCTAAGATCATACAGCTTTCTCCTTCAGAAGTCTCATTTAGTCTGACTTTAATTAGCATTTTTATATGTTTACCTTTTACCATGTGATCTCGAGTTTCATAAGTCTGAGGAAAAGGTTTTAGAAAGTAGAAATATTGTGAAAAAATGAGAAAAAGATAGTATTGAGCATTTATTCCAATCAAACGATTGTTTCTGCTCTTTCAGAAAACAAATTCAATTATTTGAGCCACATTTAACTTGTCTGAAAACGCTTTCATTATTGACAAGTGTAAAATTATATCGTCTAGTAAAGAGTTAGAAATACGAGCCATGCTCTGGCAAAGGGGGGCTTAATGCATCTCCGTGATGCATGATACCAGCCCAAGTCATCACATAATTATGGATCCACGAGAGCCACTTTTTTCAACAATCGACTTAATCATGTGGTAGATTGGTCCTTTGACATACAGAAAATTGACAAATAGCGAAAAGTTTCGGCCCAGGTCAGCCTGCACGGACTGCGCAGGCTGATCTGGATGGATACTTTTCGCAGATGCATTAAGCCCCCTTTTCAAAGAGCAAGGCTCATATGTATATGAGCAGTACTGTTGCAAAAGGAGGTTTGAAGCATCTCTGTCATGCACTGTACCAAGCGAATCTCACAGAAATATGGATCCATTAAATCCATTTTGTCAAAAAATCGACTTAATCATGAGGTGGAGCGGTCCCTTGACATGCAGAAAATTGACCAGTGGCAGAAAGTTTTTACCCAGGTCAGCCTGCATGGACTGTGCAGGCTGACCTAGATCGATACTTTTTTGCAGATGCATTAACTCTTTTTACCAAATGACAAAATTTTAGACTGGTCCAAATTCGAAGCATTTGCAGGCGACAAAATAAATGTGACTGAACAATTGAAATTTGTTTTTGGAACGGTAGAAAACATTGTGGGAAAAGGAGAAAATGCTGGTTACCAGCATTTTCCCCATTTCCCACAATGTTTTCAGAAGCCATCTTCTTCAGGGTTGTTAAAAGTCGGGATTGTGTGGTAAAGGCTTCAACCCCATTTTCACCTAGCATGACTCCTATTTTCTTGATTGTCATACAGGAAGCCCAGAATCTGATGGCCCTGACCAATGTGGACACACCCTTAAAGGGAGGACTGAACACACCTTTACACAACTCCGATTTCAGTGGAATCACCCCACAACACAATGCTGTACAAACTCCCAATACAATTTTGGGGACTCCTTTTAGGACCCCAGGTCACATGCCAGATGGAGGTATAAAATGTGTAATTAATCCTGTACTGAACAAATTGTATGTTTTCACTGAAATTAAGATCAAGGCTTTTGAGATCCTAGTGGGAAAAGGAGAAAATGCCTGCTTTCAAAATGTTCTTTTTTTCCCATGCTTTTCTACCCTGTTAACCCTTTACCACAAACAAAATTCACACTCGTCCAAATCCAAACCTGTTATAGACTATACATGTGGCTCAATTTAGAAAACCTGACACTAAAAGGTTAGAAAACATTGTGGGAAAAGGAGAAAATGCTAGATACTAGCATTTTCTCCATTTCTCACTATGTTTTCAAAAGCCTTTCCTGTTATGGTCTCAAAAACTTAGGATTGTGTGGTAAAGGGTTAAGGACACATCCCACCATTGTCACCTGTACAGAAAAATTGTCATTTAGTAAAGAGTTATGTTATTATTTGATGAATTAGGGAGTGCAAATGATGTTTAATATTTTTTAGTTATGTCAAAGTCTTTGTTATAAATCTATGTTGTGGGTATGTGTGAGAAACATGTACATGTGGTTCTAATTTGTACCCTTAACATAGTTTTTAAGTTAACAGAAATTGTTTCAACAATTATTTCATAATTGCCCCATTGATGACTTTTTCCGACTTGCAGTTGGCCAACTTCAAGAACAATGCAGCAGGAGAAGAAAATTGGTTGAAAACAGGCACTTTCTCCTTTTGCCTTAATGGTTTTTCATGTATTTATGTATTATGCCTTAATTCAGGTCAAATACCCATGATTGACTTGTATGTTTGTGAAGTCGCCTGCTACTAGTTAATCCAGAATGTATTGAGTTAATGTGAGAGTTAGCTTTTGTCAGAGTTTGTGCACAAGAGATCCAATTTTTTTTATTTATTTTTTTTTTTTTTCATTTTATTATGCAGTGAAACGTACCTTTACCAACTGCCAAAATTTGCACTTGTCCATGTTTAAAAGGATTTGCATACGACAAAGGTGGCTTGAATGATAGAATTTGCCTTTGATATGGTAGAAAGCATTGTGGAAAAAGGAGAAAATGTTTGATAGGCAAATTCTTAATAACAACCTGACTATTTCAGTCCATGTTCTTGCCTACCTTTGTGGCTCACAGTATCTCTTCACCAAACGACAAAATTTTTGACTCATCTAAATTGAAAGCATTTGCAGACAAAATGTGACTCAAAAAACTGAAATTTGTCTTGGGTAGGGTAGAAAACATTGTGGGAAAAGGAGAAAATGCTGGTTACCAGCATTTTCTCCTTTTCCCACAATGTTTTCAAAAGGCTTCTTTCTCAGAGTCGTAAAACCTGGGATTGTTTGGTAAAGGGGTATGCAAATGAATCAAATAAATCAAAGTACAGTCAAACCTGTATTTAGAAAGCACAAAAGGGAAGTAAGAAAAGTGGTCTCTTATGACAGATGGTCACCAAATGCAAGTTGAATTTAGTCACGTTTAGATGGGACATAGAATCAGAACAATTGTTACTTGAAGTTATTGGTTGCTGAACTATATCTTACCAAATAAATAAATTACACTTTTTCAATCCCACATATACAGTTCTGCTGCAAAATGAAGGGACAGTTTTGTCATAGTCTAAAGTAAAGTAACCCTCAAAATATTTTGAATAAGTTATTCTCCCTTTTTCAAAACAGAATTTTCACAGAAAAAAACAATTGCAGCCAAACATTTGGCACTTGCATGCTGTGCACTTGTGTAAAGATTGTGTGCTTTCTAATTTGCCTAGGTATGACCCCTGGGGGAATGACACCAAGGGGTATGACACCTATGAGGGGAGGTACTGGAGCAACCCCTGGACAAACACCTCTGAGAGATAAACTTAACATAAATCAAGGGGACGGATTTGACCCAGGATCTTTTGATAAATATGAAGATGTAAGTGGAAAATTTTTTCTAGGTTTCTTTAACTTGATATCCAACAATCCAATGTTTCCACAGCCTTGAGGTAAAACACTTGAAAAAAATTTAGGAGTAAGAGACAGTACTATCAGGTAGGACTAGTCCAAAATGTTGTTGTCTGTTAAAGATTTAAATGATTATGATCACTAGTATTTTGGTTGTGTTATGGTCACAGCTCTTGCATGCTGTGTTTCCTTAGTTTTGCCAATACTAGTTGTCCAGGTTTCTGCAGTGATTTGCCAAATGAACATTCCCCTATGACTTTCTATATCAGCAGGGTTCCAGCCCAAATTCTCAGAATGGATATAGAAATATTTTATTTCTATGTGATTTTATGTATTTTTTATTTCTATTAAGATATCTATGTCAAATTATTTGCCTGAAAAACAGCTGTTAGACCAGACACTAGACAGCGAAGTTGTTTGTTTTGACGGAGAAATATTGAAACAGCCCCGGTAACTCAGTCGGTAGTGTGCAGGACTTGAGAACAAGGGGTTGTGGGTTCAATCCCTGGCTCGGCCAATTTCTTTCAGAGGATTGATGATAGTCATTGCGACAGGATTCATTCCTCTCACTCTGCTGACCATTGTTTCGACGATGGTTATGTGGGAAAGCAGCCATTGGCATGGAAAGAAAATTGTGTGGAGTACTGGTAAAAGAGACTCCAGGAAAGCACGGTTAGGTGTACTGGCCGCCAAGACATAACCGACATAATGTTGAAAACAGCGTTAAACACCATACAATCAATCAATCAATCATGAAAGAGACCTTTTGTTATTATGAGTCATTACTGAATTACAGGAAAGCCCAAGGGACCAGCTTAAGAGGGGCCTTGCATCACTTCCAACCCCTAAGAATGATTTTGAAATTGTTGTTCCTGAAGATATGAATGAGGATGGGGATGAACCTGCAGATCAACATCAGTACATTGAGGACCAAGCAGATTTAGATGAAAGATCTGAAGCTGATAGAAAAAGAAAAAGTAAGTTTGTGTCGACCTTTGATTATGGTTTTTATGGGTTTTATGCACAAAATTGCCTATTAAAATCAATACATTGGATGATATTGAAAATAGTACACTTGATGGTATTGCCTGTTCTAGAACTGCTTTGTTTTGTTACATTTGAAAGTAAATTTTTGACATACAGCAATAATTTCTGAGTTATTTGTCAATATAAATTCTAAATGTTATTTAAAATCTAAATACAAGACATGGCAAGGACATTATTAGTTGTACAGTCAGGTGGCAGGTGACTTGGAAACTTGTTCACGGCTGTGGCGAACCATGTCGCCTTCAGCCGAAGGCAAGGTGGCGACATGATTGGCCACAGTGGTGAACAAGTTTCTAGGTCCCCTGCCACCTGACCATACAACAAATTTATTATATTGCAAAATTTTACCATTCCAACGTGTATTCAGCGAAATTGCCCCGTTTTATGTTCTCACAAATTGAGTACGCTTGCGACATAGAATTTCCCTTCTGAGTGCCCCAATTCAATGAAAACTGACGTCACTGAGAACTGTCACTAAAAACCTTGGTAAAACGTGCAGTTTGGTGCATAAACTTGATTATGTCACTGCAATAGATATCAAAGTATTTTTGTTCAAACATAGATTTAAACAACTTCAAGGTAAGTAACTACGCATCTTAATGATTTGTAGGCAAAAGTATACGACCATTAGATGCCTCAAATGACCATTAGGTTATCCTCTTAATGTTACAATGTATGAGTTTCAGCACTTCACAGTTTGCTTGCCTGATGAAGGGATGGCTTTTTTTAACCCTGTATACTTGTTTTAGAATGACAACAAATGATAATACATGTAACTATATTCAATTGTTTTCAAAAATATTCCATTCTTTCTGTTTTAATGACAACTATCAAGGGAAACTAGTAATTATATGGTGCAGGCTACTCAGTATGTTTGTCTTGTGGGCGGCTCGTATCGGTCGACGCGGCCATTTTGGATGTTGTGTTGAAAGTGTAGTCATGTATACGGGGCTCCCAAAAGGGAAAGTGCTTTTATGTGGATTTTGCCAGTGTACATGGCTGTATGTACGGGGCATATTATCCAAATCAGATCACGAGAAATTTCTTTGCAGTGTAATAATCTCTTTTCACCTCTTTCAGCATCAAATGTATAACTTCAGCTGTTTGGACATCTGAAAATACAATCAGATCCAATGAAACTAAAAAAGATTTATATCTTGTAGGCTTTACTAAAAGTGTTTACATTTTAGACCTTAGATCAAATTGCACATAATGTCAATAAAATCCCATTTTCTTTTATGGCACTGAAAATTTTGAAATTGTTTGTGAATTTGACTTTTTTTTTCTCATGGTATGCTAGGCATTCAAAATAAATTTAGTGAATTTAGTGTTTTCATGCATTTGATAGATCATGTCATGGTAGATTTTAGATTTGAAAAGAAAACAAAGAAAAACTTGATTATATTCATTTAAAGTAATTTTGGCCTAGATTGTATTATACAGGTATACTTGCTGAGATTGTTCTACATATTGTTGATCTTGATTCACAAATTTCTAGTGCAAGGTCTGCATTTTTGTAATCTTTTTAAGTAGGTCACAATAAGTGTTTGACAGAGAATAAAAAAAAATATTCTTCCAAAATTTGAGTTTTGACCAAGTATCTGTTACTAAACTATTATAACTAAAAAAGACTTCCTTGCTTACAAGCAATCGGTCCTGTTCCTACTTTACTGTTTAGAATTCCTGAAAAAGAAAGTGTTTCCTTACTTCAACTATTTCTTCTATATGTCTTTTTTACTAGTTATTGCTTAGTCTCAAAAATAGCCTAAATGATGACTTGTTAACTCTGTTTCCAGATAACAAAAGTTTAGAATCATCCATATTGAAAGCACCTGCAGACAACAAATTAAGTGTGGCTTAAATGTAGCGATTGTCTATGAAAGGATAGAAAACATTGTCGGAAAGGAAATAATACTGGTTATAAGCATTTTTCCTTTTCCACTTTTGTTTTCAAATGCCTTTTTTCTAGGGTTAAAAAAAAAAACATGAGATTTGTAGCGGTTTCACCAATGATTAGTTTCTTCTTTAATAGTGGAAAAAGAGATGAAACTTAGATCCCATGCTGTTCAAAGGGCCCTTCCTCGCCCTGTTGATATCAATGAGAACATTCTTAGAGATGCTGGGCCTGGAGATCCTCCACTCACAGAGCTACAGAAGGTATTAACTCTTTACCACTTAATCTTAAGTTTTAATGACCCTGAGGAAAAAGGCTTTTGATAGCATTTTGGGAAAAGGAAAAAATGCTGATAACCAGCATATTCTTCTTTTCCAACAATGTTTTCTATCTGTCAGAAAACTGCTACTTTTTGTGCCAATTTCAAAATTTGCATCTACAGTTACTTTCAGTTTGGACTTGTCAACATATTATGTTGTAGTAAAGAGTTGAATGACACCATCTCTTCATTGTAGCACACACTACGTCTTCATACCACTTGTTCAGTTTTGGAGTAGACAACCTATGAAAACAGTATTACCAAAGAAGAAATGCTGTCCTTTTGCCATACTATATTCACATTGCATTCTATTATTACTCCATAATTTGATGAGAATGATTATATTGTCTTTTTCGGTGAATGTGCATAGAATTTTTTTTCCAAAGAGAAAAAGGAGAGACAGCACAATTTGATATTGGGTGTAGTCATTGTCCAGTTACTGTTGATCTGTCTAAAACAGTTTTATAGCTGACTTAAACTTCTCATGTTAAAAAGGTTTTTTTTTTTTTCAAGCCTAAATTTTCTGTTGTTTGTTTGTGCTTCAGTTTCAGCAGTATTTTAACTAGGCAGCAAGTGTACTTCTGTATGCTTTCATTGTTTTTCAGTACAACTATTTTTCAAGAAATATCTATTGAAAAAAAAAAATGGTCTTGAAGATCTGTATTTCCATATTTTTCTGCAGTATCTTTAACCCCCTAGGCTGCTAAGTGTGATTTTGGGCATTTTTGTGGACAGTGTAGTTCAAGATCAGACTGCAAAGAATGTGCTACTCTGTCTGCTCTAGCATTTTTCTCCCTGTTGAAATTAACTTTGAAATCGCAATATATGGGTTTTTAGCAATGAGTGAAAATTTGTATTTTATATAATTCACAGCTTAAAGGTTAAAATGTCTATGGCAAGGGCATGAAAAGTTGTTTTGTACTGTGAGGTAATTTTTAGCTCCACTGGCCGAAGGCCAGCGAGCTATTGTCATGGCGTTGTGTCCGTCGTGCGTCCGTCCGTCCGTTCGTTCGTCCGTGCGTCTGTGCGTGCGTCCGTAAACTTTTTCTTTAAAAAACTTCTCCTCAGAAACTATTGACTGGATTTTTACCAAATTTCACAGGAATGTTCCTTTGGTGGTCCTCTTTCAAATTCCTTCAAATAATTGTGTTCCATGAAGAATTCTGGTTGCCATGGCAACCAAAGTAAAAAACCTTTAAAAATCTTCTCCTCCCAAACCGCTATTTGGATAGCATTATTATTTTGCAGGAATGTTCCTTAGATACAGGTTTACAGAATTCCTTAAAAAAAAAAAGATCTGTCAAAAAACATGGCTTTTATGGGAGACTCATTTTCCTTTTATGGTATAAAGTAAAATCTTTGAAAAATTTCTTCTCTAAAACTATTCATTGGATTTCATTGTTGTTTTGCAGGTAAGTTCCTATGGTGGTTGTCTACCAAATTGTTTCTTCAGTGAGCTAAAATGCAGGATTGAATGATAATTGTTAAAAACTTCCTTTCGCCATTATAGAAATATCAGGCCTGTGGAGCGATACAGGCGCTCAAGCGCCTCTAGTGTTGTGTCTGTTCTTCAATTAAAGGCTGAGGAGCTTGTGAAAAAGGAAATGTTGGTGATGTTGCATCATGACTATGTATACTGTCCAACAGATGGACAGCTGGGAATTGCTCCGGGATCTAAAAACACACAACCCAGCCAGAAAAGCGTGGCCAACCAGGCAGCTCACATTGCTTACCTCAACAAAAACCCACTGGAGACCTTTACAGAGGAAGAAATTGAAATGGTAGGTTGATTTTTGTCTGTTTTTTCCTTTTAACTAACTATAGATAGACTACCCCTTTTTGAGTTCACAAAATTTTAGGCTTGTCAGTATTGAAAGAAAAATGGAAATGTGGCTAAAATGGACAGATTCATCAAGGAAAGGAGAGGAAACATTGTTGAAAAAGGAGAAAATGCTGGTAAACAACATTTGTCCTTTTCCCACAATAAGTTCAAAAAGCTTTATTCCTCAGAATCATTAAAACGGGATTGTGTGTTAAAGGGCCATAATAACATATGAAGATTTAAGGATGTTTATTAATAAGTATTAATTTATTATTGACTGGAATGGACATGTCTTGATAAAGATAAAAAAAAAATACTGCAGCATAAGAGCATGAAATCAAAACTCCTGCTGTACTTTTTCAAATTGAAATTTCTTATACTAGCAATAGCTCTTGTTCCTACAAATTTTTTTGAAACTTTCAATAACAATGCCCTAAAATATTCTGTTCGATCAAATTACAGAAAACACCCGACTGTATTGACTCCTTACCTCAAAAATAATGGCAACTCAAAAATTGAAATTTGTTTTTGGAAGGGTGTAAAATATTGTGGAAAAAGGAGAAAATGCTGGACACCAGCATTTTCTCATCTTTCTACATTGTTTTCTTAAGTCTTCTCCATTAGCGTTTTTAAAATTCTTTTTTGTTTGTTTTTTTTGTTTTTAAGAGTTAAATAGCTCATTGTTCAGAGAGACCACTGTTTTCAATTCTACATGCATCCTTGGGTAAGCAAGTATGATTTAATTTGCATTGAAGGACCACATGTGGTGATGGGCCACTTTTTTTACTTCACTTTGATGGTCTCTCAATACAGGTTTGACTGCCCTTTTAAATGCTTACAGGAAAACAAAATCTTAGACTATTATTGTGAGCATTTGCAGATGAACTTAGCTCAATGGATCAGTCTTTCTTATGAAGCGTACAAAACATCGTGGGAAAAGGAGAAAATGCTGATTACCTTTCCCCACAGTGTTTTCTAAGGCCTTTCTTCTTAGGGTCATTTAAACAGTGGATTGTTTGGTAAAGGGTTAAAGTAACACACTGTTTATTTTAGGCTAGACAGATGCTACAACATGAGATGGAGGTTGTTAAACGTGGGATGGGCCATGGTGATTTATCAATGGAGGCCTTTTCCCAGGTCTGGGACGAGTGTTACTCACAAGTTCTCTATCTGCCCTCACAGAATAGATACACCAGAGCTAATCTAGCCAGCAAGAAAGACAGAATTGAATCTCTAGAGAAAAGACTTGAGGTAACTTCTTTTGCTAGTTATTAGTTGTTACCTAAATTAGGGATCTTGTGGTGTGGAGGTACATGTATTTCTTGAACCTTTTACCAAATTTTTCTGTGTTTTAACAACGCTGAGGAAAAAGGCTTTTAAAAACATTGAGGGAAAAGGAGAAAATGCAGGTAACCTGCATTTTCTCCTTTTCTCGCAATGTTTTTAACCCAAAGACAGATCCATTTGTATTCTGCAAATGCTTTCATTTTGGCAATGTCTACAGTTTTGTTTTCTAATAAATATTTAAAGCAAAATCAAAACATTCTTTTTGTAAAAGGCTAAAATTTGTATTGGAACCACCAACTTTTATGCTGCTGAAAAAAATTAAGTTCTCTTTTGTTGACTGCTGAAATTACTTTCCCTGCAATTCAAGTTATAAGTTGGTTGTAGCTTACAAAAAAGATGAGATAAATAAGCAGGTTTCTGCATTCTGATCCTGATCCTTTCTCTCCTCTAAAGGAATCTACATTGTACTTTTTGTAAACTGATTGTAACTGAATAATGTTTACAATGTTATATATTTATATAGAACAACAGACAGTACATGACAAAAGATTCAAAGAAAGCTGCAAAGTTGGAAAAGAAGCTGAAAATTCTTCTTGGTGGATATCAGGTCAGATTTTATGGACTTTTTGAAACTGTGTCTAGTTTACAGAACCTCTTTGAAAATTCAGTGTGTTGTCATAGACTAAGGTAAATTGTATTACTTCCTGAACTCTTAGAGCACTAAGCATATGCCTTTAACTTAATACCAGATGACAAAGCATTGAATTTTGCTGGAAACAGATTAAATGTGGCTCAACTAATGAGATTAGCTTCTGAAACAGTAGAAAACATGAAGGGAAACAGAGAAAATGCTGGTTATCTGCATTTTCTCCTTTTCCCACCATGTTTTCAAAAGCCGTTTTTTCTCAGGGTCATCAAACATGAAAATGTTCAGTAAAGGGTAAATTAGAAAATATATGGTCAAGAAAAAAATGTTTTATCTGATCTGTAGAGTTGTACATATGCAGAATCTGACAATAGTTTACATAATTTTTAGCTCGGCTGTTTTCAAAGAAAATGTACAGGTATTGTCATAGCCCTGTTATCGTTTGTGTTGTCATTGTCTGGCAGATAACCCTCAAAATATTTTTACACTATTATACCCGTTTGTTCTACATAGCATTGTCACGATCTCTGAAAGCATCTGCAGCCAATCGTTGACACCTGCATGCAGTGCTCTTGTTTGCAAGGTGTAATGGGGAATGACCATGACCCCCGCCACCCACCCCCCCAAACATTATTTGATGTAGTAATCAAAGCTAATGATGACTTTGTGTATTGCAGTCCAGAGGACAAGGTTTACTGAAGCAAGTACAAGAATTGTATGAACAGCTTGAACAGACTTTTGTTGAGTTTAAAACATTTGAAAATTTACGACAACATGAAATTGCTGCTATACCAAAGAGAAATGAGGTAACATATGCTTATACATGTACTAGATTGTCTTCAATATTTTATTTAGGTTTAGTTTGCTTGTTCTGGAAAGCTCTATCATTACTAAGAGAAGCGGTCAGTGGATTACTGTAACATGTAAGGTAGTACAATTCAAATTAAAACCTGATGTGTGCTTGAAATACAAGAAGTAGATAAATGAAGGTTTACAAAAGATCGCTAACAGACCAGAGTAAATTTCAATTCCTTGTATCTTTGGCAGTTTTCAGTATACCATACAGTAAGAGTTTACTAGTTATCATTATCCCCTTTTAACATGTTTGTGTATATTTTGAATTTGCAAGTCTATTTACCAGTGTATCCATCTGTCTATGGTACGAATATAGATGCATACTTGCTGTTATCTCCCCTCTCGGTTTTGCAGTCTTTGTATTAAAACTTGATCTTGAAAGGGTAGAAAACAATTGGAACACAATCTTCCTCTGGGTTGTTGAGATACGGAATTGCTTAGTAAAAGGTCGAATATTAGGCTGGCTTTGGCTTACAGCAGATTTGTTGTATTTTCAATTAGAGTGTCTAGAATCAAACCCTACTTTAGTCTAACAGGGTTGACATATGAGCTAATGTATTCGAGCAAGGAAGACAATTGTCTGTATGTAATGAAATTCAGTTGATATTGACATTGAAATTTATGAAATAAAGATCTGCTTTACTCTGTATCAAATATAAATTGTTGCTATTTACCTTCCAGTCTCTAACAGAGGATGTGCTGCGACAAACAGAGAGAGAAAGAGAGTTACAGAAAAGGTACAGTGACCTACAGTTCAGAATGTCCCTGGTACAAGTGACAAAGTGAAATGACCTTCAGTGAACTTTTTACATCACATTTCTATGTCTACAACCATTTATTTTGAACACTTGTACTGATTGTCCTCTGAAAAAAATTGCAGCAGATGGCTTAGAAACATTCTTGAAAATATGGATAAGCACTATAAATGAACCATGCACTGTGAAAAGGTGATTAATGCATCTGCAAAAAGTTTTGACCCAGGTCAGCCTGCGCACTCTGCGCAGGCTGACCTGGGTCGAAACTTTTTTGCTATTGGTCAACTTTCTTCACATCAAAGGACCAGTCTACCTCATGATTCAATCTATTGTTAGACTAAATGAATTTTAAGGGTCCGAACTTATGTGATGACTTTCTTCGTAGCATGTACCACAGACATGCATCAAACCCACTTTTCCCCAGAGCAAGGCACAAATGCATATGAAAAGATTGTGTCAAAAAATGAAATTGCTCTATGTCAAGAATCGAATCTGATATTTTCAAAAGTGGTTTGCTGCAGAAGACAAAAGATCTGATACATATGGAATATTATGTTGTAGTAACTTTCCTGGTGCTTATATTTAATTTGAGCTGCGTGAGAAAATTTGATATCGCGCTAGACCGAAGGTCAAGCATTTTGGTCAAGCGCGATGTCAAAATTTTCTTACGCAGCAAGAAGTAAATACAAGCAACAGGAAAGTTACTACAACATAATATGCCTTTTATTATATACCTACAACTTTCAATGACAACACTTTGCAATTATTGACATTTTATTCAAAAACGACAAACAAAATGAGACAATTAATAGTGTGGATGGTAGTAACTCTGTTTTTATGAATGGCGGATTAATATTACAGCGTAACATTTTGACCAATCAAATCGCAAATCAATGCATGCTTAGTCCATGCACGAGATACGTGATCGCACCATATTTGGGACTGTATTTCACAGTGTGTAGATACAGATTCTTTTTCTGTCATGTGTGTTATTTTATCCGATTGCAACACATGTATTGCAGCTGGAAAATTTACTGGCATATAATAAGGTAGGTTATGAGTTAAAATGCCAATGACCTGAACGTATTAAGCAGAAAGGACCTCAGTAGTGAGATTTCAAAATTTCTTTTTGTTTTTGTCATTGCATGATCTGTAAAGGCTGATCTTGATAAAAAGTATCTGCAGATTCAACATAAGTTGTGTTTGGTATTGTACGGGTTAACCCTTTACCACACAATCCCAAGTTTCAATGACCCTAAGTAATAAGGCTTTTGAAGTTGAAAACAATGTGAGAAATGAAGAAAATGCTGGTAACCAGCAATGTTTTCTGCTCCTTTAAGACAATGGTTATCTATTGATTCACAATTTATTTTTCGTCAGCAAATACTTGCAATTTTAATTAGTCTAAAATTTTGTTGTGTGGTAAAGATTTAATTAGCATATCTAGTATGAGTTCCGTGTTTAAAGTTGGTTTTTGGTACATATAGGAAACAGATGTGATATGAACACAAAACTGTTAAGTTTTGATATTCCAGTCAGATGAAGACATGTAAAGAAATTATGTAAAGACATATTTTTTGAGAAAAAAGGATGTATGTACATATATTATGAAGGTCATCCTTGAACTTATAAATGGCTTTCAGCACGCGAAAAGGGGCATTCGGACATTTGCGTAAAGTGTCGTCTCGGATCAGCCTGAGCACTCCGCGCAGGCTAATCCGAGACAGTACTTTACGACTACATTAGATTTTTTGATTCAGTAGACTTGCGCAAATCAGAAAATTACTGAAAAACAGGACGTGTCGTTTCGGATTAACCTGCGCAGACTGCGCAGGCTGATCTGAGACTACACTTTACGCAAATGTCCGAATGCCCCTTTTCGCGTGTTGCAGGCCAAATGGGAATTCACAGATTTGGTAGAAAACACTGCAGCAGTACTTTTTACTACTTGTACGAGTAAACAGAAGTACTGCTACATTGTTTTAGACGTTAAATGTCCATAAAGTAAGATCTTAGAATTAATGATAACAAAATAAGGCATCTTGGAAACTTTGAAATTATTTAATTTCATGTACGACCTTTTCAGTGTGTCTCAGTTATATTTTGTGATTGTCAATCAGAAAAAGAATGAAATAAAATGAACCTAAGAATTACTGCCTTTTTCTTTCCTTTTTATCCACCCACTTAACTTGAAATAATTCGTAGGCAAATATTCAGATTCTTTTTTCAACATACATGTATAAGTAACTGGTGTTTCATTGTTTTTGTTAGCCTCTGTTATGTATAAATCATGGTAAAACTTTCATAACTCCTTACCACAAAGCTAAATTTTATATTTGTCAAAACTGAAAGCAATTGCAGTGCTCAAATGATTGAATTTGGCTTTGTTAGGTAAGAAAAGGACAAAATGCTGGTAACGGAAAAAAAACATTGTGGGAAAAGTAGAAAATGCTGGTTACCAGCATTTTCTCCTTTTCCCACAATGTTTTCAAAAGCCTACTTCCTCAAGGTCATTAAAACTCGAGATTGTGTGGTATAAAGTTAACAGTACTCAGAGTCAGTGCGCCGTTACAGTTTTTATAGTGATTTTAATTGGTTATCCACCAGTTTGTGATTCCATATCCACTCCCTAGAAAGCGTACAACTTTTATCCGGAGAACTTCAATGGAGGATTGAAGCTTTTGTCATGTAAAGTAAATACATGGAAAATAAAAGAAACGGATTGAAATATTGCAGCGGTAAGTTTTCACGAAAAATCATTCTACATGTTCAAAAATTGATTGATGCACACTTAATACTTACTACTTTCTTAGACCTTCTTGCTTTCTAATTCTTAATATATTTTACTCTGTCGGAATTCTTTTGTAGTCTTTCCTTATTTTCTAGTGCATATAATTTCAATTTCAGAAGAAGAGTTACAGGTTTCTTTGTACCTATAAAGGTATTCACCAACCATCGTAAACTGCATTTTAATTCTAATTTCAAGAATTTTCAGAATTTGAAAGGAACTCGATTTCTGATGGGATAAGCTAAATGGTTAAGCAAATCATAAAATGGCCTGCAACACGCGAAAAGGGACATTCGGACATTTGCGTAAAGTATCGTCTCGGATCAGCCTGCGCAGTCCGCGCAGGCTAATCCGAAACGATACTTTCCGTTTTTATGTAATTTTCTGTTTTGCACAAGTCTACTGTAGCACAAAATCTAATGTAGTCGTAAAGTGCCGTCTCGGATTAGCCTGCGAGGACTGCGCAGGCTGATCCGAGACGACACTTTACGCAAATGTCCAAATGCCCCTTTTCGCGTGTTGTAAGCCAAATAGTCTAGTTTTACTTTAAAAGTTAAAAATTAGAATTGGGTTAGTGATTATGGACCCTGATTTCTTGATACTTATGACTGATTTGTAAAGATGTTATTGTAATTACATGTATGCAGCCAACATCATGTTTCACATAGTAAATAAAGAAAGTGACGTATTGCTGCTTGACGAATAGCAAGTTTATTTTGCATATCAAGGTACATGTTTCTACTTAACAATCATAAGAGGCAATTGTAGAAGTAAAATTAATAAATCGCTCTCTGTCTCTCTGTCTCTCTTTCTCCCTCTCAATCAGTTTGCTAACCTATCGGAACGGTTACCTAAATATATATTCAGTAATATGGCTATGGAATACATTGAGCAAGTCTACTTTGAAAAAATGTTGCATCAAACGGGTATTACGCATTTTATGGGCGAATTCCAAATTGTATACTAAAAATACTTACGACAGTATTTCTTCAAATCAGCACATTGCCTCCTGTAGAAAACTTTTTTTTTGCCTTGCAGCAGATGGCTTTTGAAAACTTCGTGACGAATGGAAAAATGCTCTTAGCGAGCAATTTTTTCGTATGCCCCAACTTTTCCACATGTTTTTCTGTGTGTAAGCCTATTTCACTTTGATTATCCTTATTTTACAAGGTTGTTTCAAATGTCGTCTGCTGCACATCTATGCTTGTTTTAAGTCTTTCAGCGCCAAATATATGAGCCCTGCTCTGGCAAAAGGTGGCTTAATGCATCTCCATAACGCATGATACCACGCAAGTCATCACAGTATTATGAATACATGAAATCCATTTTGTAAAACAACTGACTGAATTACCAGTATGAAGTACACTGGTCCTTTGCGCTGCAGAAAATTGACCGTTAGCAACAGGTTTCGGCCCAGGTCAGCCTGCGCGAAATGCGCAGGCCGACATGGGTCGATACTTTTTGCACATGCATTAAGCCCCCTTTTCACAGAACAAGACTCAATTATAAACTCGTCATCTTTCAAAGACTAAAAAACCATTCCACTGAAACTCAAGATTATCACCATGTAGGCTTGACTTAACAAGTGGACGGTATAGATCCAAGATCAGACTGCACGTTCTGTTTAGTTCATTTGATCTATTTAGCGCTCGAGGGTTTAAAGGTGGCCCTTCAGATTTTGGGACGAAAATTTTACAAAAATCCAAAAAAATCATCCTTATACTCCCAAAGCCTTTTAATTTTCATTCATAAAACCCCAGTAGTCGAAAACCATCCGACAACAGGAGAAATAAGAGATTTACTACGGCCCAGGTCGATACCGACGGGAAACACGGTCTATTTTTAAATGTGCAACTCGCTCATTTACATACCGGAAATACACAGACGAAGCTTCAAACATAGCGTTCGAAGAAGACATTATGGAAAATAATTTCATGTTTGTTATGTTATGGAATTTAAGCGTCATTAGTCACGTGCCAGTCACTTGACATCCCCACAATGCTTTTTTGATTTCTGGCGCGAAATCTAAAAATAACCTTAAGAGGCTACCTAGCCTTTTAAGGGAACACCATCAAAAAAAATTTTTTTTTTTTGTAATTTTATGATTCTTAATTATTGATGATTTGTATTGTTTTTTCATATACATTTCAGTGATATATATTTTTTTTAATTTGGTGAGATGTGAAAAATCTAAATACCCACCTTTAAGTCTTTACGAGACAGCAAAATTTTAGAATTATTCATATTGAAATCACTTGCAGAACACAAATCAAATATGGTGGAGTTGATAAAACATGGCGCCAATTGATACTATTTATCGTTACTTTGGGTTGAAAATGTAGTGGGAAAAGAGGAAAATGCTGAATACATGCATTTTCTCCTCTCTCTACACTGTTTTAAGACTGCCTTCTTTTTCAGGACCGATAGATCATTTGTTTATTTGGCAAAGGGTTAGATTAATTATTTGAAATTTTTTTGTTTAATTTTTCAGCACTCTAAGCATTAAGCAGTAGTGTCGGACGAAACTTTCGCCTTTTGTCTGACACGAATAAAATTGTTTTTGGCAACGGTATTAATTAGTTCTCGTGGAGATTCATACCATTCCTTCTTTTCCTCTAGTATCACATGTTCACTGCCTTCATCATTAGACCACGCCCCGGAAGACGACCTCGTTTTGGCTTGGAGGTCACTCATATAGCTTGTGACCCGAGTGGAGTGTTTGTCATTTTTCAGTGTTAAACGAACGATTTCATGAGAGTAGGATTTGGTTTCTTTTGGCATATTTACATGAATCTGTCGAGGAGGATCAAACGACAGTCCAGCATTATTCAGATCACTGTATTTATAGGGTTGCTTACCCATACTCAAATAGCCGTTTAGCACTGTATTAATACTTGAATTATTGTTAAGGTCTTCGTCTATAATTGTATGGCTTTCTGAATCAACATCAGTCCGCTCCTCTGTGAAAGTTATACACTTTCCTTTCTTCGGAAGCTTGCTTCTGTCTTCTTTATTACTGCTATTTTTAGTCGAGTTACACGTGGCGGAAGTTGTCGAACACGATTCGGCGTCGTCGTCGTCATCAATATCTTCGTCGTTCATAGACGGAAGTCTTATCGATTTCGGAAAGTCCTCGGATTCCTTCGTTTTGTACACATTACCATTTGAAGATGATCCGCCATTTTTACTGGCCGCACGTCTATGTATCAAATTCGCTGTTGTTGAGTCCCTTTGCCTCCGACGAAGCAACCGTCTAGGAGAACCAGGGGGCAGTGCATTGTAGTTCTCGTCATTGGAGCCGTCTCTTCGCTCAACATCAGTAACAGCAGTCCCGAGACTCTGGTTACTACGACCACTCTCAGGAGCAGCCGCCAGAAAACGATACAGTTTAAATTCCTTCACAGGCTTTTTCTCTTTCAGAGTCGACGACCTGGAGGAGGAGTCATCTTTGAAAGACTTAATACTTCTTGTTGTAGAAGTTTTATTGTTTTTAGAAGGTTGACTTCCGAATGAAAGGTTTGGTGTACTTTTTGTGGACAAAACTGAAACACAACCTGAGTTGTCGAGACGTGTATTGTCCAATTTATCTTCCATTGCTGAAGAACCACTAATTCCACCACTGGCACTTGTTGGACTCCTTTTTGGCGAATGTAAAGGTCTATAAAATGTCTGACTACGGCACACACGACCGGGTGAACTAGGTTGTCTGCTTCCAATCACCTTTTTCTGTAAGTCCTTGGAAGCTTTGGTTTGGAGAAATGCAATAACTTGTTTCATATTTAATTTATCCGGGTCATGGTCATTTATTGGAGTCGTGCTTCTGGGAAGTTGATTTACGTTCAATTTATACTTCTTTCGTTTGAGCGACTGTTCTTGATTATATGCTTCCCGGAATTTCTGCAGTTCTAATTCTCCAGGTGTTAAAGGAACAGAACGACGAACTCCATTGATAGGTATATATGTCTTTGGGTCATGCTGTTGACATATACTTGGTTTTGGCAATCTTGTTCTTGTATTGTCCACCTTGGAATGTTTCTCTTTCGCGGAGGAATCCGTCGCGAACTCACCTGAATGTAATGAGGATGAGGACGACACCTGGTCGTTAATGTCTTGTACACTGAATTTAATGGCTTCCTTCATTTCCGATCGCGTTTCTGGAATTTTCTTTTTAGCGTATTTTCTGTGACGTTTGGTTGTAACTATTGAATGCGCGTCAACGTCGTCCTGAGTGGTTTGTGACCGACCGCTATGCGCTGAACTAACTGGTGTCATACACGATCCGTCCGATCGATTATCTGCCACGCTTTCGGAAATGTTTGTTTTCGCTGAGTATGCCCTGTCGACGTTTGTTCCTATTTTACTGAATGACCGTGTGACAGCGAGAACGGGGAAATTCCTGACGTTATTATTGGCACCACGCCTTTGGCCAACGTTGACCTTTCTTGGTACCTCTTTGGCGTTGTTACTGGAGAAGGGAACCAACCTTAGCACCGTTGGTTGCCAAGTGTCTGTCATTAAAAGTACAGTGCTCATTGTTGTTGTTTGAGTTAGTAACGAGGTGAGGTTGATTGTAATCTACATCTACTATTTCTACAGAAGCGATAGCGATTGTGGTATCCATTTAACTAGCTTTGTAACAACAGCGAAATTTTAAAACCGACAATGGGATTTCTATTTGCTCTGTGTGCCAAATCACTAAGTCAATATTTGTTGTCTGTGGATAGTTTTCCATTTTTTTCTCGACCCAAACTCAGTCAGTGAAATTCCCTTTTATCTTGAACTCAGGGATGGACCAGGGTAAGCTGAATCTGAAAGTAGAAAAAAGAAGGATATATGCGCCATTTTCTGTGAAAAAAGAGTTTAACACATCTGCAAAAAAGTATCGATCATGTCAGCCTGCGCAGTCCGCGCAGGCTGACATAGGTCGAAACTTTTTGCCATTTTTAGATTTTCTGCCTTTTAAGGAACCATACTACATCATGTTTCAGTCGGTTGTTTGATAGAATGGATCTTATATCCATAACTATGAGATGACTTGCTAGGTACAATGCATTACGGTGATACAATGAACACTATTTTACGCCGCTCAATTATTATTTATATGTCAAATGTAACCGCATTGATCACAACCAACGCTGTGGTTGCGTGTTGATTTGCATCTATGCTTTGTTCAATCACTAGAGTACACAAAGAAGAATGGTCTCTTTCAGCCTATACTGAAAACTATGATTTGTTTCATGTTTGGGACTTTTCTGTCAGAAAGTGTGCCGAAAGTTCGAACAATGCAGATTCAGTTTTAAGACAGCACATTCTCTGTCAAAGTAAAACTCTGACTTCTGCTGTCAAGCTGCTTCTCTTCATGGATGAACCGTGATGTTTAGCCGCTTGCCCATCTCTCATGTGTACGCATTCTGTTTAAATCAGTGCATTTTCGCAACTTATAAATAAATTTTCGCACTTGATACAAATTTGTCAAGTATTGCACCAAGGATTGGTCCAAGATCACTGCCAGTGAGGATGGAGTGAGGATATGCACATTGTACAGTAGACGTTTTAACCCCAAAGCAGGTTCAATAGGAAACTTCGCGAACTTAAAATATTAGGGTCGGAGGCTGAAAAATCCATTGACGGCATTTTACTGTTGTCTTGAGGTATATTTCATTTCCTATATCTAGAAAAGTCACGTCTGAATGTATTACCTTGATAGATTTTAGGTTTTTAAGGTGGGTTAGAGTTCAGTATCTGTGCAGATATAAGTGCAGTTTTCAGTCGCTTTAACTTCTATAGGCAATAGGCACACGATTTCGTCTGAAAGCCAAATAAACACTTTTGAGAAGGCAGGCGTTTATAAACAGATTAACGTCTTAACTCTTTATGCTGCTCAATAACCAAAATAAAATTTTATAGTCGATAGTAAAAAACCCAAATATTGCTATTTCAAAGTTATGTTTTGGGGAATAATATCGCCTCATCGGACAGTGTAGATCCAAGATCAGACTGCACGTTCTGTGCAGTCTGATCTTGATCTACACTGTCCGCACAAGGTCAGTGAGTAGCGCTTAACAGCCTAAAGGTTAAATATCCGACCTTATATTCAGATTTGATCAACACGTTTCCCTCCATATTCGCAAAAAAAAAGACGTTATCAATCGAGATCGGACTGCATAGAACATGCAGTCTGATCTTGAATTTACATCGTCCGTTCAATATGCTAAAATAATGTAAAAATAACCTATGTTCAGTGGAATTGTATTTTTTACCGATTGAAAAAGGAAACTTAATTTAATAATTCGTTGTCGAAAGTGTTAATGCATATACAATACTGTATCGATAAGCGGTGCGCTGGCAAGAGGGGGTTTAGTGCATATCCATAATGCATTAGACAAAGCAAAGCGTAACACAATTAAAGATCAATAGAGTCCATTTTGTCTACCAAATGGCTACATCATGAGGTACATTAATCCTTGTACAAGTAGAAATTAGTAAACCAGGTTAGCCTGCGCGGGCCGCCCAGGCTGACATAGATCGATACTCTTTGCAGATGGATGTAACCCCTTTTTCACAGAGAACGACTCAGATTGATTGATCTTTTCACCATTTTTTGTGTGGTTAAAAAGCTATCACTAAAAAAATAAATAGAACATAAAATGTTCTCACATTCATCTTACATAAAATACACAGCGCATGTAAATCGCTCCTTTCAAAAGACCTTTAGATGTATCTCAAATTAAGCAAACCCCTTACCTCACAAAACACGGTCCTACTTTAGAAAAAAAAGTGAAAACAATGTGGGGAAAAAGAGCAATGGCTCCTTTCCCCACAATGTTTTTAAATAAAGGTCAACAAGAGTCATGTATATTACATTCTGTCAAATTATCACCCTTTCTCTTCTCCTTGTTGGTAAACATGATACTAGTTTGTACAGTGTTGGACGAAAAAAAAAAGTTCTTACATCGATTTTAAGCTTCAGTTGGTGCAGCACTCACTGTAAAGACGCATTGCAAGATACACTAACTCAGTACCGCCTAGTACAAAAAATACAGATGATGACATTGAAAGGAATATTGTACGAATGTAGATGATTCACGTGGCTTCTAGAATGAAAATAACGTAACAGAAGTATATATCGTTGTTCATGAGTAATTTGTCGTTTTGTCACGATTTTTTCCCAAAAGCGGTCTGTTGCAGGACAAAAAAAGAATAGGTCGTCTCCTTGTTGTGAAAAATTACCAAGAACCCCTACGACACATCGATTCATTCTGATTATTCGAGTTTTGGCTTCTCCGAACGATCGTGAAATTTTTTAAAGGCAGACGGCTGTGAAAATATTGGGGGAGAGGAGGAAATGCTTGCGACCAGTACCTTAACCCTTAGGCTGCTAAGCGGGACTCACTGAACTTTTGCGGACAGTGTAGATAAAGATCAGACTGCACAAAACGTGCAGTCTGATCTTTGATCTACACTGTCCGATAAGGAGATATTATTCCCCAAAACATAACTTTGAAATAGCAATATTTTGGTTTTTAATATCGAAATGGAAATTTAATTTAGTTATTTATCAGGATAAGAGTTAACCTCTACATAATTTTTTTTTTCTACTCTTTCATAAACAAATCCTCTATTTGTTTGTCGTATTCAAACACTTTGAATATGGATACGTCTACATTTTGACATTTTGAAAAGAGCCAGTATGATTTTTGAGTTATTCAGGGTACATGTTGGTATCCCTTCCAAAAGCTCAACCTTATGATCAACCATATCAGCTTAACAGGCGGAAAAAAGTGCTTTTGTGAACAGCATAGATCAAGATCAGATTGCACAGAGAGTGCATTCTTATCTTTGATCCATATCTTCCGCTTTTTAGCTCACCTGAGCACGAAGTGCTCAAGGTGAGCTTTTGTGATCGTGCTGTGTCCGTCGTCCGTCGTGTGTCGTGTGTCGTCCGTCGTCAACTTTTACCTTGTGTACGCTCTAGAGGCCACATTTTCAGTCCGATACTCATGAAACTTGGTCTGAATGTTTGTCGTAATGATATTTTGGACTAGTTCGAAAATGGGTCATGTAGGGTCAAAAACTAGGTCACTAGGTCAAATCTTAGGAAAACCTTATGTACGCTCTAGAGGCCACATTGTTAGTCCAAAACTCTTGAAAATTGATCAGAATGTTTGTCTTGATGATATCTCAGATGAGTATGAAATTGGATCATGTTGGGTCAAAAACTAGGTCACTAGGTCAAATCTTAGAAAAGCCTTGTGTACGCTCTGGAGGCCACATTATCAGTCCAAAACTCTTGAAAGTTGATCAGAATGTTTGTCTTGATGATATCGCGGACAACTTCGAAAATGGCTCATGTCAGGTCAAAAACTAGGTCACTAGGTCAAATCTTAGAAAAAACCTTGTGTACGCTCTAGAGGCCACATTTTGAGTGCAAAACTCTTGAAAGTTGGTCAGAATGTTTGTCTTGATGATATCTTGGACGAGTTTGAAAATGGGTCATGTCGGGTAAAAAACTAGGTCGCTAGGTCAAATCTTAGAAAAACCTTCTTCTACGAGTTTGAAAAAGGGTCACATCGTGTCAAAACTTAGGTCACCAGGTCAAATCTTTAAAATAGATTGTGTAGCTCTGGAGTCAACATTTTCTGTCCAATACTTGTGAAAATTAGTCACAATGTTTTCCTTGATAACCAATATGATTAAAATGGGTCACTTTGGGTGAAAAACTAGGTCGCCATGTCAAATCTCGGAAAAACCGTGTGTACACTATAGAGGCCACATTTTCTGTCCAATCTTTATTAAAAGTGGTCAGAATCTTTGTTTTGATAATATCTACAATGGGAAAATGGGCTATGTTTGGCTAAAAAATAGGTCACTGAGGGAAATTCTAGAAAAAACTTGTGTACATGCTAGAGGCCAAATTTTCTGTCCAGTAATTATGGAAACTTGGTAAAATGTTTGTCATATTATCTCGTAAGAGATTTAATATGGGTCATGTTTGGTCAAAAGACTCAGGTGAGCGTCTTCAGGGCCATCATGGCACTCTTGTATAGTCAAGCTTATAACATAAAAATCTTCCTGGGATTTATGGATTTTAGCTTCCGTCGCCGAAATAGGTTCGAGCATATATTAGCCATATTCTGTTAAAAAATTGATTTTAATGCATCTGCTTAAAGTACCGACCTAGGTCGAAACTTTTTGCCATTGGTCAACTTCCTGCATGTCAAAAGACCAATTTACCTCATGATTCTGTAGGTTATTAAATAATAAAGATTTTCTAGATCAAAATTATATGATGACTTGCTTGATATGTTGCATCGCGTACATGTATTAACCTTTAAGCTGCTAAGCATGACTCACTGACCTAAAGCGGACAGTGTAGATCAAGATCAGACTGCACAGAACGTGCAGTCTGATCTTGAATCTGCACTGTCCGATTAGGATATATCCCCCACCCCCCCGCAAAATAACTTTGATATAGCAACATTTGGGTTTTTACCATCAACTTGAAAGTTTCATGTTAGTTATTTAGCGGGGTAAGGTTTAAAATCCCAATGCCCAGGGCGCCCCTCATATACATGTTTTGGGCACTGAAAGGAATAATTAAACTCTCATTATTTGGTCTGCAATGAAAAAAGGGTTTACGTTGAAATATTTTCTCTTTTGTCAATAATTCTGTTAAATGTGTTGACGTTAAAATGTGATCATAGAATAAAAAACTTTTAAATGGAATATTAATAAAAAGCTGTCACGCATAAAATAACAATACTAAAATCCCCGCTATGTTGACAGTCGTTTATTGATATAATCATTTAACCCACATGACCTATGCTTTTTGAAAACGGGGCTTAATGCATCCCCGTTATGCATCGTACAAACCAAGTCATTACATAATTATGGATTAATAAAATCCATTTTGTCCAAGAACTGGCCGAGTCCTGAGGTAGACTGGTCTTTTGACTTACAGAAAATTTACCAATAGCAAAAAGTTTCGGCCCAGGTCAGCCTGCGCGGACTGCGCAGGCTGACGTGGGTCGATACTTTTTGCAGATGCATTAAGCCCCCTTTTCATCGAGCATGGCTCTCATGTGTTTACTAAATAGGCTATTTTTAGACTAACCCATAAGTAGAGCAAGTTACACCAAGGAAAATTATTTGAAGGAAAAGAAAGGGGATTTTTTTATCATTAACATGGAAAACATTGTGCAAAAATAGCAATTGTTTGTTACAAGCAGTAAACTGTTGCTCCTTTCCCTGTAATGTTTTATTATGGTTGTCCAACTGCAGAGGCGTTAAAAGTCGTAATTGTATGTTTATGGGTTTCATAAGCCCATACCTGGCAGAAATAGCATTTAGGGAGCTGGACCCCTCTCTTACAGTATAAAGTTTTATATACAAGCGTGGCTATCAATTCATTTTTGTGGCGCTGCATGAGCGGCGGCACTATATTTTTATTCGCTTTTGAAAAGTGCCTGTGGAGGTAGGCATATTGTTTACTATATGGACTGGTTCAGTTTTTTTAACATACATGTAAAAATATAGCACTTTCATTACCAGATCGAGAGCGTACCAACTTTGTTTTTCCATTTGGACTGATTTTTTGTTTTTTAACATGTAAAATACCATACTTTCATTGCCAGATCGATAAAAACCAGATCGTATCCCAGATGGCCCAGAGTTTAAGTATTTGTCATGTAGTATCACCACGTGGATCTCTACGAAGTTTGTTCAAGTGATGCCCTTGGCGTAAAAAATTAACCCGCTGTACATAATGTGCTCTATTTCGGAAACAACTGATTTGCGGCGCTATTGTTGTTATGCATCAATATTTTCTTGTACCAACTATTTGGAACCAGTTTAGTCTACAGTATTTTTTAATCTTGCCCTCATAAGTCGTATTTAGGTAACATCAAATAAAGGACAATATGTCAAAGAAAGCCAGACATAGAAACAAACTAAGTTATGGGGGCTTTGTGGTTAGGCGGTATCATCAGTATGTATTTTGTTTTCCTGGTGACCTTCCCGAGTACTATAATCCAGTCTGAAGCCGATCAGGATAAAAATAAAACCGGCAATCCATTTGAGTCATGCTCTATGAAAAGGGGGCTTAATGCATCTGGGAAAAAAGTATCGACCAAGGAAAGCCTACGCAGTACATGCAGGCTGACTTAGGTCAAAACATTTTGGTCTTGGTCAATTTTTTGCATGTCGAAGGACCATTCTGCCTGGGGATTCAACAGGTTGTTGTAGAGCCATACTTATGTGATGATTTGCCTGGTATATTGCAGCATGGAGATGCATTAAACCCCCCTTTGACAGAGCATGGTTCATGTCATTTTTCCTCAAGCCTGGTTTTTCAAGACGTTGGAATGATATAGAGGATATTTGTTTTTTACGGTGAAAGATCGAAATTTATTTCATCGGGTGAACATCATCGGTAATATTTTCACGAGTGGCGCAGCCACTCGTGAAAATATTACCGATGATGTTCACGAGATGAAATAAATTTCGATCTTTCACCGAAAAAAAAAAATATTCTATTCATTTCATGCTTTTAACCCTTTTCGGGGGGGGGGAGAGAGACTTAATCGAAATCCAGTACAGTTCTTTTCGGTTATTCCCCGTGGCGTACCCCCTCCGCATAGCAACGCATTACAATATTACGTCAAGCGCGAGAAATGTAAGGTAAATTACGTCATATTTCCATCTGGTTGTGAGGCACGCGCATTTTACCTAGGTAACTAGTGCGCTGGAACAACTGTTTCCGCCTTCAATTGAAGAGTTAGAATATAAAAATCGGTATTTTCACTGGTCGTAACCATGAAATATCGAAAAATATTTCATCGATATTTCTCGATAACCTACCGGAAAGCATGAAATAAAGCACAATATTTTAGCTATGGTATAAATATAACAGACCAATGAAAGGACTCAGTTATGGTCACAAGGGACAAACTTGGTACAAAATATGATTGGCTAATTCTCTCGCACTGTTTTTTATGCTGAAATAACACAAATGGTTGCGCGTGAGACTTTAAGTGACAAATCTCGGGACACTTGAGGGTGTACGTTCGATCCTCGCGGCTGGAAAACTAAAACTTACTATTCGTCTTTCGAATGAGTCGGATGAGACTTTAAATCTACGTCCCGTGTGACGGTGCTATTCATCGAGCACGTTAAAGAACCAGGCGTAACTTAAAAATGGGCTTCGTCCTGTATCTTGCACTATCCTCCGTAACATAATTCATAATTAGCCGCCTTCTTGGGGCGTCGCTCTTATTGGCAACCGGTGGCGATGGTATATAAAGGAAATTCAGTCAATCAATCAGTCGCACTTACTTGATGTCTTCATACGAGCATCAGAACAAGCGTGTGTTATCTCTCCATCGGTGCCAGGCCGGGTAGCTCAATGGTTAGCGTATCTGACTCGTGACCTGGAGGTTGCGGGTTCGATACCCGGTTGCAACGAACTTTCTTTGCGGCGATTTTTTGCCTCTCACCTCTGATGCATGTGAGAAAAGTAGTCAGTGGCTTTGGAAAGAAAGTTGTGTCAGTACTGGTGTGAGTATGCCAGGAAACACATGGGTGCGTCACTGACCACCATGATATGACCTAAGCTGTTTAAATGGCGTTAAACTCCAATACCAACCAAACTCACCATCGGTCTGCGGTAGTTCTGCGGAGAACGCACAGGCTGACAATTGTCGAAACTTTTTGCAGATGCATTAGACGTCCGTTATACAGTACACAGAGCATTATTCACATCAAATACACACATATAACTTGTTCACAAATGGAATCTGATCTTGATCTACATCCCGTCTGTGTCAATGTTACATTCACGTAATTCCCGTTTCATGAAAACAAATTTAAAGAAATGCACTTTAGTGAAAGTCAGCCACTTCAGTTCAACAGAATAGCCCTGTGTTAAATCTAAACATATTTATTTTACATCGATTGAGAATCAAGTTCTTACAATTTATACTAATCTCTCTCTATTTCGCTTATTGGGAACTACACCAGTACTCGCGCCGAATGTGTGGGCCAATGAAAAATCCCAAAGCTGACACCGGCTCCCGGGTATCGAACCCGAGACCGTATGGTTATGAAGCCGACGCTCTACCTCATGGCCACAGACACCACAGTCCTGTGTTGATTTTAGAACTGAGAATTCACACAATAAACTCCTGGTTAAAGATGCGAAAACATAAATATTTGTAGAAAAATCGACGATAAATAAGTTTAAGAGATAATGGCTCTAAATTTGAAATTTAGATCTTTAATGTCAACCCCGTGCGTTACAAAATTATCCACCTTCCCCGCTAAAAATGGGATTTTAATATACAAGGTAAATATTGCAGCTTTGATAGCAAATACTGTATGTTTATGTATGTTACCAATATAGCCGATTAGCTTGTTGATTTATTCCTTAGCGTGCCTGGCATATCATAACTTGTTTTAGCAGACATTTTATACCAAGATAAGTCACTTTTAAGCCTAAACTAAACGACCTTCTGAAAACAATGTGGGAAAAGGAGAAAATGCTGGTTACCAGCATTTTCTCCTTTTCACACAATGTTTTCTATTTTATTTAAGGCAAGCTAAATCATTTGTGGCACTTTTGATTTGTTTCCTGCGAATGCTTTGAATTTTGACGAGACTTACATTTTATCGTTTGGTAATGAGTTTAAACGTGCAGCTTCATTCTGAATCTACTATGTCCGCTATGTTAAGATGCGCTAGCATAATCGAGTTGTAACTGCAACATATAGGTCTGCTTTTTCTTGTCAACTGATCTTTGTACATTTTCCCTTTTTATACACGCAAGGAGTTAATCCACAGTCAATAAACACACGAAACTACTCAAAATGAACACCTTTAGGCACTTAAGAATGGCCCAAATGTTGGAACTCCTAGTCTTTTGTTTTTGGTTAGTTTATTTAACACTATATATACTGGACAGCCTAGATCCAAGATCAGACAGCCCTTTATCAGTGTAATCTTGATCTGCATCGTCAGCAAAAAATTCTAAGGAAAACCGTGACATGCAAAGAGTTATGTATAGATATGGCAAGTCATCGATCTTTGCACAGTTTTTCTTCATAAATGCCGATTTTTGTTTCTAGAAATAGTTAACGAAAGTTTCGTAACCAACGGAAGCAGTGCTCGTTTTGAGCAATTAATCAAGCTGCCATGATGTTTTCGCATTCTTCGGTTCATCGAATTATCTAGCAGACATCGAAAACGCGGCAGCTTGACATAAAGTCCTTTATCTTTTTCGCTAACAAAGTTTTAGACTCCTCCATATTGAAAGCGTATGAGCTATGCTCTGTGAAAAGGGGGACTAATGCATTTGCAAAAAGTATCGACCAAGGCCAGCCTGCGCAGTCTGCGCAGGCTGACCTGGGCCGAAACTTTTTGCAATTTGGTCAATTTTCTGCATGTCAAAAGACCAGTGTACCTCATGACTCAGTCGGTTATTAGACAAAATGGATTTTACGGATCCATGATTACTATGTAGTGACTTGCTTGGTATAATGCATCACGGGGATGTGTTAAGCCCCTTTTTGCCAGAGCATGGCTCATATGCATACGTCAAATGAAATCTAACTATCTTTAAAAGGACAGAAAATGTTATCAGAATACGAGGAAAAGGCTAATTACATGTACCAGCATTTTCTCGTTTTCCTACAATGTTATCGAAGGTTTTCTGCCTCAGGTTCCTCAGAACGTGGAATTGTCTGGTAAAGTATTAACGTTGATTTTCAGAACAACATTGCAGTAGTGAAAGATCAGTTAAAGACATGTCTAATTCGAGCTATCCGTACATCTTTTGCCCAAATGTAACTGCAGCAGGACAACACCAAATTGCTAACAAATACGAGTAGCTTTCAGGCACTTGCTAACTTCTGTTAACCTTTAGGCTGCAAAGCGTGACTAAATGACCTTTTGCGGACAGTGTAGATCAAGATCAGACTGCACAGAACGTGCAGTCTGATCTTGGATCTACATTGTCCGATAAGGATGTATTACCCCCCCCCCCCAAAAAAAAAAAAAAAAAAACTTTGAAATAGCAGCATTTTGGGTATTTACTATCAACTTGACAGTTTCATGTTAGTTATTTAGCAGGGTAAGGGTTGAGGTCAGAAATTGATTGATTGATTGTATGGTGTTTAACGCCGTTTTCAACATTATTTCAGTTATATCGCGGCGGCCAGTGCACCTATCTATGCTTTCCTGGAGTCTTTTACCAGTACTCCGCACAATTTTCTTTCCAAGCCACTGGCTGCTTTCCCACATAATCATCGTCGAAACAATGGTCAGCGGTGGGAGAGGAATGAATCCTGTCGCAGTGACTATCATCAATCCTCGGAAAGAAATTGGCCAATCCAGGTGTCGTAGCCAGGGATCGAACCCTGGACCCCGTGTTCTCCTGCACGCTACCCACTGAGCTACCGGGGCTCGGCTGAGGTCAGAAAACAGCATCGTATTAAGCTTTCGACTTATAAGCCCGTTATGTCCATTTACAGCCTCATACTAGACCAAAAAAAGCCGATTTATTTTTCATTTCTTTTTATCGCTTGCTCTTTCATAAGATCTGAGTCATCTCTGGTGTAAGTAAGACACTAGACCTAAATCAGTCTGTAACATCGTGCAGCCTGATTTTGTGTTTTCTCTTCAATATCTAGTTGTGCGTAACAACCAGCGAAAAAGGAGCCCTTGAGCTGTTTTCTTCTCTTTAAATGGTACATATGTGCACTTAAAACAGCTTTTGTAGCAATTATCTCTCTCTCTCTCTCTCTCTCTGTTTCTGGCTCTCTGTCTCTGACTCTCTGTCTCTGTCTCAGTCTCTGTCTCAGTCTCTGTCTCTGTCTCTGTCTGTCTGTCTGTCTGTCTGTCTGTCTCTCTCTCTCTCTCTCTCTCAAAGAATCACAGTTTTCCACCTCAACTCTTCCTTAACAGCAGAAAGGAAATTGTTTTCTCTTTCCTGTATTCACATCCCTTTCTTCACATTCGCACGCACAAAGTCGGTAAATCAATCACGTAGTAAACTTCAATCACAACCCAAATCTGGATAACTTTAAATAAGGTGTTAGAAAATTGATTTTTTTCGAGTGTATGCAAATATCATTTCAATCCGCATGCAGGTGTGAGTGCAATTGCACGTCAATTCCATACAAATTTACAGGCGAACAATACTCAAAGTGTACCTATTTTTGCTCAGTGGTAAACTCTACCAAAATACAAAAAGACTCGTCCAAATGAAAGGGTTTTGCAGACGACCAAACAAAAGGGAATCACGCGATAAAATATGCCTTGAAAAGATAGAAAACATTGTGCACAAAGGAGAAGATGCTGGTCACCAATCTTTTCCCCTTTTTCCCTGGATGTTTTCGAAATTCTTCTCATTCAGAATAGCTAAAATTCAGAATTATTGGGTAAAGTATAAAATGGCTGGATTTCAACTCTGGCTCGACTCCCTTTGGCGATCATTCTCCCACGGGAAAGCCCTTGGCCAAAATAGTTTTTAACTCTTAACTTGCTAGGCGCGAACTCACCGACCTTTTGCGGATAGTGTAGATCAAGATCAGACTGCACAGAACGTGCAGTCTGATCTTGGATCTACACTGTCCGATAGGGAGAATTTTTTTTTCTTCAAAAGATAAATGTGAAATAGCGTTGTAAAAATAACGGTAAAAAGCCTACTAATGGCTGAGCAAAAAATTGTTTCTCTACGTAATTCATTTCGCTATAAATTGTACGTAGAAAGTTATAGACCACTTCTACGGCAAAAATCATAAATTCTAAAAAAAAGTTGTGAGAATTGCAAATTCATGATATTGATTTGATTCGGCCAGGGTCTGAAACCAGTATTTCACGTTCTTTGATATATTTGTTGAAAAGGCTTGTTGGTAAAAACAGTGAGCATATCCTGAATTTAAAAGATAAATATCACCACATCTCTCTCTCTCTCTCTCTTTACTGGTAGCCAGCATTTTCTCCTTTACCCACAATGTTTTCTACCCTATCAGCTAACTTTAGTTATTTGACTGAATTTTGATATTTTGCTTTTTGTCTGAACATGCTTTCAGTTTGGAAGACTATAAAATTAGTTTGCTGGTAAAGGGTTGAACGTTAATCTCACAACTACGACTCCGCAAAGCCGATGCCGTGACAACTGTTGGAGACATTAAGGCATTGTTGGAAAAGCAGCAATTTACGGTGGCACAAAAGTGACATGGAAGATATATTTTATACTACGTGCGCACGCAGTAGCTAATACGTGCGCACGTAATAAGTAATACGTGCGCACGCAGTAGTATTACGTGCTCACGCAGTAGCTAATACGTGCGCACGTAATAACTAATACGTGCGCACGTAATACTATTGCGTGCGCACGTATTAGCTAATACGTGCGCACGTAATAGTTATTACGTGCGCACGCAGTAGCTAGTACGTGCGCACGCAGTAGCTAATACGTGCGCACGTATTAACTAATACGTGCGCACGTAATAACTAATACGTGCGCACGTATTAGCTACTGCGTGTGCACGTAGTATAAAATATATCTTCCATGTCACTTTTGTGCCACCGTAGCAATTGTATGTTTCAAGTAATTGCTTCTTTTCCCACAAAGAGTTTTAACGAAAACTGAAATTAACACTAATCCTGCGAATTAAATTAAGTAAAACTTTCCAGGCGATATAACGTTAGTAAAAACCCATATAATGTTATATAAAACTTACTTATTTGAGAAAAAATATTACCTCATCGGAAAGTGTAGATCAAAGATCAGACTGCACGTTCTGTGCAGTCTGATCTTGATCTACACTGTCCGCAAAAGGTCGGTGAGTCTTGCTTAGCAGCTTAATGATAAGAAGATCAATATATTCCTCTCTTTCACATGATTCTCCTTTCTGCTAATAGACATGTACAGCGAGAGTCGAAAGTCGAGAACGAAAGCCGAAAACGGAAAACCTCCAGGGGTCGTATAAAATGCGCTCCACTGAATGAAGTTTGTAAAACTGATTCAAATAGTGTTAGCGTTTTTCGCGCATTATTCAGTTTCAGAGGATAAGACATTTCTATCCTACAACATACTTTTTCACCATAGATATAAACTTTTTTTGACAAATATCTCTTTTGGTTCCTCCAAATACCGCTGATGGCCATGCATATTTTGGGGATCCTGCGTGGCTCAGTGGTAAAGTGTTGGACTCGTGATCTGGAGGCCCCGGGCTCGAGCCTCACTGGATCCATTGGGTTTTTCATGGGCGTGTCATTAGGCAAGACACTTCAGAGCCCTAACCTAGTACCGGAAACCTAGGAAATACATGTATATGCGAGCTGTCGCCATGATATGACTGAAATAATGTTGAAAGCGGCGTAAAACATCATTCAATAAATCAATTGTATACTTTGATTGTGAAAGTATACGTTTTGAAAGTGGTGGACTGGTTGTGTAAGGTCTGTGTAGCATGTTAATAAAATCTGCATAGAAAATTAACGACTGTTTGCCAACGCCTTGCACGACTTATTTTAGGCTAGCTGCATTCGGTTTTGTAAACGGATTCAATACGGATTTTTAAGGAAATATTTATTTTGATTTTGAAAGTATATGTTTTGAAAGTGGTGATTGTGTAAGGTCATTGCTTATCGTGTCAATTAAATTCTTATAATCCGTTTGGAAAACAGAATGTACACAATCACCATTTTTAAAACGTTTACTGTCACTACCAAAATATATATATTCTTGTGAAATTAATACTCGCAGACGCGAATACCTTATTGAGGCAATACTTTGTGCCAACCGACACCCGATTTCGTGCATTATCGTAAATATGCATCGGCTTTACGGGATATTATGTGCCATTTACCGCCAATCCCATTTCTTGATATTCGCAACAGATTGCATTATGATTATGACAATATTCTGGGAGAAATGTTTTTTCGAATGACATGTTGTCAACAATACGAGTTTTTTCAAGCAACGGGTGGGATCCAAAACATTTCTTCAATTAGTCAATATGGTAGAATTGCCCGAGTTCCCAAATATTTTGTCGAAACGCAATATCTAGAGTCCTCTTATCAAGTATGTGATTACGAAAATATTCGATATATAGAATGCTTTCAACACTTTTCAAGGTGAGTTTAGCAACTGTTGAAAATGAGACACAGACGGCTATTCCTGTATTTTATACGTGTTTAGCAGGTTATATTCGCTGGCCATCATTGGATGAGTGTCGAAATATGGAGGGCACATGACATAAAATTGAGGCAACTTTAGGTGCCATTGATGCGACTAGTCGCAAAATTTATCGTCAAACAAACATTAAGGACATTGCTCCTCTGGACATCGTCATTACCATTGTTTAAATACTTAAATCACGGTTGATTGCTCGGGCACTATTAGCTATATTGAGTCTAGCTTTCTCGGCCACTAGAATGACACACAGCAGTTGCGTTTAATGCGCCAAATTGGACATTTGCTTTTTTTTTTTCCTTAAGTAATTGTGCGTTATTAGGAGATGCAATTTATACTTACAGTCTTCCAGTAATAACACCATTCACTGCAGCACAACTATTAAAAGTTCGAGATGCACGCCCCTACAGGAAGTGCAACCGCTATCATAGACGTTACCGGGTAGCTGTTGAGCATGCCAGTGTACGAATTAAAGTTTACAAGGCCACAAGCAGTGTTTGGAGACACCAAAGCAGATATATGACCGAAACAGTTTATAACTGTGGTACATTGGTATGCCGTAGGAAAAAACATAGACTTGTCTTATCCTCTGTTATCCTCTGAAACTGAAATATTGTTCGGAAAAGCTAACGCTATTTGAATCAGTTTAACATACATCATACGAGCACATAAACGACCCCTTGAGTTTTTCTCCTTTCGGCTTTCGTTCTCGACTTTCGGCCATCGCTGTACATATCCAATTTGAATCAGTTTTACATACTCCCATAACTGTCGTTGGTAATGTTGACACGACACCTTGTGTTTCTCCGCTTTCGACTTTCCTTCCCGACTTTCGACTCTCGCTGTACATGTCCATTAGGACTATATTTCGGCGGATCTAAAATGATATTGTAAGCTATTCCTACGCGTATCTTATGCAGTATATAGAGGTCGTGTTCTGTAAACAGTAATTGCTTTAATAAAACATGGATTTGTCAAGTCAACCGCAAACATGAATGCATTTTATTTCAATTTACTTTTTCCAAAATATAATGGATATTTCATATTGCAAGAGATTTTTACAATCAACAAATGTCATTTGGGAAAAGCGAACATATCGAGACTGCCCATCTACTGCGCTTATTAGAAAATATACGAGCCACGCTCTGGCGAAAGGGGACTTAATGCATCTCCGTAATGCATGGCATCAAGCCAGTCATCATATAACTATAATACGATAAAATTATTTTTGTCTAGCCTAACACTTGACTGGATCTTGAGGCAGAATGGTCCTTTGACATGCAGAAAATTGATTCAAAGCAAAAAGTTTCGACCAATGTCTGCCTGCGCGGAATGCGCAGGCTGACATGGTTGATACTTTTTGCAGATGCATTAAGCCCCCTTTTCACAGAGCATGGCTCATATATGTATTTTTGTATGCCTTATTGTTCCTTTGTCAAGGACAGTTCTGCTGGGCGGTCGATGTATGTGTGTGAGTCAAAAATAATCCGGGATACAGATCAATATGTAGCAGGCTCTGATTTCATAACCCAGACCTCATGATGCTGATCTTTATCTGCACTTGTGGCCAATGTATTCTCACTGCGCAAAATTTATATGCAGTTTGAAGTGAGAGAGAGAGAAAGAGGGACACAGAGAGAGACAGAGACAGAGACAGGGACAGAAAGACAGAGAGACAGAGATAGAGACAGAGAGAGAGAGAGACAGAGAGAGAGAAAGACACACAGAGAGAGAGAGAGAGAGAGAGAGGGAGACGGACGGACGGACTGAGAGACGGACGGACAGACAGACAGACATTTTTTTCATTTTTTCCACAATGTCGTCGACACTCACTGACTCTGATAAATAATTTGAATTCTTTAATTAAGATTTTCAAAATGCTTATAAACTTTTTTTCTTTTTTTTTTCCCCTTGTGGCAGCCAAAAGTATAAATATGACAGGATAGGGGCTAAATTCAGTTTCGCAGATTAAAAAAGAAAATCTTCTCTCCCATAAAAAGTTTAATTTACTTCATCTAGCTGATATTATTTTTTATAACTTGCAGCAGACCACTTCTGTAAACATTTTGGAACAGGGATAAACTGCTCTCAATGAGCAATTAATTTGTTCTTTGTTATTATGCATTTACAAGTATTAATTTAATCAGCTTGAATTCATGCTGCTTATCTATGTTTTAAAAGGAGGTTTTTCAAAGTCGTATTTCCTTCAAGAAGTAATGAGTTTATGGAAGGTGAGAACGAACTGTACATCGATGAATGATCAGAGAACGGAGATTAATAAATGAGCTATACTCTGTGAAAAGGGGGCTTAATGCTTCTGCAAAAAGTATCGATTCAGGTCAGCCTGCGCAGTCCGCGCAGGCTGACCTGGGTGGAAACTTTTTGCTTTTGGTTAATTTTTCTGCACGTCAAAGGTCCATTCTACCTCAAGATTCGAAAGGTTGTTAGACAAAATGGATTTTATGGATCCATTATCGTATGATGACTTGTTGGTATCATGCATCACGGAGTTGCATTAAACCCCCTTTTGCCAGGGCGTGGCTCAAATTAATTTTTTATGCAGTGTGACAGAAGGTTTATTAGATTCAAAGAACATTAGAGAACATAAGAAGAATGAAATGATTTGAAAGGCCTTTTATTCCTTTATAGCGTCATTTGTGTATATTAAAGTTGATTTTGCTTCTAATAAAAATCGATTTTAAATTAGGTTGAGCTAAACGCCCCGAGCGGGTCATTCCGACTCTGCAAATGTACAAAGTAGCGATTTATTTATTCTTTGAATGTTGAGGACAAGCGAGGAAAAATATCTACACTACTTGCAAAAGCCCTTTGATTCACGGTAAGAAGCTTAAAGGTGTAGATACGTCGTACTAAGCACGACCCCTAGTGCTTTGGCGGTTAGTGTAGACCAGGATCAGGCTACAGGAGTCTTTTCGGGACTGTTTTGGTAAGAATGCCTAAGAAAATATTGGACAATGTAGAGGTGACAACCAAAGATCAGACTGCATGAACTGAAGAGTGATTTTAATCATTATTGTCCAAAAAGGTACTTAGAGCTGAACGCAGTGTTTCATGTGAAGTGGAAACAATTTAATACTAATCCCAGTGTATATTTAGAAAAAAAAAATAAGGATTAACATTGAAAGGAACACGTGTTAGTTATAATCGTAATTGGCTCACTATGATCTTTCAAGATTAAGTGCAGACTATCGCATAATATAATAATATATGGATTACGATAAACATGTAGTGTTTTTAGTTGGTATAGGCTTCGATTTTATAAAACAAGAGGACCATGATGGCCCTGAAGTCGCTCACCTGAGCCATTTGACCATACATTACCCATTTCCAATCTTTTCCGAGGTATTATGACAAACATTCTAAAGGATACGCAAGGTATTTAAACGATTTGACCTGCTGACCTAGTTTATTACCTAATGTGACCCATTTTCAAACTGGATCGAGGCATCATCAAGACGAACATTCTGACCTAACTTTCAGGGGTATTGGACTGAAAATGTGCCCTCAAGAGCGTACACATGGTATTTCAAAGATTTGACCCAGTGACCTAGTTTTGACCAGACATGAGCCATTTTCTAATTCATAAAAGATGTTATTAAGACAGATAGTCTGACCAATTTTCAAGAATATTGAACTCAAAATGTGGCGTACACAAAGTTTTTCCAAGATTTGACATAGTGACCTAGTTTTTGACCTGACATGACCCATTTTCAAACTCGTCCGAGATATCATCAAGACAAACATTGTGACAAACATTAAAGAATAGTGGACTCAAAATGTGGCCTCTAGAGTTTACACAATATTTTTCTAAGATTTGACCAAGTTACCTAGTTTTTGACCCATTTTTGAACTCGTCTGAGATATCATCAAGACAAACAATTTGACCAACTTTCATGAGTATCGGACAAAAAAAAAAAAAAAATGTGGCCTCTAGAGTGTACACAAGGTAAATGTTGACGACGGACGACACACGACACACGACGGACAAAGCATGACCATAAAAGCTCACCATGAGCACTTTATGCTCAGGTGAGCTAAAAAAAAAAAAAAAAAAAGCCATATATAGTTAAATTAGTCAAAGTAAAATTTAATGAACCTTGTTTGAGTTTTATGAGGTATATTTTTTATTAATATTAAAAATAAGCGACATTTCACATAATGTACACTTTTCAACGGTTCATTTCTTAAGAACATATCGATTGCACTTAGTAATGTAAATTAATATAATTCTAAGTTAATACATTTTTGTAACTGTCAAAAGTTGGACAAATAGCCTAGAACCCAAGTGGGCTAAACCCTGAAAGAATTAGGAGCTCTGAATTGAAGAATTAAAGAATGAATGGCCAGGCGATGTATCAAAGATACATACTGGGAACGATATTTCAAGACAGTTTTGGATTAATCCTAAGAAAGGAACAAAAAAGTTCACTGACTCATCAAGTACAAGTCTAAATGTAAAATCCTTTCGTTTTTGTCGGGCTTTCTTTCTGTTGAACCGGAAGTGAAGGCCGCATTACAATCGACATAATAATCGTAATCCCTCAATGAAAAGTAGATCCGTTAAGCCATTGGCTCACTCTACTATTGTTATCATCAAGTCCGTACCAGGAGAGAGAAGTAAAATTTCGTGTAAAAATTACTTTCAAGCTTACATTTGAGCCGTGCTCTGAGTAATGGAGGTTTAACATCTCTTCGTGACGCATGATACTAAGCAAGTCTTCACATAATTCTAGATCTTAAAACTTCCTTTTGCCTAACAACCGACTGAGTCATGAGGTGCACTGATCCTTTGACATGCAGAAAACTGACCAATAGCAAAAAGCAAAAAGTTTCGACCTAGGTCAGCCTGCGCGGACTGCGCAGGCTGACCTGAGTCGATACTTTTTGCAAATGCATTAAGCCCCCTTTTTACAGAGCATAAATCACTTTACGTTGTTGCTTCGAAACACTATATTAAGCATGTCCAGTGTTTTAACTGACCTAAGAGGAGAAGGCTTTTGAAAAGTTTGTGGGAAAGGGAGAAAAATGCTTGTAACCAGCATTTTCTCCTAACCCCACAATGTTTTCTACCCTTTGAAAATCAAATCTTATTTGGTGTCTGGAGATGTTTACAATCTAGGCAAATCTAAAATTTGCTTCTGAAAGGGTAGAAAATATTGTGTGGAAAGGAGAAAACACTGTTTACCAGCATTTTTTTTCCTTTTCCTACAATCTTTTAAAATACCTAATTCCTACTAATCTTTATTACTCGGAATTATGTGGTAAAGGCTTTTAAAGAACATGCCTGATTCCACTACAGTCGTTTTTGAAAAACAGTCGCAAATTGAGACCAATTTTACGAGTAATTGTTGGGGACAGGGTAGATCAGGGTCAGACAGCAGAGAATATGCAGTCTGATCTTGGATTTACACTACCCAATACGTTGTGAAATACACTGGTCCATTCAAACGTTCAAATTTACAGGTGTTCCGGAACCCACGCACCATCCTGTTTTTCATAACAACAAACTTTTATGTATAAAAGTCATAACAATTTCTCCCTCTATGATATAACACACATCGATTTTGTTCATGAATCTGTCTTTTTCAGCCATGGGGATTTTAAGGGGGATGATCTTTTCGCGATACGTTGTTATTGCGTCCTGTTTTATGAAAACCAGGATCGTGTCCAACTTCTGGGACGGTCTACAGATCATTTCGATTTATTTTGTTTTGGTTATAAATGAAAATCCCCATTTACGTTTTCAAAAAGTCAAAAGGCTAATTATTACCTCACCCTAATTGTGTCCGTTTGGTCTGAACGTCTCCACATAAAATGATTGATTAGAATGAGGGAAAGAAAACTTTGTCTTATATTCTCTCGGTGTCAGTGAGTGACCGATACATTGCTTAAGAATATCTAATACCTGTAATTGGCTTCGAAACATGGTTTATGGCTTACTGAGTTGAATTACTTGTACTCTTTTCACTATATCAATTTATTTTTCATTTTCACTACATCAATTTATTATTCAAAGTATATAAAATCGCAACTGTTTAGTCCTATACCATACATTGCCAAGTTTTTAAGAACCCTAAAAGGGAAAGCTTTTGAAAACATTGCTGGAAAAGGCGAAAATGCTGGTAACCAGCATTTTCGCCTTTTCCCACAATGTTTTCTATCCTATCAAAGACAGAAATTATCATTTGAACTACATTTGATTTTTCGTCTGCAAATGCTTTCAATTTTATCGGGTCCACAATTTTATCGTTTGCTAAAGAGTTAAAAGGATATTGGTTTAGATTGTCCTGAAAAAAAAAGCTTTATAGAACAAGTAGATACACGATCAGATTGCAGTCTGATCTTGTTCCTCTCTGTCCCCAAAGCACTAGAATTTGTCTCAGACTAAGATTTGGCTTGTGAAATATCGGTCGTCGCATGCTAAAGACCAAATGTTGTAAATAGTCAGCCACAGGTTAATCCAGAGGAAGGCTTTTAGCAAAAACATTCCACACTTTAAATGTAGGGAAAGTTGCCCATGCTGTATCAACCCTTTACCAAACGACAAAATTTTGGACTGGTCGAAATTCAAAGCATTTGCAGGCGACAACCTAAATGTTGCTCAACTGATAATTTCGGTCTTTGATAGGGTAGAAAACATTGTGGAAATATGAGAAAATGGTGGTTACCACCATTTTCTCTTTTTTCCACAATGTTGTCAAAGGTTTTCTTCTCCAGGGTCGTTAAACTCGGGATTTTGTGGTAAACGGTTTGAATTAAACCAAGGAACGGATGTCATATCAGTGAAATGATGCTAATAGTATGCCAAACATTAAACCAAAGAATGTTGCCAAAAGTTTACAAAACTCGAACCGTACAAAAATATTACCACGACATACAAGACAAAAATTCAGCGAAATTTGCGAACGGTATGCTAAATGCTAAGCTAGAGAAATGTATGAGAACAAGCAAAATACATGTATTTCAAACGACATTCTTGGGGTTAATTCAGTTACATTAAGCTAAAGGATTAACTCTTAGGTTGCTAAGCGCAACTCACTGACCTTTTGCAGACAGTGTAGATCAAGATTAGATTGCACAGAACGTGCAGTCTGATCTAGGATCTACACTGTCCGATAAGGAGATATTTTTCTTCCAAAAAATAAGTTTGAAGTAGCATTATACAGGGTTTTACCATCGGCTTGAAAGTTTCGAGTTATTAAGCGTGATAAGGGTTAAGGTTTAACCAGCGAAATGCTGCCAATGTTATACAATACTTATCTAGAGAAATGATGCCGGTAGTAAGCTAAAGTTTGACTGGAGAAATGTTGCCAAACCATATAACACCGAAACCAGTGCCAGTTGTATGCTTTATAAATGTTAAAGGAGAGAAATTTGGCTTGTTGAAGACTTGAAATGGCATTTTTTTTTTAATTCTCTTCATTCTCTTTCCCCCCTCCCCCCTTGAAAATTTGCAATTGGGTCTATATGACATTTAAACCCTTTATCACACAATCCCGAATTTTAACGACCCTGAAGGAAAGGGTTATTGAAAACATCGTAGGAAAAGGAGAAAATGCTGGTAATCAGCATTTTCTCCTTTTCCCACAATGTCTTCTATTCTTCTAGAGACAAATTTCATCATTTGATCTACATTTAATTTGTCGTCTGCAAATGCTTTCGATTTGGACCAGTCTAGAATTATGTCATTTGATAAAGAGTCAAGGATTAAATTTTATCTACTCATAGATAAATCATAAGAAATCACTTGCACGTTTCATGCACAATTTATGAGCTAATCCACTTGAATGTAAACCTTTAGGCTGCTAGGCGCGACTCAAGGACCTTTTGCGGACAGTGTAGATCAAGATCAGACTGCACAGAACGTGCAGTCTGATCTTGGATCTACACTGTCCGATAAGGAGATATTCCCCCCTAAAATAATTTTGAAATAGCAGTTTTTAGGTTTTTACTATCGACTTAAAAGTTTCGGTAGTTATATAGCAGGCTAATGGTTAAATTAAACTTATGGAAAATGACGATTTTTTTATCTGGTCTGCAACATGCGAAAAGGGGCTTTCGGACATTTGCGTAAAGTGTCGTCTCGGATCAGCCTGCGCAATCCGAGACGGCACTTTACGTCAACATTAGATTTTGTCTTACAGTAGACTTGCGTGAAACAGAAAATCACACACGATCGGAAAGTGTCGTCTCGGATCAGCCTGCGCAATCTGCGCAGGCTGATCCAAGACGACACTTTACGCAAATGTCCGAATGTCCCTTTTCGCGTGTTGCAGGCCATCTATGGGATGAATGGATAAAAAATAAATAAAGGACTTCAGATCTGAAGTGTCATCCAGTTCTGATTTATATATACTCATGCTGGATTGGAAAATACCTTTTGAAATTTTAATCTTGTCAGGGCATTTCACTTTATCTTTTAATTTGCTTCATGTAGTCTGAAGCAAATGTTACTTTAGAGAATACACATTGAAATTCTCAGGCTAATACTGACAGGGTCTTTCACTTAATTTTTTACTTTGCTTCAGAAGGTGTCAAGCAATCAGAGCTTAATGTTTTTTTTAGTATACGATTACCAATTACTATAAAGGATTTTGTAAAAAACACAAGCAAAGAACAACTGAAATAGAATTCCCATTCAACACGCATGTTGAATTGACCGAAACTGAATGGAACATGGCGAGAGAGTAAAGAACACCTTGCGGAAAACAAGCCGTCTGAGGACATCTGCCTTTTCTAGCAATGTTTTCTTCAAGAAACTCGTATCTGGTGAACGAGTCTTGTCAGTGTGGCCATGATGAAAAAAAACGTAGGCTGAAATCTTCAAGAGATATGGATAATGATACGTTCCAAGACACTTGTACCTAAACACAAAAAGACGACTTCATAATGCAATTGCACAGCTGACAGGTATTTGTAAACATTATTGAAAAAGAAGCTGCCCTTTAGAAAATTTCTAAATGTTCAACATACACCGACGAAATAAAAAAATCGCTCTTAGCAGTTATTTTTTTCCTTTGCCACAATGTTTGCGCTCATTTTAATGTAATATTTTAACTCTTTATCACTCAATCATGAGATGTAACGACCCTGACAGAAAAAAAGCTTTTGAAAACAATGTGGGAAAAGGATAAAATGATGGTGACCAGAACTTTCTTCATTTCCCTCAATGTTTCCTACCACTTCAAAGACAAATTCCTGCATTTGGACAACATTTGATTTGTTGTCTGCAAATGCTTTCAAAATGGACAAGTCTGAAGTTTTAGTGTATGGTAAAGATTGAAATCTTTACCAAACGAACAAAAAAAAAAATCAGACCCGTTCAAATTGAAATCATTTGCAGACGAGAAATTAGATGTTATTCTAATATTGGGATTTGTCAAGAAAAGGGTAGAAAACATAGTGGGAAAAGGAGAAAATGCTGGTTACCAGCATTTTCTCCTTTTCCCACTGTGTTTTCAAAAGTCTTTCTCTGCAGGGTTGTTAAAAGTTGGGATTGTCTAGAAAAAGCAGAAACCGCAGTCTATCCCTAAAATCTCACGAGAATTTTTCTAAATCGCCAATTTTAAACATTGTTTGAAGAAATAACAAGTCATCATGTACACTACTCGTACATAAAAGCTTACAATATCCTTATGCTTACATGTAGTTGTCAGTCGTTTCAATCATTCTATCAATAAAGTTCTGTATTATTGCACCTATTGACATTACCTTTCCGCGGGTTTATCACCAATAATCTTCCTTTATGTCATCAGAAAATAACAAATTAGGGTTGTGTCACGTCGAAATGGGGTGTGATCGGGGGATACGACACTGTTGTAAAAGTATTTCAGAATTCAAGTCATATCACGACGAAAAGATTCTCCTTGTCTTTCTAGGATTGCACCAGTACAAGAAGTATGCTGTGTAGTACTTTGCCCAAGGACACTCCTATATGACACGCGCCGCCAATGCGATTCGAGCCAGGATTCGCTGCCTGCAAATCCAACGCCGACGCTTTAATCTCTGAGTATCCCATTCACAACCATATGTAAGGTATAATAGGAGTTGGATAAGGTTCCCAAGTACATCCAGTATCTCAAGTATACCGAGATGTAAGATTTAGAGGAAGTAAGACAAAAAAAGCTCAGGTATACCGAAATGTAAGGTGGAATGGGAGTAAGGCAAAAAATATCACGCATATTGAAATGTAAGGTGGAATGAGAGTAAGGCAAAAAAAACTCATGTATATCGAGATGTAAGGTGGAGAGGGAGTAAGGCAAAAAATCTCACGTATATTGAGATGTAAGGTGGGGAGGGAGTAAACCCAAAAATTCTCACATACATGTATATCGAGATGTAGCTTATAGCATGAGTGCCTTAATGACGCCACGTATATTGAGATATAAGGCTATTTGACTGCACATAAATCAGCTTATTTGAGTATGAAAATCTTTTAGTTATATAAATGAGCCATGCTCTGTGAAAAGGGGGTTTAATGCATCTGCAAAAAGTATCGACTCATGCCAACCTGTGCAATCCGCACAGGCTCACATAGGTCGAAACTTTTTGCTATGAGTAAAAGACCAGTCTACCTCATGATCCAGTCGGTTGTTAGAAAAAAATGGATTTTATGGAACCATAACTACCTATATTACAACTCAATCGGTTTAATGCATCACGGAGATGCATTCAGCCCCTTTCTCCAGGAGCTGCTCTAACCTTTCTGTTGTTCAGTGGAATGTTTTTCAGCCATCGAAAGAGATCGAGTAGATATGTTTGGCGCTAAAAGCGTTAATGATTCAATTTATGACAAACTTCAGAAATAAGGTTCGGATTTATAAAAGAAGAGAGACAGAAACGCTCTACAAGTTACGAAGTTGCCCCAGGAGGCGTAGTAAATCTTATTTGAGCGCCGATCTGGCAAAGGAGGGTTTAACGCATCTCAGTATCACATTATACAAAGCAAGTCTTCCTATATTTATGGATCCATAAACCCAATCTGTCTGCAAACCGACTGAATCCAGATGTAGAATGGTCCTTGGACATTCAAAAAAAATTACAAATTGCAAAAAGTTTCGACCCATGTCAGCCTGCGCGGACTGCCCAGGCTGACATGAGTCGATACTTTTTGCAGATACATTAAAACCAGTTTTCACAGAGCATGGCGTGTAAACATTATTATAAAATTTCATACTGAAGTGAGTTTAGCACAGAAAAAAAAGTGTTATAGGTACTAGCCTTTAATATCAAGCTTTAAAAAATCCCGGATCTTTTTATCCACGACGCGACCTTCTGTGTACAATAACTCATGGCAATTCGTCAAAGAACATTCAGCAGTTTTAAAAGTTTCAACTCCGATCATAATTGCCGATTGACAGCTGCAGATAATATTGAAGATAATTTTGATTGGTTGATTTATGTGCAGTTAAATAGCATTCCAAATCAATTACCTGGTAGTCATCAATTTTCGCGCTTAAAACTTTCGTTTGGGTCTTGTCAAATCGCGTTTGGACAAGTATATGAAGGACGATCTTGTAACAGAGAGTTTTAAAAAAATGCCTAATGCCTAATGTCAAGCAAGTCATCACATTATATGGATCTATTTCGTCTAAAACCCGGTAGATTATGAGGTAGAATGGTCCTTCAACATGTAAAAATATACAAATTACAAAGAGTTCAGGACTGCGCCAGCTGACATGGGTTGATACTTTTCTTGATGCATTGGACCACTATTTCACATAGCATGAACCACATACTTTAAATTTTTATTTAATACAGGTTACAGAATAGTGCTTGACCTGTAAGAAATGTAATTAAGCAAAGTTAAAAATATTTCTTTTTCAAACAGTATAAAGTGGAAGTATCCTTGGGTAAGACACCTCAGAACCATAGCCTAGTACTGGTGAACCCAGCAAATACATGAATATGTGAGCTGCAGCCGTGATATAACTGAAATAATGTTGAAAGTGACGTAATACACCATTCAATCAACCAATCAAACAGTAAAAAACATTTTGTTAGAAAAGCACAAATGTCTTTGACAAACGAGCGCTCTTTTGCCATCGTTTTCAACTGCGTGAAAAGTCTTATTCATTCAGTAATAGATTATGTGGTTTGTATTGGAGTTTAACGCCATTTTAACAGCTTAGGTCATATCATGGCGGTCAGTGACGCACCCATGTGTTTCCTTGTTTTCTCACCCCAGTACTGACTCAACTTTCTTTCCAAAGCCACTGTCTACTTTTCTCACATGCATCAGAGGTGAGAGGCGAAAAAACGCCGAAAAAGAAAGTTCGCCACAGCCGGGTATCGTGCCCGCGACCTCCAAGGTCACGAGTCAGATGCGCTAACCACTGAGCTACCCGGCCGGGCAGCAGTAATAGATTAACTGCTAATAAGTAATGCTTACAAACAAAAGCAAAGCTATGATACAACGTTAAGAATTTTATCATCAACGTATTGAACAATCAGCATTGACAAGTTTGGTATCTTTTTTGGCTCAATGTTTCCAAACCATTACCATGTATCCTCTTATTGAGTTTTACTCTTTCAGTGCCGAATTTATGAAAATCTGCCTGTTACGACAGCTGAAAAAAAAAACAACAATTTACTGAAACTCAAAAAGAGTTGAACTTTTTACCGAAGAATCCTCAGCCTTAACGACCCTGATATAAAAGATTTTTGAAAACATTGTAGGAAAAGGAGAAAATGCTAGTAACCAGCATTTTCTCCTTTTCCCACAATGTTGTCTACCCTAAAGGACGAATTTCATCATTTGCACCACATTTAATTTGTCGTCTGCAAATTAATGCTTCCAGTTTGGACATGTCTAAAATTTTGTCGTATGGTAGAGGGTTAATCTTATAGGCGTGACCAAAAAAACGGACTGTAAAGATTTAGGATCAGATTGCAGGTTCTGTGCAGTCTAATCTTGATCTATGCCGTCTGCGAATGTCCCTTTTTTCGAATATGGCACTGAAAAGGATGAAAAGGTACATATATGGTGAGGCTTAAATCATTAATGTAATATCTAGGGCAACAGGCTAAGATCAGACTACACTGACAACTGATTTATTTAAAAAAAAAACTATTATTGCAAATATTTCACCACGCAGGTTAGAAAAATCAAGAGTTTTACTTTTATTTACAAATATGGGTTTCACAACTCAAATAAGCAAGTCAATACGATCGATCTCTCTTCAATAGAGATATCAATTTTCGATTTTCAATAGATAGTAAACAGGGCGGATGAACCATATTCGATCCACAAACTATTTAGATAGTTATTTTATAAATGTGCATTGAACCAGTTTTGTTGAAAACATTCCTTGTGCCTTACTTATTTTTTTAGATTTAACTGTTATAGGCTACTAAGCCCGACTCACTGACCTTTTGCGGACTGTGTAGATTTAAGATCAGACTGCACAGAACGTGCAGTCTGATCTTGAATCTACACTGTCCGATAACGAGATATTTTTTCCAAAGAAATTACCTGTGAAATAACAGCATTCGGGTTTTTATTTAGGATAAGGGTTAATCCTTCTGTCGGCGAGAGAGGAGAGGAGAGGAGGGGAGAGGAGAGGAGGGGAGAGGAGAGGAGAAGAGAGGAGACGAGAGGAGAAGAGAGGAGACGAGAGGAGATGAGAGGAGAGGAGAGGAGGGGAGAGGAGAGGAGAGGAGAAGAGAGGAGAGGAGAGGAGAGGAGAGGAGAGGAGACAGGAGAGGAGAGGAGAGAGGACAGGCGAGGAGAGGAGAGGAGAGGGGAGGGTTAACCCTAATCCTGCTAAATAAGTGAAAATGAAATTTTCAAACAGACAGTATAAACACAAATTTTGCTATTTCAAAGGCTTTTTTGGGGGAAAAGTTCTCCTTATCGGACAGTGCAGATCCAAGATCAGACTGCACGTTCTGTGCAGTCTGATCTTGATCTACACTGTCCGCAAAAGGTCAGTGTTTTGGTCTTAGGTCTTCACTAAAATATTATCAAGGATTTTTTAACGACCCTTCAGGGAAACGCCCATAAAACAGCAGTGCTTATTATCTGTGTGATGTTTCGGTAACCGATATGTAAACATGCATGATGAATAGAGCACTTGTAAAAAGGTTTTACGTCCCCTCAGATTACGCGTTTAAATATTTGTAAAAGTTAAAAAATCAATTTCAGTGTTTAATTTATAACAACACGAATTTGACATTTTACGCCCTTATCAGCAGTAGGTTGTGAAACATTGAGGAAAAGGGGTAAAATTCTGCTTTTAACTATTTCCCATAATATTTTTCTAAACCATTCACGCAATTCGTTTTCTTTTCCTTACAATATTTTTTTCCTTTCTTTCAGTTGATTTTCCTTTGTGACTCCTGTTTTGGCCCTGTATTAGCAGGCCCAATCTTTTTACGGCAAAACGCCCAATCAAGGTCTACATCCCCTAACTCATCGGTAAACATCGACGTTTTCGTAAAGGCTATTCGGCCAATCTCGGCAGCCTCCGTCTTTTAATAGAGAGTTGGGGGCCGTAGACTCACTAACTCATCGGTAAATATCGTGTAACATCGACGTTTTCGTAAAGGCTATTCGGCCAACCTCGGCAGCTTCCGTCTTTTAATATGAGAGTTAGGGGCCGTAGACCTTAAAACATAGTGGGAAAGGGAGAAAATCATGGTAACCATCATTATCTCTTTTCCTATAAAGTTTTCAACATTTTCCATGACAAATCTCATCATTTTAGACATTTTAGATCTGTCGCCTGCAAGTGCTTTCAATATGGACACATCGAAAATTTCATTGTCTTTTAAAGATCTAAGTGGTATGTCTAAAAATCCCATTGGTTAACTCTTCACCAAACGCAAAAAAAATTTAGGACCTGTCCAAATTGAAAGCATTTGCAGACGACAACATAAACGAGACTCAAAAATTTAAATTTGTTTGTGAATGGGTAGAAAACATTGCGGGAAAAGGAGAAAATGCTGGTTACCAGCATTTTCTCCTTTTCCCACAATGTTTTCAAAAGTCTTCTCCCTCAAGGTCGTTAAAACGCTGGATTTTTGTGCGGTAACGGGCTAATTTATGGAGAAGTACTTGTAAAAAATCTAATATCTGAAAATGTATGTCTGTTCGAAAATTAAGGTTATTGAAAAACCACTTCAGTTTAAATCTTGTAATGTTTACATTAAAACTTTGTGATTCCAGCCCTAAATATTGATTACTCTTTTTTTTTTTCTGCTGACACTCCGTTTTTCTGTAGTGGACCGGCTTTAAAAATACTTTGACAAACGGAGAAATCGTTCAAACCTTTCTCTTTACACGCCATTATGAAATACATTTCATGATCGCTAAATCCGTTGATGAATCTTAAATCTTAAAAAAAAAGAACATTATCTGTGTGGTAGATAGCTTTTGAAAACATCGTGAGAAATGGGGATGTTAAAGTGAGAAATTCTTTCTTCTCTAGTATGGTGCCACTTTCAGGTACTCGCGCTTTTTGGTAAGGTAGTCGAATATGAAATGCCGAGCCTTGGTAGCTCAGTCGGTAGCGTGCAGGACTTGAGAACAGGGGGTAGTGGGTTCGATCCCCGGCTAGGCCAATTTCTTTCCGAGGATTGATGAAAGACCTTGCGACAGGATTCATTCCTCTCTCACCGCTGATCATTGTTTCGACGATGGTTATGTGGGAAAGCAGCCGGTGGCTTGGAAAGAATATTGTGCGGAGTACTGATGAAAGAAACTCTAGGAAAGCATGGATTGGTGCACAGGCCGCCGCGATATAACTGAAATAATGTTGAAAACGGCGTAAAACACCATACATCCAATCAATCAACCACTCAATCGATCGAATATGAAATGGTGTGACCATGATTTTTAAAAAGGAAATTACACAAAATATGTATGAATCTTGGTACTGCCAGATAAATAATTTGGGAGTTTTCTGTCGGTGTGAGAAAGAGAGGAGAGGAGAGGAGAGGAGAGGAGAGGAGGGGAGGGGAGGGGAGGGGAGGGGAGGGGAGGGGAGGGGAGGGGAGGGGAGGGGAGGAGAGGAGAGGAGAGGAGAGGAGAGAGAGGAGAGGGATGAGTGAGAGGAGAGGAGAATACGAGAGACAGAGAGAGATGGACTTCAACATGACAGGAGATAGTAAAGACAGCTCCTTTTATTTTTAGCCATAATTGATAGGTCGTCTGCACAAATACTGTCAATGCAGACAAATCTGAAACGTTGTCGTCTGGTAAGGAATTAAAATGTTTTTGAGATAATCCTGGAGGAAAACGATCAACGAGGTTGGTATATATGGCTTACATGACGCGAAAAGGGGCATTCGGACATTTGCGTAAAGTGTCGTCTCGGATCAGCGTGCGCAGTCCGCACCGGTTAATCCGAGACGGCACTTTACGACTTCATTAGATTTTGTCCAACAGTCGACTTGTGCAAAACAGAAAATTACATAAAAACGGAAAGTTTCGTTTCGCATTAGTCTGCACGGACTGTGCAGGCTGATCCGAGACGACACTATACGCAAATGTCCGAATGCCCCTTTTGGTCTGTTGCAGGCCATATTTGACTCGTACAATTGGACAGAAAGCTGATGACAAAATTAACCAGCTGTATTGACAATCAATAAGTTTTCCTAGTTTGTCCATGTCTGTGATTTCCCTTTTGATGTAGGATTACGGAATTGCTTTGTTTGTACCGGAAGTCGATATTTAACGTATATTGTCGCAATGTTTGCAACCGACTGGCGTAAATCTATAAAAGAGCCTTGCTCTGCGATAAAGTGGTTTAATGCATCTACAAGAAGTGTCGATTCAGGTCAGCCTGCGCAGTCCGCGCAGGCTGACCTGAGTCGAAACTTTTTTAGATCGGTTAATTTTCTGCATGTCAAAGGACGAGTCTACCTCGTAATTTGGTCGATTGTTCGACAAAGTGGATTTTATGGACCCATAATACTGTGGTCACTTGCTTGGTATCATGCATCACGGAGATTCATTAATCCCTCATTTCCCAGAGCATGTCACAAATAATTTCGTAAGAAAATACACTCAGCAAAACTTATAAAACCCCATTTTTAAACTGTAATTCCCCGTAGACTTTTTTAAAACGCGCCACCGTCCGGAAAAGTGATGTTTCATTTGGTTTGATTTTTTACAGAATAATTGATCAATGTAAAAACATACCTCAGCCTAAGTCTGAAAAGAGTTCACGGACTTGTTCTTGTTAAAGGAGCTTATTTAACATCAATTCACTCAATAATAAAAATTGAAAAGTCAAATTCTTGGAAACTTCATACTCGTTTTCTCGGATTATATGTTTGTGCAGAAAATTATTTTTATGTTTTTCTCATCGCTAACAAAATTTCAGTAATTCAGTTTCTCTTTTTAACCTGTTATGGCTCATATACAACACGCATGCGCAAACGACGTATTTTCCCTATTTTTAAAAAGACGTGCCTTCTGTTTGTAGAATTGCGAATATTTTCATTACAATACCATCACAAACGTCAATATGTTACAATTTGTTTCCATTTGCCTGTCTGTTACTTGGTCAAATTTAAAGGAGAAACAAAATTGGTGCTTTATAAGTTTTGCTGAGTATATATAATTAGTTCTATACCAAGTAAAGCGCTTAACTTATTACCCCCTTGAAACAAATATGCAGCTTACAACTGTAAAAAGAATAAAATAATCACACAAATCAGCATTTAATATTTACGCGTGGTACATGTTACGAAGAATTTCTACTTTTGCCACAACGTTTAAAAAGTGGTATGCTGCAACACAAAAAGTTGTCTTCAGGTGGTATTGTGCAAAAGGAAGAATTCGTTAAAGGCAAAGACCGGTACCGCAATGACTTTGAAAACTGGCATAGCATCAGTTTAATTGCTGTGAATTAATATTTGAGTCATACCCTGGCAAGAGGGGTTTATAGGCCTACTAGGTTAGGCATAATATTATTATGGATCCATAAAATTCTTTTTTTCCACAATCGACTAAATCTTGAGGCAGAATGGTCCGTTCACAAGCAGAAAATTTGACCAATAACAAAAAGTACCGACTCAGGTCAGCTTGCATAGGCTGGCCGGGGTCGATACTTTTGAACTTGTGTTAAACCCCTTTTTTTCCCACAGAGTATGTCTCTGTTATATGCATTGAGTCCTAAAAAACACAACAATTTAGTTTTCGAGTGATTTTTTTAGGGTTCTTAAATTATCTAAGCACACTTACAAGTAATTCGAGATAAGTGCATGCTCATTTACGTAATCGAAAATTCGAAGTTTTACAGTATCAATCATCTTACAAAAATTAGATCTAAATAAATTTTCTTTTAAAAAAAAATCTTAAAATGCTAACTGGACTGTAATTAGATCCGTGAGTAAACATTTTAACTTTTCTCCTCTGCAGATGGAGTGTTTCTATGTAAGCACTTGGACCAAAGTTTGGAAGTCTTCTGAAAATATCATCAAAAATTGAAATGTAAACTCAGTAATGGCCTGCAACACGCGAAAAGGGGCATTCGGACATTTGCGTAAAGTGTCGTCTCGGACCAGCCTGCGCAGTCCGCGCAGGCTAATCCGAAAGGACACTTTCCGTTTTTATGTAATTTTCTGTTTTGCGCAAGTCTACTGTAGCACAAAATCTAATGAAGTCGTAATGTGCCGCTCTCGGTGTTACGTGAAGCTCGTGCCCAGGTCGTTCTTATACGGAAAGACCTCGTACTCATTCGATATCCTATACTTAAACAACATTGAGGCAGGGGACTTTTGAAGACATTTTGGAAAAAAAGATAAGATGCTGGCAACCAGCATTTTGGCTTTTTCCATCAATGTTTTCTACTGTTTTAGAGCCAATTTCGTCACTGGATCTGAGGATTTTTTTTTAAATTTGTCATCTGCAAACGGTCTCACTTTGGAACGCGGCTAGAATTTTTTTCACGTCTGAAAAAGATAAACTCTCTACATGATAACAAAATTTGGGACGTTACCAAATTAAAAGCATTTGTAGAAAACAAATTGAAAGTAGTTAAAATGACGATCTCTGTCTTTATTAGGGTAAAAAACAAAGTGGGCAAAGGAGAAAATGCTTGTTGCCAGCATTTTCTCTTTTTCCCACGATGTTTTCAAAACCATACTTTTTCAGGGCCGTTAAGAAGTGTTATTGTTTGGTAAAGGGTTAAACATTTAGAAAAGATTTGGACAAGGTTGCGTATCTCTACGGGTGGCAAAGATCTAAGATCAGAATGTAAGGATCATTCAATCTGATCACTGATCTACAATCCAACATATGAAATATTCAGCCATACAGGGCTTTGAAATACCAATAACATGGCTTTATCGACCTCGAATTCATATATAAATATGAATGTAGTCAAAAGTTTAACAGTTTAGAAATTTAGAACTTAATAAAGACTGATTTTAAAGAATCCTCAAGAAGGCCAAGTAAACAACAGTGTGATAGTTGGCTAAATACGTGTAATTTGATCTTTAACCTGAAGAGATTTAAGTGTTTTGCATTGATTATTATACAAACAGAGCGTTTGAATCCCATTTAGGTCAAGATGAAGTGACAGTCATATTTGTAAAAGTACTTTTTATTTTCTTTAAATATGATTTTAGTGTCTAATTAACTCTCAATTCCTTGACAAAGAGTTGTGCAACTTCAGGTAATTCTGTGAACAGTATTATTAACTCTTTCAGCACCAAATAAATAAACTCGACCTCTTTCTATGGCTCTAAAACACGATCCATTGAAACTTACAAAGATTTTGATTGTATAGGCTTGACTACACAAGCGGATGGTATAGATCAAAGATCAGACTGCACATTCTGTGCAGTCTGATCTTGATCTATGCCATCCGCAAAAGTCCTGTTTTCGCCTACGGAGCCGAGAGGGTTAAGGTCAGATCTCACAGAACGTGCAGCCAAGTTTAGGATCTATACACACAAAATTAGTGAGCCAGGTTCTTTAAAAAGAAAAAAGGGTGGGGGGGGGGGTTATTTCAATGCATCTGGAAAAAGTAGGCTGACATGTATCGAAACTTGTTTGCTATTTAAATTTTCTGTATGTTCACTTGCCCCCATCAACCGTTGACAGTTTGGATAAATATGACTTTATAAATACTACGTTGGGCTTTTTTTGTCGACTTACAAACAGTTCGGGATAAATTATGTGGTGAATACTTCTGTTTATTGTTCACCATTTGTCAGTTTTTGTATTTAACCTGTTATAAACAAGTTTAATATTAGGTATTGGTAAATAATTTTATTATGGACCAGTCTTAGATTACCCTTATCTCAAACTACAAGACTTGACCTAACACTGCGGAGAAAGCAACATTAATCAGATTGTAAATCTATGCAATCGGACTGTTTACAGCCCCTGTCTTTTGGTTGTTTTCACTAGTTCTTTATCTTACTCTTTTATTTCGGGGGTCTTTAATGACCCAGTGGTCAACAGGTTAGACCTGTAATCAGAGAACCAAGATTCAATCCCAGCAGGTGACCCTGGTTCTGTTGGACCGTCCTAGGACAGGCCACTGCAGAGCCCTAGCCTAGTACCAGCGGAACCCAGGAAACACCTCAGTTAATCATTTGTCGCCGTGATATAAATGAAACCGTTATTAAAACCGTCGCAAAACGCAATTTAAATCAATGGAGTATCTCATCTAATTTTTGTTCTGTCCATTAGTACAAGGGCTACTAAAAATATTAATTCCAGACACTATTATTCCGCGAGAGAGGCAGATGTTAGAATATTTTTTTCGATATTTGTTGCATATGAATTATTGCACCTTGTAATGTAAATTTCGTTCGAAAGTGCTGATAAATCAAGAGTTTGTGTTGAAAGTATAAATACGTTTATATTTGAACCATGCTCTGTGAAACGGGGGCTTAATGCATCTGCGAAAAGTATCGACCCAGGTCAGCCTGCGCAGTCCGCGCAGGCTGACCTGGGCCGAAACTTTCCGCTATTGTTAAATTTTCTGTATGTCAAAGGACAAGTTTAGCTTATAAGATTAAGCCGTTAGTTTCAAAAAGTGGCCATTATGGATCCATAATAATGTGATGGCTTGCTTGGTATTATGCCCCCTTTTGCCAGAGTATGACTCTTTTATATTGGAAAAGCCTACCTATAACGATTTTCGACTCAATAAGGACATGATTACTAGAACACGGCAATTATGTCGTGAATATTATCTTAGATTATGATCGCTACAGCAATTAGAGGGATCCTTTAACGTGCTTTCCATGACTTATTTCGCCTTTGCGTGACCAGTCTCTATCAAGATCAAACAGCAAACAGTATGCAATCTGATCTGTGATGTACACTGTCCGCTTTGCTGAGACATTCCGGAAAAAAGAAGCTTGAAAATGCAATTTTGTAGGTCTTTTTTTTTTTTTAGACTAAAATTCCTGTTGGGTTTATGAGCGCTCTTTTGGTTAATTACAGATAACATTTTCTATTTTTGTCCTTGTTACATAGAAAATCAGTATTTGAAAAGTAAAAACTTGAGAGATTCTTATCGCATCATATATGGCTTGCAACACGCGAAAAGGGACATTCGGACATTTGCGTAAAGTGTCGTCCCGGATCAGCCTGCGCAGTCCGCGCAGGCTGATCCGAGACGACACTTTCCGATTCGTGTGTGATTTTCTGTTTAACGCAAATCTATTGTAGGACAAAATCCAAATTTGACGTAAAATGCCGTCTCGGATTAGCCTGCGCGGACTGAGCAGGCTGATCCGAGACGACACTTTACGCAAATGTCCGAACGTTCCTTTTCGCATGTTGCAGACCAATTATCATTTAATTGAAGGTCTTTTATGCTGAAATGATTTATTTGAAGCAAACTTCATCTACAGCGGGAGAATTTCCTTTAGCCTATATTAACCCCTTACTTTACATGCCTTTTAAAATCCGTATACATGTTTATAATTTTATTAAATCATACATTGCTGATGCAGAACAATGTATGACTTCACGAACAAAGAAGATCGAGATAAGACTGCACAAAAGTACAGTCTGATACTGGATCCAGATCTACAGGTCTTCATATAAAAAGCCTGTTTTGAAACAACGGATCTCGTCATCTTTCGTTGCGTTTATTCAGCACTCTATCATTTTCATTCACAAAACTGCAGGGGTGTTAAATACGAAGGTTGTCCGAAAAGTATGTAGACTTTTCCTAAAACTCATCTAGAGTTTAATACCAAAGTTTGGTGACGTATTATTCACTTTGTTATAGATACATGCTACAAATTTCATAAAAATACAGTGATCGAGTGAAAAGTTACAAAAGATGAAGAAATACCGTTAACTGCTACCCGGCGCACGACGTAAGACCACTTTGATTCGCTTTGAAAAGTCATCTTAAACTTTTTCCACGCAGTCACCACCAGTATGCAGAGCTCTAGATAGCGGGAGTGATTTTGATTTAAATATTGCAAATATTAATAATTCTCCACTAAACCCTATGTTATGGGTACTCATTAGAATCGTCTCATCGAGACAATTCTAATGAGTACCTACAACATAGGGTTTGGAAGAGAAATAATGGATTAAGAAAACCATCACCCCCTCTTATCTGGAGCTTTGAGTATGTATACATTTTTTACGGACAATACATTTTTTGTACGTTGCTATGTAGATATAGTTTATCGAAGGAAGGAAAGATACAATCTGCAGTATTTCTGTGCCACGACATCTTGGGAAATGTCAGAAGCCCGGCCCTTTGGATGCGACTTAAGGTCTACGGCCCCCAACTCATCGGTAAACATCGACGTTTTCTTAAAGGCTATTCGGCCAATCTCGGCAGCCTCCGTCTTTTAATATGAGCGTAGACTCACTAACTCTTCGGTAAATATCGTGTAACATCGACGTTTTCGTAAAGGCTGTTCGGCCAATTTCGGCAGCTTCCATCTTTTAATATGAGAGTTAGGGGCCGTAGACCTTTATCTAGATTCACTATTACGAGACAATTTGCTTCGGTGCACTAAACCCACTTTTGCCAGAGTATGGGTGATATAGCTAAGCATATGAACGGCTATAATAAGACATCGGAAAGGGCAGATAAAGATCAGACTGCACGTGCATGGGAAGTCGTGGTAAGTCGCATATAAATAGAACAGAATAAAATATGGTTCAACATTACAAAAGGACAAGTAGTAGTCAGAATAAGGCTGTCTTATTTGCGTGTAATCTACTGTCTTAACAATATCTTTTGTACTGTAGAGAATAGAAAGATATTGAAAACTCTTGACTCTTGTAAATAGAGACCTGTGAAATATTCCACCCTTTTGTCACCCGCACAATGGAATGATTTCATGTTTACCATTTGTTAATTGCTTTACGACTGACAATTCATTCATTGATTCATTGATTGATTGATTGATTGATTGATTGATTCATTCATTCATTCACTCACTTGCTTATTCTTTCACTCATTCGAATTCTAATCCTAAATGCATGTAGGTCAGAGAGAGAGAGAGAGAGAGAGAGAGAGAGAGAGAGAGAGAGAAACAGACAGACAGAGACAGAGAGACAGAGAGACAGAGAGAGAGAGAGAGATGATTCCTACAAAAGCTGTTTCAGGTGCACATATGTACCATGTAACAGAAGAAAGGAAAAGCGGCTCAAATACTCCTCTTTGCTGGTTGTTACATATAGTTAGATATCGAAGAGAAAACACAAGATCAGGCTGCACGATGATACAGACTGATCCAGGTTTAGTGTCTTCACAGCCTCTTACTACACCAGAGATGACTCAGATCTTGGTCTTGCTATTAAATAGGCTGATTCCAGTTTTTCTGTAACAAATATCTGGTGCAATATTCTGACAAAAGCACCCTAAATGCATTGTTACATAAAGATCACAGGAACATACCTAAAATGTCCATTTCATTTCTTCAGCAATTTGCATGGTGAAACACATGCATAGTTAAACTGACTTCAGTAGAAACTCGGAGATTTCTCCCACAGAGGTACAGACAGGAGTAAACTCTTTACTTAACCTAGACGACACAAGAATTTTTGTGGACAATGTAGATCAAGATCAAACTGCATAGAATGTGCAGTCCGATCTGTAATTACCCAGTCCACTGCACATGTATTTTATTTTATAGTGGTGTCGGTGGTTGTGAGGTAGAGCGTCGGCTTCGTAACCATTAGGTCCCGAATTCGATACCTCGGGGCGGGTGTCAACTTTGAGATTTTCCCTTGGCCCACACATTCGGCGCGAATACTGGTGTATTTACCAGGAAGCTGAATCGAGAGGGATTATTATAAGTTGTAAGAACTTGTTTCTCAGTCGATGTAAAATAAATACGGTTTAAACTACTTTATTTTAGATTATGGCTGTCTTTCCATCTTGCCGCGGAACTTTGTTTATAGGTGATGAAAGAAATACATGTAGAACTTATTTTCTTGTCGTGAAGGAGTTAATTCGTTTATTCTGTCTTGCAAAAGTGACAATTCTGTTAACCCCTACACTGAGCACTCAGTTTGGGACGGACATTTTCTCTTCGCAAAAAGAACAATCGATACATTGCAAGTTCAAAACTGTTTCGTAACCCAAATCTAGTAGCCCAATCGGTTATATAGATGGCAAGAAAACCAGGGGTCTTACAGTCGGAATTCAAACTCGGCCTGTCTCTTTTTGATGATTGATGATAACCGTTGAGACAAAATTCATTCCTGTCTAACTTTTGAACATTATCTTTTACCAAATTTATACTGAAAAGCAATCGGAATACTTTGAAAGAGTGTACAACGTATTGGGGGGAAAAATCTCGTGGAAAACATGGATAGGTGCAATGCCCGCCGCGATTCAAGCAAATATCGTGGATAAGTGACCATGGCATTACTGGAATAATGTCGATGACTGGAATAATATTGAGAACGGTATCAAACGCCAAACAAGCATACATGAATAAAAGCAAATCCGTTTCGATATGGCTTATAACACGCGAAAAGGGGCATTCGGACATTTGCGTAAAGTGTCGTCTCGGATCAGCCTGCGCAGTCCGCGCAGGCTGATCCGAGACGGCACTTTACGACTACATTAGATTTCGTCCTACACTAGACTTGCGCAAAACAGAAAATAACCTAAAAACAGAAAGTGTCTTCTCGGATCAGCCTGCGCGGTTGCGTAGGCTGATCCTGGACGACACTTTACGCAAATGTCCGAATGCCCCTTTTCGCATGTTGCTGGCCATATTAAAAATCATTTATCTCTTTGCCACACAAGAAAAATGTAGACTTGTCGAAATTGAAAGCATTTGCGAACGACAATCTAAATATGTCTCAAATGATGGAATTCGTCTATGATAGGGTAGAAAACATTGTGGGAAAAGAAGAAAATGCTGGTTACCAGCATTTTCTTCTTTTCCCACAATGTTTTCAAAGGGCTTTTTCCTCATGGTCATTTAAATTCGGGATTGTGTGATAAAGAGTTATTTGACAATGTGGATCCATGATCAGGCTGCACAGTCTGTACAGTCTCTGACTGATGGCACGTATACTTAATTATTAATCAAACAACTCTTTACACATAGAGAAATTCTTGAACTGATTTAACCTGGTTTAAATTGAAAGCATTCACAAACTAAAAATTTAAATAAGACTCAAATGATGGAATTTGTCTGTAAAAGGGCAGACAAGATTTCTGGAAAAGGAGAGAATGCTGGTTACCAGCATTTTCTTCTTTTACCACAATATTTTCAGAACCGTTGTTCTCTAGGGTCATTAAAACTCGGGACTGTGTGATAAAGGGTTAAATCTTTTTGTGCCAAATTCATAAGCTACTTCTCTATCTACGACCGAAAATAAACTCAATAGAAAACAATCCGCTCAAAATCAGACTTTTTATCTGATAAACTAGACTAAACAAGAGAACGGTATAGATCTAAGATCAAACTGCACGTTCTGTGCAGTCTGATTTTGATCTATACCGCCGACAAAAGCTTCAGATTGAGCGCTGAATGGGTTAAAAATTCCGACATTGTTTTCTACAAAAGTGACCTGCTCAAAAAACGATAAAAAGAAAAAGAAGTCACTTATATGTATAGTTAAGATGAATAAAAAAAATACTCACATTTAATCTTTTTCCCAAATAAGTTAGACGAACGTATTTATTCCTTTTGTCTTAAAATGTTCATTTAATTTTCACGTAAATTACAACACAGATTTCTTACAAATGTACATGTATCTTATAAGATTAAAGGTTTTTTAACTCTAAAAAAATCTATCCCGATCACTTAACCTTCGATTTCTGTAAGGTAAACTCTCGGTCCACAATTAACCGGATAAATAACCTATAATTAGCTTAACGCTCTACCAGACGACAAAATTTTATATCTCTCGAAATTGGAAGCATTAACAGACGACAAATTGAATATGGGACATATATTTGAGCCTGTCTTTGAAATGAGAGAAAACATTGTGAAAAAAGGAGAAAATGCTGGAAACCAGCATTTTCTCCTTTTGTCACAATGTTTTTAAAAGTCTTTATCCTCAGCGTTTTAAAAGTACAAGATTGTTTGGTAAAGGATTAATCCAGATTTGGTTTTGTCCCGATAACACTCGAGAATTTAAGCTTTAATTTTTTGAGCCTTGAAATAATTCACTTGCAAACAAAAGTTACAGAGAAATCCTAACTGGCTTTAAACACGTCCCTTCCATAATGATTAAGCACTGTAAATGACGATATAGAACGTTAAAAGTCAGACAGAACCAATGAAAGAATTTCGAGAGCTCAAACTTTATTATTGCTTTTTTTTTTCACTCTTAGAATAATTCACTGACAAACATTTAGGTACAATGTACAGGGTGTCCGGACAGTAAGGTTAACGCTTTTGTACACTTATAATACGTCTATTAATTTCAGATGAATAGATTAAAAAAATATATAGACTACATGTATTTAAAGTATGCACGTATTTTTGTGTAATTATTTCATTCAATTTTCAATTGAAATGAAAATTGAATGAAATTATCACACACACACACACACACACAAAAAAAAACCTTTAATATTTTATATACATGTAAACATATTTTTATAATTCATCTGAAATTAAGAGCCATATTATCGATGTACAAAAGTGTTACCTGACTTTCCGGACACCCTGTAGTAAGAAAATCAAACTGACTTTAAACGCGTCCCGTCTAATTCCGGTATGTACAATACAGGACGTTTAAATTCTATCAGATTAGAATGTAGACACTCAAGAATTTAAACTTTAATTTCTAAAACCTTAAGAATAATTCACTGACAAAAATTAAACCTTTCACCACACAATCTCGAGTTTTAAAGACCCTGACAATTAAAGGTACCTGATGTGGAAGGCTTTTGACAACAGCATTTTATCCCTTTTCCACAATGTTTTTTTTTTTATCCTATCAAAGACGAATCCTTTGATTATGAGCGTTATTTGATATGTCGTTTGCACATACTTTCAAATAGAACGAATCAGAAAACTTGTCGTTTGTTAAAGAGTTAAGTAACACGATCAAACTAACATTGAACACGTCCCGTTCGATACGGGTATGTACTGTTTAAAGGTGGGTATTTAGATTTTTCACATCTCACCAAATTAAAAAATATATCTATCACTGAAATGTATATGAAAAAACAATACAAATCATCAATAATTAAGAATCATAAAATTACAAAAAAAATTTTTTTTGATGGTATTCCCGTAAAAGGCTACGTAGCCTCTTAAGGTATTTTTAGATTTCGCGCCAGAAATCAAAAAAGGCATTGTGGGAATGTCAAGTGACTGGCACGTGACTAATGACGCTTAAATTCCATAACATAACAAATATGTAATTATTTTCCATAATGTCTTCTTCGGACGCTATGTTTGAAGCTTTGTCTGTGTATTTCCGGTATGTAAATGAGCGAGTTGCTCATGTAAAAATAGAACGGGATTCCCGTCGGTGTCGACCTGGGCCGTACTAAATCTCTGATTTCTCTTGTTGTCGGATGGTTTTCGACTACTGGGGTTTTATGAATGAAAATGAAAAGGCTTTGGGAGTATAAGGATGATTTTTTTGTATTTTTGTAAAATGTTCGTCCCAAAATCTGAAGGGCCACCTTTAAGACGATATAGAACTTTAAAATTCAGATAGTATAGATTGTGGGCCGTGAGCTTTACCATTTAACTTCAAACCCAATACATGACCACCTTATTTTACAGATTATCAAAACTGTACAGTATTTTTTTTTTTTTCATACACAACAGGGGAAATTTAAAAAAAAAAATCTTTTTTTTACACTCATTATATGGAAATCTTCGAGATAGGAAAAATGAGCTATTTGCTGTAAAAAAAGTAACTGCTCGTTTTCTCACAATGTTTTCATAACCGGTTCACTAACAGGACGTAAAATACCTCCTCGTTTTTGTGGGTGGGAACGGGATTTGTCGATTTAACTTTTACCACCATGCAGTTAACCCTTTACCAAACAATCAAGTGTTTTAACGACACCGAGGCAATAGATTTTTGAAAACACTGATGGAAAAAGGAGAAAATGCTGGTAACCAGCATTTTCTCCTTTTCCCATCAGTGTTTTTCAAACCCCTTTTATGAAGACTAATCCCATAATGTGTGCCACATTGAATTTATCGTCTGCAAATACTTTCAGTTTTGACCAGTCTAAAAGTTTGCCGTTTTGGTACAGGGTTAATCAGATATGAAGAATGTATGGGTAAAAAGTGATATCATGTTTTCGTGTAGATTTGTATACCTTCATTGAAAATAATATCTCTAACCCTTTTTCAAAACGATAAATTTTAAACTCTTCCAATTTCAAAGCATCTGCAGACAAGAAATCTGAAAGTGGTACAAACAAACTGAAGTTTTTTGACTGGATAGAAAACATTGTGGTAAAAGTAGAAAATGCTGGTTACCAGCATTTTCTACTTTTCCTACAATGTTTTCAAAAGGCCTCTAACTCAGGGTCGTTAAAACTCGGAGTTGTTTGGAAAAAAATTAAGGTGATTGGAATTGTGAAACGTTATGTTTGTTTTTAACCTTTTTCAAACGACAAAATTTTAGACTGGTTCAAATTGAAAGCATTTGCAGACGACAAAATTACTTGGACTCAAAAAACTGAAATTTGTTATTGGATGGGTTGAAAACGTTATGGGAAAAGGAGAAAATGCTGGTTACCAGCATTTTCTCCTTTTCCCACAATGTTTTCAAAGGGCTTCTTCCTCAGGATCGTTAAAACTTGGGATTTCGTGGTAAAGAGTTAACCCTTTTCCAGACTACACCATTTTGGACTGGTTCAAATTGAAAGCTTTTTGCAGACGACAAAGATAAATGTGGCTAAAATTATTTTACTCTGTATTTAAAGGTTAGAAAGCATTGTGGGAAAAGGAGAATTCTCTTAATCAGCATTATCTCCCTTTTCCCACGATGTTTTCAAGACGCCTTCCTCCTCCACACGTTAATAAATGCATTTTTGGAATGGGTTAATCAGGGCACCTTAACGTTTAACCATTGCCTTCTGCAAATGTCTTTGTTGATGATTGTGGCAGGCGCCTGTTGAAATCCTTGTGACAAAAAGAGATAAAAGCTTGATACGGGCAATTTCCCCTTATGTCACAGTGTTTTGACAATGTACAGAAACATTTTGCAACGAGCGAATTCTGCGTTTTGCAATATTTTTATCAGATGACAAAATTGTAATACATTCAATATTGGGGAAAAAAACCAGGCGACAAATCAATTGTGGCTCGAATGTTATGGTTTTTCTTTGAAATTCTCGGGTGGAAAGCATTGTGATTAAAGAGAACTTGCTTGATACTGGCATTTTCCCTCTTTGCTTACAATATTTTCTAATTGTTTCTACCTCATGTCCGGTAAAACCCGGGACTATTTGGACCTATAAGTCTATCATGCCTAACTTTGGCGATAATACCTGATGAAAGTTTCGGAAACATTGTTACCGTCATTTTCTCCTAAAGTTTTTTTTTTTTTCAGTCGTGAAAACGGGATTCCTTGTTACGTCGCCATACAGCAAAATCTCGAGATCAAGAATGTTCATTCAAATAGGCCAGAAAATGGGAATTCAAATCGGCTCGAAATATTGCTGGAACGGACTTACAGGGTGATTCAAAATCAATGCCTTTTAAAACGATGTATTTGCTTTCGATTCAGTTATTCTGGAGGCCTATTAGTTGTGTTTGATAAAGAAAACATGGCCATAACACTTTTGTAATGATCCTCATAGACCTCAATGTTTTAGATTTACATCATAATTTATCAAATTCAATGTGACGTCCCTTATGAGCAATAATGACATCATGTCTCTTAAATTGTTCAACAAGCGTGCAAATTTATAACCATCTTCTAAAAACTTTTCAAATTTCTACATCAATTGGGTATCGTCTTTTCATTTTCCTAAGTGTTCTAGTAGCAGGATGACTCAAAATTCTTTGAATAATAGCCATTCCCCAAAGTGGCGCCATCTTGGAAAGCAAGCAACTATGGATACTTATGACGTCTAAAGAACGTCATGACGTCAACGTCTTTCTTTTAATTCAATTCACGGGAACATGTTATTTCTTTTTGAAACAGCGGTTACGTAATCGCTGTTTTAATAATATCGGTTTAAAATGTTTCGGTTTTTTTTCGATGCGCCGTGTGGCAAGCACCCCCCTGGCGACAAAAAATCGCTGTCCACCTCTGTTTTCTATTTAAAGCCAACATGCAAGGTAATGACTAGTGTTGAATGGGAGATAATCAATATTGTACTATAGAATTGTAGCATACAGATTGACAATAGCGACGTCTCTTGTTAAATGTATACTGTCTAATCTAATTAACGGTGTAGTGTATATATGAATATCATAAATAAAGATTGGATCTAAGTCTCAAAACGAAAAAAGGACCCTTACTTCAGTAGATTACAAAATTAACCCTATTTTGCAATACGTGATCATGGATGTATTTTGGTATAGTATAAACCAAGCTTTGCATACACACACGTTCTGTCTTCCCTCAGCTGTTCTGAAGGTTCAAGTCAAATATACTGCAGTGGATATGAGAAATGTTCCACGAAAAGGGTGGTTTAATGTATTGCAAAACGTATCGCCTCATCTCAGCCTGCGCAGTCCGCGCAAGACGACCTAGGTCAAATATTTTTGCTATTGGTATATTTTCTGCATGTCAGTGGACAATTCTTTCACGTGGGTCAACCAGTTTTGAAACAAAATGGATCATTACTTAGCGACAAATTGCTTGGTGTAGCGACGACATGCCTAGTATAATGCATGACAAACATGCATCTAACCTTTTTTCCCCAGTCTGCTGTTTAACCCTTATCCTGCCGTTCGCGACTATGGATGGCTTTTGCGGAGAGTGTAGAGCAAGATCAGCCTGCACATACGTGCAGCCTGATCTTGCTCTACACCCTCCGCTCCTTTATCGGAGGTTTGGGTCATATAAGCCCAGCCCAATTGCCCGTACATTTAGCAAAATAGTTTTGTGTAATCGTCGACAATACGATTCGGCAGGATAAGAAAAGAAAAAGAAATTAAAGAAGATCAGCAGGGCAAGAGTTCAATCTTTTGTCAAGTGTGTAAATAAATGTCATAGTAATTGTTATTATCATAAAGATCACCATCTATAGAATGGTCTTTTTCTTCAAAATCAACTAGCATCCCTTTCGTTGGTTCAACGAAATTCATCTCAATAAATAACCTTTGTTTGAAGCTATCAAATGCTGACTTCATTGTCTTGTGTATCTACTAAGACTCTACGGCTTGGAAACGTTACATTGCCGTAGGAAATTTCCACAGCGGCCAGATCCTACAGGAATTGAGCTATGGACTCCCGTGTTGCAAATCTCAAGCCTTAACCTCGGGGGCCAAGGTGGCAGTGTTCAGCCATATCTTACTAAATTTAAATCATTGACCATTTCAGAAATATATTTCGTTAAGTTAATTGGCATTGGACTATTATTTGTCTGAAAACATGGAAAGAGAGTAGGAATAAAGATAGAGATCGGAGGAGAAGGCTTGTCTTCGCCTACACTCTCCAATAAATACAGAATGAACACAACCTTCGCTACTCGCAAGATACAAGTTAACATAGATGCAAGGAGAGCTGCAAATTTACATGTAACTCATTTTTTACCCTTTCCGTGTCACAGGCGAAACACAAAGTGTTTTGCAGACGGAATAGATCAAGATCAGACTGCACAGAATGTGCAGTCTGATCTTGGATCTATACCATCCGCTTGATGAGTCAAGCCTGTAAGATAAAATCTTTTTCTGTGTTTCAGTTAGGGTCAAGATTGTATAATGAGCCATGCTCTGTGAAAAGGGGGCTTAATGCATTTGCGAAACGTATCGAACCACGTCAGCCTACGGAGTCCGCGCAGGCTGACATGGGGCCGAAACTTTTCGTTATGTTTAAATTTACTGCATGTCAAAGGATAATTCTACCTCATGATTCAGTAGGTTGTTTGACAAAATGGATTTTATGGATCCATAATTAGGTCATGTCTTGCTTGGTATAATGTACCACGGAGATGCATTAAGCCCCCTTTTACCAGAGTATAGGTCATATATGGCTTGCAACACGCGAAAAGGGGCATTCGAACATTTGCGTAAAGTGTCGTATCGGATCAGCTTGCGCAGTCCGCGCAGGCTAATCTGAGACGGCGCTTTACGACTACATTACATTTTGTGCTACAGAAGACTTGCACAAAACAGAAATTTACATAAAAACGGAAAGTGTAGTTTCGGATTAGCCTGGGCAGACTGTGCAGGCTGATCCGAGACGACACTTTACGCAAATGTCCGAATGCCCCTTTTCGCGTGTTGCAGGCCAATTATTTGGCACTGAAAGAGATGAGTGACATCAAAACAAGTATTTATATACAACACTTTAACGGTTACCGCATTCTATTTTACACTTTTTGTACAAATCACAGTGTAAAAGAACGTAATATATAGTTCTATCTTTAAAATACTGATAGGTATAAATATACTCTATAAATTATAGAAAACTATCACATTTGTTATCATAACGCGAATATCATAAGTAACTATCATATTTTTTTTTTTTGTCATGACGTAGGTTTAAAATAGCAATATCTGACAAGTGTTTCATTATCTGATGTTTGGGACCTTGTCGTTCGTTGTGTAATCTCGTAGGGACGACAACTTCCACTTTTACTGCACTGTAACTTGTTATTTGATGTATATGAGCCCCGCTCTGGCAAAAGGGGGCTTAATGCATCTTCTCGATGCATTATACTAAGCAAGCTATCACATCGTTATGGATCTAAAATAGCAACTTTTTTTAACCACCTATAAAATCATGAGGTAGACTGGTCCTTCGACATACAGAAAATTGACCAATAGCGAAAAGTTTCGGCCCAGGTCAGCCTGCGCGGATTGCGCAGGCTGACCTGGGTCGATACTTTTCACAGAGCATGGCGTATATTAATTAGATCACTCTCCATCATTTCTGAACCATACATACGAGCTCCTAGTCTTTACACACATCAACTATTGCTGTAGCTTTGCCTTGACCTAGAGAGTACACCGGCATTGCTGTCTAATTTTGACCGTCACTTTTGTCCTTTTCCAACAATGTTTCCTCTCCTTTCGAAAACAAACCCAATCATTTGATTGATCGGTCGTATTTAAATACAATTATTTGGTCGTATTCAAATACCTTCAATACGGTCAAGTGTAAAATTTTGTCGTTTCGTAGAAAGCTAAGTACCCTTTAGGTTAAGTGGAGGGACTATATCCGGTCGTTTCATCGGTTTGATTGGTTGTTTCGATTTTACATGAGAAGCAATGGCATTAGAAGCTGAGTTACTGTCATCAGTTTTATCGCTAGGTTTGGTCAAAGTATCAGTTGTGTTTGAACTTTGTGAAGACTGTTTTGTATCGCCTGTCTGACCACGTTTACCTTGCGATACTTTCTCGTGTAGTTTTGCGGATGTCTCGGCTGTTGGAACAGGTTTACTAACGATAACTCGTGATTGAAGGCTATCTGGGGGCACATTAGACCCGTCTACCTCGTCCTGTTTTGTTTTAGATTTACCCTGCTTGTCTCGCTTTGACTTTGAATCTTTAAACGAGCTCGTCATTTCATTATAGACGTCATCTAAACGATCTTTGCTTTTCCGCCGTTTCCTCTTTTCATTTTTCTCTCCGGCTGAGTCTTTGTGACGTTTTTTGTGTTTACTTGACTTTTTACTCGATGTAGTACCGTTTAAAGGACTGTCAGTATTCGTGAGAGTATCTAAACCTTTCGGTTGTTTCTTTTTCATTATAACTCTATACCAATCCCCCGGGTCAGACTTTTTAAAGTATCTGTTGGGATCATGCGGGTCACTTTCAAGGACAATGGAAGACAATTCAAGATTTTCTAACAGTTCGCGTTCTCTCTCGGTTGGTTCGTATTCTTTTGTTTTCCCTAGTGTTCCTCCGTTTATTGTATCTTTTAAGGCACTGTCAACGGAATCTTTCTTTACCTTAATGTTACCTTCCTGGATTGGATCTATTGTCGCTGGAAGTTTTTCTTTGTCTTGCTTCGGGCTTGCATCTTTTTTCTCGCTATACTTATCTTTAGCATCATCTGTTGTTTTCTTTTGCGTCTCTAAATGAGTCTGAACACTCGATGCTAAAAATCCTGTTTGAAGTTTGAAGTTTTTATCCTTTCTATCTTCAGCTTTTTCGGCATCTTCTTTTGATTTCCTCCGAGCTTCGTATTTAGCTCTTTGTAAGCTAGAAACGTGGAAAATATAAGAAAAATATAAGGAAAAAATATATGAGCCGCGCTCTGTGAAAAAGGGGCTTAATGCATCTGCGAAAAGTTTCGACCCAGGTCAGCCTGCGCAGTCCGCGCAGGCTGACCTGGGCCGAAACTTTTCGCTATTGGTCGATTTTCTGCATGTCAAAGGATCAGTCTACCTCATGATTGAGTCGGTTGTTAAAAAAAGTGGCTATTATGGATCCATGAGTATGTGATGGCTTTCTTGGTATGATGGATTACGGAGATGCATTAAGCCCCCTTTTGCCAGAGCATGGCTCATATATATATATATAGTGTCTTTGTAGATAATGCACATGTATAAAACATTTTTTTTTTTTTTGGGGGGGGGGGGAAATCACCCTTGGCACATCGAATGCACTTTATTTCGTCTGCTATGGTCATGTGTGATGACCATAGTTGCTTTTCTTAAGTAAAGAAAACATTTTCGGCATAAGCCATCAGGATTGTCTCTCTTCTTTAAATATATGATATAAGTTGTCAACAGCAATATTAAATGACTACCGGTACTCAACGTCCTCAATTACTATTTAGCTACGTCCTTGGGTGATATGGTTGCAAAGTCAGTTTCGCTATAAAGTTTTGTTTGTTGTTTAGTCTACGGCAACACTGGACGCGCAGCTTAAAAACCCATATTTAAATTTATACGGTGTCACATTGCTGGGACACTGAGCTAGGACACTGAATGCAAGTCGATAATGACGTTCAGGTATATTTCCATACAAATGCTTTCAATTCAGCTACCTCATACACCCCATATAGCACTCTGCACAGGGTTATTTTACCTGCAATATAATTTTCTTAAAAGGAGATATGAGCGCTGGCCGTCACATCAAAATCATCCCTACAAAAGTTAGTTAACCTTTACACGGCCAAGCACAACTATTGTCTACAGTATACATGTACTTCAAGGACCTATATTGGATACAAATTGTCCGAAAGTTTTTATTTAATATGCTCACACAAAGGGATACAATTGTTTTTCTTTTTTAAAATGAATATCTTTCTCATCCATCATACACAGACTGATATATGTCTGCTAGTATACTCACCGTTTACATACGATAAACGTGAATGTTCCAATAACACCAAGAAGAAGAACGGACACCAACGGGATAATAATCACAACTGAAATAAATACAAGTATAATTACTTGAAAACATGTATTATACTTTTGACACTATTGCTATTTTGGACTGTGTTTACCGTCAAGAGACCACTGGTACGAATTATCTAGTCAGATCCTGATGGTGTCAAATCCTAGATAAAAAGGATAGCATTTAGATCTTCCTGGCAAAAGAGTAGAAAAGGTTTTTCTATTAGATCTAAAAGATAAATGACAGTAGCTTAGTAAGACCTCATTTACAGCGTATTTCATTGCAAAATAAAAACCCGGAAGCATGCAAGATATCTAAATGGCGTGTCCAAAGCGTCTAGTAGCTGTCGTTGATAACACTCGATACTAGCAACTAATAATAACTCACTGCCGCTAACATTCGACCATGTGAGTCTTTCAGCAAAACCACTTTTGTATGAAAATGTGGTTTAATGCCTGTGCAAAAAGTATCGACCAGTGTCAGCCTGCGCAGTCTACAGAGGCTGACCAGGATCGAAACAGTTTGAGTTTGGTAAATTTTCTGAATACCAAAGGACCGTTCTACTTCATGATTTAGCCTGTTGTTAGTCAAAATGGATCTATAGTATGCGACGACTCCTAGAATCTTGCTTTGTGTAATGCGCTACAAAGTAGCTTTAAACACCCTTTTGCAAGACCGCCGCTCATTTAAGTTTGAAACCTTATTTCAAGTTATTATTCTTTACTTTACAAAGGCAATCTACAAAGTCGCTTGCTTCACGTTTGTTCAAGTTAGGGATGCATAAGAGCGAAAGAAACAAAGACACCCTCAAGACTTAACACGTTCGCTATTCACAATATTATGGTTAAAACGATATAAAAAAAAAAAAAAAAAAATATCGGCAAGAACTGGAGCGAGTTAAATAAATCATGATTAAAACTGACTTGATGTGAAACCAAGCAAGCGAATTTGACAGCAGAAGAAAAGCAAAAAGCGTTGAATGAGATCATACCAGCATTTGAAGTTTCCGGCTCATAATCAAATGCATCATAGTTTCCGTAATCCAAGCTTTTTGTGGTCTGAACGGTGTTCATTTCGGTTGTATTGTTAAGGCCTACTGAAGTTCCATTAAACGTGTCATCAGTGCTTGTTTCATTGAAAGCACCTGTCGTTGTTGAGTTTTCCGGACTGATTACATCTGTTGTGTTATCGATTGATTCAGACACTGTTGTAGTTGTGTCAGTCGTGAATCGAGTGGTGGAAAATGTTGTGAATGGTGTATTTGTTACTGCCGTGTTTTCTGTGGTTGTCTTGGTGTCATTAGTTGTTGGAGTGAAACTATTTGCTGGGTTAGTGGTAGTAGTATCCTGCCTGGTTGTAGTTTTCGTTGTTGGAAGCGTAGCATTTGTTGTTGATAAGCTGGTACTCGGTGTAGTTTTCGTTGTTGGAAGCGTAGCATTTGTTGTTGATAAGCTGGTACTCGGTGTAGTTTTCGTTGTTAGAAGCGTAGCATTTGTTGTTGATAAGCTGGTACTGGGTGTAGTTTTCGTTGTTGGAAGCGTAGCATTTGTTGTTGATAAGCTGGTATTCGGTGTAGTTTTCGTTGTTGGAAGCGTGGCACTTGTTGTTGATAAGCTGGTACTCGGTGTAGTCGTTGTGACCTTTGATATTGTAGGTCCTGTTTTTAACGTTGTTGTAATATTGCCCAATACGTCTGTATTGTTCAGAGTTGCATTGTGTTCTACAGTGGTTGACGTATTGGGAACAGGCGTGTCGGTTGCATCTAGTGATGTAGTTCCGATACTATTCACTTTTTCGGTTGTGTTTGTCACTGACACTGTCGTAGATATATGAATGGTTGAACTGGCATTGGTACTTGTCTTTGTTTCAAGCGATGATGTCACTGACGTAACAGCTACAGTAGTGCCAATAGTACTTATATTGCTATGGACCGTTGACGTGGTTGATAATGTTGTAGCGGAGATAGTGGTTGTGTCAGAAGATCTTGTTCGGTTAATTGTTGTACCAGGAAATGGTGCTGTAGTTCTCTTTGATGTGGTTTTTGTCGAATTTGTGATAACCATGTCTGTTGTTGGCAACCCTGTAGGTGAAGATTGTGTAGGTGAGGTAGATATTGTTGAAGGTGGATTCATAAAGGAGCTAGTTGTCGTAACTGAAGCGCTTATTTGTGTTACATTGAAAGAGGGTGTGTGACTATTATTTGCAATCGAGCTAGATAAGGTAGAGCTGTTATTTAGTGAAGATGCAGTGGTGGCTATGGCTGAAGTTTGACTTGTTAAACTGGGTGTTGTACTCAGGTTAATGGCTGATGTATGTGTAGCAGCTGATGGCGAAAATGTTTTGTTACTGCTTTCTAAACTAGTTGTAGTTAAATAAGATGTTGTATTCTGGCTGATGGCTGATGTATGCGAAGAAGCTGAACTGGTGACATCAGGCACACCTGATGAAGAAGACGAGTTGAACGAATCTGGATATTTAACAGTTGAAGCAGTTGTTGACTCTGTGTCATTTCCTGATGTTGTAACTGTTGCGTTTGAAGTGGTAGTTGCCTGCGGTGTTGATGTGGTAGCTGTTTCCACTGATGGCCTGTCACATGTTAATGTTAACTGAGCTCCGCTGGTACCTGTAAACAGAAAATGTTATCTGTAGAGGGGCTCTGGTAACACTTATTTAAGTCGAAGACCGCTATGTTACACAACCTTAAGCGTCTTCCAGCAAACCACTGTTGAAAACGTAGCGAGAAATGATGTTTCTCCCTTTTTTACAAGGTTCTAAAATGTACGCGAAACATAAACTATTTTATTTTGATATAACATCTTGTAGGACTGCTGCTCAGGTTAAGCGCTTGAAAATCGTTTCAATTAATTTGTTTAGAATTTCTGTCACGATATGGAAGGCTATCTAATACTTGTTTATTTCTCATTTCAAAGCTTTCCTCCTACATGGAAAGGTACGGTCGAACATAATTTCATCATTATCATCATCAGCATCCTGCGTTCTTTCGTGGCTCAGTGGTTCAAGCTTGGTTCTATGAGATAATCCTTAGATAGTTTCCTTTACTAAAGAACTGAAGAAAAAACAAAAATAAACAAAATCTTAACGTAACATAACTACTTGTATGCTTTTTTAAAATATGTACACATGTTCACAGTAGTAACGTTAAACACTATTCAAAACTCCATTGTTAGTATCAATGTTATTCTTTACACGGTTGGCGCCAATGTAACAGTTCTGATAAATAGCCTCCCAGGGCGGGGATTGAACAGGACCTCTTGTTCCCGAGGTGAACGCTCTACCACTTCGCTACAAAAGCAATCTCTTCAGCATGGCAATATAAGTTCCCTTATACAAATATAAGCTACACATTTGTATATATCTATCGGATAGAACAGTATACTACATATATTGTCGTAACTTTTATAGGACAAATCTATTAAGAAATATAAATGGCAAGCACAAGAACATCAACTTGGAGGTAAGATCATGGTTTAACCAAACAGAAGTTTGATACTTTCTAAATTTAGATTGTGGCTGAGAATACAGTTCAAAAAGGTTGGTCATTACAGGCCATAGACTCCAAAAAATAGTGTGCATTAGCTGACAATTTGACAATGTTAAACATGGTACCTACCACTGAAGAAGGTAAGGCAATATGACGAGTCCGCAGTTGTCACATTGTAATCCGCTGTATATACGATAGTAGCGCTGGTTCCTGATGTTGTTTGTGGATTCGGTGGTGCCCCGCATCTTACTTGAATACTTTTATCCTGGAAAATGACAGTAAGCTTCGAGGTACAGTTGGTGGCTGGAGGATAGCTGTTAAACATCACAGAAAACCCGGAAACGTTGGTAGACAGGACACATGAACAGTTGCTAAAACCGCTGTTTGCTCCGCGGGATACGTCGAGCGTGATATTTTGGCTGGAGACTGTAGTGGTTTCACACATAAAGACTGTTTGTGGCGAAGAGGGGCATGTCTGGCCAAACGCTGGAACGTACAGTGAAATTTGATTTATTCAAATATTCAATAATATGAAAAGTCACGGGAAAAGAAATATGGTATCATTTTTGATGTCTCTGACAAACCTTCTGATAAACAAAGGTAGATAACTCACTAACAGAAGACATTTTGTCTGCTAAAAATTGTATTGGACAAACTGAATGCGGCTGATGCTATATTTCTTTCAAGGAGGAAGAAACTTCTTTTGAAAAAGAGAAAATGGTGGAATGACTAATCAGAATTTTCTCCTTTTCCCACAACGCTTTCAAAGACCTTCCTTTAGTTTGATAAATATAACTCTCTACTACACAATCCTGTGTACTAACGACCCTGAAAGAGAAGGCTTTTAAAAACATTGTGAGAAAAGAAATTGCTGGTAAACAGCGTTTTCTCTTTTTCCCACAATGCTTTTTTTCCTTTCAAAGACAGAAATCATCATTTGAGCTACAATTAATTTGTCGTCTGCAAATGCTTTCAATTTGATTGAGTTCAAAATTTTGTCATTTGCTGAAGGATTAATACGAGATGGTTTGGTGGATGGATAATGGGTTATCTCATTGCCTCCTGTAGCTTTTTTTTTTTTCGTTTTGGAGCATACTACTTTTAGAAACTTTGTGGCAGAGGGAACCTTGCTTGTGTGGAGACGTTTAAACAATACTCCTTTGTTCGTAAAATATTGGACTATTAAAGTTATGTAAATCACGCTACCATTTCGGTTTTTCTTGGTTAAGCTAACATGTAATTATACTCGGCTAATATTTACTGCTAAAACTGCTTTAAATTACTCTTGCAACATATGCATGTGATACTTATTCAGAAATGGTTAACTTTTTTATATCGAAATCACGACATTCTTTTTCCAAATATACATGTAATACCTACACAGGTCCCCGTTGTACATAGGCACTTTAGCAATGGCGAGGGTGGTAACTAATCGAATAAAACACCTACCGGTCCAGATCGTCGATGCATATATAAAAAGTTGTAACACACACACGCATGTCAGTTTCATTTCTGTCATTGTTTGTTTCTGCAATTTCAAATTCCGTCATCTCATCATGCCATGTTCCCTGTAATTGTATACAATAAGGCTTGCAAAACGCGGAAAGGGGCATTTGGACATTTGCGCAGTCCGCCAAGGCAAATCCGAGACGGCACTTTACGTCATTATTAGATTCTGTCCTACAGTAGACTTGCGTGAAACAGAAAATCATACACAATCGGAAAGTGTCGCCTCGGGTCAGCATGCGCGGACTGCGCAGGCTGATCCGTGACGACACTTTACGCAGATGTCCGAATGCCCCTTTTCGCGTATTGCAGGCCATATTGATAAAAAAAATCTACTTAAAGCGTTGTTTAAGGCCGAGCCTGGACGCGCAGTCGGTAACGTACAGGACATGAAACCAGGATGTCGCTGGTTATAATCTCAAGCTTAGCGTATTTCTGTCCGAGGATTGATGATAGTCATTGTGACAGAATCTAGTCCTCTCTCCACGCTGATTATTGTTTCGACAATGGTTATATGGGAAAGCAGCCAGTGGCTTGAAAAGAACATTGTGCGGAGTACTCGTAAAACAAACTCTAACTAGCGACCATGACCAGTTTTCATAACTGATTTTAGTGTCTAATCTTTGTACAAAGCATCAGAGGTCGCTAAATATAAAATACGAGTACAGGCCCCAGTGTCAAGAACGCGAAGGCGGAGGGATATAGTTTTAGCGTTGTCCGTCCGTCCGTACGACCGTCCGTCCGTCCGCACAACCGTCCTTCCGTTCGTCCGTCCGTCCGGAACACTATCACCAATACCATTGCACGGAATTTCGTGAACTTTATACGTGTGTCTAATAACCCTTTAGCCGATATCTTTTTTTTTTTATTCGATGCAAAATGGCCGACTGGGAGCGATTTTAAGTTAGGCGGTCGCGTAAATTCTTGATGTTTTGACTCTTATCTTGAAAATTATACAGATTGACCATACAACACCACAGTTATATACCTTTTTTTTTTTAAATGTCGTGTCATGGAAAAAGGGGGTTTGATGTATATTTACATTATGGACTAATATCTTTTTAACTACATGACTAAATGCTATGATACTTCATATTTATATTGTTTATCACAAGTCACAGACAATCATCTTTGTTTTTATTTAATAAAATCTCATGTCATGGAAAAAGGGGGTTTAATGTATAATTTTATCATGGACCAATGACCGTCTGTTCGTGCTTCTTTCCGGACAGATATCTTCTAAAATCCTTGACGAAAACTGATAGAAACTCATACACGTGTTACTTATGATGTCCGCCGATTTATTTATCTTTTTTTTTTCTTTTGTGAAAAAGGGGGCTCCATTTATATTTCCATTATGGCTCAACATCTCTTTAACTCAAAATACTGGACGAAAATTGATGAAACTTCATACGTGTGTTCCTTACGATAGTCCGCCGATATCGGTTTCTTTTGGCTTTTTTTATTAAATGTCGTGTCGTGGAAAAAAGGGAATTGGACAATTGGTACATTTTTCCATAATGGACCATATCTTTAACTACTGGACAAAATTTTATGAAACTTCATTTTTATATTGTTTATCATAAGCCACAGACAATACTTATTTGTTTTTATTTCATGAAATGCCATGTCATGAAAAAGGGGGCTAAATGTACAATTTCATTATAGACCAATAACAGTCTGTTCGCCCATCCGTCCGCCCGAAAAGATATCTTCTAAAAACCTTGACCAAAATTGATAAAAATTTATGCATGTCCTCCTTTAAACCCCTGTCACACCAGGGCGGCGATCCCACGGCGTCCAAGAAACAATACAGAACGCCGAGGTGTGCGTAGTACGATAGCAAGCATCGTCACAGCAACGCAGTTGCATCGCGAGTAGACGCATTGGGATCGTCTAGGACGCCAAGGGACGGCGCGCATTTTGAGCATACACAAAACAAACGCCGTCGCGCGGCGTTCTGAGAAGAGCGCAGTGGGATCACCGAAAGGTCGTCTTAGCGGCGCAGTAAGATCTCCCACAACGTCATAGGAGCTCCGTCTGCGCGCACAGAGGTCGCTATGGTTGTCGGTGGCGCTTGCATGGAGATTGTATCGCGCGCTATGAGGTGTCACCGCGTCTCTCATGTGCTTATACGGCGCGTCAGCGGCGCTTATACAGCGCGTCAACGGCGCTGACACGGAGTGTTATTTATTTCACTGCGCTCATAAAACGACTTCTCTGAGCTGCAACGGCGATCATTGCGCTTGTAAGCCGCTTCTACAGCGTCCACCAGTCTTTGTCTGACAAAAACGAACATATAGTCGACGAAGTATGCAAATAAACATTCAATTCACCATGGCTGATGTACGCTCGCAAGCCGGGCTAGTAATGATTGAGGAGTTGACAGTGGTTGACTTGCTTTTATTTGAGAGGGTTGGGGTTTATGTCCTGCTTTTTCCATTTTTCTTATTGTGAGCATAGTTTTAATCTCCGTTGACTTTTCGAGACCACAGCAAAGAAACAATAGATGGATAAATGTGTATACATACAAATCGTTTTCAGATAGTTCATTGTCACTCCGTCAGCGTAGTGTGAGCGCCTTGAGAACGCCGTGAACGCCCAATGCACGCAGTATGAGCACCATGAAAGCGCAGAGCACGCAGTGGTAGCGCCATGAGAGCGCAGAGAATCGCCAAGAAGAACTCCATAGGAACGCGATAACGCGCCATAGGAGCTGCGTAGCAACGCCTTGGTCGTGGTGAGAACGCCGTGACATCTCCGTCTTCGCGAAAAACATCCGATTTTTCCTGCGATCTCATGGCGCTTTGGGAAATTAAACAACGCCGTCCCAACGCAGTGGAAACGCCATATAGTGTGACAGGGGCTTTAGATAGTCCGTTGATACAATTTTTTTCTATATATAATGCCGTGTCATTGAAAAAAGGGGCTTGATATATATATTTCCATTATTTGTTTTCACGTAATGAAATGCCATGTTATTAAAAAAGGGGACTTAATGTATAATCTCATTATGGACCAATAACAATAAGGCCACGTGTAGATGCAAAACATATACCTCCTATATATTTCTATTAAAAAAGGTATTTTACGGCGGGGAATATCATTTCAACGAAATAACTTGTTTGATATTCATTTCACATTGACAGACTTCAGTAACATTCTAAAATCCTACGCTAAAACAAAGTTTCAGACTCGACTCAGCAAAATAATGGATTTAACACTGTTAACAGTTAAGTCCGTTTTTTGTTGAGTTGAGTCTGAACCATTGTTTCGGCTCATGATTTGTGAATGTTACTACAGTCTGTTAATGTTAGTGAAATATGTCTCAAATAAGGAACTCAAGTTCCTTATTTGGGACATATTTCACTAAGTCATAAACTAAGTCCTTTAGCGGATTTGAGCAAAATAAGAGACTCAGGGTTTTTCGTGAAACCGGGTTCAGGTCAATAAATAAATGTCACTTTTCATTTCGATCGCTGCCAGATAGATATATCTTTTTTCCATGTCTGAAAGTAGATTTTGTAGACTTTTCTAGGGCATTTGAAGACGTTTTTACTAGTTGTTAAGCATCAGATAACGAACGGTTTAGATCGCAGCTCAGACTTTAGGTGCTATACAGCTTGATCTTAATCTACACAGTCCGCTTAAGGACAGGTAAAAAAAATAGAGTCAGAGATTTATTTTTCATCGCGTTGATAGATTCTGTTGGCGGTTATGCGGTCTAACCTTCCGCTTTAATTTTCAGGTGTCGAAGGAGACTGGTTGAATGATTGATTAAATGGTGTTTTAAGCTGCTTTCAACATTATTCAATTCATATCACGTGAACAGCTCACGTATTCATGTATGTCCTGGTTTTCACCGGTACTTGGCCAAGACTTTGAAGTGTCTTACCTAGGGATACTTCCACAAACAGTCGAGCACTTCCAGTGAGGTCCTACACTAAACCATTGGGTCACGCCGGACCATGCCGTCAAGAGATCGAATCCGTTTCATAGGCACTGAAACACTTCAAGTTTTTACCTCACAATCCCGAGTTTTAACGACCCTGATAAAATATCCTTTTGAAAACCTTGTTGGAAAAAGAGAAAATGCTGGTAACCAGTATTTTTCCTTTTCCCATAATGTTTTCTACACTACCCAAAGAACAAACAAAAATCTTATCATTTGTGTGTTAAAAGTGTTCAAGAAACAAAGGCATGTAAACGTGAATTTATATGAACTATACTTCATGCCAAAAGAAGAAATTGCTTAGTTTGAGCAATTTCTCCTTCTGCCACAGTATTGGTGTATTCAAAAGTCGTCTGCTACTCGACAAAAAAAGAAATAAAGTTGTCTGAAGTATACAAACTCTCTGACAGAGTAGACCTACAACGTTCAAGACTTCTCCAAAACCAAAAAGTATTGCAGACGACAAATTAAATATAGATCAAATGATAGGATTTGTCTTCGGGATGGTAGTAAACACTGTGGGAAAAGGAGAAAATGCTGGTAACCACCATTTTCTCCTTTTCCCACAATGTTTTACAAAGCTTTCTTCTTCAGGTTCGTTAAAGTAACAATAAAGCCCAAAAGTAAACAACGCCGGTGTTTAAATGCATTTGAATTTAAATCATACCATTTAAAAGCATGGAAATTATTGTGAAGATGACAATCTGTTATTGTACGATCGGTCCAAGTGTTAGTTGCAGACAGAGAAATTAATCTCAAAACTAGGTTAAAACCTGCCAGGTAGCTGTGTCTTTTGTTTACTTCTTGCCTGATTTTAAAATTCTTTTTTCTGCCAGCGACTAACAAATGGTCCGACCACACGATAACAAACTGTCTTCTCGACAATATTTTTCATACTTTTCAATGGTATGATTTAAATTTAAATGTATTATGACACCTGCTTTGATATTTTAGCCTTTACTGGGCCGTTTAAGCAAAGGATTATTTATATAGGTTCAAACCGTCGCGTGTTTCAATTATTTTTTAAAAAAAGTCCTATATTCACAAACTTATAAACCTAATCCTATTTCGATAACACACTTAAAAACGATCAGGTGTTAGAGCGACATTATGTAAGTCTTACGCATAGCCTAGATCCGAGATTAGATTATATAAAATTATAAAACCATTCCGTCTGATCTTGGATCTACACCGCCATGTAGAGGTCTTTTGTCCCATAAAACCATCCCTTCAAATACCCTTTTTTTTTAAACAAGAGAAAATGCCAATTTAATTTAATTATTTATTTTATTTAAATGTTGGAACTTCTATTCTCTCTTTTTTTTTTGAAGCCCTCAACCCCCTACCCCCCAAGAAGAAGAAGAAAACGCTCCCCCGTCTTTGATTTACGCGATAGATGTTGAACTTGAAAGAGTGTAAACTTAGATTAGCCTGCACACTCGTGGAGCATCCATATTAATGGTTTCAGTTATGTAATCTAATTCTTATTAACTGCTATAAAACTTTATAAGATCTATTGTTTGATAGTCAGCGATGTAGAAAACTTTATAAAATCTACTATATGATAGTCAGCGATATAGAGCCGACAGTGTAAGGTTTTTGGTAAGAAAATAAATCTTATGGTACGAAGATGTATTGACTCTTTCAGCGCCAAATAAGGCTTGCAACACGCAAAAAGGGGCATTCGGACATTTGCGTAAAGTGTCGTCTCGGATCAGCCTGCGCAGTCCGCGCAGGCTAATCCGAGACGTCACTTTACGACTACATTAGATTTTGTTCTTCAGTAGACTTGCGCAAAACAGAAAATTACATAAAAACGGAAAGTGTCGTTTCGGATTAGGCTGCGCGGACTTCGCAGGCTGATCCGAGAAGACACTTTACGCAAATGTCCGAATGCCCCTTTTCGCGTGTTGCAGGCCAATTATTTGAGCCGCGCTTTGGCAAAAGCGGGAGGGGGGTTAAATTCACCTTCATGATTTCATGATGCATTATACCAAGCTCTTCATACCATAAATATGGAACCATAAAATCCTTTTTGTCTAAACAACCAACGGTATTATGAGGTAAACCGGTCAATGGACATGCAGAAAATTAATCAATAGTATGGAGTTTCGACCTAGCTTACTTTTTTTTTTAAGTCCGCGCAGGCTGGACTGGGTCAATAGTATATTTGTAGATGCATTAAACCCCCTTTTCACAGAGCATGGCATATGTAAACTCGACCTCTTTCAAACCTTGAAATTAAAATCAAACGAAACTTCGATTCATTTTATCGTATAGACTTGACTAAATAAGTGAACGGTATAGAGCCAAGATCAGACTGCACGTTCTGTGCAGTCTGGTCTTGATCTATGTCGTCAGAAAAAAGTACCTGTCTTCGCCTATTGTACAGATAGGGTAAACGGCGGACATGAATGATACACAAATATATTTGTCTGTACAGGTATGAAAACATCTATGTTTGAGCTTTTCACATTCCACTGGAAATAAGTGCCAGTAAAATTTATCGTTTGTTTTAATGAAGATCACCTTTAACTTAAATGCAATCTTTATACAATGTTCTGTCTTCCTCTAAAAACAGAATTAAAACAATGAATAATGACAAATACCACTTTATGTACTCTTTTTTTCTTTTGCGTGAAAAAATATGCTAATTAAGATAAAATGCCATTTTTTTTTTTATTTAATTTATTGTGTTTGTGTGTGTGTGAGAGAGAGAGAGAGAGAGAGAGAGAGAAAGAAAGAAAGGGTGGCGAAGGGGTAGAAAGGAATTTGAAGTAGATTAGACGTGCTCTAACTGTCCTTCTGTCCTCTTTGAAGAGGCTCAGATCACTATGCACGTCCGAGCAGCCTGATCTTCGTTTGCTCATTCCGATAATAATCGTGGGATCAAACCTTAGTGTGCCAACTTAAATAGAATATTGCGTATATCGTTTAAAACTTAAATATTGAAACTTTAAGTGCAAGGTATAAATAATGGACCTCTTTCCACGGCTGAAAATGCATTCCGCAAGAACTCAGAAATAGTATTATCTTAAAGCCATGTCTAATCAAGCGAACTCTATAGATCCAAGACCAAATTGCACATTTCGTGCGTTCTGATCTCGATCTATGACGTCCACAAAAGGCCTGTTTTCTCATTTGGTGCTCAAGGGATTTAATCTGCAGTATAAAAGTTTAGTGACCTAAAGTTTGTTTGACTGTATAAGAGTATTTGAGTAGAACCAGTGTTTGTTTTGAATTTATTTCGTTTTTTCCTCTTAACTTACTGTTCACCCTGAACAGCCCTACCAGAACTCTTATTATCTCTTTCAGCGCCAAATAAATAAACTTGACCTCTCTCGACGGCTCTAAATACAATTCGTTAAAACTTACAAAGATTTTGATTGTATGGGCTTGACTAAACAAGCGGACGGCATAGATCAAAGATCAGACTGCACGTTCTGTGCAGTCTAATCTTGATCAATGCCGTCCGCAAAAGTCACCGTTTTTGTCTATGGCGCCGAAAGGGTTAGAGGGGCTATAATGAGATATGAAATATATACATGTACAATTATGTTCAGTCAGAAAACAAAACCAACTCGCGAGTTTGAATCCGTTTTGCTACGAGTATCGCGAAATGAAAATCAAATCTCAGACTGTGTTTTATGTACAGTCTCGTCTTGGTTTACAATGCTTAGCGATATGGGCCATGCTCTGTGAAAAGGGAGCTTAATGCAATTGCGAAAAGTATCGACCCATGTCAGCCTGCGCAGTTGGCGCAGGCTGACATGGGCCGAAACGTTTCGGTGTCTTTACATTTTAGTATGTCAAAGGATCATTCTACCTCATGATTCAGTCTGTTTTTTTTTTTGTTTTTTTTCGAAACATTAGATTTTATGGATCCATAATTATGTGATGACTTGCTTGATGTGATTCATCACGGAGATGCATTAAGCCCCTTTTTGCCAGAGCATGGCTCATATAGATGTACCTCGAATTGAATGTTCTCTGCCGCATCTAACTTTTTACCGTACAATCTCGTATTTGAACTAGGATTTTGAAAACAATTTTGGTAAAAAAGAGAAAATGTCGGTAACCAGAATTTTTTCCTTTGCCCACGATGTATTTCTACACGTTCTAAAACAGATTTTACAGTTTTTGCAACAATTAACCCTAATCCTGCTGAACATGAAACTTTCAAGTCGATAGTAAAAAACCCAAATGTTGCCATTTCAAAGGTATATTTGGGGGAAAATACATATCCTTATCGGACAGTGTAGATCCAAGATCAGACTGCACGTTCTGTTCAGTCTGATCTTGATCTACACTGTCCGCCAAAGGTCAGTGATCAGTGAGTTGCGCTCGACATGTGGCCTCCAGGTTACAAGTCCTACACTTTACCACTGAGCCACGCATGACTGCAGCGACGGACTTTTGGCGGATAACTTGAGGTTTTGAGTTCGAACTTTCGGTAGAACATTTTTTTTCCTGGTCAATGTAATAGAAATCGCTTCTCTCTCACCGTTGACAACCATAATTTGTTCCCTTGCTCATCTGAAAGCACTCAGTCTTTTGGAAAGTGTGAACATTTCGCACAGTGCTGGGTGCAGAATGTTAGAATGACACCTCGAATTTACTGGGTGTACCTACCGAGCTAGAACTGAAAGGAAATGTCAAGTCTTACCTCAAACAGGCACAAAATCCACGACCATTACAAGAATACGTGACTCCAAAGCTTGATATGAAAATAATGTTCAATGTTTAACCCGTAAATCATTAGAGATCATTTACTCTCTTGACAATAAACAACTACAAAGTTGAAATTATTATCCTCTGAATACGCTTTAAGTTATGTTTAATCTGATAGTTTTGTTTAATAGATCGAGCAGTAATCAGAATTAAACATGTTATAAACACGAAAAAACAAGAACTTTAGTATGTCACACATTTCCCATATAGATATATACACTCTGAATGGTATGGTTTTACAGTAGTTTTAAATTTATAAATAGCGTTCGTCCCAATAACGTTACAATATATTGGAGAAAATCTGATTGACAAGTTCTTACTCGTCCAAGACCATACCTTTTCGATAATGTATTGAACGGATTGATTTTGATATTGATTATTCTAACACTTGGGCTGCTAAGCGCGATTCACTGACCTTTTGCGGACAGTGTAGATCAAGATCAGACTGCACAGAACGTGCAGTCTGATCTTGGATCTACACTGTCCGATTAGGAGATATTATTCTCCAAAATATAAGTTTGAAGTTGCATTATTCGGGTTTTTACTACTGGCTTGAAAGTCTAACTCTTTACCAAACGACAAAATCTTAGACTGGTCCAAATTGAAAGCATTTGTAGACGACAAAAATAAACGTGACTCAAAAATTGAAACTTGACCTTGGAAGAGTAGAAAACATTGTGGGAAAAGGAGAAAATGCTGGTTACCAGCATTTTTTCCTTTTCCAACAATGTTTTCAGAATGCTTCTTCCTCGGAGTCGTTAAAACCAGGGATTGTGTGGTAAAGGGTTAATTTAACTTATTCTGTAGGATAAGGGTTAACCCTTAGGATATTAAGGACAACTTTAATTGCTACTGCAGACACTGTGAATCAAGATCAGACTGCACATAATGTACAGGCTGATTTTAAATAACCCTGGTTTTGTGTAAAATGTGCAATCAAGAAGTACCTTTTCCAATAAGGTAGTAGACCCCTAATGCTTCTAGTGCAAAGTGGAATAAAATTTCTTGATAGTTGATAAATAAAGATTTATACTGATGTAATACTTTTGCACATTTTTAACCGACCAGAAATTCCTTTGATGTCTATCTAGAAATTATTTGTTGATACTTTTATTAGTTTTCAGAAAAGGGAGGTAATTATTATCTCCCTTTGTAATGAGAATATAGTGGTTTTTGTGGTATTTGTCGAAGACAATACCACTATGAGTTCAATATTGAATTTTGAAGACCATGTATCGTATTTTGTCCAAAGCCGAAGGAAATAAACCCAATTAAATTCAATTTTTCTAAGGCAAATGAGTTTTTCGGTAGCATTCAGACATGTAATTGGAAATGGCATGTTTAAAATACACTAAGTGAGGCCATCGATCGTGGAAATACTAATTTTTGATTGAAAATAGCTTCACTCGCTCATAGCCTTCTATTGGCGCAATGATACAAAATTTGTCTACCGTTCACTTGGTCCTGGGATTTTTCGTTCCAAAACCAATTCGTCCCATGGCTTGTTCATCCAATGATTGCGCGCTACTCCATTTGATTGGGCATGAATATTTATAGATCGAAATAATTGATTGTAATGTTGGGAATTAGATATTGATGGCCAAAGATATTTCAAAATCATAGTTTTCAGGTACAAACTTAAATTTTTTCGATATATTCACATGGTTTCTCTCTCTATCCATCATGCATCCTACTGTCAAAGGACATTACTCATGACTCCTCCTGAATGATCAAAGGGAGACCACCAATACACAAATAATCCTAACTTTGTCATGAGTACTCTCCCTTCAACCAAAAAAAGGTATTCATTTGCTTAGTAGGTTGACTTTCAAGCCAATATTTGAATAATATTTTTCTTTTTCTTTCAAATTATCAATTCCACACAATGGCTTCCTTGACAAATACCACTTCAGGGTTCTCAACGCTTTGATTGATTTATGAATGATAATTCTAAGAAGGAAAAAAAGGAAAATGTGGCTCGGTTAAACTAGTAAAATAATACTCATTTTTAATCATAGCTAATTTTGTAGGATAATATTATAGTGGAAATAGCTGTTTTCCATTAGGGGTCTACTACCTTAAGTATTGAACTGCTCGGTATTTTTTTATTGAATAGTCAACCCTTCTAACACCAGAAACAGCTGCACTTGCTTGTGTCGACAGTATTGATCAAGATCAGACTGTACAGTACGTACAATTTGATTTTAGATATACACGGTACGATCCTCGTTTCAGGTCTTCTGACCTAAACTGCCTTGATATAGTCAAGTTTTGCAATATATGCAGTTCAATTTACAGACTGAAACATACACTGTAAAAAGGGCGTTTTTCGCATATTCGAAACAAAAAGTATCGACCAAGGTCAGCCTGCGCATTTTGCGCAGGCTGACCTGTGTCGAAACTTTTTGCTTTTGGTATATAGTAAATTTTCTGTATGTCCGAAACCATAAGGCCTAAAGCTACTTCATAATTCAGTTGGTTGTTGGATAAATGTATTCTATGGGCTCATAATTATGTGATGACTGGCTTGGTATAAAGCATCACGGGGATGCATTTAAATCCTCTTTGCCAGAGAACGGCTCACATCTATTTACTTTATTTTTTGGTTGCATCCAAAGTGAAAATGGTTCCCATGAATTTGATGTTCTTTAACCCTTATCCGCTAAGAGCGACTCACTGACCTTTTGCGGACAGTGTGGATCAAGATCAGACTGCACAGAACGTGCGGTCTGATTTTGGATCTACACTGTCCGATAAGGAGATATTATTCCCAAAAAGATAGCTTTGAAATATCAAGATTTGGATTTTTATTATCGAACTGAAAATTTCATTTCAGTTACTTAGCGGGATAAGGGTAAAGTTAATAAGTGAAAACCTCTTCGACAGGGACATTTTCATTGACACAACAAAAAAGGTGAAATTTGCAAATGTTCGTCCTCCTCCCCTCTCTACAAGAATTCTCGCGCTGAAAGGGTCAGGCAGCAATTCGTACTTATCTCACGTACAATACATTTTATAGTTGCCAACTTGGTCATCTACCACTTGAGCTCAGGACTGACGGGTACCTTGCCATATAGATTCCCACCAAAGCCAGCTCCAACTGGGATCGAGATCGGGAAAACCAAAATAAAAACGTGCCATGAATTTACCACTGAGCTAAGAAGAGTGTCTATGATTTATAGTGTAGCATAAGTGGACCAAGACAAATCAAACCGCGGCACATTTTTGTCTGGGTCCGTGAAGACCCGTTTAACTGTTAATCGCATGACAAAATTTTAGACCCGTCCAAATTGAGAGCATTTGCACACGACAAGTAACATGTCGCTCAAATGTTGAGATTTTGCTATGAAAGGACTGAAGACATTGTGAGAAAAGGAGAAAATGCTGGTAACCAGCATTGTCTCCTTTTCCCACAATGCTTTCAAAAGCCTTCGGCATCAGGGCTGTTAAAACTCGGGACTGTGTGGTAAAGGACTAAATACACGAATGTGGTTCTACCAGGATCAGACAGTATATAAAAATACTTATAGTAAACTAAACAGTTCGGGAAACTAGCCTCACAAAAGCACGTTTACGGAATATGCAGGTGTCTCAGTTAATTTCAAACTTTATCAACCCTTCTACATGTAACATATTTAAAAGAAAAAGAAACGACCCACACTCTGGCGAAAGGGGGTTTCATGCGGTTTAATGCTTCACCGCGATGCATCATACCAAGCAAGTCGATGAAATCCATTCTGTCTAACAACCGACTGTCTCCTATGGTAGAATGGTCCTTGGACATGCACCATATTTACCAAATGCAAAAAGTTTCGACACAGGTCAGCCTTCGCGGACCGCGCAGGCTGACCTGGGCCGATACTGTTTAGAGATCCATTAAACCCTCTTTTTCACAGACCATGGCTCAAATTAGTCTGCGATGAAACATAACGCATTTTGTTCTGAAACAAAATAGCAACAAGAAATTTCGAAAAGATCCTTGTTAACTAAGGATACAACATCATTAAATCGAGACTGAAAACCTGGATCCAAGTGAAATTGTTGTCTAAAACAGAAGTAATTGTTTATAACTAGCAAGTTCTTCTTATGCCATTGTGATTCCAGAACCTGGTCTACCTCTTGACGAAAACAAGTCATCTGTATTTGATAACGAATTGAAAAGAACCAGGTTATTGGATGTATTCAAATAAAAATTTAGAAACAATAGGCGTCTTGATTTTGTATTGTGTCGACAGGTATTCCAGGTACAATAAATCCTGAAATGTCCAACTTAGTCTGTCACCGCTTTATACAAAACTCACCGATCGCCTATCATTATCTAGACGTTGCAGCACAAGAGGACGCCCAGCTCTGCCAAGACTCCCTCCCTAATGATCAGTGACCCTAGGGGGTGCAAATGTCAACAAGTCTTAACTTCTGTTTTCTGATAAAGAGATTAACAGTTCTTTGACTCTTTACCAAGCTATCAAATTTTTGACTCAACCAAATTGAAAGCCTGTGCAGAAGACACCCTAGGGGGTGCCAATTTTAAACCCAGGGCTATAAGTAGAAGAAACATAATAGAGGTCCATTAGATGAAGCTACATGCCCATGCCAAATTTGGTAACTTTAGGACATATGGATTCGGATAAAAGATTTACAGTATTTTCAGAGTTATTTTTTAGGAATCAAATTCTTTTAAGAAATTCTGTCGAAGACCATGGCAGGATCATGTCCGTGAAGTTTTGTCGAAATTGGATGGGTAGTCTCAGAGACGATGTTTGAAACAAAAGTTAACGGACATACACACGCGCACAACGGACACAGGGCCATCACATGAGCTCGCTGGCCTTTGGCAAGTGAGCTTAAAACTGACAATTTTCTATCCAAAAAACTTGAATACCCAACACTAATCAGGTAACGAACTACATGTACATACATGTAATAATAATTTTATCTTCATTGAATTCATGTACTACAAGAAAATTTTCAAAGTTTTCACTTTATAAACCTTTGTAAAACAATTTATTCAAAGGGATGACCACAGGGCTAAAGTTTCATTCTTGCTAAAGGCCCACTACATGAAGCTACATTCATACTTTGGCACACAAAGACCTTACGGCTTTACGGTTAGGAACCAGAAGTTTTCAGAGTATAAGCCACTGTAAAACTTGTGACCCCAATGGGTGGGGCCAATTTTGACCCAAGGACTATAACTGGGACAATCTACTGGAATGAAGCTGCAGACCAAACTTGGTAGCCCTGGGCCTTACGTACAGTTAGGAATAAGAAGATTTTTGAAGTTTTTTATCATATGGCCTGCAACACGCGAAAAGGGGTATTCGGACATTAGCGTTAAGTGTCGATTCGGATCAGCCTGCGCAGCTCGCGCAAGCTAATCCGAAACGACACTTTCCGTTTTTATGTAATTTTCTGTTTCACACAAGTCTACTGTAGGACAAAATCTAATGTAGTCGTAAAGTGCCGTCTCGGATTAGCCTGCGCGGACTGCGCAGGCTGATCCGAGACGACACTTTACGCAAATGTCCGAATGCCCCTTTTCACGTGTTGCATGCCAATTATAAGCCTATGTAAAACTAGTGAGCCATGGGGCAGGGCCTAGAGGAAAGATTTGAATAGTTTAAGTAGGGGTCCACAGGATAAAGCTACATGCCAAATGTCATAGCCCTATGCTTTATGGTCAGGAAGAAGGACATTTTTCAAAGTTCTCACTATATAAGCCCATGTAAAACTTGTGACCCAAAGGGCAAGGCCAATTTTGAACCTAGGACTAAAATTTGAAGAATTTTGGAGAGATCTATTAGATGACGCTACGTGCTAAAGTTGGCAGCCTTAGGCTTTAACGGTTTGGGAGAAAAAGATTTAAAGATTTTCAATATTTTTCAGCTCTGTTGCAATGGCAGAGTTTCAACTTCTTTGAAGAAATTCTGAAGAGGGCCATGGCAGAGAAGATGTTTGAAATACAAGTTTATGAATGCACGGACGGACATGTGGATCAACACAGGGCCATGACATAAGCTCAATGTCATTCCGCCAGTTGAGCTAATAAAGATCAAGGGACCATTCTCTTGTACCATTCTCGGACCATTCCTTTTTAAGAACAATTAGAAACACAATTTATAACCTTCAAGTATGACCTTGATCCCACGGACGTGAATAATTCAAAAACACTTCTATTCATAAAGCAGAAAAATGGTCAGAAACTTTACAATTGAAACATGACTATGACATTTGCCCTATTTAAACAAATGTTTCAAATGGCACTCCTACTTATGAAGGAAAAAAATTGAGCCAAATTGTTTTGAAATCCATCCACAACTGTATAAGTTATGACTCAAACAAGCTCTACTTATTACAGCTGTATCTTTTGACTCAAGTATGACTTCGACCATGGATATTTGAACCAATGTTTCAAAAAGCACACGTACCAATGAAGGAGATATAAAATTGTTACTCTAAATTGTTTAAAAATCAATGCATAATGTAGAAGGTAAGCTAAATTTGCAACTATTTTATCATTTGACTTTCAAGTGTAACCTTGACCTTGCACCTAGCTGAATTTATTTTTATTCAGTTATATTTCATACAGAGCTAACAGATGGATCCACACACACACACAGGACAAAGCTTAAATCTGTGGTAATTTTGTCTCACTCGCCCAAAGCAGGCTCAACCAAAATCACTTTCTAGATTAAGTCGCCAAGCTCTCACTTTGCCACATGTTAAGTGTACTGGTAGTTTATATTTCAGTGATAGTTTAGGTAAAAACATGCTGCAGGGGACTTTTTTTCGACTTGCAGTGGACCACTTTTGATAACCTTGTGACAAAAAGACAACTTGCTTCTAACGTGTGTTTCTCTTTTACCACAATGTTTTCAAATGTGACAAATGTATTGATATATTGTCCTGTTCGTTTTCCCTATTCTGCAAGAAAGTTTTTAAAATTTCTGCTGCACATTTGTCTAATGAAGTAATTACTTGTAACTGACTATGGGATGTTTAAGTCAAAACACAATTATACGCAGAAAAAAAGCAAGTAAGCATTGCATAAGATATGACAAAAACATTACTCAAACGCTGCAAAATAGATATTTATTACTAATTGTTTGCTGTCATTACAATCAGTTTAACCTATTCTAAACAAAAAAAAAACATGAATAACAACAGAATAAATATATGCAGAATATTACGTTGTAGTAACTTTCTGGTGCTTGTATTTGCTCCGAGATGCATGAGAAAATTTGATTTCACACAAGACCAAAGGTTGAGCCAGATGTCAAAATTTTCTAATGTAGCTATAAGCAAATGCATCCAGCAAAGAAGTTATTTTTAAACTTATAGCATAATATTCCTGTTTTAATTTCACTCAAAAGTATTAAAAAATAAAATTAAAAATAACGAATAGTGGTTTGGTATGTAATCACTTCTTTTTCAAGAATGGTGGATGAATGTTATAGTATAAAGTTTTGACCATTCAAATCTTTGGGAATGTTAGTGTTTTACCACACAAGCCTGACTTTTAATGACCTTGAGAAAAAAGCCTTTAGAAAACCTTGTGGGAAAAGGAGAAAATGCTGGTAACCAGCATTTTCTCCTTTTCCTACAATGTTTTCTACCCTTCCCAAAACAACTTTCAATTTTTCTGTCACAATTATTTTGTCATCTGCACATGCTTTCAATTTGGACAAGTCTAAAATTTTGTTGTTTGATAAAGAGTTAAAGCATAACTTTTTTACCAATCCCATCTCAGATCAGGTTGAACATATTCCACACATGGGTTAGATCATCATTCTACATTTGCAACCATATTTGACATTATCTACATACATTTTTTTTTTTTTGTTTTGTTTTGTGTGACATTATCCAAATGTGATGCATGCATTTGAGCTGGAAAATTTACTGGTATATAATAAAAAACAGGACAATGATGACTTAGGACTTCGTTTTCACCTTTGGTTTCAGCTCAAAATTTACATTAACCCTACAGGAAACTGTCACAGTTGCTTGAGATATTCTTTGTTGTACTGTGGGTGTGGTTTCCATGTCTGTTACACCTTCAATCTGTCCCTCCCACTCTTTTGACTCCTCCTCTTGCATACTTATTGGTTTTCCGACAGCAAGGTGAACAAATCTGGCCATTTCCTGAGCTTTCTGTTTGGCGTTGTGGACTGCAAGTAGACTGGCTTGTTGTCTGTAAATGACGACATGATGTATGAAAATTTGCACTACTAGTTACTAACACTTTTTCCTTTCTCTGCTTTATTTTCCACTCAAAGCCTTTTTACTCTGAGTTACTAGTATCATAACACAGTGTTGTATGGATGGCTAAGAATTAATGGTATACTACAACATTGTGAAACAGGATGAAATGTATTAAAATGAGCAATTACACTTTCTTTCGTAATGTTTCAAAACATCCATCTTTTATTATACATACACCATATTTATATTTTGTGACTTTTTGGAGGCCAAAACAGCTTTTGATAAACAAAAATTTTAGAAATCTTTCCTTTTCTTACTTTTGAACTGTAGTCTACAACTGCAAAGCACATCAGAAAATCTAGTAAAAGCTACACTGTTTTTTATTAACTCCTCACCAAAATATATAATTCTATGACTTGTAAAAACTGAAAGCACTTGCAGGATGACAAATTAAATTGGGCTCAAATGATAGGATCTATCTTTGAAAGGAAACAACACATTATGGGAAAAGAAGAAAATATTGGTTACCAACACTTTCACCCCTTTCCACAATCTTCTCAGAGGACATCATCTTCTGGGCTGTTTAAAAGGCTTAACCCTTTACCAAACAATGTGATCTTTTGAAAATCCAGAGAACGAAGGATTCTGAAAACATTGTGGTAAAAGGAGAAAATGCTAATAACCAGCAATTTCTCCTTTTCCTTTTATGTTTTCTAGCTTTTTCACCAGCAAATACACTGTTTGAGCCACTTTTTAGTTAACATCTACAAATGCTATCCATGTGAACCAGCCGAAAATTTTGTCATCTGGTAAAGGGTTAAATGATCTTTGTCTCTCCACAAAAATAATTCCCCTTCAGAAGTCCACCTGATATTGAAGTCTTCAAACATAAAATCCAAACCTGAGGGTTTCGAGTGTTGTAGAGGCATGGTAAAACTCTGGCGCTCCAACTGAGACGGTTTCATCAAGTTTTTCAACCAATAAATTACATGCTGTTTGATATTTGTGGAAATCTAGAAACACAACCACCACCTCAGCATCCATTATGTACATGGTGTCAGCTCTCCTCATTGTTTTATGTACTTGCATATCTGTGTCCTGAAAGGAAAAGGAGGCATAGTCAGATATGTGGGGCTACTAAAATGACCATATGACATCAAAATGTGACTAAAGTCTGAAATTATAATTCACATTACTTTCTTACACAATTACCACACAATCCTGAGTTTTAACAACCCTGAAAAACTCAGCTTTTGAAAACAGGGACAGAAAAGGAAAAAATACTGGTAACACGCATTTTCTCCTTTTCCCTCAATGTTTTTTTTTTTTTGCATTTTGGAAGACAAATTTAATATTTCTGAATATCATTGAATTTGTTGTCAGCAAACACTTCCAATTTGGGCTCATCTAAAATTTTGTCTTCTATCAAAGGGTTAACTCTCTAAAAGATCCCTGACAATGTTTTTTCACTGTCAACATCTAAGGCATGTGTGAAAGATGACAATCAAAAGATATGTCTTTGACAGAATGGGAAACAATGTTAAAAAAGCAGAAATGCTTATAATCTCTCACAAACAGGTTCTTTCAGACTTTCCAGTTAGTGAAATAAATGATACAAAAGAGAAGTTTTTTGGAGAAAGGTACTTTTCTCGTAACAATATAGAGAAAAGTGTGAGAATAGCGAGTTTCTTGTAATAAGCATCTGCTCCTTTTTCCACAATGCTTTAAGTTTACCAGACTACAGAAATTACGACTATTCCAAGTTTACAGCTTTAGGAGGCAACAAATTAAATGTTGTTCAAATGTTGGAATTAGTCTTTGAAAGGATAGAAAACACGGTGGAAAAAGGATATTTATATATCTTTTTTTTTTTAATGGTATGGAACACAGTGTGGAAAAGTATCACTGAATTGCATCTTTTTCCAATTTTTCAAATGCTGTACTGCTGCAGGGATATACAGATCTGTTCTTGAGAGGTATTGGGTTATTATCATGTACAGCTTTTCAAAGCTCTGCAAACATCATTTAAAACACCATCAGTGTTCAATCTAGCTTTACTTGTATGGGGGCCCATCAGGCCCACAGACATTGAAATATAGGGCCATTTTGGAAAACTGGGGGCTACACATAAAAAATTATACTTTATTACTGAAATGATAACCTTTTTATTTACCAACTGTTGCCTTTTTATATAGAAAGTATATTCTCATTCATGTATCTATGAAAACTATGCTAATAAAACTGCAACACTACAGAAATTATCATTGTTATTGACGCAACCTTGTTTTCACCATTAATTAAATCCTAAAAAAAAACAAGAGGGCCATGATGGCCCTGAAATCGCTCACCTGAGTCATTTGACCAAACATGACCCATTTTCAATCACTTTTGAGATATTATGACAAACATTCTACCAAGATTTTCATGAGTTATTGACCCGAAATGACCCACTTGCAAACTGATGCAAGACCAACATTCTGAACAAGTTTCATGAGTATTGCATTAAAAATGAGGCCTCTAGAAAGTAAACAAGGTTTTTGAAGATTTGACCTAGTGACCTAGTTTTTGATCCAACATTACCCATTTTCAAACTCTTTCAAGATATTATCAAGACAAACATTCTGACCAACTTTTAAGAGTTTCGGACTAAAAATGTGGCCTCTACAGCATACACAAGGTTTTTCTAAGATTTGGCCTAGTGACCTAGTTTTTGATCAGACATTACCCATTATCAAACACTTTTTAGATATCACTAAGACAAACACTCTGACCAAGTTTCATGAGTATTGGACTGAAAATGTGGCCTCTAGAGCGTACAAAAGATTTTTCTAAGATTTGACCAAATGACCTAGTTTTTGACGCGACATTATCCATTATCAAATTCTTTTGAGATATCACCAAACAAACATTCTGACCAAGTTTAAAGAGTATCAGACTGAAAATATGGCCTCTAGAGCATACACAAGGTTTTTTCCAATTTTTGACCCAGTGACCTAGTTTTTGACCCCACATGACCCAAATTTACATTCATTCAAGGTCTCATCAAGACAAACATTCTGACCGAGTTTCAGGAGTATCAGACTGAAAATGTGTCCTCCAGAGCGTACACAAGGTTTTTCTAAGATTTGACCTAGTGACCTAGTTTTTGACCCCACATGACCCATAATCAAACTCGCCTGAGCTATTATCAAGACAAACATTCTGGCCAAGTTTCAAGAGTTCTTGACAGAAAATGTGGTTTCTAGAGCGTACACAAGGTTTTTCTAAGATTTGACCTATTGACCTAGTTTTTGACCCGACATGACCCATTTTCAAATTAGTCTGAGATATCATCAAGACAAACATTCTGACCAACTTTCAGGAGTTTTGGATGGTAAATGTGGCCTCTAGAGCGTACAAAAGGTTTTTCTAAGATTTGACCTACTGACCTAGTTTTTGACCCGACATGACCCATTTTCGAAGTCGTCCAAGATATCATCAAGACAAACATTCTGACCAATTTTCAGGAGTGTTGGACAGAAAATGTGGTTTCTAGAGTGTACACAACGTTTTTCTAAGATTTGACCTACTGACCTAGTTTTTGACCCGACATGACCCATTTTCAAAGTCGTCTGAGATATCATCAAGGCAAACATTCTGACCAACTTTCAGGAGTATTGGACAGAAAATGTGGCCTCTAGAGCGTACACAAGATTTTTCTAAGATTTGACCTAGTGACCTAGTTTTTGATCCGACATGATCCATTTTCCAACTCGTCCGAGACATCATCAAGGCAAACATTCTGACCAACTTTCAGGAGTATTGGACAGAAAATGTGGCCTCTAGAGCGTACACATGGTTTTTCTAAAATTTGACCTAGTGACCTAGTTTTTGACCCGACATGATCCATTTTCGAACTCGTCCGAGATATCATCAAGGCAAACATTCTGACCAAGTTTCATGAGTATCGGACTGAAAATGTGGCCTCTAGAGCGTACACAAGGTGAAAAGTTGACGACGGACGACGGACGCCGCACGACTGACGCCGGACACAGCGCGATCACAATAGCTCCCCATGAGCACTTCGTGATCAGGTGAGCTAAAAAAACGAAACATGTCTGTCAATGGTAAACTTTCGAAAATTCTGATATCCTGTCACAGAGGGTTTTAACTTTCCCGTCAATCACTCAAACTAGAGTTTAATTTTCTCATCATAAACTAACCATATTTTGAACCAATCGTCTGGGAGACATTTTGGTTAAAACTTGCGTTTCTGTGGGGTTTCCATAGTCGTTGCTTGAACTAAGGGTATATAATGGCCTGATTGTGCTTTCCAAAGTAATATTTTTAACAGCTTTTGCCCTTTTTTGCCCCATTGAGGCTTCCGAAATACTCAGAAAATCACTTCATTGTAATGTTGAATGATCAGCAGAAGCTCAAAGAATCATAACCTGTGGTCCAACTTTTTCTTCCTAGAAACCATCTGACACAAAGATTGATAACAGGCAACCAGTTTTATCTTAGCCATAACATCTATCGGGTTATCGATAAATTCTCTCTAGAAAGCTCGGTGTGGTGTTTATTAAGCTGAAAAGCAGAAACGGGCAAAGAGGACCCTAAATTTGTGGAATGGTACTTTTACAGTCCAGTGTGTCTGATGGGCCCAAGGTTGGTTTAGAATTGCGCCATATGGGACTTTTGGGGGGGCCTATGAACACTGCACCATAAGAATGTAAAAAGTAATTTTTAGTTGCAAGTTACACTTTCTGTATCATGTTATCACTTACGCCAGGTACAAGTTGTTTGTGTAAAAATTGCCTCTGTGTTAATGGCATTTCCTACAAACCTTGACATTATGATTTTGCAGGGTTTGCAGAACATAGTCTAATCGTCGCTGGATGCTGTTCTTTACGTCTGCCACATTATCTTTCTGGCTGTGTATTCTGATCGTCACCCGACATCTGTCAGGTGGTAGTGATACCTCTCCCACTGCTGTCACTTGTACATTTCTGTTGGCTTTTATCCGATCCATCGTGACCGCTCCTTGGGCGTCTGAGAAATTTCCGAAATTGTTGTTCTCTTTCCAATTAAGGGTATTCAGGGATCGTATATAAGATCCCTGGGGTATTGGAAGAAAGAGGGGCTACGCTTCTGTTTCCTAAGGATGCAAAAACGCGTGAAGGTGTATAGTTTGACATCTCAAATAGCCTAAGTGAAAGAAAAAAGTACAGATCTCTTTGAGAAGTGATTTGTTTATACTTGCAACATCAAGATCTTGCAGACGATATAATGTAGAGTAAAGCGTCCCAGGGTTGACAAAGCTGACTTCCGGTGAATTTCGGACAGGCCGGATCTGTATAACTTTTTCGCAATTTTAGCTTTCAAATTAGTATTCATGTCAAGTTTCGGGAAGCGTCCAACAGGGACAGATGGCAGTGACCACTGGCACCGTGAGAGTGTTGCCTGGCAGTATAAGATGAGGTAAAACTTACTCTAAGTCTTAACCATATAAAGGCAATATGTGAAATCAAGAAAGATAACTGTGACGTGTCCTTCACTTCGATTTGTAAACTAAAAACCAATTTAATGAACTATTTTGCAGACGACAAAATTTCAGACTTGTCCAGATTAAAAGCATTTGCAGATGACAAATTAAATGCATTTCAAAACATGACATATCTTTCAAAGGGTAGGAAACTGGGGTTAAAAAAAAAAAGAAATTTTGGTTTTAAGCCTTTTTCCATTTCCCACAATATTTTTAACAGCCTTTCTCCACTGGTTCTGTAAAACTTGGGATGTTTTGGAAAAGGACGAAATCTGTGAAAGGATGAAATCCTTTAAAGTGTTTCAGGTGAAAGGGTGAAATCCTTTAAAGTGTTTCACTGCTGAAAAGAACTTGCTAAAACAACCTGCAAAAAATTAGATCTCTAGAAAAGCATGATGACCAGCATTTCTCTTTCCCAAAAGGATTGTCACAAATACTGATTGTTAACAGTAATTTTGTGACTGACCTATGTTCTTGTCAAGACATATGTAAATGGCCAATAGTTAACCTGCCCAGGACAGGGATTGAATCCACAATCTCCATGTCCAATAGCAGACACACTACCACATTGCAACAAAAGTTAGCTCTGTCACAAAGCCTCACGGGTACCCACTTATACCACACTTTGCTACATTCTGATTTGATTATTTTGATGTACACTGGATGGTTGAATCTCATTTTAGGTCAAGTCTTAATCAAGGAGTTACAAATTAAAATCCTTGCTAGAGCAAAATTCTTTGAATTCAAGGTGTGATGAAAGTGATTGTGACTCAATTCTTTTCAGGTTTGCCCAAAAAAGTAGGACATCAAAATTTTAGAAAGAGACACCTGATACATAATTTGTTAGGAGACATCCAAATTATTACTAAATACATGTAATGGCTTTAGAACAGCTACACTTATAGCCATGGTCCAGCCCTGATTGTTTTGACCCTATTTTTGTGAGAAAGCCACCCAGTGGCTTTCAAAGAACACTTTGCCCAGTGGGCTAGTGCTAATGGTAATGTTTTTGAATAACAAGTTTGGTAAAAATGAATGATGTGGGAATTAGACTTGCAGCTTTGGTTATAGGCTAAGGTTGTTATATAGAAATTTGTGTAAACTTAATGCATAATCATTGAATCATTATTTACCCTGTATTTTTTCATTTGCATTTTTTAAACATTGTCTAAGTAGATGGGATGTTGGACTATGGCTGGTTTGATTTTATTTGCATGGATTGAAAGAGGCATAGGACAGAGTATAAGCCAGGTATTGGATGTTATAAACTCTGTGTGAATAATAATTATACATGTACTGTTACTTTTTTACCAAAACTTCCAATCAGTTAATATTCCTTTTGAACAAACTTGTTGTGTATCAAAATCTCTAGCACCATAAAGAAATAATAGGAATCATCGTGCATAAATGGGTGATGCCTTTTCACTTATGAAATATTTGAATCTTTAGCATCTTAAACTCTTAACTGTTTACAACACAATCCCGACTTTTAACGACCCTGAGAAAGAAAGCTTTTGAAAACACTGTGGGAAAAGGTAACCAGCATTTTCTCCTTTTCTCACAATGTTTTCTAACCTTCCCAAATCAAATTTCAATTTTGGATTCACATTTATTTTGTCGTCTGCAAGTGCTTTCAATTTGGACTAGTCCAAAATTTTGTCGTTTGGTAAAGAGTTAAAATACAAGATTCAAATGAGCCATGCTACGGAAGAAGGGGGTTTAGATTGGTATGAGCCATGCTCTGTGAAAGGGGGTTTAAATGCATCTACAAAAAATATCGATCCAGGTCAGCCTGCACAGCCTAACCTGGATTGAAACTTCTTCCTACTGGTAAATTTTCTGCATGTCCAAGGACCAGACTACTTCATGATTCAGTTGGTTATAAGACTTGTGAATGGATTTCATTGATCCATGATTTCACGATGATTGGAATGGTATAATGCATCATGGAGATGCATCATGGAGATGCATTAACTCTTTACCAAACGACAATATTTTGGACTGGACCAAATTGAAAGCATTTGCAGACGACAAATTATATATTGCTTGAACGGTGATTTCTGTATTTGATAGGCTAGAAAACATTGTTGGAAAAGAAGAAAATGCTGGTTAACAGCATTTTCTTCTTTTCCCACAGTGTTTTCAAATGGCTTCTTCCTCAGGGTCGTTAAAACTCGGGATTGTGTGGTAAAGGGTTAAATCCTCTTTTGCCAGTGTGTGGCATATATTTATTTTACGTTTTTGATGATCCTATTTACTAGTATTGTACTATCATGTTTTATGTCTCCTTTATCTTTTGCACAGCTCACTGAACAAGAGTAGATTAAAGACATCACTAGTGTATCACATTCTCCTTGGCCTTCTTGTGATGGTGCGGCTCCTTCCAGGATTCACAGCTCTTGTAGGTCTTCCAATTTATAAACGTCTACGGCAATGGGACATACCGGCACCTAAAGCATGGGAATATGCGTGGATAGTTAGTATAGTTGCAGCTGTGTTTGGACTGAAATCATTAGCAAAGAATGACTCCATCCTTATTAAGCAGTTTCTCATAGGAAATGTTGTTTTTGGAATTCTGCCAGTTTTGTATGGATTGATTGATTTATTTGATGACATATTACTGTACTACAATGAAAAGAAATATTCAGCACAGATAGCAGGTTACCCAGCAGTGTTGGTGTGGTATTTAGGATTATTCATAGCTCTGCAGATTCATGGATTTGCTTTGTATTTTGCAGCTAATTTGTTGAAGGCATGGAGACCTAGGGACAAGAAAAAGAAACAGTGATATATCCATTGATGCTCAAGATTATAGCAAATCAGAGGTACAGATAGGGGAACATTTTTTTCTTTTTTTGTTCTCAGAGTAATACCTCTTTAGTTCTTCATTAAAACCTATGATGTTAGTACTCATGACATTTATCTTATCAAATGTTAACCCTTGATCAAATGAAAAAAAATTTAGTCTTCTCAAAATTGAAAGCATTTGCAGGCAACAACATATTGTTATTTAAAAAATGAAATTTTTCATTCAAAGGATAAAATCATTGTGGGAAAAGGAGAAAATGCTGGTGACCAGCATTTTCTCCTTTTCCCACATTGTTTTCAATAGGCTTCTCCCTAGGGTCTTCAGAAGTTCAGATTGTGTTATAAAGGGTTAAGAGTGCTAACAATATTGCTTCTAATGAAGAAATAATGTGTTCAGATATTTATGCCCCCTTCCTCTTATCTGGGCCTCTGATATAATTGTTATAGAAATTAAAACCCTTTTCCAGCAGAAAAAAAAAATTAGATTAGTTCATATTGAAAGCATTTATAGGCAACAAATTAAACATCACTCGGATGACAGGATTTATCTTTGAAAGGGTAGAAAACATTTTGAAAAATAAGAGAAAATGCCAGTTCTTGGCATTTTTTCCCTTTACCTTAATGTTTTTTAAAAACCTTTTCCAAAAGGTTGTTATAAGAATGTTCAGGTCACTTGTTCTGGCTAGTTTGTCTTTTTCTTATGATTTTCTCAGTTTCCTTCATGTATAGAACATTTATTCTTATATATTCATAATATCTGCATAGGATATTTTCAAAGTCTTCTTCAGCAAAATGATTACCACAAATACATGTGAAAACAGTGTAGGTAGAGAAGTTATTGTTTGTTATGAGCAGTTCATACTTCTGCTGCAATGTTTTCAAGTGTTTTTTGTTGATGGAAATGTGTTCATTGGATCGTATGACTATCAAATTTTAAAACCGACCAGTCCCAGAACAAAGCGTTTAGTCATACAGTGTTTTAAAAAAGATGTCACCTAGCTATCAACAAAACCTGGTACAATATATTTTGTGTTCATGCATCTAAACAATAAATTTTTGCACATTTTGTTTACTGTCTCACATTTGTGCAATCTACTTTAGCTTTTTACCAAACATTTTAAGACTTGTCTAATTTAGAAGTATTTGCAGACAACAAAAGCAGTTGAGATGATAGAATTTTTCTTTGCAAGGGTAGAAAAAGAAATTGTGGGAAAATGAGAAAATGCTTGTTATCAGCACTTTTTCCTTTTCCAAAATTGTTGTTAGCAGCCATCAGTTCTTAAAACACAGAGTTATTGGTAAAGATTAAAGTTCACAATCATAGAGTGATACATTTGATGATGGCAGCTTACATTGGTAACCAGCATTTTCTCATTTTCCCACAATATTTTCCACCCTTTTTACAGACGAATTTCATAATTTGTGCAAAGTTTGATTTGTTGTCTGCAAATGCTTTTAATTTGGACTGCTCTAAAATTTTGTTGCCTAGTAAAGAGTTTACAGAAAAAGATTTGACTAACTTTTGCTCCATAATGATGTGAAGTATTTTCTTGTAAAATCTAAAGTGTAAATAAGTGTCGTGGTTTTAAAGCTTGATAATGCCTTATTCTTAATGATAATGTGATTCATTTGAACATATCAGGTAGTTGTACATGTACATAAAATAGATGTACATATAGTTTTGAATGGCAGTATTTTTTGACAGCTAAGTTCGTGAAAGTAATTGTATTAAGTTTTACATACAGAAAACCACTTCCACATATAAGCTTGTCTTAGTGCTGAAAATAAAGAAATAAAATGGCAAACCACATCTAAAAGCACTGTGACTTAACGAAAAGATTGCATTATATACACAATTTCTCCCCCTGCTTCAATGTTTCTACATCTTTTGATTAATTCAAGTTCATTTTCACACTGCATGGCTGAATTGTTCGTGCACTGTTTATTTCTATGTTGCTACTGCCACATCCAATGCCTGCCCAGACAATGAAGATGAAGATCAGACATCATAGATTAGTGTTCCCAGATCTGTGGTCTGCCTAGTATTTTGTTGGCTATGACAACCAAGAATCTGGATTGTGTTTATGTAGCTATTAATGTTTTAGGGTACTTGTGTGCTCACTGAAAAAACATATGAGCAATGCTCTGGCAAAAGGGGACATAATGCATCTGCATGATGCATTATACCAAGCCAGACATCAAGCGAGACATCACCTAATTACGGATCTGTAGAATACATTTTGTCAAACAACAGACTGAATCTTTAGGTAGAAGAATCATCCTTTGACATGCAGATAATTAGAAGATAGCAAAAAGGTTTTGGCCCATGTCGGCCTTTGCAAATGCATTAAGCCCCCTTTTCACAGAGCATGGCTCAAATAAGTGTTCATTTTTCGGGGACTGGTGTTCTCTTTGAAAACAGTGTTCATGTAGATGTGTGTTTTGTTAAGCCTTTTCTCACAATGTTTTCTACTCTATTAACCCTCTACCAAACAATCCCTGGTTTTTACGACCCTGAGATAGAGGCCTTTTGAAAACGTGGGAAAAGGAGAAATTGCTGGTAACAAGCATTTTCTCCTTTTTCCATAATGTTTTCTATCCTGCTGGAAACAAATTTCAATTTTTGAGTTACGTTTATTTTGTCGTCTGCAAATGCTTTCAATTTGGACCAGTCTAAAATTTTGATGGTTGGTAAAGGGTTAAAGACACATTTTGTGTTTTTACTTAATTTATATTGTCATCTGCAAATACTTTCAATTTGGATGGGGTGGGGCTAAATTTTTGCCGTTTGGTGAAGAGTTAATGTTAATGTTGTGTGAGTTTAGCAAAAACCTTTTTATAGTACATGAAATGTTCCTTGTATAGACCTTCAGGTTACAGGAGTGTTTAATGAAATTACATACTGCCTTATATACGTATTGTGTTTGTCTTGCAGCAGAGACATGTTTGGAGCAATGTTAAGAAAGCAGAAATTGCACATCATTAGCAGTTTCTCCTTTTGCCACAAGGTTTTAACATGACATTGTGTGAAATCAAAACTGTTTACGAAATCAAAAAATATGAGATAGCCAATATATCCATACTGAAAGCATTTGCAGAGAACAAATAGTAAATATTTGTGGTAAAGAATAAAATATAAGTAATCAGCATTTTTTTCCCCCCACAATATTTACAAAGGGCTTCTTTCTCAGGTTTATTAAATCACTATAGTTGTTTCGGATAGGACCAGTTTGTGTCCGTTGTCCAAATTTACCCGTTACCGAACAACCCTGTGCTTTGAGGACTGACAGAAAAAACATGGATGAAAACATCGTGAGAAGGAAGAAATGCCTGTATTTCTGCAAAATTTTTTACCTTTTTCAGAGGCAACTACCATCATTTAGACTATGTTTAATATGTCATTTGCATGTACTTTCAAATTGGACTAGTCTGAAATCTGGTCAACTGGTAAAAAGTTAAACAAGGGTGTTAGCAAAGTCTTCTACTGCAAATTTGTTGCAGGAGGTACCGAGTTTAACCCATTACCAGACAACAAAATTTTAGGCTTGTTTATTTTGAAAACATTTGCAGCCAACAGATTAGATAGCAATAAAATGATGGAGTTTGCTTTTAACTCTTTCACTACTGAATACATAAATTGCATTTTCTCAAAGGCTAAAAATGCATTTCCTCTACAAGATCAAGAAACAGTTTGGGCATAGTCTAGAACAAAGCAGTGGACAGTGTAGAGATCAGACTGCACGCTCTGTGCAGTCTGATATTGATCTACACTGTCCACAAAAGCTTCTGGTGTCATCTATGGTATGGAAAGAGTTAAATGTATAGAAAACATTGTGGGAAAAGGAGAAAATGCTGGATACCAGCATTTTCTCCTTTTCCCACAATGTCTGCAAAAGGTTTCTTTCTAAAGAAAGAGTTGTTAAAAGTTCAGGTTATGTGGTAAAGGATGAAACAATTGTTCATTGTTTGGTAATTACTTCACTGAAACCAATGTTACAGTGCTTATTATAGTTGTCTAACAGCACAGGTCTCATGTGCACCAGTAACATAGATGACATATTCATTGTGGCTAAAATGAACATTTTGTATTTTGATGGATGGAAAACATTGTGAGAAAGGGAGAAAATGCTGGTTACCAGCATTTTCTTCTTTTCACACAATGTTTTCAAAAGCCATATTCCTCAGGGTTTTGAAAAGTGGGGGTTGAATGTTGAAGGGTTAACTCACTACTTCTTGAAACAGGAGTACTCAACATTGAAAACATTCTGGTAAGCTATGGATAGTCAAATATGAATCAACTCTTTTCCATACAATCAGAAGTTTGATAACCCCTAGAAAGTAAGCTTTTAAAAATATTGAGGAAAAACGAGAAAATGCCAGTAACCAGTATTTTCTCCTTTTCCCACAATGTTTTTTACCTGTCCTCAGGCAAATCACACATCATTTGAATAAAATTTGTCATCTGCAAATGTTTTTAGTGTACACAAGTTCGATATTTTGTGGCCTGGTAAAGAGTTAAGGTTTGGTCCGTGAATACATGTTAAAGCATCGTGGCAAGAGGAAAACATTTCTCAATTGAGCAATTTTTCTTACTGTTACAATATTTTCAATACTGGTCTGCTGCAATATGAAAAACTTTCCAAGTGCAATGTGTTAACAAGTGTTTATGATCAGTTTTCCTTTTGAAATGCCATTAAAGTTATTTAAATTAAGAGAATTGTTTGGTTTTATATACATTCAGCTTACTCTTTTCCACATACCGTAATCCTAAGTTTTAACTATCCTGAAAGAGAAGGCTTATAAAAAAAACTCGTGGACAAAAAGAGAAAATGCTGGTAACCAGCAATTTATCTTTTTCCTACAATGTTTTCTACCCTATCAAAGACAGCAATCATCATATGAAATACAAGTGTCTTCTGTAAATGGTTTCAATTTGTACAAGCCATGAATTTTGTCATTTAGTAAAGAGTTGAAGGACAGGAGAAGACAATTTTCTTTTTCAAGTCTGTTGTTTCAAAAATATCTAGCATGAGTCCAAAATTCTATCGTTTGGAAAAGAGTTAACCCTTTACCACACCATCCCGAGTTTTAATGACCCTGAGAAAGAATCATTTTGAAAACATTGTGGGAAAAGGAGAAAATACTGGTAACCAGCATTTTCTCCTTTTCCCAAAATGTTTTCTAACCTTTCTAAGTCACGTTTATTTTGTGGGGGTGCTCAGTCTTAAGCTTATCTGACTTGTGACCTGGTAGTGGCGGTTTGATACCCAGTTGAGGCAAACCTTCCCTCCGGTGATTTTTGTCTCTCACCTTTGTTTCATGTGAGAAAAGTAGTCAGTGACTTGAAAAGAAGGTCGCGCTAGTAATGGTGTGAGAAAGTCAGGAAACACATGCATAGGTGCACTGACCGCTGTGATATGACTCAAGCTGTTAAAATTTAAACAAAGAAAAAAACAAGAAACACTATGAGTTTAAGATCTTGCTAAGGTCAGCTTATTATTTCTTAAAAGAATAAAACATACAGCAAATACTGCTAAAACTTGGAAATTTTCCTTTGAAGAAGAGGCAAACATTTCAGAGACTTGAACTTTTTCAAGAAAGAAAGAAAAAAAATAAAAAATCACTATGTTTTCCAAAGGAATTGAATCAGATTTTTCGTCAGACTTCTAAATGAAGTAGCAAACAGTGAGGACAGATAATCAAGCTGTCTTTGGCCTTCACAGGCAGACTTTTGGAAGCATAGGAAATGGAAAGATGCTTGTATTCTCCTTTCACGATAATGTTTCACGATGTTTTCTTTGCTACCCTTTCATGCAAAATCTTAAAATTTGAGTCCTATTTGTCAGTCCAAATGCCATTTACATGCACAAGTCTAAAAAATTGTTCTGCGGTAAAGAGTTTAGGTTCATCATAAATGTTGATGCACAGAGATTTATAACTTTTCCCCTCCCCTAAACTTTTTCACTAAACTACACTAAAAACTCTAAAAAATCAACAAAAGTTATGGTTTATTTTTTGTGAAACATTTTAACCTTCTAGCACACAATCACAAGTTTTAACAACTCAGGACAAGAAAGTTTTTGAAAACGTTGTGGGAAAAGGAGAAAATGCTGGTTACCAGCATTTTCTCCTTTTCCCACAATGTTTTCTTCCCCTTCCAAAAAGAACTGTCAATTTCTGTGTCACATTTAATGCAAATGCTGTCAATTTGTTTGCTGTTTGGTAAAGAGTTAACTAAAGGAGCAGCTGGTCAATAAGCACAATCTCCCTGTTTACAAAATGCTTTCACACTTGATCTGCTGAAAGATTTTGAAAACTCGTCAGCAGGAAAGTCTGTGTTGAAATATATAACCACAACAGCAAAATAGTATAACCTATCCCATCTTCGCTAGCCAAGGTGACGATCACTACGTGGATACATAGTGATCGTCACCTTGGCTACCGAAGATGAACCTATCCCAACTATTCACAGCCTCACTTTTCCAAAGTCTTTTTCAGGGTTTCCATTTCAAGCTGGATCTTTTCTTTTGCCAAAACCGCTGTTTCTTTTTCAATCTTGGATCGATCTCTATCATATTCTGCTTTTTCCCTATCCAGCACCAGTTTTTCTATTTTCACTATCAGCTTCCTCTTCTTCAACTCAAGTATCTCCTTATTCAGCTGCATGAAATGGTCTGTCTGATAATCTGCGTCAAACGTCGGAGTAAAATTTGACGTGTCAAAGTCAGTGTATCCATTTTCACTATCAAAATGTTCATCGTCATTTTGTGCTTCATTATTTTGCGCTTCATTATACAATGAAGTTTCGTGTCGTGTACGAGCTCTCTTTCTCGGTGGAGTTGATGGAGTTGGGGTAACTTTGTTGGATTCGCTATCATCAGGATTACTGACAACAGTTGATTGAATTATGATTCCATTTGGAAGTTTGGGTGCAATCTTTCTGTAATTTAATGCAATTTTTTCAACCTCTTCAGTTTTGACTGTAACAGGTGGAGGTCTGAAAAAAAAAAATGCACATACATAATTATGACAGAGGTATATAGAGGATAATCAACTGGTTGTGTGTGATATTCAAAAACTGTCACTAGAATGGGTGTGATGCGGTTGAAAAAAAAAAAAAGAGTCTAAAGGACAAGTCTTTAACCGCATCAAACCCCATTCGGGTGACAGATTTTTAATATCACACACAATTAGTAGATTAATCTATTTATTATATTCCTAATTCACCCTTTTTTATTCTAATAATTATCAAGAATGGTACAATATGAGCAGTATAAGAAAAAAGTAGTTCCGGCAAACATTCTAAAACTATATCGTCATAACTATACCATAATTATCATCACTAGTGGTGTTATTCACTGTGAAATCCAAGAATATGATAAGAATATAATAAAAGATTTTAACTCGTTACCTCTTATTCACAACTTTTTGTGTCCCGCGGCAAATCGATTCTGCCATAACACGCAATATTTCCATAAATTCATAAGCAAATTGCGGTTTAATTACCAAACGATCTGGAGTTTTAATGACCCCAATCAAAGAGACTTAAACACTGTGACAAAAGGAGAAAATGCTGGTAACTAGCATTTTCTTCTTTTACTGCCATGTTTTTTCTATTATCAAAAATTGTTGGAGCAAAGAGGCCGGCAAGGTCCCGCCGAATACACATGTGCACATTTTTTACCAATTGCGAACTAGCATTCATTTATTCGATTTCATTATACCAAGAAGTAGGTCAAAAGCTAGAGCATTCAGCTACGCCGAAAAAATATTGTATGATCTGGGACCCTATTCAAAGAAACTGATACAAATGTATTCAGAGATATTTGAGCTAAAACAAAATTGATATTGCAACACCTGTGCATGTACACTAAACTTTTTTTTTTTCTCAGGGATGATGTGAATGGAATCTTTATTATCCTCAACCCTTTACACAGTGTCGTCTGAAATGCTTGGAACATGAAAACTAAAATTTTAAGGTCTATTTATTAGATAAAGAAATTCAGGTGTGACACACAGGGACTGGTCAAGGGCGTAGGGCCCAATTACGTACAATACGCCCAATACATTACGTACAACTCGTACGTATGTGCGAATAAACAATTCCGTGACAAAGTTTTAAATCACAATATCATATATGCGTGGATGGATTTTTCTCTAGATCTGTGCGCCTTTTCAAACTAAATAGATGGGTTGAATTGATGCACTGATGACTGGGGAATTCCTCAGTGCTTAACAATAAAAGCCAACCTCCCGCCCCCTCCCCCGTCGGCACTTTGTGCCTCACTGGGGTCCTACTAAATACCACAAAGACACCCTAAATACCACAAAGACACACAAAGACACCACAAAGACATACAAAGACGCACAAAGCACCACAAAGACGTTAAAACATGTAAAAAAAAAAGAAAGAAGCTAGGTTTTTTTGAGTTGTTTGCATTATGCTAGGGTAAAAAAGTGGACAAAATCATTCAAATACGCGCGTGGGTTAGAGCATCTGTAGGGTCAGGCGGATATTTTTCTACTTGTTCTGCTGATTTCATATATACCAAATATTTCCTCTATTTAAACACCATGATGAATGATTGATGATGATGATACTTACACTGCTCTCAATGATGATGACGATATCTACTTGCTTGCATATTTCTTGAAAACATTCTATAAAGTTCAGTTTTGCATATTTAAAGGCAAAGTTGACAATTTATCATTTACCGTTTTCTTTTTATCTTATTCTGCACTGCAAAGCTTGTAAGCTATTTACAAAACGACAAAAATATCAGACTCCTCCAGACTCAAATTCGGAGACAACAGATCAAGTGTTGCTCAAATCATGAAATTAGTATCTGAATGGTAGAGAACATTGTGAAGATAGGAGAAAATGCTGGTAACCAGCATTTTCTATTTTTTCCACATTGTTTTCAAAGGCTGTCTTTGTCTTAGGATCGTTAAAACTCTGAATTGTGTGGTAAAGGGTTAAAAGTACCGAACGTTCCTTTGGTTACTGTATTGTTCTGGAACATTTCTCCATTGCGTGTTATTTGTAAACGGGAGTAACAAAGAATAAATATATGAAAATAATGAAGGCAGTTGTCAGTTACTGGTGAAAAAATGTGCACTGAGTACTGGTTACTCGATAAGGAGGTCTAAGTCTGTATATGAAAAGTTTGTTTATAGAATGTAATCAGTATTCTTTAATCAGAATTGGATATCACGAGTAAATAAATAATGCAAAACAAGAATTAAACATATCACTCATCGCCAAATTTTACTTTTTACAGATTCATCATCATCATTGGTCTTTTTTACCCTCGCCATGCGGCATAAAGCCATGTGACGAGCAGGTTTTACAGATTCCAGCTAAACGTTCCATTATATACCAACATGCCTCTCTTTCATTAAGACTCAATGAATCTCATTAAATTTATTTTCGCATTATTCTCTTTCATCTTGAACTTTACAAATCAGTTAATATATTACAATACGCTCGTAAGTTGTAAAACTGTTAGCCATACGAAATGAGATTGTCCAGTTAATTATGGTCAAAGAACAAACCATGAACAAACTACGATTTACTAATAAACAAATTTTTTACGGTGCCGACTTGATAAAGGGCATCAAAAGAGGACAAGGCTTTGTCTTTGTGTGTCTTTGTGGTGTCTTTGTGTGTCTTTGTGCGTCTTTGTGTGTCTTTGTGGTGTTTAGGGTGTCTTTGTGGTATTTAGTAGGACCGCCCCACTGTACGCATGAATATATTAATCCAGGCTACGCCTATGCTGTTTCCAAAGCCCTCACCCCCCTCACCGCTATGCTCTCTTCGCCTATGGTAAAGCATACATGCGTACATGTACGTACCAGCACACTGCAAAATTCCATAGTCTATAAATAGATATTTTTCATTCAAAATACAAACTCTTCAGGCTCGTTGGTTTCCACTTCCTGTTGAGTCCATGTTTGGGCGGCCACGGTCTCCATATCAAGTGGCTCGTCTGTGTTAAGAATGATGTTCACCGCTCTAGATATCAAACAAATGCCGACACCGGGATGACCTTGAAAATACAAAAATGCTTTATCATAAACGAGCTGTAAATGTCTAATACGGATATCTATGTACATCATGCGTAAGTTCATCCTTTTTTCAATGAAATAAATATTTGTAGGATATAGATTTATATGTCCATGGCATTGTAAGTGTATTGCCGTATGTATATTTAGTTAGAATCGATCTAAACCCATGGGTGTAAACAGTTATGTCTATGAGGCAGAAAACCATTCAGAATACAATGGAAAAGGCAAAAGTCCGTTAGCAATTTAGATCTGAGGACTTTAGCTTCCAATGCTCTTCACAGCTGAACTGAAATACCTAAATAAGTACATCTATCTTACTCTTTATCACACGACAAAATTTTAGACTTGTCCAAATCGAAATTATTTGCACATGCCATAACAAATATGGCTCTATTAATCATAGGATTTTTCTGCAATAGTGCAGAAAAAAGTGTTGGAAAAGGAAAATGCTGGTGTCCAGTATTTAGATCTCCTTTTCCGACAATGTTTTCAAAAACGTTCTTTAAAAGTTTTCGGGTCCTTAACCCTTTACCAAACAATCCCTGGTTTTTACGATCCTGAGATAGAAGCCTTTTGAAAACATTGTGGAAAAAGGAGAAAATGCTGGTAACCAGCATTTCCTCCTTTTCCCACAATGTTTTCCACCCTGTGGGAAACAAATTTCAATTTTTGAGTTACGTTTATTTTGTCGTCTGCAAGTGCTTTCATTTTGGACCAGTCTAAGATTTTGTCGTTTGGTAAAACACGGATTGGTTGGCAAAGAGTTAAAATTCAAGATTTCATACAATCCCAACACAAGAGCATTTTATTGTCCCCGGAACTTCTTCGTCAACATAGGAAGACAGATGCCCAGCTCCACCATCTCATATTCATAGTGAACTATGAGTTAGGAGCGCCAAGATGCTCTGGGCGCCATAGATACAGAAGTATTCTTTGCATACAAATATCATGTTTTCTGTTTTTGTCGTCTTCTGTTTGATATTCGGTCAAGTAATAGAATAGATACATAGGGGGAAGGTTTGGTGCCAGTCCCCCATATTTTCTTCCAAAGGAACCTAAAAATGTTTCCTTTGTTTTTTTTCGCGCGCGTAAACTTGTCCTCCACCCCGACTTGTGCTAGAGGCAAACGTCATTCCCTGTACTTAACCCTCAACCTCCTAAATACGTTAAACCAAACTTTCAACGCCGAATGTTGCTATTTCATACTGATCATTTGGAGAAAAATGTCCCCTTATCGGACAGTGTAGATCATAGATCAGACTGCACGTTCTGTGCAGTCTGATCTTGATCTACACTGTCCGCAAAAGGTAACTGAGTCGCGCTTACCATACTAAAGGCTAATTTCAAGCAGGTAGGCATACAACTGGACCAGTTCGTGAAATGGGAGGGGTTGCAAAACCGAAACCGCGCAAAGACAAGATGACCAGTCAGAGTAGAATCTTAATGGGACTAACAATTTCTTTGGGAATAAAGTTTCATGTTTCGCTTGTTATTTTTTACTTTTTCGTCAACAACACAGCCGCAGGCCGACATCTAAAACAAAAAAACGCAGAAAAAGGATAGATCTATTTCAAGAAAAAGACACTTTCCATTCCTGAGCTGAGTCCGATCCCGTCACAAAAATAGAGCCAATGGCAACTTAAAATCTTTTACGGACAGCAAAGATCAGGATTAGGCCGCACAGTATGTAACATGGGGCCCGCCCGAGTAGCTCAGTGGTTAGCGTATCTGACCTGTGACCTGGTTGTTGTGACTTCGATATCCATTATCTTCCGCTAGATGGCATTCTACAAATACACATCTATCTAATTTAGGCATTCTGGGTACAGAAGCGGACTAATTTTTCAAAACGACAACCGTTACTTTGAATTTCAAAATAAAATTAACGTTTACTCAATAAAACGCTACCTGGTGCGATTCATTCAGTTATGATCAGCTAGCAGGTAACCTATGCACCGGCCATTTATTAGAACAGTCCCTACAGGCTTAGGTATAGCTTCGGTGATAAGCCCTACTTTTCCCAAGTATCCGGGGATGGGTGATGCGTCATAGCAGACAGGTCGAATCTTCGAAGAATATGACATGCACAGACAACGCTTCGATACCCGGTTGAGGCAAACTTTCTTTCAGGCGTTTTTTCGCCTCTCTGATGCATGTGAGAAAAGAAGTCAGTGACTTGGAAAAAAAGTTGCGTCAGTACTGGTGTGAGAAAGTCAGAAAACACATGCGTAGGTGCACTGACCGCCGAGATATAACCTAAGCTATTAGAACAGCGTTAAACCCCAATGCAAACAAACAAATATAGCATGGGATGCTTTTTTTTTGTGACCAAAGCGGTCTTTACATTGTTAATTAGAACTACCTTTTTCTACAAAAAAAAAATTACAAACTGGATGTAGCACCAGTTTTGAAAAAATTGTGGCAAACGGAGAATTTCTGAAACTTTTCAAGCGTTCGCAGGGGATTTTCAATCTATCACGCTGTTTCTATATCCTTTGTGCTGAGTATCTAAAGATTTTTAGTCAAAAATACTTGCAAAGTGTAAAGGGTTTCACCCTCGTCGTGCCGTTCAGGACTGTATTTGTGGAGAGTGTAGAACAAGAGTGCAGTCTGATCTTGCTGTACACTCTCCGTTGCACTATCAGTAATTTCGATTACTTAAACCCAGGGCTATGCTAATTAAACTTCACGAAATCTATTTGTGTAATTGTAAACAATCTAAATACGGCACGATAAAGTTTAAGATTAGATCTATATCCTATTTGGTGTTTACCGCCATTTTCAAAAAGAATGCGGAACAAGTTTTTAAAAACCATGCTTGCTGTCTCGCAAACTCTGACAAACAATGTCTCAGAGGGGAGGAGAGGGGGTCCTGCCTTGCTCAGTGGTGAAGGTGGTGGAATTTTGGACCAGGAGGCCCTTGGTTCGATTCTCTCTGGAAGCTCTGGATCTTTCGTGTGAGTATAACTGAGCAAGACATTTCACAGCCCTAGTTTAGCACTGGTGACATCCAGGACATACATAAATCGGTGAGCTGTCGCTGTGTTCAAAATAATATTGAAAACGGCGTAAAAGAACTGTCAATTAAGTTTAAAAAATACTGTCTGGAAACTGTGATCAGACGCAGCAAAACGTATATCCAGATTTCAAGTATTTGCCCCAGAGATTGAGATCTGTTTGAATCATGAACACTTGACGTTAAGGAGGCAGAATGGTAGATCTATTCCCTGATTGGAATAAAATGAACTCTACTCGTCTGATCTCTGGCTGTTTAACTCCTCACACACCGATACCGTGCATACCACGAAGGCAAAGGAGAAAATGCTGACTGCAAGCATTTTCTCCTTTGCTTCTGTTGTTTTCTACTCCTTCAAAGATAGATCGATCTATCATCATTTAGCCCACGTCATTATTTTTTAAAAGCTATATCGTCTGCAAATGCTTGCAGTTTGGACTCGCCTAGAATTTCGTCGTTTCGTATGAGTTAAGTTGACAAAAAAGAATGAAGGCAAGAAATTATAAAAAAGAAAAGAAAACGCCACAGTAATTCAAATCTTATTTGTCGTCTGCAAATGCCACCAGTTTGAACAAGTCTAAAATATTGTTAGGTCAAGGGTTAAAACAGATAGAAATATTAACCCTTAGGCTGCTAGGCGCAAATGAGGGACCTTTGGCGGACAGTGTAGATCAAGATCAGACTGCACACAACGTGCAGTCTGATCTTGGATCTACACAGTCAGTTGCGGAGATATCCCCCCCCCAATAACTTTGAAACAGCAAAATATAGGATTTCTCTATCGGCTAGATAGTTTATTTTCACAAGTTTATTTAGCAGGTTAAGGGCTCACCCTTTACCAAACAACATTTTCGACTGATTCAAATTCACGGCTGTTGCAGATGACAAAATAAATGTGACTAAAATGACGGAACTAGTCTCTTAAAGGACAGAAAAGATTATGAAGAAAAAGGAGAAAATGCTTGTTTTCAGCGTTTTCTCCTTTTCCCACAATGTTTTCAAAAGGCTCCATCCCTTAGGGTCGTCAAAACTCGGATTGTGTGGTAAAGGGTTAGAGATCAATTGATTATCGATCTATCCGATTGTAGACTCACGTTTTTGTGCCGCAATGTCGCATCTCATCTTATTCACGAGGTTGACCCACTTTTTGATGACTTCTTTGACGGTCCGCTCGCAAACTGTGCCCCCGGAGAGATTCATACCAGCACCCCTAGTCTTGTTAACCGCTGCAGTGATCTGTTCCCACAACCTTTGTTTCTCTTCATGAGTATGCTGAGATTTTTTCTCCCCGTCCTTCCCACCGCTACGACTTCTCATCACGTCCCGGTTTTTATCGTACTCCATGAGAAGGGTTCGAATCTCCAAGTCCGTCCAGTTGGGCTTACGACCAGCCTTGGATGCATTGTTGGAGGATGTGTTGATTTTGTCAAAATTGAGGAAATTCGGGGGTGGTGTTCCACCGAAACTTAGAGTATACTTCATTGGTTCCATTGTAAATACTGTCTGTGTAATTTGCCTGTAACGTTATCCCCCAGCAACTCTCTTTATCATCATCCAATACAACTCTCTCTATATTGAGAGTAACCAATCAATATGGCTCAGAGAATAACAAAGGGCCTAATGAACAAGCGTTAAAAAATCCCAAGCACTTGTACAAATGTACCATTAAAACACCTTTCCTGAACTTGTAGATTCACACTAACGCGGTACACGCGCCAATCTTAAAACACTATCCACAAGGCGGTTTAAACGGTAAGTATATTCTTACCGCTAGGAAAAGAATGCGTGTGTAAGCTAAGAGGAATCTATTTTTAGTAACTACTTAACACAAACTTAAGCAGAGAGTTGAGCGTAAGCGGACACGGCCTTTATACACTGCATACTGGATCGTAATCGATACACACGTGGCTTGCCAGGTCTTAGCTATGCGGAGAATTATGAAAATTTTGCTTAACCATTTGTTGGACGTTCAATGCGGGAAAAGTGCTTCCTCTCGTCCCGGTCATCAAAATTTATACTAATTCTACAACACTCTAGATCTACAGTATTTGATATTGACAGACACTGAAAGAAACGTTAGGCCGGACGATAACAAAGAGAGAGACAGAGAGAGAGAGAGAGAGAGAGAGTAGCCTTGAGTTTATAGGCCTACATTCAGAGAGAGAGAGAGAGAGAGAGAGAGAGAGAAAGGAGACAGAGAGAGTAGCCTTGAGTTCATACATTCAGAGAGAGAGAGGGAGAGAGAGAGAGAGAGAGAGTAGCCTTGGGTTCATACATTTACAGAGAGAGCTAGCTAGGATCCCTCGTGAACGAGAGAGAGTACAAAGATAGATAGAAAGAGAGGGGGGGGGGTTGCCTAGGCTTGATACATTCTGAGAGAGAGAGACAGAGAGACGGTGAGGAGAGCCTAGGGTTCATACGTACAGAGAGAAGAGAGAGGGAGACAGAGAGAGAATAGGCAAAGACATAGGTCGAGCTAGGATTCCTTGTGAACGAGAGAGAGAGAGAGAGAGAGAGAGAGAGAGGGGGGGGGGCAATCACGCATCACTACCTTTATTCATCATTTTGAAACCCACAAGAAACTTATTTTTATACAAAATAGAATGAATTGATCAAAGCCATATCGACAGGTGATAATTCACAAATTTAACACAAAATCACATACAGACGACTATTTCGTCATGCAAACAGATTAACTTTGTAATCAGACTACATTAAAAGGCGAAATTGCTTGTGACGTGCAAGCTGTCTTTTTGTCGCAGTACGGTACATGTATAGCCTACATATGCACTTTTCGCATTTGTGATCAACCATCCGACCGCTATACTTAACACTATAATTCAGAAAACGATTTTATCCGGTTGTCGAATAGCCGGCCCTACATGTGATACTATCCTGATGATCAAGTATAATGAGACTTTCTAGCCGACAATAAAAAAAGTCGAATGTTATTTCAAACTTACTATTGACGAGTGAGATCTCCTTCCCGGACAGTGTATATCCAAGATCAGACTGCACGTTCTGTGCAGTCTGATCTTGATATACACTGTCCGCAAAAGGAGAATATTTTGGTAACCAGTATAATCTCTTTGCCCACGTTTTCTACCCTTTCAAAGATAGAAATCACCATTAAGGCTTCTTCCAATTTGTAGTTTGCATTATGCTTTCAATTCGTACAGCCGAGCCCCGGTAGCTCAGTCGGTAGCGTGCAAGACTTGAAAATAGGGGGTCGTGGGTTCGATCCGTGGTTCGGCCAATTTCTTTCCGAGGATTGATGACAGTCATTGCCACAGGATTCATTCCTCTTCCACCGCTGACCATTGTTTCGACGATGGCTATGTGGGAAAGCAGCCAGTGGCCTGGAAAGAAGATTGTGCGGAGTACTGGTAAAAGAGACTCCAGGAAAGCATGGATAGGTGCACCGGCCGCCGCGATATAACTGAAATAATGTCGAAAACGGCGTTAAACACCAAACAATCAATCAATCAATTCAATTTGTACAAGCCTTGAATTTTGTCGTTTGGTGAAGAGTTAAAAAGAAAAAGGCAGAGGAAATTATCCCATTTAAAGTCTGTTATTGAATATCTTGCATATTATCAGACAGTGTGTAAAAATACCTATGGACCATGCTCTGTAAAAAGGAGGCTTAATGCATCCTCAAAACGTATTGAACAATGTCAGCCTGCGAAGTCACCTTTTGCTATTGGTCAATTTTCTGCATGTTCAAGGTCTGGTCTACCTCATAATTCAGTCGATTATCAGACAAACTAAATTTTATGGATCCATAATAAAGTGATGACTTGCTTGGTACACTGCATGATGCATTAAGCTCCCTTTTGCCAGAGCCTGTCAAACATATGTGGGGGCTTCATGTATCTGCAAAAAGTATCGACCCAGGTCAGCTCGCACAGTCCGCGCAGGCTGACCTGGGTCCAAGTCATAGATCATTTTCATGTATGGCAAAGGACCAGTCTACCCCATAATTGAGTCGATTGTTAGGGAAAATGGATTTAATGTATCCGTAATTATGTGACGACTTGCGAGGTATCACGGAGATGCATTAAGCCCCCTTTTGCCAATGCGTGGCTCATATATGAAGTCAACGGATTAAATGCTAGGGGGTCGCTGGTTGAATTTTCGGCTCGGCCAAATCCTTTCCAAAGATAGATCCGACATGATTGTTTTTTCTCTCGGCTCCAAACCTTGGTTCGACGAGAATGTTTTGCAGAACACATGAAAAAAACAGCGAGAAAAAATTTGAAATGGGGTACTAGCCGCCAAAATAACCGATTTATAATGAAAGGTGAAACCAATGAACAAGTCAGTTTTGAAAACTCGAGTATCAATCAGTAAGATTAGCAGGTGATTTGCTGGAACTTACAAGATCATTTAGGCCATTTCTGCAATTTATTTTCAAGCTGGTAGACAACCATGTAATTGTATTACATTCCAGCCATGCTCTGTGAAAAGGGGGCTTAATGCATGGGCGAAAAGTATCGATTCAGGTCAGCCTGCGCAGTCCGCGCAGGCTGACCTGAGCCGAAACTTTTCTCTTTTTGTCAATTTTCTGTATGTACATGGACAAGTGTACCTCATGATTAAGGCGGTTGTTTAAAAAAAAAAGTGGCTATCATGGAACCCTAGCCATGTGATGGTTTGCTTAGTATCATGCATCAGGGAGATGCATTAAGCCCCCTTTTACTAGAGCATGGCTTATTTTTTTAAACTTTTTATCCGAGGACAAAATATAAGACTTGTCCACAATGAAAACATTTTTTGACGACAAAATAAACGATGGGACTTTACTTTGAATAGGTAAACTAAATTTAACACTGCCTGTTGCTGGCAATTTCGTCTTTCAAATAATGTTTTTAACATGTGGGCTGCTAAGCGCGACTCACTGACCTTTTGCGAACAGTGTAGATCAAGAACAGACTGCACAGAACGTGCAGTCTGATCTTGGATCTACACTGTCCGATAAGGAGATATTTTTTTTCCCAAAAAAATAGGTTTGAAATAGTATTCCGGTTTTTACGATCGGCTTCAAAGTTTCATTTGACCTTTTAAGCAGGATTTGGGTTAACACTGAATCAATTGACAAAGGGCTAAAGGACTGCACTCGCGCTGAACTTTTAGCGGGGGGGAGGGGGGGGCCGAGATGGAATGGTGGAGATCAAGATCAGACCACATGTAGAATGTTCATACCGACCACATAGAATGATCAGTCTTATCTTAGATTTAACCTGTGTGATACCTCGAGATAATCTGCCCGTAAGAGCCTTAAAGATGCAATGTATGGTTACCGACTGAAAATATAGATTGATTAACCTTGCATTTTAAAGAGAAGAGGTTTCTCGCCGAATTAAAAGTCAAACTGGGATGGTAATACACCTGGGACACCAAAATATACTTTATTTTGATATTTCAGTTAATAATGCGTCATTACGTTTCATTCTAACAGTTTTTCTTTTTTAAACCAAAAAATTCAAGTCAATCTACTAGTAAAAAATGATGAGAGATCTATAAAAAGCCGATTTATAGTCCAAGGGTGATAAGCACGATAAGAAGTTCGTATGATTGTTTAGTAGTTACCTCCCTTGATTACACTCCCCCACCTCCTTTTTTAGTGTTTCACCTTTTCAGTGCCATAGACCTATACATAAGCTTTTTCGGACGGCATGGATCCAAGATCAGACTGCACAGAACGTGCAGTCCGATCTTGGATCCATACCGTCCGTTTGTTAAGTCAAGCCTCTAAGATAAAAATCTTGTGAGATTTACTTGATTGTATTTTAGCCGTCGAAGCGGTCGAGTATTAATATTTGGCACTGAAAGAATCAAAGTTAAAGAGTAGAATACTCTGTTCGTGGTTGAACTGTTCTACTTACAAATAAATACGAAAACAAAGAAATGAAACATCAATTTTGTTCCCCTACACAGGGCCGAGTATTATCAATTCTTTGTCACTAGGGCAACGATGAATAAAAAACGGACAGTTTTTCCATAGCTATTTCTACCATTAGACTGACAAAGAAACACGCCATACTTTTCAGTTTTGGAAAACAGAACAAGGTACTTAACCCTTTACCACGTAATCCCGAGATTTAAAGATCATGAAATGATGACTTTTGAAAACATTGTGGAAAGGGAGAAAAGGGTCATCAGCATTTTCTCCCTTTGCCATATTGTTATCTACCTTAATAAAAGCGATTTTTAACTTTGGATTCACATTTATTTTGTTGTCTGCAAATGCTTTCAATTTGGACAAGTCTAAAAATTTACCGTGTGGTCAAGGGTTAAAGATTAAAGTGCCAAGCAGAACTACATTTGCAAATAACATAGAAACTGATGGGATGTGTATTAGGAAGGGTTGAAAACTTTGCGAAAGAAGACTAATAATGCTTTTTATGCTGACAGGATGTAACAAATGTAGATACCAATTTTAGTAAACTCAGTTATATTTGAGCCATGCCATGTGAAAAGGGGACATAATGCATCTGCAAAAAGTATCGACCAGGTCAGCCTGCGCAGTCCGTGTACACTGACCTAGGTTGAAACTTTTTGCTTTTGGTAAATTTTCTGCATGTCAAAGGACCAGGCTACCTCATGATTCAGTCAGTTGCTTCATAAAATAGATTTTTATGGATCCATTTTCGTTTGATGACCTCCTTGGTATATATTATCTTGGAGATGCATTAAGACCCCTTTTGCCAGAGTATGGCCCATTTATTTGTAAAACATGTCTTGAAACATTAAGAAATTCCTGTGCAAGATCAATACTTAAGATTAACATTTACCCAAATGTAACCTACAGGTGAGGGTTTACGTCTAGATGAACCCATACACATGTGTGAACAATGTCAAGTTGCCTCCTTAATCCCATACAAAACAGAAAAAAATTTACACATGAGCTAATCAAACCCATTTACTGACGATAATTAAATGTAGCTTCAATGACGACTTCTGTCTCTAAAACGGTAGAAATCTTCCCTAGGAAAGGAGACAACTGGCATTTTCTCCCTTTCACACTATGTTTTCAAGGCCTCTTTCCTCAGGGTCTGAAACTTGGGATTGTTTGGTCATCGGTAAACCCTTAGGAAAGGTGTTTGAAAACAAAAGTTACTAGCATTTTCTCATTTTCCCACAATACTTTCTTTTCTTTCCAAAACAAATGCACCACACTCTGGCAAAACATGGCTTAATGCATCTCCGTGATCCATGGTACCAAGCAAGCAAGCCTTCACATGATTATGGATCCATGTTATCCGCCTATTAATCATGTGGTAGACTGGTCCATGAAAAAACAGAAAATTGACCAATAATGAAAAGTTTCAGCACAGGTCAGCCTGCGTGGTCTGCGCAGGCTGACCTGGGTCGATACTTTTCGCAGATGCATTAAGCCCCCTTTTCACAAGGCATGGCTCAAATCTAATTGTTTGAGCGACATCTAATTTGTTGTCTGCACTTGCTTTCAATATAAACAAGTCCAAAGTTTTGTTTTCTGGTAAAGTGTGGATTTAGGTAGGCCTCAAGATGTCTACCAGTGTTTTCAACCTTGATCTTTTAAACTAATTCATCTCATTATGATAAACTGAATTAATAAAACATATTATGTGGACATCCTCATTAAATAATAAAAGATCCCTCTATTTTTTTCTCTTTATTCAAATCTTTTGGAATTTTAATCAGTACAACTGTGATAGTTAAAAACAAATCAAACTTAACATCATCACATCTCATCTATTGTTTACACTGTCTGCCATTTCATGAAACATTCTGACCATCCTTTTGCTACACTGATTTGAAATGAATTCATGCTGTAAATCTTCATGCAATTTAAAACTATCTAAAAAATGGGAAATCCTTTTTACACAATTGGGATGTTTTCAAAGTCATCTTCTGCAGAAATGTTTCCCATCAAAACGGGATAAAGAAACACCAGCTTGTCCCACAATCACCAGCATCCATAATCTGTTCTGCTGAGCCCTTTAGCTTGGTCGGTAGCATAGAGCACTTCAAACCAGGGAGCTCCCTATTTCAATCCCAAGCTCTGTTAACTCTTTACCAAACGACAAAATTTTAGACAGGTCAAAATTGAAAGCACTTGCAGAAGACAAAATAAACGTAACTCAAAAATTGAAATTTGTTTCCAGCAGGGTAGAAAACATTGTGGGAAAAGGAGAAAATGCTGGTTACCAGCATTTACTCCTTTTCCCACAATGTTTTCAAAAGGTTTCTATCTCGGGGTCGTAAAAACCAGGGATTGTTTGGTAAAGGGTTAACTTTGTTGCTATATAGATGATAGTCATTGCAACAGGATTCATTCCTCTCTAATCAATGATCTTTGTTTCGACCATGGTTATGTGGGAAATCAGCCAGTGGCTTTGGCAAAAAGAGAAATACTTGTAAACGAAATTGTAGGAAAGCATAGATAGATGCATTTTCTGCCACTGTATAACTGGTATTATACTGAAAATGGGCATTAAACACCATACAAACAGACAAACTAAATTGTTTTCTAAATCTAGAGTCTAAGTCTAGAAAGTAACACAACTTTTGAATGGATAAACCTGTTTCCTTAGTCAATCAGAAATTGTGTAACTTTGAAATCTAAAAATATCTTTAGAAAAAGACTATCAGCACAAATCAGAATGCTTTTACAAGTACAAATAATCTGTGTACTCTTCACCCAACAACTCAGTGTTATAACAACTCTGAGGAGGGAGGCTTTTGAAAACATCTTCTGGAAAAAAGGGCAAATGCTGCTTAACAGCATTCTCTTCCATTCCCACAATATTTCTAAAACTTTCAGACACAGATGCATGTACTTCCATTTAGCGCTATATTTACTTTGTTGTATGCATATGCTTTCAATTTAGGAAAGACTGAAAATTTTGTCAACTGGTAGAGTGAAGACATCAACTCTCCTTAGGTGTAGAATCCTCAAGTTTCTTTTTCTTTGCCAGTTCTGCCTTTCTGTCCTCACTAATGAGATAATCTGCAAGTTCTCTCAAATTAGCAAACTCTGTCCTTCCTTTATGCTCTTTTTCAGGAAAATAAGTTCTTAGTTTTGCATGGAATTCATAAATCTGCAATTAATATACAACAAAATACAATACAAAAATTCTATTTGCTCCAGCAAACTACAAAAAAAGAAATATACAATTGTAATCATGATGCACTAAATAATGAAATGATTGAAATATGTACATGTAACATACTATAATATTGCACATGTACAAAGAGTAATAAATACCTAGAATTATAAGTTTTTTTTTTCAGTTTTGTTTGAATGGTGCTTTACAAATGCTGCTGCTTTAACATTTTACCAGTTAATCTGGTGTTTTAAGAGCTCTGAGCAGGACAGCTTTCGAAAATATTCCTGGCAACCTGCAATTTATCCTTTTCTCACCATGATTTCTATCCTTTCAAAGACAAATTCTATTGTTTTGACAACATATGATGTATTACCGGTACCTGCAAAAGCTTTAAATACAAACTAGACCAAAATAAACTTTCATTATTTTGTAAAGAGTAAAATTCTATTGTGATGACAACTCACTTATTCATTCTGTTTCATTGCTAGCACCACCTCAAACACTTGGCCTCAGTAAGCCTGTCTTGTGTTCGACCTTTTTCTGGGCCTTGGTGACCTTATCTTTGGTACAATTTTTTACTGGGTCTCAGTGAACATATCTTTAGTATGATTTTTTACTTGGGCTCAGTGAGCCTGTCTTGTTTATGACATGTTACTAACTAGCGATAGAGAGGCAAATGAGAAACATCTGAAGGAAAATGAAGAATTTTCAATCAATAGGAGCCATAGCTTTGAGCAATTTTTCCTTGTCTCACAATTTTTCAGAAGCTTTCCACTTGCAGGACTTGAACATAGAAAATATTTTCTGTGCTCTGTGAAAAGGCATCTGCAAAAAGTTTCAACCCACGTAGCCACGCAGGCTGACATGGGTCAAAACTTTTTGCAATTGGCCATTTTCCTGTATGTCAAAGGATAATTTTACCTAAAGATCCAGTCAATAAGAGGCTCACAAGGGCCTGACATGTGCTACATAATTACAGATATAAACTTTTAAATGGCTCCTTTTCCCAACCAGTTGACTTTATTTTTTTTCTTTGAAGTATGCTTATGTTGATTATCTTCTTTTTCTTCTGGATGAACCAATTTATATGAACAAATTTCCAAGTATAACAAGGGAAATGGGGAAAAAAATGATTTCAGTGATTAAAGTTGCTTTTTTCTCTTGTCTCTTGCTCACTGGCCGACAGATGGCAGATGAGCCAATAATAAGTGATCACACTAGCTTACTTAAACTTCTTACCAATCAATCATGAGTTTCAGTGACCCTGAAAGAGAATACTTTTCAAAACATTGTGGGGGGAAAAAAATGCTATTAACCAGCCTTTTCTCCTTTTTGCACATCTTTTTCTATTCTTTTAAAGACGAATTCCATAATCAGAACTAAGTTTGATATGTCGTCTGCAAATGTCTGCAATTGTTCTCAAACTGGACAAGCCTGAAACCTTGTTGTCTTGAAAAGAGGTAAGCACTGTATGCCAAGGCAGGTGAAAACACTTACATTATTTGTACCAAATACTTTGAAAATACACCACCAGAATAGGCTAAATGAAGATACAGCTACAATGGTTCCCATGGTCAAAGCTTTCATGGCAAACACTTCTGGTATTTCTTTTGTTGTGTGGGTCAGTGCCTACAAGAAGAGAAAAATCAATATGAGTCATGCTCTGTCAAAAGGGTGCTTAATGCATCTGCAAAAAGTATTGACCCATGTCAGCCTGTGCATTCTGTGCAGGCTGACATGGGCTGAAACTTTTTGCTTGTAATGTTTAAATTTTCTGGATGTCAAAGGACCATTCTACCTCATGATTCAGTTGTTTGATAACCCTTTCAGCACCATAGGTGAAAAACATGGGCTTTTTGCGGATGGCAAAGATCAAGATCAGACTGCACAAAACGTGCAGTCTGATCTTAGATCTATACCATCCGCTTGTTCAAAGCGTCAAAGACAGATATCTTTCAGAGTATCAACAGAGTGTATTTTCAGATGTTGAAAGAGGTCGAGTTTAAGTATTTGGTGCTGAAGGAGTTAAACCAAAATGGATTCTAAGGATCTATAATTATGTGATGACTTGCTTACTATAAGGCCTAACAAAAAAAATATCTGTGTTTAGGGTTTCGGTCTGAGATGCTGTAGGTAGGGTAGGTAGGGATTTATTTTTTTTTTCCAGAAACTTTTTACATGGACCATGTACAGAAATCACACCTGATAGATATTTTTTTTCAATCACAGCTTAAAAAGTTTAGGGTCGGCAGCATTTTCTAGGTTGGGTAGGGAAACCCTAAACACAGATATATTTTTTTTAGGCCTAATGCATTATGGAGATGCATTAAGCCCTCTTTTGCCAGAGCATGGCTCATATATAATTGACCCTTAGAGTACCCAGCTAAACCCAACAGACAGTTTCAGCATAGAAATAAAATCCTATTACAAATAATTTCTTGGTTGCTTTTGTCTATACTAGTATAGTATTCCAGCAAAGTTGACAGTTTTGATCAATGACCAGACTGTACAGTTTGTGCAGTCTGATCTTGATCTACACTGGACACAAGCAACTTTAGTTGTGAAAGGGACTTCAAGGGTTAAATCATTGCCATGAAAATATGTTAATTAACACCCCTGTGGAAGTCTTCTGTTGAAAACACTGTAGGAAAAGGAGCAATGGCTTGCTAAAGAAAATTGCTCCTTTTTCAATAATGATTTCCAATTAATTTATGAAAAAAAATTATTTGAGCCGTGCTCTGTAAAAAGGGGGCTTAATGCATCTGCGAAAAGTATCGACCCAGGTCAGCCTGCCCAGTCTGCGCAGGCTGACCTGGCCCGAAACATTTCGCTTTTGGTCTATTTTCTGTTTGTTCAAGGACCAGTCTTCCTTATGACTAAGTCAGTTGTTAAAAAGGGGGATACTATGCATCCATAAGTATGTGATGGCTTGCTTGGTACCATAGATCACAGAGATGCAGTAAGCCCCCTTTTCACAAAGCATGGCTCATTTCTTTTAGCTAAATCTAAGCTATGCTCTATGAAAGGAGGCTTAATACTTTTGCAAAAAAGTATCAACCAAGGTCAGCCTGCGCTGTTCACGCAGGCTGAGCTGACCTCGGCCAAAACTTTTTGCCTTTGTTCAATTTTCTGCATATCAAAGCACCATTCTACCTCCATATACAGTAAATTGTCAGACTAAATGGATATAATGGATCCCTATTTATGTGATGTCTTGCCTGGTATAATACATTACGGAGATGCATTAAGCCCCCTTTTTCCCAGAATATGGCTCATCTTTGTTATAGTGGAATATGAAATAATGGTCAGTGTGACTACCGGCAGTTGCAAGAGATTAGTAATAACTATTTACCACAACAAAAAATTGGGCATGTCCATTCTAAAAGTATTTGCAGACAACAAAACAAATTCGATCTAAATGAAGTGCTTTGTCCTACAAATACTAGGAAACACTGTAAAAAGGAGAAAATGCTCATTACCAGCAATTTCTCCTTTTCCAAGAAACTTTTAGAAGCCTTCTCTCTCAGTATCATCAGAATCGGGTTTTTGGGGAAACGGATAATCTCCATGGCACATTCGCCCTTTAACTGCTTTACAAATGACAAAATATTAGACTAGTCCAAAGTGAAAGCATATGCAGACGACAAAATAAATGTGACTTAAAATGATGAGATTTGTCTTTAGATAGGTAGAAAGCAGTGTGGGAATAGAAGAAAATGCCTGTTACCTGGCAAAATTTCATATACATAGGACTAAAGGTGTAGCCAATGGAGGGGCACACAAGGTTTTTTCCTTTTTATATGTGACTTTGTAGCATACTTTTTGACTGGGCGGGTTCTCTATTTTCAAAGTTGTCAAAGATATTATAAAGGCCAACATTATGACCAAGCTTCATCCACTTTTGAATGTTACCTATTGTCGTACTCATCCAAGATTCTACACAGACAAACATTTCCGACAATGTAACATGACTACAGGACTGAAATTGGGGCCATTAAAGCCTACTGGTTTTTCTAGTGACCCAGCTTGGACTAGAGGTGACCAGTTTTTCAACATGCCCTTGATTTTACGAAGACGAAAAATCTGACCAAGTTTAATAAAAGAGGACTGAAAATGTTGCCTCCTGAGTGCACACAACATCTAAGATTTGACCTGATAACCTATTTAGTGATCGGAGGCTACAGACTTTCATACATGTTCCAAATATATCAAAAAGACCTATTTAGTGATCGGAGGCTACAGACTTTCATATATGTTCCAAATACATGTATATCAAAAAGACAAAGACTTTGACCAAAAGCATTGGATTCCAAATGTATTTTTTAGAGTACTGGTGGTCAAAAAGTTGAGACACGACTTGGTGACCTATGTTCTAAGCTAAATGTATCCATTTTGAAATGAATGTGAGATTTCATTAAGGCAACGATTCTGAACAAATTTGTAAGCATTACATAGAATGTGGCCTCAACTGTTATCACAAGGTTTTATAAGATCTTACAAAGTGACCTACTTTCTGAAACTAAATTTCAAACTACATGTACTCCAAAAAATTATCAAGACATAATTATTATGGCCAAGTTTCATGAAGATTAAACTAAAAATGTGGCCTCTTGGGTTTGGTATTTCACCCTTTACAAAATGACAAACTTTTAGGCTTGTTCAAATTGAAGGCATTAAATTTTGCAAACAATGACATAAATGTGACTCCAAAATTGAAAGTTGTTGTTGGAAGGACAGAAAACATTTGGGATAAGGAGAAAATGCTTGTTACCAACATTTTAACCTTTTACCATAATGTTTTCAAAGGCCTTCTTCCTAACGGTTGTTTCAAGTCTGGATTGTGTGGTAGAGGGTTAACCTAGTTACCTTGTTTTTGACCCAAGATAATTTTTGAAATTCACATACAAGTAACCTAGAAATCCAAATAAACTGTTAGTTACCATGTTGAGGAAAAAAATAAGAAATTTTTTTCTTTGAGATCCTAATGAACTGTAAAAGTAAAATGTGTGCTACTTTACCTGTTTTGAGTATTTATGAGCAGTTCTTCGTACTTTGTGTAATGAATAACAAAAACTGAGAAACGCTGATGCTCCACAAACACCAAATAGAAAATCTGAAAAAGAAACGAGAAAAAAACTAAAGTTAAATCAAATCCTACACATGTATATTAACTAAAGAATCTTAACTGTCATCTTTCAGTCAGCTGAATGTTCCTCTAGTCTGCTTTTCAGCTATAGAAATGGACATGAATTGATAGATAAACAATGTAATTTCATGTTGACAACAAGTTTAGTACATGTACAAGGTTTTTATCGGTCTTTGTGTAATCTACCTTCTGTTTGACATGAAAACATTGGTTAATTTGTAAACAAGCGTTCAATACAAATTCAGTTAACTGCATATGCACGTTCTATTTCATTTGAAAAAAAAAATAAAATCACCTGATTGGAAATTTAAGTGATAAGTTCTAGTATGACTTTTCATAAATGAATTACATCCGGTACATTCTGTTTTCCTTTTCCATTCCCAACCTGATAAAACAGAAGCTGATTAATTGTGAAAAAAAAAAAAGAACTTTACTGTACTGGAAATGAGACTGGAGACATGAGCAGTTAATGTAAACCTATTTTCCATTTCCTTGGAAGGTAGTCAATGGACATTTTCATTTCAAATAAATTTATGGATTTACAAGAAGGTAACATTCTTGAATTTTTTTTTTGTGTGTGTTTGTAAAGATTATTTATTAGTCTATCGATCAAGAACCTACTTATTAGCCAACACAGAAAAAATTGATGCATACTGTCATTTGAAACAATACTGGTATTTTCATTTTTCAATCCAGAATGGGAATAAGAATGGCTGCTGTGGAGGCTAGCGGTAACACAATCACAAAAATAATAGCTAGTTACTGAATCAGTATTAGGGATCAAGAGGGCTCAGGGCTTGTTCTTCGCAAAACCAGTTCATCCCTCGGCTTGTTTGTTCCTGGGCCTATTTGCCTGGGCTTGTTCCTCCTACACTGCCTTATTTATTGTATTGGAATGTAAAGTGCTATGTGCCTTCTAAAATGAACTGTTATTTTACACATAAAAAGTACTTTGAATAAAACCTGTCAATGCTTTGTTTTTGCTTTTCTCTACGTCGTAATTTGAACAAACAAAAACTATGTTCATGATGCAAGACTTGAACAAATGTATAAGGTTGTGCACCGCCTATTGCTTATTACTAACCACCCTACAACACACTGTAAGTTGAAAATCCATATTGATACATTGCTAATTTACTTTAATTTCTTCTCTAAATGTAATGATGGGAATGACTTCATTTATATTTTCTTTTACTTTGGTATCTTCTCTAAAAGCAATGATGCAGCTGACCATTTTTGCACAGTTGTATATTCTTAGGTTGAGTGAAATGGTCTGTGATCATGTGCAGTTAACACCTTTTCATACCTGTAAAAATCATTGAAGATTCGACTAATAACACCTTTGTTGGCAGATACATAAGTTAGGAAGAACAATCCCAGACAAACGAGAACTTAGTTTGGACAAACAAGCCCAGATGAATGAGCCTGGGCAAACAAGCACTGGGAAGAAAAAGCCCATTACCATCAAGAGCTGCATTTGACTGATTTGTCATGTAGAAGTGCTTTCAAAGTAATGGATATGTCTGGAACTTTGTCACTCACAAAAAGATTTTATACATACTGCATTTCTGTTGTTGCATTTTGTAAAATGTTTTTATGTCTTCCTTTAAGACGTGGAATATTTTGATACTTCCGGAACGATTATTCGTTGGACGAATTTTGCTTGGTCGAATTATCGCTGGAGCGATTATTCGTTGGACGAGTCGTCTAGTTGAGTATTCCCTCTTTCATTACTGAAATCGTACTTGTGAATGAAAATAGCTGATTTTATTTACCTTTTCTTTGAACAATATTTAGTAACCAGGATGTTTCACTTTTTCCCTTTTTAACATCACTGGTAACAGAATCTTTCTCCATTCCCATGGGCGCCGCCATATTTGTTGACAAGGTCAAGGTCATATGTTCTTATTAAGATATTCCGCACGATTCTGTCAAAGTCTTGATTTTTATGCTAAACACGTGTTTTTGTCATATCGCTAATTGCACAAACATAGAAAGGTAAGAAAGTATCGTTTTCCACGTTGAAAAAAAAAAAAGAGTTTTGAAAGGAGAACCAGTCTACAAATCAATCAAATGCGCACGCGCAAAATTATGTGAATGGATACATTATTATTTTCGTTTCAGTAATGACACTATTTGCCATAAATTAACTCTGATTACTCACTTACTGTGTACCAGATTTGTAAACTGGCTTTTACTTAATGAATTTTGGCTGATAATACTGGATATGGATCCTGTTGTTACCCGGTGTGATGAGAAACAACACGTATCAGCCGGTGTACTCTGATTCCCCATCTAAACAAGAGGGGAAAATGCCGAAGAAAGTGAGGAAATGGGAGGTATTCCCAGGCAAGAATAAGTTCTGTTGTAACGGGAGAATTATGATGGCTCGCCACACAGGAATATTCTATTTCACATGTACGCTTATCGTCGCAACTTGCGGTCTGTTTTTCGGTTTTGAGTAAGTATAGTCTACCATTATTGTCATGCAGATTTTACCCTCGGCTGTAGCCAGTAACCATTTGGATACTTCTGCATGGGTGAAAGTTTTCCATATAAGTACGGAATTCATATTTTCAGGGTCCAATTAGGTCATTTTCCAAAGAGACTAAATCCAAGGAGAAATTTTGGGGGTACACTGACGGGTTGCTCTGATGCTATTTTTGTAATTGTGTCTCCGGACCCTGTCATAACAGCCATTCTTTAATACCGTCTGGAAATTTCAAAATCTTACCAGTCATTTTTCAGTTGGGTTAATGTGGCTTAAACCTACTTGTCAGATATGAAAATGGACATAGATAGATAAATGATTTAACTTCACATTGACACCAAGTTTAGTGCCAGGTTTTCAACGATCTTTTTATAATTTACCATTTATTTGACATAAATATACCTCGTTAATTTGTAAACAAACACTCATTATAAATTCAGTTAACTGCACATGCATGGTCAATTTGATTTGAAAAAAATTACATTGTGCAATTGGCAATTTAAGTAATAAATATGACTCTTCGTAAATGAAAAACATCCAACTACATTTTAGTTTCCCTTTCTATGCCCAAGCTGATAACACATAAGCTCATAAAATTTTGAAAAAAAGTGAACTTTACTGCACCGGAAATGACTACCGGAACATGCGCAGTAAATCTAAATGTCAAGCCTAGTTTAATTTTCCTTGGAAGTGGGTAAGTGGATATTTACATTCCTAAGAAATGGAATTAAAAGGAGGTAACACTGACATTCTTTAATTATTTGGGCGTTTTTGTAAAGATTAGTCATTAGTCTATCGAGTAAGGACCTTACTGTTACAGGGTCCAAAGAATCCACTCGTCAGCTCGTATTTACGAGTAAGAAATGGGTGAGGACAAGCAAAATATCAGTCATGGTCGTCTGGCAGGACGAGTGGTGAATAGGAGATAGTAAACAAAAAAGTTTTTCAGATGAATATTTAACTTACAGGGGACAAAACGACCATTCAATTATTGAATAAGCAAATTAAGGGTATTCAGGAAATTAAATGTTGAAACAGGGCATAAAACGTGCTGGTCCCAGCTCGCAATAGAGACCGGGTTCAAGTCAGCTAAATGATATAACCCGGGACCTTTCATTGCCAAAAAAAAATGTTTTAGTATGCTTCTGGTAGATCTAATTCAATACGAGCGACTTTGCTAATCATTTAAACGAACAATTTTAACATTAACACAAACACTTTCCCGAAACCAGTTCAAAAAACTGTGTTGTTTTGGCTGTATTAATTTCTATAACATGGTACCGGTTATTGAAACCCGCTATTTAAGGTTGAAGGTTCGTTGCTAGGGGAGACAATATACTTTGCGTTTCAGTTTCGTCTGAAACAAATTATTTGGCAGAGTCCAATATTAGAAGGGTCGTCGTTGGATGAGTGCAGACCAAACCAGGGCATGTGTTTTTTTAAAGTCACTTGTCCTACAGGACGAGTCCTTTTCTTGAAATTTTTGGACCCTGTGTTAGCTGACAAAAAGAAAAAAAGATTGGGGCATACGACCATTTCAAATGGTGCCGGTATTTTGATTTTTCACTCCAGAATGGACATAAGAGTGGCTGCTGTGGGGGCTAGCTGAGAAATATCACAAAAATAACATCAGAGCTAGTCAACAATTTGGGGGTATTTTGAGGGGGTATCTCCCTTCCATCTCCTATCTTCGGCAAGTCAACTGGTGCTGTACATCAATAATGTTTATTGCATGAAAGTGACTATTTACCCGACCGTCGTGTACGCACTGAAGAAAATTCATATTGCTAGTACGACTGTCGTGTACTCAATGAAGGAAAACTTCTTGGGTGCCCGACTGTCGTGTACTCAATGAAGGAAAACTCGTTGGGTGCCCGACGGTCGTGCACGGACTGATGAAATTTCGTCTTGGGGGCACGATGACGTGCCCGCTATTTCCGATTTCTTCATTCAGTACACGATGTGGTCGTGTACGCACTGAAGAACTGGAGTCTTACGTACACGTATTAATGGATTGGACCAAAACGCAGACTGCTATGTGAACCAGCACGGCGTAAACCGTCTCAGTGGAGCAATAGTCATTTATACAGGGTGTCATGCCCGAAGGGTCGTATTATGTTATACACCCGGTCGTCCGGTCGTCCGTCCGTCCGTTAGCAGTTATTTAAGTTGGCCATTTCAGAAATCAAGTGCAGATAATTTTAGAATGCAAACAGCGACCCGAATTTTGAGAGTCACATGCACAACTAGACATCATAAAGATTCACTGTGGTGAATGAGTCATTTTGACACCCGATAATTTTGACACTTTTAGGTCGTTTCGACCGCTGGTGAAACTCCAAGTTATTCATTAAACTCCAAAAACAAACACACACAAAACAACTATTAACATATTCTTGTCACTGCAAATTTAACTAGTTATTTCCCACAGCACATATAGTATATGTAGCTGAATTTCAATTGTATCTGCTTTAAATACTTTTTGGGATACCCCTATCTAGATAACTCTTTGAATACATGTAGGCCTACTCAAATGAATTAGTAATACTTTTTATCTACAATTTGTTGCTAAAAAAAATTGTGGGTCGAATTGACCAAAATATGGGTCGATACGACCAAAAAGTTTCGAACTGACTGGGTGTAGAAATGGCTTGGTGCCGAAACGACTGAATACCATTGTGGCAAATTTCAAATAGATCTAATTCCGATGGAAACTGTAGGAGGAGTTGCGCACACAAGAAATTCCAAACGGACGGACGGACGACCGGGTGTACAGTATGAGGTAATACGAGCCTTCGGACGTATAAAAAGGATGCCAGCTACGCTTGTGCATGCATTTGTTCTGTAACACGCTGTATAAATGACTATTGCCGTGTGCTCCAATGAGACTGTCTACGCCGTGCCGATTCACGTAAAAGTCTGCGTTTTGGCCCAACCCATTTACACGTGTACGTAAGACTCCAGTTCTTCAGTGCGTACACGACCGCGTCGTGTACTCAATGAAGAAATCGGAAATTGCGGGCACGTAATCGTGCCCCCAAGACGAAATTTCATCAGTCCGTGCACGACCGTCGGGCACCCAACGAGTTTTCCTTCATTGAGTACACGACAGTCGGACTCGCAGTATGAAATTTCTTCAGTGTGTACACGACTGTCGGGTAAATATCATCGGCCTTATTGCATCTCTGCATTTTCTTTATTCAAGGCTATTCTTTGCTAATTATAGCTCTTGTCCAAAATTTGGTAACAGAGATTCTGATACAGAATCAGCCAAGTTTAGTGGCCGAGCATACTTAGAATATTTATCACAGGTGAACGGCGAGCGACATTGTCTTAAATCATAATATTACACACTCATACTGAAAGGTAAACAACTCGTGATGTATTTTCAATATACATGTCATGGATTTCACGCTGTTTACAAGTTATTTTACTACCAGTGTTAATATCCATAGTACCAACAGATAGGGGAAACATTATTCTACAAGAAAAGCAAGTCACAATTTCAGACATTTTAAGTTGCTTAGAATATATCTAGCTTGAAACTGTCAAACAAACCAACCCAGAAGAGATCTCTGTTTGCATTGTTATGCATAAAACTTTCAAGACTAAAATGCATTTAAAACACGAAAGCGTTCTGTCTTTGTGCAATTTCACTTCAAGTCCACAAACTTAAAACTATTTAATCCATTATGGTATACTATTCGGATTTTGTAACATGTTTTCCCATTGGTCGAGGTTAGACACACCTCCGCAGATAACCCATTAAAAGATGTAATTAAAAAGAAAAGGAGGTACACGTCAAAATTGTGGAACCTGGAACACTGTACAGTTTTTGCGATAGATAAAAGGTTCATACAGCCTACATGTATTTACAGCAAATTGTGTAAGATTTGAGGCTGATATAGTTTATTAATTAAGTTGATGGACTTGAAGTGTTACTTGTCGGATATTGAAGAGCTTTCACCTTTAAATGGGGTTTGTCTCTTATCATTTTATATATTTCCTTCATTTAATGATTTCACAAAAATGGTCCAGTAATCTTCAGTGGTTTGGTAGAGATAGTAAGTTACTTGTCCACTGGTCTAGTTCACAAAATGTTTATTTTTAACGCTGCTGTGGTATTGAGTCCTAATTTCATTTTGGGCAAAATCTTTTCAAAGAGTGGAGATACTCATTGTGACAGGACTACCTTCTCTCTCTCAGCAAAATACTGATGCTGTGAATATGAAAATGCAGCTAGTCGTTTGAAAAGTGTTGTTGAAAGTACTGGTAAACAGAGCCTATGTAAGAAAATCTAGTATTAACAGTGGAAAGGTGCGCTGGCACCGTTTAAAGCATAACGCCTCACAAAATTCTTTGCTCTAAAATGAAGGTGTACTGCAATTTGAATAAAATATTAGGAAGACAGCTTTAGAAGAGTTTAATGGAAAAACAGAAAATGACTGAGAATATCTTGATCGAAACACTTAGTTGAGTGAGATATCCCAAATCTTGCTTCAAAAATAATGGATTGAGAACACCTGTGGTAAATGTTAATGTCTAGGCCTGATTATTTTAGCAGTCGGCGTGTGATTTAGTATTTGGATTAACCCTTTACCACATGACAAAATTTTAGACTTGTCCAAACCCAAAGCATATGCAGAAGCCAAATTAAATGTGGCTAAACTTGTGGAAGTTGTCTTTGATAGGGTAGAAAACATTTGTGGGAAAAGGAGAAAATGCTGGTTACCAGCATTTTCTCCTTTTCCCAAAGTGTTTTCAAAAGTTTTCTTTCTCAAAGCCGTTAAAAGTCAGCATTTGGTAAAGGGTTAAAGGTCACATTGAAACTTGTCATTTTTCAGTTGTCCATACCTGGCAATCCATGTTACCCCAGCAATACCTGCCTTTGGTGGAGCCTTGTTTATCTTTGTTATGGCTACTTTGTTTAGAACTAGCTTCAGTGATCCAGGTGTGATACCCAGAGCTACGCCAGATGAAGCAGCTGATATTGAAAGACAAATAGGTTTGTTTAGCACCTGTCTTATTTGCTTGTAGCTTGATGTCTAAATTTGTAATGGCCCTGGGGAAGCCCTGCAATAGAGAATGCTTTTGAAAATGGAGAAAAAAATTGTGGAAATGTAGAAAATACTGGTCAGCTGTTCCTACAATGTTTTCAAAAGCTTTCTCGGGGTCATTAAAAGTGGGGACTGTGTAAAGATGTAAACACAAACTTCGTATTTTGAGTATCTCCAAATTTATCATCTGCAAAGTTATCCTCTTACGACACAACATTATTTCAAACTCATTCATTGTGAAAGCATTTGTAGTGGGAAAAATAAACATTACTCAAATGATGACATTTTGTTTTGAAAGGTAAGAAAACATTGTGGGAAAAGGAGAAAATGCTGGTTATTTAAACTTCGGATTGTGTGGTAAAGGGTTAATGCTTTCAATATGGACATGTTTAACCCTTTACCACACAATCCCGAGTTTTAACGACCGTCAGGAAGAAGCCTTTTGAAAACATTGTGGGAAAAGGAGAAAATGCTGGTAACCAGCATTTTCTCCTTTTCCCACAGTGTTTTCTAACCTTTCAGAGACAAATTCTGCAATTTGAGGCAAGTATAATTTGTCGTCTGCAAAAGCTTTCAATTTCGACAAGTCTAAAATTTTGCCATTTGGTAAAGAGTTAAAATTGTTTTGTTCAGTAAGAAGCCAAGGACAAGCAGAGGGGAAATTTTTCAGTATTACCAAAATCTATATTTAACAACGTTGCACATGGAGAAATCGTTATTTTTGCATACTGTAGAGTGTTTTCTAGTCTTGAAATAACATTGTGCCAAATGAAGGATGCTCTCCTTTAGCTATTTCTACATTTCTGAAAATGTTCAGTTGATTATATTATAGTGGTTTCGTGGGTTTTTAATGAAAAGGTTATCAAACTGAAATATACATGTATGGAGGGGATAGTGTTGGTGGATATAATTTCATAAATATTTTCCTTTGGTTTCAGAAATCCCTAACTCTGGAGCGCCAGGACAGTATAGACCTCCTCCTAGAACTAAGGAGGTGGTCATTAGGGGTCAAGTGGTCAAGCTGAAGTACTGTTTCACATGTAAAATATTTCGCCCTCCAAGGGCATCACACTGTAGTTTATGTGATAATTGTGTAGGTGAGTGAAGGAAACATGTTGTACATGTTTAGGCCTAAAAAAAAAATATCTGCGTTTAGGGTTTCCCTACCCTACCTAGGAAATGCTGCCAACCCTACACTTTTTACGCTATGATTGGAAAAAAAAAATCTGTCGGTGTGATTTCAGTACATGGTCCATGTAAAAAGTTTCTGGAAAAAAAATAATAAATCCCTACCTACCCTACCTACAACATCTCCGGCTGAAACCCTAAACACAGATATTTTTTTGTTAGGCCTTAGCTAAGTATTTAATGTTTTCCAACCCATAAGATGTTGGACTAGTCCAAATGAAAGCATTTGAAGATGACAAATACAATGTGACTCGAATGAATGAAGTTGTGTTTAACCCTTTACCAGACGACAAAATTTTAGACTTGTCCATATTGAAAGCATTTGCAGACGACAGTTTCATTGTGACTTAATGGTGCAAATTTTCTTTGATAGGGTAGAAAACATTGTAGGAAAAGGAGAAAATGCTGGTTACCAGCATTTTCTCCTTTTCCTACAATGTTTTCAAAAGGCTTCTGTCCCAGGGTTGTTAAAAGTCGACATTGTGCGGTAAAGGGTTAATAGACTAATAAAGTAGAAAACATGGGAAAAAAGAGAAAATGCTTTTACCAGAACATTCTCCTTTCCGCATAATGTTTTTAAAAAAGGTTTTTTTCCTTAGGGTCATTAAAACCTGGGACTATGTATTTGGTACGTGGGAACAGTCTATTTCTAAAATCATTGTCATCACTTAACACTGTACCACATAGCAAAATTTTAGACTTGTCCAAACCCAAAACATTTGCTGACAACAAATTAAAAGGGGCTTAAATTGTGGAAGTTGTCTTTGATAGTGTAGAAATCTTTTGGGAAAAGGAGAAAATGCTAGTTTACCTTTTCCCAAAATTTTTCAAAAGCCTTCTTTCTCAAAGTTGTTAGAAGTCAGTATTGAGGGATAAAAGGTGAAGGCTAGGTTGCAAGAACTCAATAAAATTATCTTATATAGTAATCACAAAAAAAAAAGTTGAATAGGTGCCCCCAACATAAGTTTTAATGAAGTGCAAAAATGATACCCTTCTGAATCGCAAAATAGTGGGAAAAAAAAGAAAATGCTGTTAACCAGCATGTGCTCTTTTCAAGCAATATTGTTTTATACTTTAAAGTACAAATTTCAGAAATTGAGCCACCGTCCACTGTTGTCTTGTGCAAGTGCTTCTAATATAGAAAAGCCTAAAATTTTTCTGTTTGGTATTGAGGAAATTGTACAGCACATCAAGTGTTAGGGATAGACCCAATAAATCAATATGCTCTGTAACATGACGTTATGTTGTCTCCTTTATCAGGTCAGGATCATGATGCAAACAGAAACATATAGATTTTTATTTCTGACTTCATAGTCTAAGGAATAAATCATCAATATTGAGTATTGGTATGTTTTTATGTAATGTAAGAAACAGATGATAAGCATTCATTGTTTTATATCTACAGATGCAGATATAATGTAGGATAAACCTTTTACCAAATGATGCCATGTTCCTACAATCCTGAAGAACATAGTTGGAAAGCATTTTCTCCTTTTCCAAAATCGTTTTTTACCCTTTCCAAGACAAAATCCATCATATTGATCAATGCCTGATTTTTCAATGTTTTTAGTTTGGACACATTTGCTAAGGTCAGGTGTACCTTATAACTAGGGCAACAAAGGAGAAATACTTGAAGAAAAGAGAATACTTTTTATCCAATTGTACAGAAGTTATTGAACAAAACAGAAGCAATTTGGTTATAAAGGAGTTTTTGTTTCTTTCCTTCAGATGTTTTCATAAGCTGTCTGTTGCAAGGACTCAGAAATGTATTTTGGCAGATGTGGGTGAACTGATTGATAAGTTATTTATTTAGATTTTATTATGGCAGAATACAGTCGGGTCACAGCCATTTCTTCCTTTTTCCAATATTAATGATTTTAAAAGCATTTTTCTGCAGGCTGTTTTTATAATCAGGTATCAGGATATAGTTACGGGTTTATCTGTCTTGTTACCATAATGGTTTGGCAGTAAGCTAAGAAATACATTCGATAGCCCTTTCAACCCCAATCCTGGCATTCACTACATTAAATCCCTTTGCGGATAGTGCAAAGTAAAATCAGCCTGCAGATACTTGGAGACTGATCTTGCCCTATGCTCTTTACTAGTTTATAAGTAATTTTTGCCATGTCAAACTACATGTAATTGAATGCCAATTAACTTAATAGAATCTATTTTTGTAATCTTCAAGAATTCAAATTTGGCGAGGTAAGGGTTTAAGTTATGATTTTTTATCTTATTTTTCAGAGCGCTTTGACCATCACTGTCCATGGGTGGGAAATTGTGTTGGAAAGCGAAACTACAGATACTTTTACTTGTTCATTTTGTCACTTTCCATCTTGTGTATTTATATTTTTGCCTGTGTTTTAACTCATCTCATTCTACGTAAGTATCTATCAGTTTTCTCTACTGTGTTTATTCTTACTTTTCCAATTTACACTTCACCTGTTTGCACAAATGCACTGGAAAAAACTTCGGAAATGTTCATGTAAAATAGGGAAAACACATGATTGTATGTGAAAAACTTTGCCTGTTGAAACGTTGTTCTCATTCCTAAAGCTTTGTCATTTTTTTTTTCCAAGGTGAAAAGGCAATGAGCTAAGATAATGCACTTAACAGTAGTTGTTTAGTTTTTTCTTCAGTAAAACTTGATCACCCAATAAGTTACGGGAGAAAACTTAAATCAGCCTACATGAAAGTGAAGGTTGATCAGTCTTAGCATGCTGTCTTTTCTGAGGAGAACAGAGGTTTCAAAGTGCAAAATATGGAATAGGAAACTGAGTACGTGACCTTTAGATATACCTCCATAGTAAAACAGACTTCACAGATACAAGATAAGCCCTTTAAGTGCTTAATATATGAAATGAACTTTCTGAGTTAGGACAACAGACTATAAATATTGCAATATAAGCAGGGTTCTCCCTAGGTCCAGAATCCCAAGAGTCATTGACTCTTGGGCCCAAATTTTCAAGAGTCAAAATGGAATTTCCAAGAGCCTAATAGAAATGTCCAAGGGTCAAAATTATCACGGAGAGATAAGGGTGAAATAATGAAAACTTTCCATTTATATTCTTTGTTTATGGATAGGAATTAGATAAGAAAATACCCTATCTTATGTAGAGACTTGTTGGAATGAAGTGGACAGAAGAATTTTAAATTGCAGCCCTAGCATGTAATTCATCTTGATGAATAAATGGACACAAACAACTTTTGAACTGTTTACCAAACAACAAAAACTTTTGACTAGATCATAATTATTTTAGACATTTGCAGACGACAATTCAAATGGGGCTGGAACGACTTGATTTGTCTTTCTTACCCCAGAACATTGTGGAAAAGGGAGAAAATAAAGGTCACATCCATTAAAGTGTTATTTCTTAAAATTTAAGTCTTCTTTTCTTGTCCAATTACTTTTTCTTTCACACTTGTTCCGGTTCCCCCCTCCCCCCCGACTTATCTATAGGTTGTTGTTTATTTTCATCTTAAAAAGTTTTTTTCTAATTTTTAAACAGAGATTTTAGCTTTCACTTATTGTTTCATAAAGAAATAAGCATAAATTCACTGTTTAAATTTGTCACCAAAGATGAAAAGATAGTTTGAAGTGCCTCTGATCGGACGATGTCAAAATGATTTCTGTTGTGTCATGGGTTTTCACGTTTTTTTCCAGCGATCTTTTTTTCAAATCAGTTAATATTTTTTCAAGTATTACTGAATGATTTGACATAAATTTGTTAATTAGGGTAGCAGTTAACTTGAAAACCTGTCATTTTACTCTAGATAATTGGACTAACACCTTTATCATGTTTTCAAAAATGACTCGCCACTCGCCAGCTTGATTACGTGTGATAAACAGAGCTGCGTGCGTCTGTACACAGTTGACACTGATCGTGTTTATTATAGGCTACATTCATGCCGGATGCATGCAACATAAATTATATGACCCTTTGGCTGGTAATCTCATGCATCAGATTGACGCTTAGGCAGATATTTTTGAGCATCAAAAAGGGGTAATTTCGGATTTCCATGCGTCAAAACCCGGAGTCCCGGGTCAAAGGAGAACCCTTATTAAGGGATGATGTTGCTAGAATGTAGCCTTTAGCATTCTCTCCTATAGCAGACAATTCAAATAAATAAAGTTTCAGCGTGTTTTATGGCCATAGTATCTCATTGTATTTGACAGTATAGATTCAGTGCAAGGCTGCAAAAATGTGGTCTGATTTGTTTGTAAAACTCATTGAGTGATGTGTTAGGTTTTACAGGTGAAAAAAAATTCAGGTTTTGTCAGAGTTAGGATTACTGGTAGATTAAGACTTGTATCCATGATGATTAATAATGTATTGGGGAACTGTCTGCCCAGTTTATTGATTTTTGGTGTCTAGATTTGATTTACTTGCATTACGAAACCAAACAAAGGAACAAATATTTCTAGAAACCTAATATGTATGTAAATACAGGTATTTTGTTTCACCTGAAGTAGTTAGTAATTCTATGAATGTTACTGGGACACAGTTTTACTGTATTAACCCAGTACCACACAATCACAACTTTTAACGACCCTGAAAAAGACAGCTTTTTTAAATATTGTGGGAAAAGGAGAAAATGCTGGTAACCAGCATTTTTTTCTTTTCCCACAATGTTTTCTACCTTTTGAAAAAAAAGTCTCATTGTTTTGGCTATGTGTAGTTTGTCGTCTGCAAATGCTTTCAATTTGGAAGAGTCTAAAATTTTGATGTGTGCCAGTGGTAAAGAGTTAATGTAAAAAATGGTGCCTTGCAATCAGTTGATAACAGGAATATAGGATGATAGATAATCCCTTTACCTAATGATCTTCTGTATTTATGATCCTTGAATAGAAGGACTTTGAAACCATTATGAGTAAGTATAAAAGGAGAAAATGTTGGTAAGCTGAACTTTCTTTAATCCCTCCTATCTTTTGAGTTACATTAAATCTGTCCTCTGCAAATCTTTTAGAACAAACAAGTCAGAACATCTGTTGTACTGTAGTCAGGATCCGTCCGTATGTATTCACCAACCATTCTTAACCCTTTCCCAAACAACAAAATTTTGGACTAGACCAAATTGAAAGCGTTTGCAGACGACAAATCAAATGTAATGCAAATGATGATTTTTGTCTATGAAAGGGTAGAAAACATTGTGGGAAAAGGAGAAAATGCTGGTTACCAGCATTTTCTCCTTTTCCTACAGTGTTTTCAAAAGCCTTCTTTTCTAGCATCATAGAAACCAGGGATTGTTTGGGAAAGGGTTAAAAAGATTCTTAGTCACCAAGGTTTTCTAAATTTGAAAGTAACACAACTTCATATTGGCTAAACGAAATGGTTAAGCCAAACAAAAGTTGTGTTACTTTACTGTACAATCTTAAGTTTTAATGACCCTGATGAAGATAACCTTTGAAAATATTGATGGAAAGGGAGAAAGTGCTGGTAACCTGCATTTTCTCCCTTTCTCTCAATGTTTTCTACCCTTCCAAAGACATTTTTCATTGTTGGATTCACATATAATTTGTTGTCTGCAAATGCTTTGAAATTGGATAGTCTAAAATTTTGTATAGTAAGGATTTGAGGTGTACACTAAGTCTGCTTCTTTGGGTATATGTTTTTTGAAAATTACTATAGTTGGAAATGACAGAGGGAATATCCAAACCCCAAAATGTTGGTCTGCGTCAGAGACTGAGATATCAAGTCCATTTATCCAGGGGCCTAACTTACGAAATACACTGCCCTCCAAAAGTTCCTTCACACAACCTTTTTTCACCATTTTTTCTTAGTATTTTTATTTTGGAAGTTGATAAAGATGTTTTAATGGTTAAAATATGAATTGACATGATCTTGCTACCTCTTTTCGTCATAATACCTCCCTTTTTAAAATAATTTAACTTTTATAATCAGTCAAAAAGCAAGACGGTCAGAATTAGTCAGCATTTTGTTTTGGTGATCAAACCATTGCAATGCGTTGTCTGTTCAATAGAACATTTAATTTGACATTTTTTGAAACTTAAATGAAATAAAATAGTTTTTTGGACATAAAGGAAAGATCAACAAGGGTCCTAACCACGTCATCATGTTAGCATTAACTGAACAACAGCCAGTCACCATCAAGATTCTTTGTGATCAAGGCATCAACCTCAAAGACATTGCCATTCATCTTGGTTGTTCAAGTTTAGTGTTCTTTTGTTCTACCTAATGCATTTTCATTGATGTGAAATCTTTGCAATGTAACTTGTCAAGTTTTTTTTCTTGGTTTTGCTTAGCAATTTGTTTTCTGTCTTGCAGGCATTCTTACAACAACCAAGGTAGCCATGCTGATCTGCCCAGATCTGGTAGACCCAGAGTGTCCAGTGCTCGTGATGACTGTCTTTTTGTATGAGAGTCATTACACAATAGGCAGTTGACTGTTCCAGATCTTACAGCATCATGGAACCAAGCTGGTGTAGTTGCCTCTACTTCAACTGTTCAAGGGCGACTTAAGGATGTTGGTTTGCCTGGGCATGTTGCCAAGAAAAAGCCTATGCTGACCTAAAGGCAGAGAAATCTTAGACTGACATTTGCCAAACAACACTCGGTGTGGACATGGGCTGATTGGTCAAAAGTTCTGTGGACTGATGAGTGGAGGTTAACAATGTTCATCATCCTTAAGTCGCCTATGAACTGTTGAAGTAGAGGCAACTACACCAGTTTGGTTCCATGATGCTGTAAGATCTAGAACAGTCAACCGCCTATTGTGCAATGACTCTCGTACATGAAAACGTTTATCACGAGCGCTGGACAATCTGGGTCTACCAGAACTGGGCAGATCAGCATGGCTACCTTGGTTGTTGTAAGAATGCCTGCAAGACAGAAAACAAATTGCTAAGCAAAACCAAAAAAAAAAAAACTTGGCAAGTCACATTGCAAAGACTTCACATCAACGAAAATGCATTAGGTAGAACAAAAGAACACTAAACTTGAACAACCAAGATGAATGGCAATGTCTTTGAGGTTGATGCCTTGATCACAAAGAACCTTGATGGTAACTTGCTGTTCTTCAGTTAATGCTAACATGATGACGTGGTTAGGACCCTTGTTGATCTTTCCTTTATGTCCAAATGACTTTTAGAGTCCATTTAAGTTTCAAAAAATGTCGAATTAAATGTTTTATTAAACAGACAATGCATTGCAATGGTTTGATCACCAAAACAAAATGCTGATTAATTCTGACCGTCTTGCTGTTTGATTGATTATAAAAGTTAAAATGTTTTAAAAAGGGAGGTATTATAAGTAAAAGAGGTAGCAAGATCAATTCAATTCGTATTTTAACCATTAAAACATCTTTATCGACTTCCAAAATAAAGATATTAAGAAAAAATGGTGAAAACAGTTTGTGTGACAGAACTTTTGGAGGGCAGTGTATATGCAAATACAGTCATATAATTATAATCATGTGGATGTTTATATTTATTTTCAGGCTCGCAATCGGATAATTTCCTTCATGCAATGAGAGATTCTCCTGCAAGATATCCTTTAACAGTGACAAATACGGCTTTATGTTTCCTGATTTCTTTCCTTTTTATATTTATCTAAGTGAAACTATGGGCCATTGAAACTCCATTGGTCAATCACGGAATACTGAAATTTTCATTGCTCAGCCATTGAACACAATTACTAAAACAAGTACAGTGGTGCATTGCCTCTATATCGTATATAGTACATGTAAAACTATTTCTAGAAACAGTGTTTGATGATCAACTTTCATTGTTCCGTGATAGACCAGTGGAGCTTCAAAGGCTCATGTTAAACTTAGGTAGGAATGCTACTATGTCTTCACATGTATTGATGTGTATTTTTTTCAATAATGTTGATAATGCATAATTTACAAGGATGTTTACAACATTCTCCGCTGCAAACTTTGTTTCCAGGATCTATTGAATTAACCTGTTACCAAAAGACAAAATTTTAGACTTGCCCAAACCCAAAGCATAGTTATGCAGATGCCAAATTAAATGTGGTTAAAATTGTAGAAGTTGTCTTTTGATAAGGTAGAAAAGATTATGGGAAAAGGAGAAAATGCTGGTAACCAGCATTTTCTCCTTTTCCCGCAATCTTTTAAAGTCTGTTTTCTCAAAGTCATTGAAATTCGGCAATGGTAATGGGATAACAGAAATGAACACTTATAATCATACTCCTTAACTGTAAGCACTATTGTTGAAGCAATTATTTGCTTTTTCTCTGTATGGTCTATCATAGGCCTGGCTGGGTTTCACACCTACCTTGCTGCCAGTGAACAAACTACTAATGAAGATGTGAGTTGTGTTGTGCTGTGTGGGGGGAAAAGTTTGAAATACTCTTTACCAGATGATTAACTATTTCATGACCCTGGAAGAGAACTTCTGAAGGCTTTTCTAATCATTGGAAAACGTGATTACCTACCAGCATTTTGCCCTTGAGCTCAAAGTACCCTGAGTAAAAACCTTTTGAAATCAGTGTGGGGAAAGGAGAAAATGCTGGTTACAAGACAAATTTCATGTTTTAAATAACATTAAATTTGTTGTCTGCAAATATTTATAATTTGGACACAGCTAAAATTTAATTGTCTGTTATAGAGTGAAGGATGGGACACCCTTTGAGTGCCAAATGCAGGGGGTCAGATAATTTATCAAAAGATGGACAGAATACATGTAGATCTCAGATGAGACTGTATTTTCTGTGCTGTCTAATCTTTATCTACTCTGCAAAAGCATATCTTACTAACATTGGTACTCTAGGGGATAATGTTGTGTGTAAATGACCATTTATTTGTTAATTGCTATTTCCAAATTCACTTCTTTATTTGGACTACTGGGCTACATCCCTGTCTAAGACCTTAAACAGACAAAGTTTTGTAATTCTGGATAAGGGTAATTAGCAAACAATGGTCTTACATTGGCTTACTATTGTGTTTTGTAGCAAATTTTTTTGTTGCTGTATGTTCTTTTCGTCATCTTTGTTTATTTTTGCATGACATTTCAGGTATTGATTTTATACAAGATAATTTGAAGTGATCTTTCAGCTGTAGGCATGAATGATTTAGGCAAATTGATACATCATTACTTTTATTAAAGTGTAAAAAGAAAGTGCTTAATACCTGTTCAACCATAATTATTATTGTTCATTTTTACTTTAATAAAAACTGTCTAAAAAAATGTTTTGTTAATTTGTTTAAAATGGGTTGGACTTAGTATATTGTTTTTTTCATCTTTTGTTGCAATCAGACAGTTATCAAAAGCATTTAGAAATGGCTACAGATCATGTCAGTGACTCCTGTTTTTTTTTTCTAGAAGAAACATAAACACTCGGACTCCTACCAGAGCTCCAGATAAGAGGGAGTGATGGTATTCTAAATCCATTATTTCTCTTCCAAACTGTATGTTGTGGGTACTCATTAGAATTGTCTCAATGAGACGATTCTAATGAGTACCCATAACATAGGGTTTAGTGGAGAGTTGTTAATATTTTCAATTTTGAAATAAAAATCACTCCCTCTATCTGGAGCTCTGCTCAGAATCCTACCCTCTGAAATTCATTCCCTTTATGCCTTATTTGTGTTTTGTTTATTTTCCTTAATTTTGCTTACTGTGATAGAAATCATTGTATGTTTTTTCTCCGTCTGGTCAGTTGTGGGTTTAACAGGGTTCCATACATATTTAGTGTCATCAGAACAAACAACCAATGAAGATGTAAGTACATGTACCATTGCAAAGCAGTGATTAGATAGCTGAAAATTTTGTTTACTGTGATAGAAACCATTGTATGTGTATTCTCCGGCAGGTCAGTTGCAGGTTTAAACCTTTACTAGATGACAAATTTTTAGACTGGCCCAAACTGACAGCATTTGCAGACAACAAAGTGAGAGTGACTATAATTATGGCAGTTGCTTTTGAAATGGCAGAAAACTATGCATGAGAAGGAGAAATCACCGGTTACCAGTATTTTCTACTTTTACATCAATGTTTTCAAAAGCGTTTCCTCCTCAAGGTTGTTGAGATAAATAGGGTTTCGTATAAGGCCTGCAACACGCGAAAAGAGGCATTCGGACATTTGCGTAAAGTGTCGTCTCGGATCAGCCTGCGCAGTCAGTACAGGCTAATCCAAAACGATACTTTCCGCTTTTATGTAATTTTCTGTTTGGCGCAAGTCTACTGAAGAACAAAATCTAATGTAGTCGTAAAGAGCCGTCTCGGATAAGCCTGCACGGACTGCGCAGGCTTATCCAAAACAACACTTTACGGAAATGTCCGAATGTCTCTTTTCATGTGATGCAAGTCATATGATATTACCTGTCATCAGAGCGAACAACAAATGAAGATATAAGTACATGTACCAGTCACAAGGCAGTGATTAACCCTTTACAACACAACATAACTTTAGGCCTCTTGAACCCAGAGCATATGCAGACGCCAAATTAAATGTTGTTAGACTTGTGGAAGTTGTCTTTGGTAGATAGAAAACATTGTGGGAAAAGGAGAAAATGCTGGTTACCAGCATTTTCTCCTTTTCCCATAATGTTTTCAAAAGGCTTTTTCTTCAGGGTCGTTAAAAGTCAGGATTGTGTGGTAACAGGTTAAATAGCTCTACTTGCAAAAAGTTAGAAGAGCTTATGACATGACATGGTTTCCGTCTGTCTTGTTGTCTTTTTATACATCTAAATACAATGTATTTTTTCTTTTAGTGCAGAATACTAGCATTCCACACTTGTTTTCTGATTCTTGTGAAACTTGCATGTTTGTTATAATCTGTTAAGGTCTCCTGAAAATGTAGACTTTAAGAATCAAGACGGGTGAAGGGGGCATTTTAAAGCATAATACTGGTCTTCCATCAATGAAAATTACCGGTATTCCATAAGAATAAGTATGTGCGGTGCCACCAAACATAAGACTGGTTATTTGGTTAACCTTCAGAAGATCCCATTGCAGTATGATGCTCAAGTCGGTGATAGCCAGAGAAATTCTTTCGCACATTGACATCTTGTTGACTAAGAGACTCCTAAAATCAAATTTTCTGATACATAACCCTAATAAAATGCTGAAAGCACCAGAAAGATTGAAATGGTAAGCAGCGATGAATGGTATATTATGGAAATGTATTTATAGCCATAGAGTGCCTGTCACACCTCAATGCTTTTGTAATGGATACAAATCAAGTTCATGAATCACTGTTGATATTATCTAGAGTTAATAAGAATGTACATGTGAATATCAAAGTTTGGCATCTTTGGCCTTACAAATCTGTATTTTAGTCATGTATTGTTATGAATGATAGAGACTGTCATGTGAATATTATGATCTGATTAGTAAACAATTTCCCAATTGTTGTTATTATTACTGTGTGATACATGTAGTCTACTCTAGTGCTTCAACTTTCTTTGCTTTTTTAACAGATTAAAGGTTCCTTCTCATCTAAAAGAAACCAAGAAAATGTCAACCCATACAGTCATGGTTCTATATTTAAAAACTGCTTAAGTGTGCTGTGTGGACCCAACCCACCCAGGTAATTTTGAATGTTTTACCATACAATCTTGTGTTTTAACAATCCTGCGGTAGAAAGCTTTTGAAAACATTGTGGGGAAAAGAGAAAATGCTGGTAACCAGCATTTTCTCCTTTTCCCACACTGTTCTCTACCATTACAGGGCAAAGTTAATTGGGTGAGCTAAATTTGATTGATCGTATGCAAATCCTCTTAAGTTGAATTAGTGAAAATGGATGAAATTCTAGAGAGATAATCAGCATTTTTTTCTGTTCCAAAAAGTTTTCAACTATTTAGAGACAAATTTAATCCTAGAAGCCACATTGAAATTTGAACCATGCTCTGAATAAGGGAGTTAATGCAACTGAAAGAGGTATTGACCCAGGTATTTTGCAGGCTGAACTGGGTTGAAACTTTTTGCTAATTGTCAATTTTCAAAGCATGTCAAAGGACCAGTCTACCTCATGATTCAGTCTGTGGTTAGACAAAGTGGGTTTTACTGATCCATCATTATGAGAAGACATGCTAGGTATAAAGCATGAAGGAAGTGCATCAAACCCCCTTTTCCCAGCATGCCGCCCATTTGTTTGCTGCAAATGCTTTCAGTTTGGACGAGTCTAAAATTTTGTGAAGGCTTGTCAGAGAGGTTGCTTTCATGAAGTGAAATTGTGACATTTTTCTCAAATTCTTTCACTAAGGATTCATTGAGGTCATGTAAACTTGGTTAAATTGGTGTATAATTTGTAAAATGGGACTAGATTTAAAATCAGGGGTTGGAATTTTTGAGAGTGATAGGCATTTATTTTTGTTTTGTTTGCAGATTTGTTTCAAGAGTGGTGGGCTGCAGATATGAAAACACAGTTATTTGTTAATTTTGGATTATATGTGCTTTGGCTTCAAAGCCCTTCGTCTGGAAAATAGTTTTTTGTATTGATTAAAATCAGAACATATCTGAAAAGAAAACTGCTGAGAAAGATCATTATGATGGAAACTAGAGACAGCATTAACTGTCTTTGCCTTAATGTTTCCATATATATTAACTCGATACCATAAAAAATGTGACATTTAGGTCTGTGCAGTGTACAGTTTTTTTAAACTTTTTTGAGCTTAACCCTTTACCAAACAATCCCTGGTTTTCACGACTCTGGGAAGGAAGGCTTTTGAAAACACTGTGGGAAAAGGAGAAATGCTGGTACCCAGCATTTTCTCCTTTTCCCACAATGCTTTCTACCCTATCAAAAACAGAAATCATCATTTGAGCTAAAATTGATGACTTCAAATGCTTCCAGTTTGGTCCAAAATTTTGTCATGTGGTAAAGGGCTGCAAACTTTTACAAGCTACCTTCCAATAATGTTTACCATTTTATTGCAGTTTTCCTTTCAGTATTTATCATTAAATTTTGTGTCACTGGAACTAGTTGCATTGTAACGTCAGGTTAAAAAACAAAGCTTGTACTCTAATTAATCAGTGAAGACTTTCTGAAAAAGGCTGATAAGGAAATCATTACTTTTCTCTTGCAGTTTGATAGATCGTACGGGTTTAATTGTACCTGACACAGCCCAAGTGTACCCTAGTGGTAAAGACAGTACTGTGAAGAGAGATTATTATGGTTCCACTACAGTAACAAAACAAAAGGTGAGACAAGCAAGTTATTGGCATAAAGATTTACATGCTTAAGTCTTTACCCCACAACAGAATATTTGACTAATCTAAATTGGAAGCCATTGTAGACGACAATGTAGATGTGGTCCAAATGATAATATTTGTATTTTACAGGGTGAAAACATTGTGGGAAAAGGAGGAAATGCTGGCTACCAGCATTTTCTCCTTTTCCCACAATGTTTTCAAGTTTTCTTTTTCAGGGTTGTTAAAACTTGTGATGGTGTCGTAAAGGTTTAGGGCATTGTCTTGGCTGAAAGTGTTAGATTCACTTATGATATTTTGTTTGTAGTATGTCCTAATGGACCAATGTAACAGTTGTTCAAATTTCAGCACTGGGGTTTAAGATTTGCCGCTTTCCTACATTCCTTACAGATTAAAGCATGAAAAAAAAAAAAACCCACAAAAACATCTGTGTCAGATTCATTAAACACAAAGCTTTGAATTGGAATGTAGTATCATCTTACACACCTGCATGAAATTTTTTCAAATTTAGGCCATCCATCAAAAGTAGCTCTGGTGCAGAGGTCTTACTTTTCATATACTCATAAAACATGAGCCATGCTCTGTGATAAGATGGGTTAATTCATCTGCAAAAAGTATCAACCTATGTCAACCTGTGCAGCTTGCTCAGACTGACCTGGGTCGATACATTTTGCTTTTGGTAAAATTTCTTCTTGTCAAGGGATGATTCTACCTCATGATATGGCTGATTTTTTTCAGAAAAGCTGAATTCATACTGTAATGATGACTTGCTTGGTATGAATGCATTTTGAAGGTTATGTAAAGCCCATTTTTCCACAGTGCCTCTCATATTTTTCATGGTAAGAATGGCCCTCTTTGTTTTAAAGTAATTGAGAAGGCTGTACAATATTTATCATGATGGTTATAATCATAGTTGTTTGATAAAAGAAGAATGCAGTAAATCTTTACCAGATGATGAAATTGATGACTCATGCAAGTTGAAAGCATTGCAGATGATAATTTTGATGCAGCTTAAAAGATTGTTTTTTTTTTTTTTTTTTTTTTTTTTTTTTAAGAAATGGTAGAAAAAATTGTGGTTAAAGGAGAAAATGCTGGTAACCAGCATTTTCTCCTCCCCTTTTCCCACAATGGTTTCTAAAGCCTTTTTCTTCAGGGTTGTTAAGAAAAGGATTGTTTGTTAAAGGGTAAACTGACAAGTACAAAACTTTGTTTTCCATTTCAGACAAGTAATATGGGTACAAATACACAGACTGACACCCTGCCTCTGACAAAAGTTGGTCCTCCAGTTACAAAACATGAGATGATCAGTTACCAGTCTGCAGATGGTACTATAAACAGTAGACTACCCGCAAATAATGGTAAGTTTCACCATTATTTTTTTCTTTTGTAGAAAGACGAGCATATTTGAAAATCTGTAATCATGTGTCCCTGAGATTGACCTTTGACCCTGCCTACAATATTGTTGGCATGCAAATCCCTACATGTCCTTGGCTTTACTTACTTTTTTTTTGCAAAGAATAAACTATGAGTTGTAGTGGACAGTTTTGATGCCATATTATGAATTAGTCATAGTGTTGACAAATGCAGCATGAAATTTTTCTAGACCCAATTGGTTTCACTTCAGAAAGGCTTTCATCTCCTATCCATTAAAGTTGTAGAATAGGGGTCCTGCTTGGCAGTGGTGAAGTTGTAATATGAAAAATCTGGAGGTCCAAGGCTCAATTGTAAATTAAGGGCCTGACAGAACTTAGTTTCTTGTGAGAGTGTTCTTGTGCAAGACACTTCAGAGCCTGATCCTAGTACTGGTGAAAGAAAGGCAAGACAAAAATGATTGAGTAGTTACCCTAATATGACTTAAAATTTGTTGAAAATAGTGTAAAACACTATCACACTGACATTTTTATCAAATTGGAAAAAGCCTAATTTCTAAGCTGTTTCGACCACAACAATTCACAGTATTGGACATTGTAATCCAAGATAAGGCTGCACATTCTGCACCAGTAAGATCTTAATCAACATTGTTTGGAAAAGAAACTTGCTTGTGGCTTGTAAGGAATAAATTCATAGAGTTGGAGGATCTCTTTCCCGTTTCTTTTTCTATACACACTAAAGGAACGGTACAAAAATTCAGTAGACTAATCCATCATTATGGTTACATGTTTTGATACACTGTTTTAACAGAAGATCTCTTTTTATTGAAAACCTAATAAATTGTTTATACTGGTTATTCAGTTTAGAGAGTTCAAAGATAAAGTAGATCTAGGTGAGGTACAGTTTAATGTTTGCAGTCAGTACTTTTGACACTGCCATATAATCTACAAATTGTTTCATGCTCAAAACCTATTTTTTGCAAATGACATCGAAAGCAGCCATCAAGACAGAGATGATAAACATAAACTGAATACTTGAAAAATCAGTGTGGCAAAGGGTAAATTGTTTGTTAGGAGCATTTTCTCTACTTCCTTTATTACAAGAGCAGTTTGCTGCGAGACAAAAAAGTCATGAGCATTTTGGTATTAATTACATATCTATGTACCTAATTGCATCAGGAGGCAAAAATGGAATGTGGAAATTCACTATGAATCAGCTTAACTTTTCAAATGGTAAGTTATTGTAACAACGGCTTTCACATCATTTCTACAAAACGATGACTGTTTGCTTTGATTGTTTTAGTTTGCTGTTGCTTGTTTTTATTTATTTATTTTTTTTCTATGAATTCTAATTTATCCTCGAAAAGATTTCATATTGTTGATTTTTCTGTATCATTTAAACTGGTCCATTAAATTTTTTACTTCTGTAAATTTAGCAAAAATAAAGTGTGCTGATTACCAGCAATTTTTTTTCTTTTCCCACAATGCTTTCAAAAGTCTAATTTCCCTGGGTCGTTAAAATTTGGGGTTGTATGGTAATAGGTTAAGAGTTTGAAGATACAACTGGGATAAGTGGGAAGACTCTGCATGTTTTACTTACTATCAGCACTTTTTGATTCTCTTTAGTTGTAGAAGAGCTGATTTATACTTACGTTGTATCAGATACATCATTTAGCACAATGATATATAGAATCTGACTTGAGTTGGCATTGGTGAGAAAATTTTATTTAACAAGTCTAGAAGCTCCATAACATTTTTTTTATTGAAGAGGTTGATAAAATTTACCTCAAAAGAAACTTGCATGTGATGATTTTGTTTTGAATTTTAAGATGATAAAGATCATAGTTTGTCACAATCATCAATTTTGACATATGGCCTGCAACACCCGAAAAGGGACATTCGGACATTTGCGTAAAGTGTCGTCTCGGATCAGCCTGCACAGTCCGCGCAGGATAATCCAAGACAGCACTTTACAACTACATTAGATTTTGTCCTACAGTAGACTTGCGCAAAACAGAAAATTACATAAAAACGGAAAGTGTGCAGACAGAGGCTGATCGGAGACGACACTTTACGCAAATATCCGAAAGCCCTTTTTGGCGTGTTGCAGGCCACATTATTTTCATAGAGAAATCTTGGTCAGAAATGTTTTGCAAAAAATGGCATATGGTTGCAGAGCTTTATCCAAATGCAGCACTTTCTCAGATGTGTGTAAGATAAGAAAATTCATACATTGAGAGTAAGGGTAGTTATGTGATCTATGTTTTGTGAACTAGCTTTATTTATTTTGTCAAGCATTTTCATCCATGTTTTTTTAAGTTGCTTTTTACTTTGACTTGTTGAACATTATCTCTATATGAATGAATAAATCTACATGTACTTTGAACTGACTTTATTTTGTTTGTAGTTCCTTTATTTTGCTTTGCAAGCCATTAACCTCTTTGTTGTGTTTATGTATAAATATATAAATCAAAGAAGTTTTAGTATGTTACAGTTTGACTCTTAATAATTTTTTTTTTTTCATAATTTTAGAAACAAAATTTTGTGACCCATTTTAAGATTTATTTTAAATGTCATGCATGGGTTTAACCTTCAAATGATTGAATTAGAAAAAAGGGACTTTTTCAAATCAGGGAAAAAAGCCCAAATGTTGCAATTTCAAGGTTGTTTTGGTCAGAAAAAAAAAAGCAGAGTACAGTGTGGAACCAAGATCAGACTACGCTGCAGTCTTATATTGATTTCACTAGTTGTAAAAGGAAGAACAGTTTTAGATAGCACTCCAAAGCTTGACTTTATTGTTTCCTTGTTCTCTTGAAAGTAGTTCCTAAATTATCATCCTTATATACTCAGCGTCAGTGAAAAGTCACCAGGTAGTCAATCAAAATTTACTCTGGATTGATGAAAAGGCATAATTCCTGAAATAGCTGTATTTTTTTCTAGCACAATATTACAGTTTCAACGTGAAGCACAAAGGCATAGGGGCATTCTCATGTCAAAAATTTAAGTTGGTAAATGACGTACCTTTAAATCAAATGTTACAAATATCAGTATCGCGTGTGTCCTCCATGAACATCCAGAGTTGCTTGACATCTGCGCCTCATACTGCGAATCAAACGTTGGATTCTGTACTGAGGGATCGCCTCCCACTCTCTGGTTAATGCCTGAATCAGCTGCTGGCAGTTATGAATACGTCATCTGCCGTCAAACACGCAACGTCCTAGCTGGTCCCATAAATGTTCTATGGGACTCAAATCAGGGGAGAAAGCAGGCCAGGGTAAAACTTGCACATTATTTTGTCCAAGAAAGTTTGTTGTCAATCTTGCTGTATGAGGTCTAGCGTTATCTTGTTGAAAAAGCATAACATCGGCGTGGTTTCTTAAAAAAGGCAATACCGCTGGCTGCAATACCTCATCAATATAACGTCTGGCATTCAGATTTCCATCAATTACCACAAGAGGTGTCCTATAGCGCCAAGAAATACCGGCCCACACCATCACACTTCTACATCCCCAACGTGAAGCCTCTCGTACACAACAATTTGCATAGCATTCGCCACGACGTCGCCACACCCGTGCACGACTGTCGTTCATGTCTATGCAGAATCTAGACTCATCTGTGAACAAAACACCTTGCCACTGACATTGTATCCATCGCAGATGCTGCATGCACCAATTGTAGCGGTTTTGTCTTCGCACTGGCGTCAGAACATTACCCCTATACGCCTTGTAGCTCCCAATGTCACTGTCGCGTAAGCGCCGTCTAACTGTGGATGCACTAATGCGCTGATTAGTGATTCCAATAGTTTCCCGAGCTGTTAGGACGGATGTTCTGAACCGATCCCGAAGATGACACAATACTATCTGACGGTCCTGACGACGCGACGTAACCCTTTGGCATCCCGAGCGTTGTCTGTCATTCACGGCGCCTGTCTCTTCATTCCTTTGAACGAGTTTCATAATGGTTTTATGCGAACAACCCATTCTTCGGCCTACTTCGCGGTATGATAGTCCGCCATCAACCATTCCTAACGCACGGTACGTTGAACTTCATTTAAACGTCGCATATAAAATGTTACGGGAACACAAAATCTGGATTTTTGTTGGAACTGTGTTGCACTTTCGAACGACGAAAAGAAAGTGAACCTTGGATAGTTTGCCTTCAGAAAATTGATTAGAATTCATTTTTTCACGTGCAAATAAAGATGGACTACTCAGATGTGCAAGCACGTGAAATTTGTCAGCTACGGGTCGGGAAATAAGTATAATAACGTTCAACATAATTGAAAATTTCTCTCTTATGGCAAGGTGAAAATTATTCAACTTTAGTACCTGGTGACTTTTCATTGACGCTGAGTATATATTAAGGTTTGTTCACATGAAAGATTTTACCAGGTTTGCTTGATAAAAGTATTGTAGAACTAAGCTCTGCCATAGTATAACAAATTGAATGCTGTTTGACACCTGTTATATTATTAGATAATAACAAAGTAATATATATTATGTGTGTTCTAGGGGAAGTGTTTCCCAAAACAACAACATAAATTCTGCCAATGTTGAAGGTAAGCCTATAGCCTAGCCTAGCCTAGCCTAGCTGTGCTTTAGCTTGATGCTCTATGCTCAGTTACTGTATGTAGCACTTTACATGTAACACAGTATTAGAAAGAACAGTACTCATTTAACTCTGTTTCAGTATGGTAATGTATGCTATCTTAACCTTTTACCAAACAATCCCTGGTTTTAATGACCTCCAGGAAGAAGCCTTCTAAAAACACTGTGGGAAAAGAAGAAAATGCTGGTAACCAGCATTTTCTCCTTTTCCCACAATGTTTTCTACTCTTCCAAAGTCAAGTTTCAGTTTTTGAGTCGTGTTTATTTTGTCGTCTGCAAATGCTTTCAATTTGGACCAGTCTTAGATTGTGTCGTTTGGTAAAGAGTTACCGGTTCACCTAACAATCAGATTTCAACCACCCTCAGGAAGAGGGCTTGTAAAAAAATATTGGAAACGGGGAAAATGCCAGTTACAAGTATTTTCTGCTTTTCCCACAATATTTTCTTCCCTTTCAAAGACAGCAATAATCCTTTCAGGAAATGCTTTCAATTTGTCTTGCATCTGGCTTTCGTCTGTAGGTGCTTTCAATGAGTCCAAATTTTGGCTGTTTGGTAAAAAGTTAAACTCCAGAGTGTCAAATAAAGTGAAAGGAATATTCTTGTCTTGCTGTTGCAGTTTCGAGGCTGTTTTCTTTTCATTGAAATTCTTGCAAAATCATAGAAAGTGTAGAGTGTCTTCCTGGGCTAAAGTGTCTGGTTCTGTTTTATTTTTTGCTGAAGAACTTAGGCAAGTGCAAGTTTGTGCTGTCTGGTCTTGCTCTATACCTGCTGCAGAAGCAACTATTTTTGTGGAAGGCACTGTAAGCTATTAACTTATTACATCTTGCAACAGTATTACAGCAGACATCTCAGAAATGTACATGTCAATAAATGAGAGCATTTTAGACTGTAATTCATGGTAAAACAGTGTGGGAAAAGTAGAAATTGTTATTAATCCTTTACCACACAATGCCAACTTTTAACAACTCTGACAGAGAAAGCTTTTGAAAACATTGTGGAAAAAGGAGAAAATGCTTATAACAAGCATTTTCTCCTTTTCCCACAGTGTTTTCTACCCTTTCCAAATCAAATTTTAATTTTTGAGTCATACTTATTTGGTCATCTAAAAATGCTTTGAACTTGAACAAGTCTAAACTTTGCAGTTTGGTAAAGAGATAAAGAGCAATTTTCCTATTGCCAAAACAGGAACAGTCTCTTAAGGTGGTTTGGGTTTGCCATTATGCTTCTTTTCTGTCTGTTTAGTATTTGTTAGCTTTCTCAGCACTGTCTTTGTGTATAATGAGCTATCATTTATTTGCCCTGGGTTTTCTACTGTTCATATATCTTACAGTTGAGTTGCCTGTAACTCTTTTTTCAGTGCCAAAAAAAAATAAAGTCCAGTGAAGATAAAAACTGAAAGATTTTTATCTTATTGTTTTGACTAAACAAGTACACAACATAAATCCATAATCGGACTGAATCTTCTGTGCAGTCTGATCTTTGTCTGTTCTTTCAGCAATAGTTCCTGTTTTTGTTTTTGGTGCTGAAAGGGATAAAGATCTTGTATCTAGCTATATTGGATAGCAGACAATGAAGATCAAGGCTGCACTGCACAGGACATGCAGTCTGGCCTGGAATCTACATCTTCTGATATTTTATGTGATATTAATGCCAAGAAGAATTGTAATAAGTGGGTAATCATAATAACTTGGAATTGTAATAACTTGGTATTTTTTTTTGCCCTTACCTCTTTACCAAACTGCAAAATTTTAGAAGTTTCAAAGTGAAACAATATGTGGAACACAATTCAGTGTTGCTCAAAACATGATTGCTGTCTTTTGAATGGTGAAAAGCACCATGAAAAAAGGAGAAAATTGTGATTACCAGCATTTTCCCCTTTTCCTACAAGGTTTTCCAAAAGACTTATTCCACATGGTCATTTAAACATGTGATTGTGTGGTTAAGGCTTAAGTGAAAAAATGATTTAAACCTTTGTTAAACAGCCACAAAGGGACAAAGAAAAAATATCCCAAGATAGGTGGCTGTTTAATACAATTTGCTTCTTCATACAAGTTGCTGCAAACACAACTGTTACTGAGTTTCAGAGTAATCTCTTCATTAGATGATAATGTTTTTGACTTGTCAATGCTGAAAGTGTTTGTAGACAATTGGCAGTGTCTTTTAACCCCTTACCAGACAACAAAATTTTAGCTTTGTCCAAATTGAAATCATTTGCAGACAACAATTTCAATGTGGCTCAAATGGTGCCCTTTTTCTTTGATAGGGTAGAGAACATTGTGGGAAAGGAGAAAATGCTGGTTACCAGCATTTTCTCCTTTTTCCACAATGTTTTCAAAAGCTTCTTTCCCAGGGTTGTCAAAAGTCTGCATTGTGCAGTAAAGGGTTAAAAGCTAGAAAATATTGCAGGAAAAGTAGACAGTGCTTATTACAAGCATCTTCTCCTATTCCCACAGCGTTTTTTTAAAACTTACATGCTGAAGGTCCAAAAGATTTGGTATTGTTTGATAAAAGATTAGTATTGATTATCAAAAGCAAGGAAAGACAAAAAAGCTGCTGAATCCTGTATACATCTTTTTAGGTTTTTTGTTAGAAATGTAGATTTAATGAAAAACTATAGCAGTACTGTTTCTCTCTTTGGAGTCTCAAGTGTGGACAAGTGAAGATAGGCCAGTCAGTTGTTTCAGAAACAAAAGTTAGTCAAAGATTTGAATTTGTTTGGTTGATTTTGCCTTTGCTTTATAGTGTGCAAATTTTTGTGTGCTGTTGCAATTTTTTCTTTCAGACATTTTTGGGTTACATGACAGATTTGAGTTTGAAATAATTTTTTTGCTGTGTAACTTCACCCTTTACCAAACAATCCCTGGTTTTTACGACCCTGAGATAGAAGCCTTTTTAAAACACTGTGGGAAAAGGAGAAAATGCTGGTAACCAGCATTTTCTCCTTTTCCCGACAATGTTTTCTACCCTTTTCAAAACAAATTTCAGTTTTTTTAGTCACTTTAATTTTGTCGTCTGCTAATGTTTTCAATTTGGACTAGTCTAAAATGTTGTCTTCTTGTAAAGAGTTAAGTAACTTCAAGTCATAAATATATGAGCCAGGCTGTGGGAAAAGGGGGTTTAAGGCGTCTCTGTGATGCACTGTGATGTACTATACCATGAAAGTGATCACAGGATTAAGTCTTTACAACACAACAAAATTTTACAGAGATCCAAATTGGAAGCATTTCCAAAGGACATAGTAAATGTGGCACAAGTAATGGGATTTGTTTGTAAAAGATAAGAAAACATTGTGGGAAAAGAAGAAAATGCAGGTTACCTGCATTTTCTTCTTTTCCCACAATGTTTTCAAAAGCTTTCTTTCTCAGGATCATTAAAACTTGGGATTGTGTGGTAAAGGGTTAAGGATATATAAAATCCATTTTGTCTAACAGTTAACTGAATCCTCAGACGTGTCAAAATTAATGAGCCAAGCCCCGTTATCTCAGTCGGAAGTGTGCAGGACTTGAGAACAGGGGGTCGTGTGTTTGATCCCTGGCTCGGCCAATTTCTTTCCGAGGATTGATGATAGTCATTGCAACAGGATTCATTCCTCTCCCACGGCTGACCATTGTTTTGACGTTGGTTATGTGGGAACGCAGCCAGCGGCTTGGAAAGAAAATTGTGCGGAGTACTGGTAAAAGAGACTCCAGGAAAGCATGGATAGATGCACTGGCCGCCGCGATATAACTGAAATAATGTTGAAAATGGCCTTAAACACCATACAATCAATCAGTCAATCAATCAAAATTATTGAAAAGCAAAAAAACATTATTCATGTTGGCTGCACAGACTGCGCAGGCTGACATGGGTTGATAATTTTGCAGATCATTAAACTCCCTTTTGACTGACACATGTGATGTAACTGCTTATTGTTCTAACTGCAAAATTTTGCATTGCAAGGCTTAGTTTTAGAGGTCAGGCTTATTTCTTTTTATTCAGTTTTTAGCTCCACTGGCCAAAGGCCAGCGACCTATTGTCATGGCGTTGTGTCCGTCGTGCGTCCGTCCGTCCGTTTGTCCGTCCGTGCGTAAACTTTTTCTTTAAAAAACTTCTCCTCAGAAACTATTGACTGGACTTTTACCAAATTTCACAGGAATGTTCCTTTGGTGGTCCTCTTTCAAATTCCTTCAAATAATTGTGTTCCATGAAGAATTCTGGTTGCCATGGCAACCAAAGTAAAAAACCTTTAAAAATCTTCTCCTCCCAAACCGCTATTTGGATAGCATTATTATTTTGCAGGAATGTTCCTTAGATACAGGTTTACAGAATTCCTTAAAAAAAAAAAAGATCTGTCAAAAAACATGGCTTTTATGGGAGACTCATTTTCCTTTTATGGTATAAAGTAAAATCTTTGAAAAATTTCTTCTCTAAAACTATTCATTGGATTTCATTGTTGTTTTGCAGGTAAGTTCCTATGGTGGTTGTCTACCAAATTGTTTCTTCAGTGAGCTAAAATGCAGGATTGAATGATAATTGTTAAAAACTTCCTTTCGCCATTATAGAAATATCAGGCCTGTGGAGCGATACAGGCGCTCAAGCGCCTCTAGTTATACATGTATTCCTGGAAGTACATTTACATATAACTAACATCAAACTGGAACATGGTTGTTTATAGCATGTCGGCAAAGTTCTATACATGTAGAGTTATGCAGAGCTTTAGCTGTAGCTGCAGTTTCATGACCCATTGATTTCCTTGAACTCTTCACCACACAATCCAGAATTTAACCCTTTACCGGACAATTCTGTGTTAACGACCCTGAAGAAGAAAGCCTTTTGAAAACACTGTGGAAAAGGAGAAAATGCTGGTACCCAGCACTTTCTCCCTTTCCCACATTGTTTTCTACTCTTTTTAAGACAATTTTGTCCATTTGAGCCACATTAAAATTGAAGTCTGCAACTGCTTTGAATTTGGACCAGTCTTATATTTTGTCATTTGGTAAAACTGCCCTAAAGAGAAAGGTTTTTGAAAACATTATGGAAAAAGGAGAAAAATTTAGTTACCAGCATTAAGGTTGAAGAATGAATTCTTTAACAGACAAAAAAGTCGCAGATTTTATTCATATTGTAAGCATTTACAAAATGACTGTTTGTGAAATGGTAGGATTTGTATTTAGAAGGGTAGAACCTATTTTTGTGGACAAGGAAAAAAACCTTGTTAATATCAACTTGAGGTCATTTCAAAAGTCGTTCTCCTCAATGGCATACAACATGAGAAAGGTTGGTCAACTGATAAAAGGCATGATTTGGTTTGCATGTTAGTATAGATGACAAATGTTACTCCATAAAGTGCCGAAAACACCCAAAATATATTTTCTGTAGAGAAATACGACCTAAATAATCACAATTTCAAGCTTGCTGTATTCTAAAGTGTTTCAGTAAAGCAGACAGTGTAGATCAAAGATGATGCTGCACATTTTGTGCAGCCTGATCTTGATCTACACTTGCTGCAAAGGCAACTATATTTGTGAAAGGTGCTTTAAAGGTTAACTCTGTTTGCATTTTATGTCTGATATTTTCCCTTTATTCTGTTTTAGATCAGACCAGCCAAGAGACACAACAAGTATGTTTGAAAGAAGCTTGGAAGGTGACCAGTCAAAACGATTCAACTCAGTATTTGAGCAATCATTCAACCAATGAGAAACCAGCAATTCACAAGACATACTATTGCAAAGACTATACAAGCCAGCACAATGGACAACAGCCGAATGTCACAGAGCAAGTGTAGTTAACCCTTTACCACATGGCAAAATTTCAGACTGGTCCACATGGCAAAATTTCAGACTGGTCCACATGGCAAAATTTCAGATTGGTCCATCTTGACAGAATTTACAGACAACAGTTCAAATGTTTTTCAAGTGATATTGTTTGTTCTTAAAATGGTAGAAAACATTGTGGGAAAAGGAGAAAATGCTGGTTACCAGCATTTTCTTCTTTTTCCACAATGTTTTCAAAAGCTCTCTTCCCTACGGTTGTAAAAGTCTGTTTGCGTGGTAAAGGCTTAACTTCATTGGCCCTGTGGGGAAAAAATTAATGTCCCTGTAAAATTGGGATATTCAAGCATCCATATTGGTCATTTGAGGGAATGTAGATAAATAATGAGACAGGAAGAATTTTCTCCTACTTTCCTGTTAATTTTAAAAAGCTTTATGCATATACATGTATGGCAGATTAGAAATTTTGATTTTCACCTTTTCGAAACTGAAAGTGTATAGATACTTGCAGGCCAGTCAAAAGTACATGAAATCTAAACATGAGCGATTTCTTCTTTTCTCAAACGTTTTTCTAAAGACCTGCAATCTAGACAGGTGAAAATCCGTGTTTATTTGGGAAAGAGCTATTCATGTATATCGATTTCATGTATATCAACTATTTGTAAATATTGCTGAAACAAATTGACATGAAATAGATGACCTCTATTATCTTATATTACACGCTTGAATTATGTCCGAACTTAGCTTCGGCTAATGTCGTCTGCATGCGGAATTTAGTGCGCGACTTTTAGCTCTTTATGCAGCTGATATATTTATCTTGTCTTTAAAGAAAAATGAAAATACCAGAAATGAACATGATTGGTTTAAACTGGTAATACGTGGCCAGTAACATAGATCTAAGTTGCACTTTCCATGTATGTAGTCTGATCTTGATCTATGTCATCCACAAATGCTCTCATGTTTTGACTAAGGCACTGTACCATTAACAGAATTTCCGTAACGTCCGATTATGCCCGATGATATAAATATTCACTTTTTAATTATTCTTTGCATAGAGGTCAATTACAGGTCAATTTGTTCGAGTAATACCTCTCTCCAAACTGTGTAATTTATTGTATCATGTTCATTATAGGCCGGTGGCCGAAATTGTGAATAAATTATTTGGATTTGGATTTGGAAACATTGTTGTTCAAGACTTATGATCAGGATACCGATCTATCAAAGTATTGGACTATCTCATTTTGGAAGTTTATTTGATAGGAGATCAATGCACAGAAAATCAAAATGAAAGTGGATGAAGGGTAATGAGCAATTTCAATACAAGTGATGAGAATTTTTTTTTTAGCTGTCAACCTCAGGGGTATCAAGAAACACTAAGGAAGGAAAATTTCTGACTTATTGGAAGGGCAAACTTACAATCCAACAGGTGCATTGTGCTTGTGAAAATGAAACTGGAATCATTGTTTTGTGTGCTACTTGCGTTTTGGTTGATTTAAAATGTTGACGTGATCCCTTTACCAAACAAGCCCCATGTTGTAATTACCCCGAGAAAGAGGGTTTTTTAAGGCATTATGGGAAAAGAAGAAAATGCTGGTAACCAGAATTGTCTTTTTTCTCCACAATATTTTCTGCCTTTTCAAAAACAAATTCCACCGTTTGAACCACATTTCATTTTGTCCTTGACTTATACTTTTAAATTAAACTAAGTCTAAACTGCTGGTCTGGTTAAGGGGTTTAAAAGAAAATACACTTTGAATTTTTTCTCATGACTGTTTGCATATCGACGGTCCTTACTGCTGTGGATTCAACTCCCTGTATTTATCTTGTTTAAAAACAAGAAGGATTCACACCATCTTGATTGCACATTCGTCATAATACCTATGTATTATCAAAAGAAAATTCCAAGCTACGAGGGTTGTCCCAGAAATTCGTGAACTTTTTCAATAACTCAAATACTCAACATCCGATGATAATGTAATTTGTTGGTAGTGTGCACGAATCATTTTCCTTTATTTTCGTGTAATTACAATGGGCTATCTGTAAAACTCGCGGAGATACGTATAAAAATGTTACATCAGAAAATGGGTGTCGGTGCACGCTAATAAGGTCATTATGTTACCCATTACGTCATTTCAAAGATGTGAGTCACTCCTTCTCAAAGTAGCGTCCTGCATGTTCCACACACTTGTTTTGACGACAGACCCACTTGTCAAAGACACTCTGAAACCATCGTTGACCCAAGCTTTTGTTGAACCTTTTCACCTTGACTTGAATATCGTCTAATCCACCGAATCGTGTCTCGCGCAGATGTGATTTCAGAGCGGGGAAGTACTCGAAATTGAGTGGTGCTAAGTCTGGTGAATACGGCGAGTGAGGCAGCCTCTGGAAGCCGAGCAACGCCAGTTCAAGATCGGTCTCAGATGCAGTGTGGGCGAGGGCGTTGTCATGGTGGTAAATTATGTTTTCAATGTCGTCCGCCATAGCAGGTCTCTTTTTCCTGATCGCATGCATCAGATCGCGTCGCACCACCTGAAAAACACGGTTGGTAAACACTTTTTTAAGAGAGGTATCATTATTTTTATTTTTGTTCATCATGTTATTATTTCATTATTAGCTCAGCTGAGCACGAAGTGCTCAGGATGAGCTATTGTGATCACTCACCGTCTGTCGTCTGTCCGTCCGTCCGTCTGTCCGTTCACATTTTTTTGTTTACACTCTAGCATCTACAAATATTAACCAATCAGCACCAAACTTGGTCAAAATATATATGACCATAAGATCTCGGATGAGTTCGATTATGGGTCTAATCGGACCAGAACGACTGGAGTTATTTGCCCTTGAATTAGAAAAATTGCTATATTGGACTTTGTTTACACTCTAGCATCTACAAGTATCAACCAGTCAGCACCAAACTTGGTCAAAATATATATGACCATAAGATCTCGGATGAGTTCGATTATAGGTCTAATCGGACCAGAACAACTGGAGTTATTTGCCCTTGAATTAGAAAAAATTTTTATATTTGACTTTGTTTACACTCTAGCATCTACAAATATCAACCAATCAGCACCAAACTTGGTCAAAATATATATGACCATAAGATCTTGAATGAGTTCTGTAATGGGTCTAATCGGACCAGAACAACTGGAGTTATTTGCTCTTGAATTAGAAAAATTGCTATATTTGACTTTGTTTACACTCTAGCATCTACAATTATTAACCAATCAGCACCAAACTTGGTCAAAATATATATGACCATAAGATCTCAGATGAGTTCGATAATGGGTCTAATCGGACCAGAACAACTGGAGTTATTTGTCCTTGAATTAGAAAGTTCTATAGAATAGTTCTTTGTCCGGACCATAAGTTTGTCATCTCCAGTCCGATTGATTTGAAACTTGGAATTTGTGTTTGTAGCAATAACACGGAGTGCAATGTGAAAGAACCATAACTCTACCTGGTACTGTCTATGAGTTTTTTCCCTTTGATCGTCATTTTTACAGCATTTTCTGCTTGTCCGGAATATAACTTTGTCATCTCTAGCCTGAACATCTTCAAATTTGGTATGCATGATTGTTGAAAAATTACGGAGTGCAGTGCTCAAGAACCATAACTCTTCCTAGAACGAATTTTGAGTTATTTCCCCTTTGACCTTCATTTTTATAGCATTTCTTGCTTGTCCGGAGCAAAACAATGTCATCTTAAATAGGAATGACTTGAAATATGGTATGCTTATTTGTTGCAATATTTGGAAGTGCAGTGCACAAGAATTGTAACTCTACCTCGTGCTGTCTTTGAGTTATTTCCCTTTGATCGTCATTTTTACAGCATTTAGTGCTTGTCCAGAATATAACTTTGTCATCTCAAGTCAGAACGGCTTCAAACTTGGTATGCATGTTTGTTGCAATATTACCGAGTACTGTGCGCAAGAACAATAACTCTACCTAGCGCGGATTTTGAGTAATTCCACTTTGATCTTCATTTTTACAATATTTCTTGCTTGTCAGGAATGGAACTTTGAATTCTCAAGTCAAATTGACTTGAGACTTGGTAAACATGTTTGTTGCATTACCTGCCCTTTGCAATTATTATACCTCCTCGACAACTGGCAGTGGGACGGGCATATCTTGCGACAATTTGCCGCTCTTGTTTCTTTATCATTTGGCCTTGAACCTCAATATTTGGTATTTATCTTCATTGTAGACCTTTACTGCTTAGTACTCAGGTGAGCGATATAGGACCATCATGGTCCTCTTGTCATTATTATTATTATTATTTATCACTACTATTTTAAGGGTAATGGTTCAATTTTTTATAGAACTACGCTTACTTTTGAGTAATAAGCTGCATTCACAGTTTCTCCTTTTCGTACTGCGTGCGCCAGAATGGCTCCCCGTCGGTCCATGAATACCATGAACATAATCTTTCCCATAGACTTGCACACTCTTGCTTTTTTTTGGTGGCGGGGTGCTTGAAGATTTCCAAAAACTGGACTGGTGCTTCCCCTCAGGCTCAAAATAATGCAGCCACGTTTCGTCCATGGTGATAATTTTATCAAGAAAGTTCGGATCTCGTTGGTGTCGCTTCAAAAACTCTCTTGATGTCGAAACACGCCTACACATCTCGTTACTTAAAAGCTTTGGCACCCATCGTGCACAGACGTGGCTCATGCTCAGTTCATCTGAAAGCAACCTTTGCACTGCTGATTTGCTTATTCCTACCTTGTCGGCAATCTCCCGTACTGTTTGACAGCGGTCTACATCAAGAACGTCTTTTATTTTTTTCATCTGCACAGCTTGGTTCTTCCTCGGTTGGCCTCTATTTTCTGTTGTATTCACATCCAGTTCCGTTTTAAAACGCTTGTGCCAGGTGTATACAAGTGTTTGCGACACACTGCCAAAGTCCTTCGTCTTTTCCATTTCTCTTTTCGTTTGTATTGGAGTCATCCCTCTTTCCACACAGTACTTTATTACAGTTCTGTGCGCCGAACGTTCCGTGGACGTCACCATTTTTATGCGGTTTAAATTTCAGCTGTACAGAATAAAACGTCATAACGTCGAACTGCGTGACGTCAATTGTATGAAAATGCATATGCTAGCGCGCCAAAATTGGCTAAAGACGACAGAGTAGGTTTTATATCATACGCATTGTGGGAACTGGAAATAAATGGTGTTTAAACATCCACCATACAAGTTTTGTACGGGACAAATTTGGCATGCGCGGACTAGCCCTACCGCGCATGTGTTTTATAGCTGCGTGCCTGATGATAAACATTTGAAATCCGTAAAATTGATCCCAAACTGTTGGAATTGAACGTATGTACTTAACTTGTAAGTTTTATTTTAATCGGACGTTGAATTTCTTAATTATTGAAAAAGTTCGCGAATTTCTGGGACAACCCTCGTATTTGACTAACATGTAAAAGTCCCTTTAACTCTTTACCAAGCGACAGAATTCTAGACAAGTCCCAATTGAAAGCATTTGCATACAACAAAATAAATGTGACTCAAAAATTGAAATTTGTTTCGGAAAGGGTAGAAAACATTGTGGAAAAAGGAGAAAATGCGGGTTATCAGCATTTTCTCCTTTTCCCATAATGTTCACAAAAGGCTTTTTTAAGGTAGTTTAAATGTCAGGATTATGTTAAGTCGGGATTGTGTTGTAAAGGGTTAAATGTAATACAATTTTTTTTTTGGGGGGGGGGGGGGAAGGTTGTTAATTGCGGAAATGTTATCAACTAAGAATATGTTCTCAAACTAAAAATATGTTGTGGGCTTATTCTCTTAACCTTGCTTGTCTCACATTTTGTGTCATTCAGGGGTTTGTGTCTGCAACTTTCTCATATGGGATCATTTTGATCCCCTTCAAATTAATGAAAGAAAGCAAAATTTAACCCTTTACTACACAAGTTTTAACGACCATGAAGAAGGCTTTCGATAACATTGTTGGAAAAGGAGAAAATGCTGGTGACCAGTATTTTCTCCTTTTTAGCTCCACTGGCCAAAGGCCAGCGATCTATTGTCATGGCGTTGTGTCCGTCGTGCGTCCGTGCGTCCGTCCGTTCGTCCGTGCGTGCGTCCGTAAACTTTTTCTTTAAAAAACTTCTCCTCAGAAACTATTGACTGGATTTTTACCAAATTTCACAGGAATGTTCCTTTGGTGGTCCTCTTTCAAATTCCTTCAAATAATTGTGTTCCATGAAGAATTCTGGTTGCCATGGCAACCAAAGTAAAAAACCTTTAAAAATCTTCTCCTCCCAAACCGCTATTTGGATAGCATTATTATTTTGCAGGAATGTTCCTTAGATACAGGTTTACAGAATTCCTTAAAAAAAAAAAAGATCTGTCAAAAAAACATGGCTTTTATGGGAGACCCATTTTCCTTTTATGGTATAAAGTAAAATCTTTGAAAAATTTCTTCTCTAAAACTATTCATTGGATTTCATTGTTGTTTTGCAGGTAAGTTCCTATGGTGGTTGTCTACCAAATTGTTTCTTCAGTGAGCTAAAATGCAGGATTGAATGATAATTGTTAAAAACTTCCTTTCGCCATTATAGAAATATCAGGCCTGTGGAGCGATACAGGCGCTCAAGCGCCTCTAGTTGTACAATGTTTTGTATCGTACCAGAGATCTTGAGGCTAGTTGTATCAAACTCGAGTCAGCTATCTGCAAGTGATGACAGAGTTTAAAATTTTGTGTTTGTGACAGGATTAAACATTTGGCAAGATTCAGAACATTTGAGGGGAGCGGGGATCCAAATTCAAAGAAGTAGAGTCAAAGAAAAGCCTGGTCATTTTGTGAATTGACTTTTCTTGATACAGAAGTTATCTACCATCAAGCAATTAGAGTAACTATTTTTCATTTCTACAAATACATGTACTTCATATTGACAACTTGACATAACATAACAACTGTGAGTGAACATTTGTATTATACATGCATCTTTCCTCTCTTTTGTTTTTCTTTAAAACAGTATGGTGGTCTAATTGCAGGATTTTTCATTTAACCCAGTACCAAATGACAAAATTTTAGACTGGTCCAAATTGAAAGGATTTGCAGACGACAAGTTAAACATCGGTCAAATGTAAGAATGTGTCTTAGAAAGGAAAGAAAACATTGTGGGAAAAGGAGAAAATGCTCGTTACCAGCATTTTCTCCTTTTCCCTCAATATTTTCAAAAGCCTTATCTTCATCCCAAAACATGGGATGGTGTGGCTACTCCTGTAGCAAATAATTTCATGTTTTATCGACCATGAGGAAGAAGGGCTATGATATCCAGCATTTTCTCCCTTTGCCACACTGCTTTCTACCCTTCTTTGGACAATTTCATCATATGAACCATGGTAAATTTGTCGTCTGTCAAAGATTTTGGCATAGACCAGTCTTTGATTTTATCACTTGGTAAAGACTTAATACTCTGCCAAACAATCCTGAGTTTTATGGACCCTGGTTAGAAAGCTTTTAAAAAAACGTTGTAGGAAAAGGAGAAAATGCTGGTTACCAGCATTTTCTTCTTTACCCACAATGTTTTCTACACTATCAATTCCATCGTTTGAACCACATTTAAATTATTGTCTGACCATTTCAATTTTGACAAGTCTGCAATTTTGCCATGTGGTGAATAGATAATACTTGCATTGATTCAGAAAAAGTAAGGATCAGATTGCTGTATATTATACATGTAGCTGTTGATTGACAGATACCCCATACAATCCCTCAGATTGTAGAACGGATGGTTATTAAGTTTTTATATGTATTTGTGAAATGTTGTTGTTAACAATGTGTACATTCCATGTTTTTCTTGTATTCTTCATTATTGAAATATATGTCTAACTGTGAGTCAGTTGTCACATTAATGCTTTTTACACCCTTTAACTCCTTACCAAACGACAAAATTTTGGACTAATCCAAATTGAAAGTATTTGCAGACTACAAAATAAATGTGAATCAAAAATTGTAATTCAGTTTGGGAAGGGTAGAAAACATTGTTGGAAAAGGAGAAAATGCTGGTTACCAGCATTTTCTCCTTTTCCCACAATGTTTTCAAAGGCTTTCTTTCTCAGGGTCGTTAAAAGTCAGGATTGTTTGGTAAAGAGTTAACTAAAGGCTTCATTTAAAACCTTTAAGAAAAGAGGTCAAAACTTGTTGCAAATGATTACGTCTTTTTCCAGAATGTTTTTGATATCTTTAAAAAAGACTTCTTTTCCTTCATATATTTCTCATATGTGTAAGTTGCACTACGGTGGTTCTTGTGTTACTTTCTACAAATATGTTATACCCATCCACATTGAAAGCATTAAATTTTGCTAATGACAAATTAAAGCGCACTCTATTTGGGATTTGTCTTTCGAAGTGTAAAAAACTGTGTGATTAAAGGAGAGAATGCCGGGTACCAGCATTTTATTCCTTTTTTCCTACAAACTTTAAAAAAAAGCTGCTTTTCTCAGGGTAGATAAAAGTCAGGATTATTTTGTAAAGGATTAATGAAATACAGAGAACCTTGCTGATATGATTCATTTATGATGCCGAGATCTTAACCCTGTACCACATGATCCAGCGTTTTAACCGCCTTGATGGAGCATGGGTTTGGAAACCATTTTTTCCTTTTTGCACAATATTTTCTACCCTTTCACTGACAAATCTCACCATTGAGCCACATTTAAGATGTTGAGCCATATTTAAGATGTGATCTGCAAATGCTTTGAATATGGGCAGGTCTAAATTATTTTCATCAAGAGTTACACACATGGGGTTGTGCTTGATGAATGGATCTTGCCTTTGAAGTGAGAGTAAAGCAGCTGTTTGGTTAATCCTTTACCACACAATGACGCCTTTTAACGCCCCTGAAGAAGAGGCCTTTTGAAAACATTGTGGGAAAAGGAGAAAATGCTGGTAACCAGCATTTTCTCCTTTTCCCACAAAGTTTTCTACCCCATCAAAGAAAAGTTGCATCATTTGAGCCACTATGAAATTGTTGTCTGCAAATGCTTTCAATTTGGATAGGTCATAAATTTTGCCGTGTGGTAAAGGGTTAATTCATAACCACACAATCTTCAACAACCCTTAGGAAAAAAGCCTGTAGGAAACCTTGTGGAAAAAGGAGAAAATTATGGTTACCAGCATTTTCTCCTTTTCCCGTAAGGTTTACTACACTTTCACAGACATTTACAATCATTTCAGCTACATTTGTCATCTTTAAATGCCCTTAATTTGAACAAGTCTGTAATTTTATTGTTTGGTAAAGAGTTAGGACTACTTGTATCTGAGAAAACTGAATGTTCTGACCGCAAAAGCTGAAGATATTTTAAAAGTGATGTCATGTAAATATATAAATAAAAAGTTGTATTGTGGACTTGGTTAAATATGACTAGGCACTTTGAGCTATTCTGTTGTGATAATAGTAGCTACGCATTTGTTCTGTAAAGGCTTATTAATTTTATGCTTCTAAAGCACTGTTAGATACTAGAGCACTTTGTAACTTGTACCTTCTTATATTGTGTCAAATATGTCAGCTTTGATCATTTGAACCTATGAAATCGTTTGAATATAGCATTTTATTATATACCAGTAAATTTTCTTGCTCAGATACAAGCGTCACAAGCGGATAAAATAACACACACAACAGAAAAAAAAAAATTCATATCTACACACTGTGAAATATGGGATGATGACGTAACTCACGCACAGACTAAGCATGCATTGATTTGCTATTTAATTAGTCGAAATGTTACGTTATAATATTCACCCACCATTCATAAAAACGAAGTAACTACCCTCCACACCATAAATTGGCTCATTTTGTTTACTATTTTTGAATAAAATGTGAATAATTGCAAAATTTTGCTGTTGAAAGTCGAAGGTATATAATACAAGGAATATTACATTGTAGTAACTTTCCTGGTGCTGGTATTTGCTTCTTGCTGCGTAAAAAAATTTTGACATCTCGCTTGACCTTTGGTCTCGTGTGATCATATCAAATTTTCTGACACTGCTGGAATCAAATACAAGCACCAGGAAAGTTACTACAACATAATATTCTGTATTTATTCAAGTAATGGCAGGAACTGAAATGATATAGGGAAAATGTGTAGTTTCTGTTCTTTTGCTGAATGATTTTAATGAAGGACAGTACAGAACGTTGAATTACAATTCTTATTGGAAACAATCTGCAGCTGATGAAAAGCTTTATTGTTGTATCTCTCATTGGGGAAAATGTTGAGAAAAATATCTAATTCTGTCTTGAAAGGTACAAAACCCCCAAATATATGATTGTCTATAGTGAAAAGTATGTATTGCAGTTTCATTACTGTTTTGGTTTGATGACATCTATCAATATGATATCGGTCGGTGTAGATCTAGGATCAGACTGCACATTCTGTGCAGTAAGATCAAGATCTGCACTGTCCATGAAAGAAACTTACGCTGTGTCAATCTCCTTCAAAGTTAGATATATTATCAATGGTACGCTATAGAAAGAAAATTTTCTGCAAGCAAAAAAATAGACCGTGAAGTTAGGATGATTTTGGCAGTAATGTAACACACAATATTGGACAGAAAGCATCAAAGATCACAGACTGCATTTTGTCAGGTGTCTCATTTTGATATACACTGACTACAAAAGCTTTAATTAATCTGGTTGCTAAAAACAATTGGCTTGCAACACGCGAAAAGGGGCATTCGGACATTCGCGTAAAGTGTCATCTTGGATCAGCCTGCACAGACCCGAGACGGCACTTTACGTCAACATTCGATTTTATCCTACATTAGACTTGCGTGAAACAGAAAATCACACACGATCGGAAAGTGCCGTCTCGGATCAGATTGCGCGGACTGCGCAGGCTGATCTGAGACAACACTTTACGCAAATGTCCGAATGCCCCTTTTCGCGTGTTGCGAGCCAATTCTAAGCATGAACATCTATGTTTGTTTTAAAAAGCTAAGTAGACATCCCAGTCAATGGTGGCATTTACAGTCAATCCAGCATACTTCTATTCATGTAGGCATTTCATGAAAAAAGACTTCACCTCTTCTGACTTAAGAAAGGAAAAAAAAAGTTTTAAATACATAATTCCGTGTTAGTTTTTGTGAATAAAACAGTCTAGCCCCATTATCATACATATTTGACTTTTCACACCCCTATAATTAAGCGCTTTTGAGAAGATCGTATGTAAAGGAGCAGTTTTATGTTTTGAGTATTTCTTCTTTTCATGGAGTTCTTTTAGTGAGCTGATACTGTTTTCTATTTCATCAAAATATAGACAACTTGCACTCTGTCAAACATTATGCATTGAATCCTCTTCGACAGTATATGGCTGGGTTGCAAAGAACGTGTACAAGAAGGTATGAACTTAATCTATAAATGTCATATAGCATTATTTTTTGTTAACTCTTTTGTAACTTTTTGGTTGCGTTTTATAAACAGTGATGTTGTAGAATTTTGCTATTTTACTTGTTATTATGATTGTATGAAGTGATTCAAATAAATATTATCTGTCAATATCCCCGATTTGGTACTTTTTTATAAGCGATGTAGCTTTTACTTCTTTAGTTTCTTCAACCCTTTATGATACAGACTTTTAACAGCTCTGAAATAAAGGCCTTTTGAAAACATTTTGGGAAAAGGAGAAAATGCTGGTGACCAGCATTTTCTCCTTTTCCCACAATGTTTTGTAGTCTATCATAGATAAATTCCATCATTTGACCCACATTTAAATTTTTGTCAGGAAATGCTTTCAATTTGGAAACGTCTTCAATTGTGTCATGTGGTAAAGAGCTAATCTGAAAGCTGCCTTTTGAAATTGAATAAGATATACATCATGTAATAATACCAGTAGGTGCCCGAGCTATTATGGTAAAGAGCTCTTAAACTTTTTGTTGTTGTTTTATAGACACTGAGAAGTATCAGAAGATACCAAATATTTTATTACTTACAAGAGAAAAATATCTCAGAAAAGCTAGATGTTTATTTTCTGCAAAAACAGATGTCCTCTGATACCCCTTCCCCAAAACTCCTCACGTTACATTTGAACACTTACTGTGACCTTTGCCTTTGAAACATCAGCTCTGCAATTCTTTTCATCAGGGCAGACATGTTTTTGAAATATCTCGGCCTTTATCACAAACTTCCAAATTTTAATGACCTTGAAGAAGAAGACTTTTGAAAACATGGGAAAAGGAGATCCACAAGGTTTTTTACCCTTTCAAAGATGAATTATATAATCTACTCACATCTGATATGTCGTCTGCAAATGACTTGGATTTTGACCAGCCTAAAATTTTGTCGTTTGGTAAAGTATTAAAATCTATATAGAGGCTCAGGACATAATTAATCTCCAACACAAATACATGGCAGAGAAACAGATAACTCTACCAAAGACAATGTATCTACCATCAACTGAATTTGGGATAGACATGATTATATAATACTGGGACCTCGGGCTTGTTCTTCACATACATGTAATGTCCTCAGTACCCTCATACTGGACTTGAAACTAAGGGGTTGCAGGTTTGCTTCCCACAGTTGAATATTGCTTTGATGATGTTCATGACCAGCTAGTTGCTTGGAAAGAATGTTGTGCAAAGAACTGGTAAAAGAAGCCCCAGGAGAGAATGGTTAGGTGCACTGGCCACTGCAGTAGAACTGTTGAAAGTGGTATTAAAACCAAACCAAAAATTTACATATTAACTCTATACCACACAATCCCGACTTTTAACAACCCTGAGAAAGAAGCCTTTGGAAAACATTGTGGGAAAAGGAGAAAATGCTGGTAACCAGCATTTTCTCCTTTACCCACAATGTTTTTTATCCTTCACAAAACAAATTTCAGTCACATTTATTTTGTTGTCTGCAAGTGCTTTCAATTTGGACCAGTCTAAAATTTTGTCGTTTGGTAAAGAGTTAAACCTTTCAAGTTGAAGAATTAGTCTAGTTGTGAGGGTATTCAAGGTCTGAAAATAAGTAAAGATAATTGTGTTCGTAAATTTTATTCACTTTTCGTATATTGAATATGAATGAGCAATATATATATCTATTTGTACAGTATCATGATCTGAGAATAAAAGCAACTAAATTTGCAACGAAATAAGCTGACACTATGTACATTATAAATAAACATCAAGTCTTTAAACATGGCATAGTACGAGAATTTTTTCATTGGGTACAAAACGTCTGACAACCAATTATCACTAACCGCATTACAGCACATAAAATTGTACGACATTTACCTAAATCCTTTGAAATATATTGGTAAATGCAGCAATTCCTTTTTACTAACAGCAATTACTCCTTAACCCACATTTTCATAACAATTCAAATAAAGGTACTTCCCTTCCCTTCAAACATTTCTCAATTTTGTCCTTATTCTGTATATCGGCAGATTTAAAATTAGCCATACTGTGATCTGTATATTAACTCTTAAAGCTCCTTTCACAACAATAGTTGTGTTTGTCGCCAGTGAAGATCAAGATCAGACTGCACAAAACATGCTTTCTGATCTTTGATCTACACTGTTTGCCTTGCTTAGACATTCTACACAAAAGCACACTGAAACTGCAATTATCTGGATGTTGCTTCTATACTTAAAATATCTGCTCGGTTTATTTGGTGCTGATAACCAGCATTTTCTCCTTTTCCCACAATTTTTTCTACCCTTTTAATGACGTTTTATTATATTTTAATTAACATTTAATTTTTTGCCAGAATATGCTGTCAATATGGGCAAGGCTAAAATTTTGTTGTATGGTAAAGAGTAAATAGTCATCTGCAAATACCTCCAAGGTGGAGCCGAGCCCCGGTAGTGCAGTCGGTAGCATACAAGACTCAAAGAACGGGGTCGCTGGTTCAATCCCCAGCTCGGCTAATTTCTTTCCGAGGATTGATGATAGCTATTGCGCCAGGATTCATTCCTCTTTCACTGCTGACCATTTTTTCGACGATGGTTATGTGGGAAAGCAGCCAGTGGCTTGGAAAGAATATTGTGTGGAGTACTGGTAAAAGAAACTCCAGGAAAGTATGGATAGGTGCACTGGCCGCTGCAATATAACTGAAATAATGTTGAAAACTGCGTTAAACACCTTACAATCAATCAATCAATCTAAAATTTTGTTGTTTGGTACAGGGTTAAGACTATTTTTGGTAAAATATACTTTATAAATCAGAGAAGTGAGTATATCTACAATCAGACTTCACAGAATAACAGTCTGATTATGATCTGCACTATCCACAATAGTGAAATAAGTTGAACTTTGCATATTATGGATTAGAATTGTGCTCCATATCATAAGTGTTGGACAGTATTTTTGACATTTGACACATTCACATAAAAAACACATTCATGGATAAACAAAGACAAAAATATGTGCTTATTATATTTCATTGCAGGAAAAAAAGTTCAGAAACTATGAAAACTTGAGAAAAACTTAATGTTAATTGTTAGCAATTTGTTAAATTCCCCATATAAGGAATATTGTATTTAAAAATGTCAAAAGCCTAAAATTTTGCTCTAAAATAAGAAATAATTGATCTGGTTTCGATATCAAATTTCAAAGAAAACTTATGACAGAAATGTTACAAGCAAAACATAATGATGCAACTACACAGATACAGTGTGACATCAACACAGGTATCAATGAAACAAAAAAATCATGCATACAAAACTTTCAACTTGGCACAACAATGTACTAAACCCTAAGAGAACCAAATATACGCAATTTAAGTCACTTTTGCAGTCAAAGTAGAACAAGATCAGACCATATAGAATTTGAAATCTGATCTTGGATCTACACTGTCAAATATTTTGGAGAGTTCTAATTCCCCCCCAAAAAGATGAAATCGCAGTACTAATCCTTTACCAAACAATCCTGAGTTTTAGTGACCTTGACATCAAAGGTTTCTGAAAACAATGTGGGAAAAGGAGAAAATGCTGGTAACCAGCATTTTCTTCTTTTCCCACAATGTTTTCTCCCATTTCAAGGACAACTTCTATCATTTTAGTCAAATTCAAATTGTCATCTGCAATTTTTGAATTGGACAAGTCTTAAATTTTACCAATCAGTCAAGAGTTTATGCCTGAAAATGTACAATTCATATATTTGGCACTCCTAGAGCTATATTAATGTAAGATTCATATTTTATGGACGGAACATGGTGTAATCAATGTAAAACATTGGATTAAACTTGAAATATCCTATATCTTTTAAATAATATATTCTATAATAGATTAAACAACAAAACATTGAATCACTAATGAATAATAATTACCCTATACATATTTATCTTGTTGCCATTTAGTTGCTATAAATGAGAATCACAAAGCACTTCTTTATATCAATGAATCACCAAGTACCTTCCTGGAGAATATTCGAGATCCATTACAAGCTTTCAAATTACATGTACTTCACTTTGTAAAAACAGAGACTTCAAAATTTTTCGGCCCTCTCCCCTCAGCTAAGCACTTTGTGTTGTACTAATTTAATTTTCGATAACAGTAACCCTTTGAAAGACAATCATGAATTTAATGACTGAGGGAGTAGGCTTTTAAAAACATTGTGAGAAATGATAAAATGCTAGTAACAGCCATTTTATCTTTTTCCCACAATGTTTTCTTCTCTTCAAAAGACAAATTCCAGTTTTTTAAATCACATACTCTTCATTTTCTATAAATGCTTTCAATTTGGACAAGTCCAAAGTTTTTGTGCTCTGATAAGGAGTTTACATAACACGTGTATCACAACCTCTGGTTTTCTAACAAAAGAGTAGATTAAGGCATGATGACATGTCAGAGCAGTCTTAACTTAGTCTGCTCTGAACTTCGATGCCACAATTACATGTAACTTTTTGAAGGGAGATATAGAGGATATTTGTTTTTTACGGTGAAAGTTCGAAATTTATTTTAAATCAAAATTTTATTTTAGCCATGAGTGAAAATAATACCGATGATGTTCACGAGATGAAATAAATTTCGATCTTTCACCGTACACCACGAGTGAAAATATTACCCATGATGTTCACGAGATGAAATAAATTTCGATCTTTCACCGAAAAAAACAAATATTCTATTTATTTCATGCTTTTAACCCTTTCTGGGGGGAACTTTTAATCAAAATACAGTACTTTTAGGTTATTCCCCGTGGCGTATCCCCTCCGCATAGCAACACATTACAATATTACGTCAAGTGCGAGAAATGTAAGGTAAATTACATCATATTTCCATCTGGTTGTGAGGCATGCGCATTTTACCTAGGAAACTAGTGCGCGGGAACAACTGTTTCCGCCTTCAATTGAAGAGTTAGAATATAAAAATTGGTATTTTCACTGGTCGTAACCATGAAATATCGAAAAATATTTCACCGATATTTCTCGATATCCTACCGGAAAGCATGAAATAAAAACAGTATTTTTTTTCCCCCACATACTTATCTTGTGCTCATGAAAGTTTTTGTTACAGTGAAAATTATATACCCCTTTACCACACAATCCCATGTCATAACTACCCTTAAGGAAAAGGCACATGTAAACATTGTGAAAAAAGGAGAAAAAGCTAGTTACCAGAACAATGATTTCTACTCTTTTCTAGGACAAATCTAGCCCCAATAGCCTCCAAAACTAAACAAGAGGGCCAAGATGGCCCTGGATTGCTCACCTGAATTTTTGAGAGGACCATAGCCATTTTTTTTTTTTTGGAAGTATTGAAATTTTGGAAACAAAATCATTATTTTGCCAAGCAATTTTGAAAAGGTCACCTGTAAAAATCATTTCGAAATCTGTCACCACCCCTACAATCATCACCATAGCCATGTTTTTGACGAATCAGAATTCTGCAAATAAATTTTGGGATAGGTCACCCAAGGACCGTTTCTTGAACAAGAGCAGATGCCCGATAGTGGCTAAAAATATTAAGTCGAACAAGAGCACCGCATGCGGGTGCCAACGATTGGCTGCTGGGTACTGGATAGTAAGTTAAAATTTTAAGTTGAAAAAGGGGCATAATTTGGACAAAATGATTTTAGAGTTATCAGCCCTTGTTGGGTTGCTCTTTTACTAGTGAACAATTATTCCAAGCTTCAAGTACATGTGTTGAGTGGAAGCCAAGATATAACAAAATGTCAAAGTTTTTCCACAATGACAACAACAACAACGCAGACGACAACAACAGGGCTATGACAATACCTCAATATTTTCTTCGAAAACAGCCAAGCTAAAAAAAGGGGCATAATATAAGGATAATTTCTGTGATATTATTTCAAAATCTGACCAGTGGTTTCAGAGAAGAAGAATTTTTAAGAATTTCTACATGTCCGTATAGTGCAAATAGACCCCCACCACCACAGCCACGTTTCTTGACGGATCAAAATTTCGCGAACAATTTTTCAAAAGAGGCACCCAAGGAACATTTCTGTGAAATAATTTCAAAATCTGACGAGTGGTTTAAGAGAAGAAGAATTTCAAAGAATTTCTTTAAGTCCATACAGTAAAAGAGCCCCCCCCCCCCCCCCCACGGCCATGTTTTTCGATGGATCAAAATTTCGCGAACACTTTTTGAAAAGGGTCACCCAAGGAACATTTCTGTGAAATTATTTCAAAATCTGACAAGTGGTTTAAGAGAAGAAGAATTTCTTTTAAGTCCATACAGTGCAAAGAGCACCCCCCCCCCCACAGCCATGTTTTTCGACGGATCAAAATTTCATTTTGCAAACAATTTTTGAAAAGGGTAACCCAAGGAACATTTCTGTGAAATTATTTCAAAACCTGACAAGCAGTTTCAGAGGAGAAGATTTTTAAAGAATTTCTTAGAAAATTCCATTTGGTTGCCATGGCAACCAGAGTTTTTGATGGAATCAAATTCTGTGAACAGTTTTTAAAAAGGACCTCCCAAGAAATATTCCAGCCAAGTTTGGTCCAAATTGGCCGGCGGTTTAGGAGGAGAAGATGTTTAAAGAATTGTTGACACCGCACGACGCACAGAGCCCCCCCCCACAACCACCACGGCCATGTTTTTTGACGGATCAAAATTTTGCGAGCAATTTTTGAAAAGGGTCACCCAAGGAACATTTCTGTGAAATTATTTCAAAATCTGACAAGTGGTTTCACAGAAGAAGATTTTTAAAGAATTTCTTAGAAAATTCCATTTGGTTGCCATGGCAACCAGAGTTTTTGATGGAATCAAATTCTGTGAACAGTTTTGAAAGAGGACCTCCCAAGAAATATTCCAGCCAAGTTTGGTCCAAATTGGCCCGGCGGTTTAGGAGGAGAAGATGTTTAAAGAATTGTTGACACAGCACGACTCACAGAGCCCCCCCACAACCACCACGGCCATGTTTTTCGACGGATCAAAATTTCGCGAACAATTTTTGAAGAGGGTCACCCAAGGAACATTTCTGTGAAATTATTTCAAAACCTGACAAGCAGTTTCAGAGAAGAAGATTTTTAAAGAATTTCTTAGAAAATTCCATTTGGTTGCCATGGCAACCAGAGTTTTTGATGGAATCAAATTCTGTGAACACTTTTTAAAGAGGATCTCCCAAGGAACATTCCAGCCAAGTTTGGTCCAAATTGGCCAAGTGGTTTAGGAAGAGAAGATGTTTAAAGAATTGTTGACACCGCACGACGGACGACGCACGACGGACACAACGTGATCCTAAAAGCTCCCCTTGAGCACGTTGTTCTCAGGTGAGCTAACAATTTGGGTGTTAAAATGCGCTTGAATTTGAACGTACCATTTCAAAGTATGGAAATTATTGTGATGGTTACAATCTGTTATTGTACAATCAGTCCAAGTGTTAATCGCCGACAGAAAAATGAATTTGAAAAGTAGGTCGAAAAATGCCAGGTTGTTCTGTCTTTTGCTCACCTTTTACCTGATTTTAAAGTTCATCTTTGTTAGCGACTATCACTTGGACCGACCGTACAATAACAGATTGTCATCTTCACAATAATGTCCATACCTTTACATGGTTTTTAAAACCCTCTTTGTTTACTTTGGGCTGCTATTGGAGCTGTATCATTTGATTCACATTCAATTTGTTTTCTGAAACTGCTTTCAGTGTGAATAAGTATAAAATTTGGTAATGTGGTAATGATGTAACAGTGTTTACCCCTTTACCCAAATAATTCCATACTTTTCTGACTCTGAAGAATAAAGCTTTTAGAATATTGTAGGAAAAGGAAAAAAATACTGGTTATATACATTTACATGCATACATGCAATGTGCTATGAGGACCAATTGCTAGTTGCAAGGAATTTCTTCTCTGACCACAATAATCTTAAAAGCTGCCTGCTGCAAAATGAAAAATTTGTTTGCAAGCCATAGTGCTAACGTATGTATGTTTAAAAATGTACATGTAAAGCTATGCAAACATTCAATGTCTTAACAAGAAAGAGACAACAAAATAAACTCATGATGATAAAAAAAAACATTACTAACATGAATTAGTCATGCACATAAAAAGAGAAATGTCTCTATAATATCACAGACTGTAGCTTTGAGAATTCAACATTCTAATTTAAAAGCTTTTATACTCTTTAATGAAAAAAAAAAAGATCTTTAGTAAAAATAAAAAAAATGCCAAATATTCCATTAACGTGATGAAATTCTTTATTTTGACCTTAACAATTCTAGACAAGAAAAGTTGATTCAAAGTGAAAGAGAAGTATTTATTTAGAATACCGTCATCCCTATTGAAAAGGCCAGCCAATATCTGAGTTATGAGACACCTTTTCCTGGCACATTTATGTAAACTTTTACAGAAATGTAATCTTTTAAGGTTATGCCAAGGCACCAGACATGTAGACATCAGGTAACCATTATCTAACCTACACCTATATCACATCATATCCCTCTACCATCAGGATTTCAAGTCTTCGACCTCCTGCTTAGTGGAGGCCTCAACCACCTGGTCACAGTAATAGTACACTTATATAAAACAAGATGAACTAGTACTGTTACCAGGAATGACTAAACATCCCTGCCATGTCCTTTTATAGGTAAGAGGGATCTTTAAACCTAACATGCATTAACTCTTTACCAAACAACAAAATTCTAGACTTGCCAAATTGAATGCATTTACATACAACAATTTAAATGTGGCTGTAACTATGATTTTTGGTTGTGAATGAGTAGAAAACATTGTTTGCAAATGGTCTGAATTGAGAAAAGTCTAACATTTTGTCCTTTGGTAAAGAGTTTAACACATTTGAGATTGACTTTAGTGATGTCCCAAATGCATGTTGTTGTCTTTTTGTTTTAATCATTTTTCATCCCTTGTATGCACTCTCATTAACAAAGTGAGTCAGTGTTGTTCATTGAAACTCATAAAAAACATAATAAAACATTTTTTAACATTATGAACTATAAAGTCTTGATTTACACTTATGTGATAAAAGGAATATGACAAGTTTTTTTTGGCTTTGGAAATGAAATCATATTCAATTTATCTTGAAAAAATATTATCAAGCTTGTCCAAGACTTTTTTTCGATCTTAATGAAAATTGTTTAATAAAACCAACCAAATATGGGCCATGCTCTGTAAAAAGGGGGCTTAATGTATCTGTAAAAAGTATCAACCCAGGTCAGCCTGCTGAGACTCTGCAGACTGACCTTGGCCGAAAATCTTTGCTACTTGCCAAATATCTGCATGTCAAAGGACCAGTCTACCTCATGATTCAGAAGATTGTTAGACAAAATGAATTTTATGGATTCATAGCTAAGTGATGTCTTGCTTGGTATAATGCATCACATAGATGCATTAAGCCCCCTTTTGCCAGAGCATGGCCCAATTATTGTAGTTTTACCTCAAAAGTAGCTTATTTCAGATCCTATAGGTACTTTACTAGTCCAGTAGTTTTCTCTATAAGACCCCTTGCTGGCAACAAAAAGTTAGCCGGGAGCCGCACGTATCACACACTAGCACCATGAATCCTGTCTTCAACATGTGTATTTTCATAGTTTGTCATTAATCTCCTATCATTCTGTGTGAACATCTAGCACTTTGTCTATTATCATATAGTCCTGAGTTCAAGGTTTTGTACAAAATCTGTTTCCTCTTCACAAAATTGTACATGTTCTCGACTGAAAAAAAAAAACATAGAACAGGTCAATAAAACGAGGAAAAGAACGTAACAACTGTCAAATACATGTACCGTAATATAAAAACGTACTTGTACATTGCATTTATATCTTTACATATTATTAACAAGATCACATAAAAAAAGAATAAAAGCTGCAATGCTTCATTTCAGTGGTACATGTATATCTATGTGTAATGCCAGCCCTTTTTCTATTTTCACGTTAAGAACATACTCAATAGAAACATTAGAACTATGTTTCTTTATAGAAAGAACAAAATCTCTATAGAAAGAGAAAAAAACGTTTTGGAAATGACAACCAAATTTAATATTTAGACACAAGATTTTTCTTTGAACTTTTCGCAAAAGATCATTTTCATTTAGACAGGTGCAAAAGAACTTTCAATGAATCACGTCAGTTGACTCTACGACAAAACTAGACTTGTTTTGTGAAAGCAATTGCATACAACAATATGCATGTCTAAAACAATGTGATATGTCTTTTATAGGATAGAAAACATTGCGAAAAAAAAAAAAATTTGCTGGTTAGAAACATTTTCTTGTTTTCCTATAACAGTTTCAAAAACCCTCTGTCCTAGAGTCATTAAAGCATGCGATTGCTTGTAAAAGTTGATTGATTGATTGTATGATGTTTAACGCCATTTTCAACGTTATTTCAGTTATCGCACCAGCCAGTGCACCTATCCATGCCTTCCTTGCATCTCTTTGACCAGTACTCCGCACAATTTTCTTTCCAAGCCACTGGCTGCTTTCCATGATAAACATCATCCAGACAATAGTCAGCAGTGGGAGAGGAATGAATCTTGTTGCAATGACTATCATCAATCCTTGGAAAAAAATTGGCCAAGCCAGGGATCAAACCCATGACCTCCTTGTTCTCAAGTCCTGCACGCTACCGACTGAGCTACCGGGGCTAGGCTACTTGTAAAAGAGGAAGTCAAACCAAATCTCCTTATATTTCAACAATTCAACAAAAAGCAAATCTTCTGCTTAACCTAAGACCCATGAACAATATTTGAACTATTCTTATTTGAAGGACCCTATGCACAATGTTGTAATGACTTTCAAATTCATCCACTTTGATTTTCCTAAAATTCCTTCACCTGTCACAGAATTTTCAATTTTTTCAATTTCAGTAAACTGTCATAAGTTACTTTCATTCGGGTGAAAATAAACACTTTACCGGACAACAAAATTGTCAACTCATCTAGTTTGAAGCCACTAGCAGACAACAAATCAAATGTGACTTGATTGTTGGGATTTGCCTTTGTAACAGTAAAAAAACAATGTGGGAAAAGGAGAAACTGCTGGCTACCAACATTTCCTCCTTTTTCAACTAAGTTTTGGAAGGGCTTCTGCCCATGACCATAAAAACCACTCCACAGTGTGGTAAAAGATTACACCTAATGCGGCGTCATCTTAAGTCTTTACCAAACGACAAAGTTTTAAACTGGTCCGAATTGAAAGCATTTGCAGCCGACAAATTAAATGTTTCAAACATTATGAAATTAGTCTCTAAAAAGGTAAAAACATTGTGGGAAAAGGAGAAAATGCTGGTAACCAGCATTTTCTCCTTTTCCCACAATGTTTTCAAAAGTCATCTTCCTTTGGGTCCTTTAAACTCGGGATTGTGTGGTAATGGGTTTAGTGCCTCTACCTTTTTCTTAGGAGGTTCCGCAGGTTTGTCTTCTGCCTTTTTCTTATCTTCATCTGTCTTCTTATCTTTGCCTTCTTCTTCATCCTCAGATTTCTCATCCTAGAATAAAACAATTCACCCTTTGCCAAACAACAAAATTTTAGCAGACGACACATTCGGAGAAGCTAAAATGATAGCAATGAACTGTAAAATGGAAGAAAACATTTTAGAAAGAGTAGAGAATACTGGTTACCAGCCAGCCAGAGGTTTGCTTAATAATGTTTTCCTAGACTTGAATAGTAAAATTTCATCTCAAATGCCAACTTATGTCAGCTCCTATATAACTATCATATTTCACAAGGGAATTTTTAAAGTAACCTTGATGCAGTTATGCTTCAAGAAAGAATAAGTAAAAAAGATAACACTTTCTCAGACAACAAAACTTTAGACTGGCCCGTACTGAAAGCGTTATCAAACTAAATGTGGCTCACACAATGATGGAATTTGTTTTTGACAACAATAAAAAAACATTGTGGGAAAAGAAGAAAAATGCCAGTAACCAGCATTTTTCTCCTTTTTTCCGCAATGTTTCCAAAAGCCTTATTCTTCAGGATAGTTAAAACGAAGAATTGTAGGGTAAAGAGTTCATCCTTTAAAAATCCTGTGTTTTAACAATCTGAGAAAAAGCTTTTGAAAACATTGTGGGAAAAGCAGAAAATGCTTTTAACCAGCATTTTCTCCTTTTCCAACAATGCTTTTTTCCTCTATAAAAGGCAAGCGCCATCATTTGGGCCACTTTTGATTATTTTGTCTAGAACTTTGTTGTGATATAAAGGGTTAGACCAATTGATTGGGCCTACAAAGCGGAATTATTGCCTACTTCATTTAACCTGATCCTGACCTTTATGCTGAATATATAAGTAAGCATTTAAATAGAACTCCCGACTATTATTCGGAAAGTTATATATAGATGGGAAGGTACTTACATACACAGGTAAGCAGTTTAACCCTTTGCCTACAAAACGCGATTCAAGGTGCTTTTGCAGTCAGTGTAGATCAAGATCAGACTGCACAGAATGTGCAGTCTGATCTTGGATCAACACTGTCCGATGAGGAGATATTTTCCCAAAAAATAACTTTGAAATTTGCAATATGTGGGTTTTTTTTTTTTACTATTGACCGGAAAGTTTCAATTAACTTATCATAGGGTTAAGGGCATATACCGAGTGAAATATTTCTGTGACCATTTGGGACATATGCCCAGGGTAAAAATAGAATATTGATTTATGTAAATGATTTAGACCTGGGTCAGGTTAAATGTAGTAGATAATACAAACCTTATCCTTCTTTTTCTTTTTATCCTTCTTATCCTTGTCTTTTTTGTCCTCTTTTTTATCCTTGTCCTTTTTGTCTTTCTTCTTGTCTTTTTTCTTTTTACCATCCTCCTCTTCCTCTTCCTGTAATTTGCAAACAGGAAAGAACTTAATAAATCACAACTTCACACAAAGTCCTCAATTCATACTTTCACCATTAATGGTGACTATAAATGCACAGCTCAAGAATCAGGACATCAGAACACCTAGAATATTGAAAGCGGAGCAAGGAAACCAACACTTAACTATAAACAAGACAGTGAAACCTTAGACTTTCCTTTTTTTAACCCTTTACCACACAGCGAAATTTTAGACCTATCCAAATTGAAAGCATTTGCAGATGACAATTTTATAGTGGCTCAAATGACAAATTTTTTAACTAATAGGCTAGTTGGTTGGTTGGTTGTATTGGGGTTTAACGCCACTTTAACAGCTAAGGTCATATCATGGCGGTCGGTGACGCACATGTGTTTCCTAGCTTTCTCACACCAGTACTAACACAACTTTCTTTCCAAAGCCACCGACTACTTTTCTCACATGCTTCAGCAGAGGTGAGAGGCGAAAATACTCCGGAAAGAAAGTTCGCCTCAACCGGGTATCAAACTCACAACCACCAGGTCATGAGTCCGACACGCTTACCACTGAGCCACCCGGGCGGGGCTAATAGGCTAGAAAACTTTGTGGGAAAAGGAAAAAATGCTGGTTACCAGCATTTTCTCCTTTTCCCACAATGTTTTCAAAAGGCTTCTTCCTCAGGGTCGTTAAAAAGCGTCATTGTGTGGTTAAGGGTTAAAGCATTTCCAGATGACAAATGAAAATACAGCTCAAAAAATTTGATTAATCTTTGAAAGGGTTAAAGAACATAGTGGGAAAAGGAGACAAATTAATGTTTGGTATTTTCTGTTTATCCTACAGTGATTCGAAAGGCCTTGTTACACCGGGCCATATTAAAGGAGTTGTATCTTCAAGAATTAACCTTTTACCAGCCTGGGGGAAAAGGCTTTTGAAACCATGAGCTATGCATAAAGGAAAGTATGATACTGAATAATTTTAGAGAGTATAATAAAATGATATATAATGGTGCACTTTTCTTCTTGATTGTTTTTACAAAAAAAAAAAAAGAAACATAAAGACGAAAGCATTCTCTACATGTAAACTTGACACAATCTGGTGTATGGTCAATTAAACCTAGCCACTGATAGGTGTAAGGTAATGTCCCATTCTTGTTTGAAATAACCATTGTAAAACAGAATCCTACAAAAACACACTGAACAGTAGGTGCCTTTTTTATGTTGATTATCTTTGTACACAGGCTCTTTACCTCTAGCAAAATATGTTTTGTCTTGCAGTCGTCCACTTCAAAAACAATGTGAAAGAGGGAAACTACTGGTCATGAACAATTTCTCCTTACATTACAAAATTATTCCTAAATATGTGCTGGTCATCCCTTGTTTACATATAAATATGATCTCAAATCATATGCTGTAAATTTGTTCACTGATATACTGTGATTGGCATTAGCTGATCTCAAGTTTTTTTACCTCTTTCTCTTCATCTTCTTCTTCCTCTTCATCTTTACTTTTCTTCTTCTTATCTTTCTTTTTATCCTTCTTGTCTTTATCTTTTTTCTTGTCTTTTTTATCTTTCTTTTTATCTTTTGTCTCCTTCTCATTCTCTGAAACATTTTTATTGACATTAGTACCCTTAAAAGTGTATGAAAGTGTGCTGCTTGGCACTAAATAAAAATTATACATATTATACAGTGTTTAACCTCAACTTTTTATCAAAGGACAAAATTTTGGTCTGGGCTAAATTTGAAATATTGGCAGACTTCAGGTCCATGTAGCTAAAATGACATTTTCCATCTTTGATAGGACTGAAAACATTGTGGGAAAAGGAGGAAATGATGGTTACCAGCAATTTCTCCTTTTCCGACAATGTTTTCAAAAGCCCCATCTCTCATAGTCATTAAAAGACGGGATCGTGTGGTAAAGGGTTAACACTTTCCCACACCACATACATGTTGACTTATCCAAGTTGAAAGCATTTGCAGACCATAACTTAACCCTTTACCACACGGCAAAATTTAAGACCTATCCAAATTGAAAGCATTTGCAGAAGACAATTTCATAGTGGCTCAAATGACGCAACTTTTCTTTGATAGGGTAGAAAACTTTGTGGAAAAAGGAGAAAATGCTGGTTACCAGCATTTTCTCCTTTTCCCACAATGTTTTCAAAAGGCCTCTTTTTTAGGGGCATCAAAAGGCGTCATTGTGTGGTAAAGGGTTAAATGTGGCTCAAATGATGGAATTTCTCTTTGATTGGGTAGAAAACATTATGGAAAAAGGAGAACATGCTGCAACAAGCATTTTCTTTATTTCCCACAATGCTTTCAAAGGGCTCCTTTCTCAGGGTTGTTTGATTGATTGTATTGGGGTTTACCACCATTTTGATAGCTTAGGTCATATCATTGTGGTCAGTGCACCTACGCATGTGTTTCCTGGCTTTCTCACACCAGTACTGACACAACTTTCTTTCCAAGTCACTGACTACTTTTCTCATATGCATCAGAGGTGAAAGGCTAATGACTGCCAGAAAGAAAGTTTGTTTTAACTGGGTATCAAACTCGCAACCACAATGTCATGAGTCAGATACATTAACTACTGAGCTACCTGGCCAGGCCAGGGTTGTTCAAACTCAAGATTGTTAGAGTTGAGCATGTAAATACAACTTTGAATGCTTTTTTACACAATGTACATTAAATTCAGACTGCAGAGAACATGACGCCTGATCTTAGATTTACACTGTCCAATTTCTGATGAAAACAGCTTTGCCACTCCAATACATGTAGTTGGTTTTGTTTAATTGTCTGAAAACATTGCATTAACTCGTTCAGCAGTCTAGAGGTTGAACTTTGTTGTTAAAAAATTCTGTTCTTTTTGGCAGAGCTCATGATGAAGAAATGTCTTTAGCGAAGTCCAAGTCTGCTACCTGCTAAACCCATAAAATTCAATAGTAAGTGAATAAGTGGTGTGGTATGATTATCATAAAATAGTGAAAACACCATTTACACAAAGAATCAGTGACATCGAATTTTTTGTTTTCTGAATGAGAATCTGAACAAAAAAATGTCATCTCTGCCACCTGGCAAATATAAATGAGCCATGCTCTGTGAAAATGGGGTTTAATACATTACCGTGATGCATTATACCATACAAATCACCACAGGATCAAGGATCCATAAAGTCCACTTCGTCTAACAACCGACTGGATCATGAGATAGACCGGTCCTTTAACATACAGAAAATTGACCACTAGCGAAAAGTTTCGGCCCAGGTCAGCCTGCGCGGACTGCGCAGGCAGACCTGGGTCCATACTTTTCGCAGATGCATTAAGCCCCCTTTCGACAGAGCATGGCTCAATTTAAACCTTTATCAGATGACAAAGTTTTAGTACTGTTCTTATTGAAAGAATTTGTTGACTACAAATCAAGTGCAGCTCAAATGAAGGGCTCTATCTTACAAGGAAGAAAATGGTGCATAACACTGTGGGAAAAGGAAAAAATAATGGTAACCAGCATTTTCTCCAGTTGCCATATTGTTTTAAAAAGCTGTCTTCCTTGAGTCATTAAAACTAAGGATTGTGTGGTTACAGGGGTTCATACTCTAGCCCAGGAATACCTTCTTTTTCCTCCTCATCTTCCTCGTCCTCCTCTTCTTCTACATCCTTCTCATCTTTTCCTTTTTTCTTGTCCTTCTTATCCTTTTTCTTATCTTTTTTGTCCTTTTTCTTATCTTTCTTTTTTTCCTTTTTGTCCTTCTTCTTGTCTTTCACTTCCTCCTCTTCCTCCTCCTCTTCCTCCTCTTCTTCTTCTTCATCAGTCAAAGGCTTGGCAATTTCAGTTTTTTTCACATCTTTAATTTCATTTTCTTCTTCGTCCTCTTCATCTTCTTCATCTTCTTCTTCATCTTCTGATAAAGCTGGTTTCTTCCTCCCAAATAATGTCACACCTTTGGTCTTTTCTGAAAGATATTGAAAGTTTAGAAACATACTTATGAGAATCTCTATCGACAAAAACCATAATAACTTGGTACTTTCAAGATCAAACCGTAATTTCTACCCACATGGTTACCAAATTCATGATGACAGTATCTGCAAGCAACAAATTAACTGTAGCTAAAATATTGGGATTTTCTTTAACTCTTTCTCACATGACAATATCTTAGACTATTCCAAATTGAAATCATTCGCAGATTAGAAAGGAAATGTGGATCAAATGATGAAATTCGCCTTTGATAGAGTAGAAAACATTAAGGGAAAAGGAGAAAATGCTAGTTACTAGCATTATCTCCTTTTCCCACAAGGTTTTCAAAAGGCTATTATTTCCTCAGTCATTAAAACTCAGGATTGTGTGGTAAAGACTTTAAAAGAGTAGAAAACAATGATGGCTACTATAAATAAAGCATTTTCTCCATTCCGCACAATGTTTAAAGGCCCTCTTCCTCATGGTTAAAAAAAACATGGGATTGCTAACTAAAGTCAACAACTGAAAATAACAAAAGGAACCTTACTTTTCTTCAACTTTTTCTCCTTCTTCTTTCCTTCCTTCTTTTCTTCTTCGTTCTCTTCATCTTCCTCTGACATACCAGGTATCTTTGGTTGAGCTCGTGGCTTTGGTATTGGAGCTTGTGGCAAGGCCTACAAAGTAAACATACAGCAAAATCTTGATAACTTTTATCTCCTAGAAATAACATATTTGTGTTGTGCAGCAGTATGCTTTTGAAAAAACTTGTTGCAATAGGATGAATTGTTTGATATATGCATGTACTCCTTTTACAACACTGTTTTCCAGTATACTTATGCATTATGTCTTTACCAGGTGAAAAAAGTTTTCTTTTGTCCATATTGAAACATCTGAAGACAATAAATCAACTGCCTTTAAATTATGAAGAATACTTTTGAAAGTGGAGAAAACATGACAGGTGAAGGGGAAAATGCTGGTTACCTGCATTTCTGCTTTTCACACAATGCTTTTTAGAGGGCATTTTTCTCAGAGTAATTAAAACTTGGACTGAGTGGTAAATGGTTAAAGTTCCGTACATGATGATAATCCATACATAATGGTTTCTTATACTGATGTTTTCCAAGTTGGCTACAATTTTTTCTCAAGTGGTAATGGGCACAATTAGTAAAGGGACAGAATTGATTAAACCTTTTCAAAATATTATTACATGTGTACAGATGGAATATTAGGCTGTAATAACTTTCAGTGGGCTTTTATGTACTTCAAGCTGTGTGGGAAAAGTTGAAATATCACAAGACAAATATCTCAGGTATGACTATTCCATGCTTCAGTGGCATGGAAGTTCCATGTCTATCCTACTTGTTATTTTCAAGGGATACATTAGACATGAACTTCTGCTTGTCCAAACAAGGTTTATTGCTGTTTGAGTATTTTGCTATTTAATTGCATCTGCTTCTCAAACACACATGCTATGGCATGTGTGGGCTGAATATGTCATTTCAAAATTCTGATATCAAATTCGGAATGGGAAAAGACAAATAAAAGATCTTTTAAAAGAGAATTTGAAGAAAACTATCCCATTTTGACAGAATTACAAAATCTAGGGCTTAATTTTAGATGGTCATGTTGAATATATTTACAATTTACTAATATTTCAGCACTGTTTTGTGTAATTTTTTCATAACTATGATAAACTGATAGGGTGTAATAGTTTTTGAATGTAAAAAAAACAATCAAATTTAATCCATGTTTCTATCTACACTGATTTTGACCTCACAGGAATGCTAATTAGAAAACATGTTTGAATTTTTGAGCGAGTTACCTTTGAAAACAGGTATTTCATCCAAAGTTCAAGCGCTGTTTTAGTCTCAGTGATGTTTTTGGGTACAAAGTGATCTTTTATTGTAATCCTACCAAATTTCATTTTAAGTTTCAATTAAAAGAAAGTGTGAATATCATAGACCTACTCTTTTGCTTTGTGTCAGATCTTCCTCTTTAACCTCCTCCTCTTCCTCTTCCTCTTCTTCTGTTTCTTCTTCATCAGATTCCTCATCTTCATGCTTCTGCTATTATAAAACAATAAAAAATTTCAAATCCTTTGATCCATTACTGTGAAGGTTTTTTCTAGACACATAAAAACAAATACAAATAATACTTAGGCATATTTCTAATGAAAACACATAAAAACAAATAATACTTAGGCATATTTCTAATGAAAACAAAAATTAGAGTTTTGTAGCTGTAAATAAAACCTTCTAGGTGATGGAACAATTGATTGCTGCAATAAATTGCTCGATTTCCCAACTTGTTTTCATGCACTTTCTTATAAGGGGTATAAAAAGTTGTATTTTTACACTTAGTGGGCCATTATTGTTGAGATGACAAACAATTTTCTTGTTTCTATTACTGCAATGCAGAAAATACAACAGTATACTTGATACCAAGCAACACCTTTTAACCCTTTACCAGACAACAAACTTTATGACAGGTCCAAATTGGAAGCACTTGCAGACAAAAAATAAAATTTGACTCAATAAGATTTGTCTATAAAAGGGTAAAAAACATTGTGGTAAAAGAAGAAAATGCTTTTTACCAGCATTTTCTCCTTTTCCAATGATGTTTTCAAAAGCCTTCACTCTTAGAGTTGTTAAAACTCAGGACTGTGTTGTACAGAGTAAATGAAATGTGTAGAAATTACTCATTATGATCAACTTTTTCATCTCCATAACAACCATATTTTCTTCATGGTCATATCTCTGACAAAGATGACAACTATTTTGCAACTAATAAACATTATGGGAAAGAGAAACAACACATTGGTGCCAACGCTTGGCTGCAGTTGCTTGAATTACAGTGAAAAGCATAACTGTGTCAAAAATACTTTGATGGTTATCTGCCCTTCTTGTATGGGTTCCGTTTTTGATAGTGTTCAAGTTTGAAGTAATTATCTTCAGTAATGAAAGAGATATAAAATGTCTAAGTTTTTGAAATTGTCAAAGATTCACAAAAGTGCAGATGACAACAACAAAGCTGACGACGTCAAGGCTACAACAATACCTCAATATTTTCTCTGAAAACAGCACTGGCTAAAAATGCTGGTTACCAGCATTTTCTCCTTTTCTCTTCATGCTTATTCTGTTCTATATATGCCTAAATTTGCAGGAGATTTACTCCAAAAACATTTCGTTCAATATCTAAAACCAACATTCATCATTAAGTATTTGAATACAAGTGAAAACACTGCAGCTTGAATGAAGAAATTCTTCCTTTTGCCACTATGATTCAAAAGCAGTGTCCTGAATGAAGAAAAACAGTCATTTGCTTGTAGTATGGTAAATGTGTTAAATGAAACAGTCCAAAGATAGTATGAATTCATGCAGAAATATGAATATCTTACTGGATCAGGTTGTTTTCTTGGAAGAGGTCGAGGTGGTAAATTAGGGGATGACTTCACCTGTGCATGAGATTCAGCCTAAAAATGAAACAACAAAATGTCAAAATGTGACTTGAAAAACATAACAGTAAAAAAAATGAATATGGGTAGGATTGAAAAAACTATTTAAAAATGTTCAGTATAGCATAGGTAGATTATTTCAATTGAGCACAGGAAGAGTACATTTAAATTCACATACATGTGTGCCATGCTGTGTAAAAAGGGGGATTTTATGTATCTGCAAACAGTATTGACCCATGTCAGCCTGTGCGCACTGCGCACAGGCTGACATGGGTCAAAACTTTTTGCTATAGGTAAACTTTCTGCTTGTCAAAGGCCGTTCTACCCCCAGATCCAGTCAAACATAAGATTAGATGGGTTGTATGTTTCCATAATCATGTGATTATTTGCTAAGTATAATGCATTACGAGACACATTAAGTCTCTTTTACCAGAGCATGGCTCATGTACATATATTAACCTTTTGAACACCGAATAAACGATGAGAAATATGATAAATGCTGATTACCAGCATTTCTTCTTTTCCAAAAATGATAAAAAAACTTCTTTTTTAGGCTCATCAAAACTCTGGAATGTGTGGTAACAGTTTATAGATAAGTACATGTACACATGAGAACATTTTGAGACACGGTAAAATTGCTAGTAGTGACCAATTTCTGAATGAAAACCTTGGAAACACCCATATCTGTAGTCCTAAGTTATTCAAATTTACATACCAGGATTCAGATATGTCCTAACTCAAAACATTTGCAAACAACACATTGAATGTAGCTCAAATGAAGGAATTTGTCTTTGAAAGGGTATAAAACATTGGGGGAAAATTCAAGTCTTCTTCCTCAGGTTCATGAAAGCACAGGCTGTTTGTTTAGCAATTAGGTAGTCAATTTTTTATCATCTGACCTATGCAAGTTTTGGATTTTGATTCCTCTTAATTGACAGGTTTGTAAGTTTACTCACAAACTCTGCAATCATCAATATTTCAAGTTTACTTATTCATGGGCTTTTGGCAACCATCAATATTTCAAGTTTACTCTACACAGGCTTTTGAGCAAGGAAAAATATTTCAAGTAAACCTATTCAACAGCAGCTTGAAAAAAAGTATTTAAGTTCCAAATGGATTAGCAAGACTAGCATTTGAACCATCAAAGATCCACTGTACTTATAGACAAAGTCTAGAAACAAGACAACTTGACCAACAAGATACCTGTATTAAATCCTTATGGACTTCTTCATCTACCTTTTCTTTTTTTGCTAAAAAGAAAAGAAAAAAAAACAACACATATTATAATATAAAAGAACTGCTGTAAAATCTTGGTATTAACAAAAGGCTGAACAATAGGAGTAACTTACAGGCATGTATACTTGCATAACTTGGAACCATCCTGAACAAAAGTAAACAATAGCTTATTGAGTCAGCTAGCAACTCATCCGAGCATGAACAGGACTGATGATTAACCTTTACTAGAAATCAAAACTTTAGACTTGTCCATTTGAAAAGCATCTGAAACTACAACTTCAGTCAGGCTCAAATAATTGAAGTTGTCAGAGAAAGGGAAGAAAATTGTAGACCCCTTTTTTACCTTGCAGCTGACCTTTTCCAAAACTGTTGTTGTCACAGAACAGTTTGCTAATAATTAGCAAACAATGCTTTTTTACACATATTCATGCATTTAAGCTTAAGAATTACGATCCCTAACTCATTGGTAAATATCATGTAACATCCACGTTTTCGTAAAGGCTATTCCGCGATCTTAGCAGCTTCCATCTTTTAGATGAGAGTTAGGGGCCGTAGACTCACTAACTCATCAGAAAATATTGTGTAACATCGACTTTTCGTAAAGGCTATTCAGCCAATCTCGGCAGGTTCCATCTTTTAATAGGAGAGTTAGGGGTCATCTGCAAATGCCTTCACTATGGAGAAGTCTGGTATACCAGACTTCTCCATAGTGAAAGCATTTGCAGCTGACAAGTCAAAAATAGCTTAAATAAAGGAATTGTAACTGCTAGTTACCATTTTCTCCTTTTTCCACAATATTCTCAAATGCCTCCTCTCACAGGATCTTTTGGAAATGGCTAATAATACATGGACATTTTATTTGAAGAATCTGTTCAAGGAGTTAAAGTGATTATCATAAAAATAAAATAAAACATAAGAACAAAATAAGTTGTTTTATTCCACATACCTAAAGGTGAGATTTCATGTTCTACTTTTCTTGACTTTGTAGTTGGAGGCACTGTCATGTGCAGATGTTCTGACTGAACACCCGCACCAGCTAATGCAGGAAGTGTTCGATTTAAATCATTTTTAAACTGTGAAAACAACAAGACAGAGTTTCATTAGAATCTTGTTAAACATGTGCAACTAAAAATGTAAAAAACCAACTTCTTTTCGATTTATTTAAATATAGAATAAAAATAGCTTTTTACCACTTATCATAATATGAGCAAAGTAACAGTAAACGAGAGATATCTTGTAATAACTGAGTCTGATGTACAACCATACTCTACTATACTGGTATTTAATATTTGTTGTGTGGAAAGTATCAAGATTTATTATCAAGTGTTGACAAGATATCAAACAATTACAAGAACTGTTTTAAAACACCCTTTAAGTATGCAAATACACATAATATATAAGTCATGCTCTATGATAAAGGGGTCTTATGCATTCGCAAAAAGTATCAACCCAGTAAAGCTTACCTTGGTCATAAACCTGTTCCTTTAGGTAAATTTTCTGCATGCCCAAGGATATTCTACCTCAGGATTCAGCAGGATGTTGAACAAAATGGATTTTATGGATCCACAATCACGTGATGACTTGCTTGGTACAATGGATCACAGAGTTACATTAAACCCCCTTTGCCAGAGCATGGCTCATTTTTCTCTTTACGGAAGATAGAGAATTAGCTATTCTGATGACCTGACATTGCAATTGGTACTTTCCAAAAGATTATCTGTTCTCTGCAACAATTTGAATTAACCAAATTATCAATATAATCACAAGATCATGTTTTAATTTAGTTAATGGCTATGTGGTAATGAAAGAGTTCTATTAATCCTGTTCTGTAGGAATACCAATTTTTGAGTTTTGCTGTAGACTTCTTTTTGAAAACACTGTGAGAATAGGGGCAATTGCTAAAGACAAGCACTAATTCCTGTACCATTTAAAATGCAAGTTTTCCTATCCTTCAAATATATATTCTTTATAAAACTTGTAACAATATTTGATATATCATAAATAGCCTGTACAATCAACCATGATTGTATACTTACTGAATCATTATGTTTTCTCCGTCTATCCCTTGCTGTAACACTATTATTTAAATCTATAGAACCATCTGGTTTTAAGCTATGATTCAAAACACCGTTCATTTTAGGTTCATTAATAATATCATCGTCTGAACTATATACATCTTCATTATCTTGTCGTAACTTTGCTAAAGCAATCATATGACATCCTCCGCATGAAACCTGAAAAAATTGAAAAGGTATGGAAATAAAAATATTATTTAAATGTTTAACTCTTTACCAAACAACAAAATTTTAGACTTATTCAAATTGAAAGTATTTACAGATGACAAATGTAACTCGAAATATGGAATTTGTCTATCAATTCATAGGGAAGTAAACATTGTGGAAAAAGAAGAAAATGCTGATTACCAGCATTTTCTTCTTTTCCCACGATGTTTTCAAAAGCCAACTTCCTCAGGGTTATGATTACCAAACAAATAGCTTTTTATAAGCCCAAACAGTGAACAGCTTTTGAATACAAATCTTTAGTGCTCCTCTGTCCAGACTTTTTTTTTTCTTACCACTCAAAATAATTATTTCTCTCCTTCCAGTTTCTTTTCTTTGAAACACATCATTTAGACTTTGGTAAAATACATTGATACACTATCTAGTTTAAACATACTAGGTGATTTTAAATTCAAACAGCTACAGTATTAGTATTTTTAACCCTTAGGCTGCTAAGTGCGACTTACTGACCTTTTTCGGACAGTGTAGATCAAGATCAGACTGCACAGAATGTGCAGCCTGATTTTGATCTACACTGTCCGATACAGTGCGTTTTTTCCTGCAAGAAGCACTCTGTAATCGCAATGTTTCAGTGAATTTTATTGGCTGGAAATCTTCATTCTACTTATTTAGCAGCATAAAGGTTATAAGTGCCTAGTGTGCCAAGCTTTGATTATAAAAAATTTGCAGTTTGACTATTTTTCTTTATTGCCCAAAATCCTTTTTCGATATTCTGACCAGACAGTACTGAAACTTCATTATCTTTGCCTTTCTTTGGAATGAACTGTTCATTTCAGTTATTGGTACTCTAGTATCACTTTTCCTTAGCATCTTATATGTCAAATAATGAAAGTTTTTCATCTCAAATAGTGACATGTTATTGTTAAGATAAAAAGTAGCCTCTGTCTGCCTTCAAATTCTGGAACCATACAGTCTGTTAATGTATTGTAAGCCAGAATCATCTTCATTTAACTGGAATCGAGCCATACTCTGTGAAAAAGGGGATTAATGCATCTCTGTGATGCATAATACCGAGTTAATCATCACATAATTATGGATCCATAAAATTCCTTTTGTCTAACAATCGACTGAATCATGAAGTACACTGGTCCTTTGACATCCAGAAAATTTACCAAAAGCAAAAAAGTATCAACCCAGGTCAGCCTGCGCAGACTGCACAGGCTGACCTGGGTCAATACTTTTTGTAGATGCATCAAGCCCCATTTTCACAGAGCATGACTCAATTATATTTCTAACCCTTCAACAAGAAAAACTCAATCTACATTATAATTGGCATCAAAAACTTTTACCCTTTACCAAACAAACCCTAACGGCAAAGGAAACTTTTGAAAACACTGACAAAAAAAAGGAGAAAATGCTGGTTACAAGCATTTTTTGTTTTTCTCACGATGTTTTCTACCCTTCAGAAACAATACTCATCATTTGAGCCATGTGTACTTTGTTGTCTGTAAAATATATCAGCTTATTACATGCTTTCCGGTAGGTTATCGAGAAATATCGGTGAAATAGTCTTCGATATTTCATGGTAACGACCAGTGAAAATACCAATTTTTATATTTAAACTCTTCAATTGAAGGCGGAAACAGTTGTTCCCGCGCACTAGTTACCTAGGTAAACTGCGCATGCCTCACAACCAGATGGAAATACGATGTAATTTACCTTACATTTCTTGCGCTTGACGTAATATTGTAATGCGTTACTATGTGGAGGAGGTATGCCAAGGGGAATAACTGAACAGAACTGTACTAGATTTTGATTAAGTTCCCCCCAGAAGGGGTTAAAAGCATGAAATAAGTAGATTATTTGTTTTTTTCGGTGAAAGATTGAAATTTATTTCATCGAGTGAACATCATCGGTAATATTTTCACGAGTGGCTGCCCCACTCGTGAAAATATTACCGATGATGTTCACTTGATGAAATAAATTTTGATCTTTCACCGTAAAAAACAAATATCCTCTGTATGTTCAAGTCTAAAATTTTGTCCTTTGTTCAAGAGCTTCACAAACCTTACCTTTTCAACACAAAATTTTTGAAATCTTTCTACTTTCTTTGGTATAAATACATTGGAAAAGCTGTCTTGACCTAAAGCTAGTTTACCATGTCTCCCATCACCAAAAGTATACATCTGACCTTTTTCTGAAACAAAGAGGTATTTATATACTTTTACAAGACAACAATATCAAAGACATACTATTATTCAAGTGTCAAAAAATTGACAAAACATCATGCACGATGCAGTATCTCTAATATCATTTCAATGCAATTCATATAAATACAAGAATTCAGGTTACTGTTAAAATCATAATACTGTCGATGCCTCATTGACCTGCTACCAATCTATCCCAAGTTTTAGAATGCTCTTGAAAACATTATTGGAAAGGACTGGTAACCAGCCATTTCTTCATTTTTCACTATGTTTTTACTGTTTCAAAGACATATTTAATCCTTTGCAACATATTTGATTTATTGTCTGCAAATGCTTTCAATTTGGACCTGTCTAAAATTTTACCATTTGGTAAAGAGTTAACTTTTCATCAAACGATTCCAAGTTTATACAAACCTGAGGAAGAATGCTTTTGGAAACTTTGTGGGAAAAGGAGAAAATACTGGTAACCAGCCTTTCCTCTTTCTCCAATATGTTTTTTACCTTTCCTTCACAATATGGATGAATCTAGAACTGCTTTCTAGTACAGTATTCGTTACACAATTATAATTTAAGTTAGCCAGGAGAAAGCTTGAATCAATCTTTATGTATTCTTACATTATTGCATGCCAGTCAATTTTCCCCTTCCTAAATATTCATTTGTAGAACACTGTTGTTTACAAAACATTTATTGAATAAAGCTGCACTTACCTGATATAACAGAAGTATGATTTTCACCACAGAACACTGCTGATACTTTAAAATTAAGGTTGACTTTTCTTGGCGTAGATATTTGTAAACAATGTGTTCCATGGCCTAACTGTCCACTGGCCCCTTCCCCAAAACTATACAAACAACCAGATTCTGAAATATGAGCAACCATCTATGAGCCATGATATGCTAAAAAGGGGTCTAATGTATCTCTGTGACGTTTTGTACCAAGCAAGTCACGACATAAGTATGGATCCGTAAAACCCATTCTGTCTAACAAACAACTAAATAACAAGGTAGAATGGTCTTTGAAATTGCAGAAAATCTATGAACAGCAAAAAGTTTCAACCCATGACAGCCTGCACAGGGAAAGGTTGATATGGGTCAATACTTTTTACAGATGCCTTAACTCTTTACCAAACGACAAAATTTTAGACTGGTCCAAATTGATAGCATTTGCAGACGACAAAATTAACATGACTCAAAAATTGAAATTTGTTCTGGGAGGATAGAAAACATTGTGGGAAAAGGAGAAAATGCTGGTTACCAGCATTTTCTCCTTTTCCCACGATGCTTTCAGAAGGCTTCTTTTTCAGGGTCGTGAAAACCAGGGATTGTTTGGGAAAGGATTCAGGTCCCTTATCACAAAGAATGGCTTATATCTTATTCATGTTTATCTAAAGGTGCATAACATAGATAGCCAATCTGAAAAACTATAATTCATGTGGAACTTGTAAAACTGCTTGCAAAGGAGCCAATCTAAATAGAAACATGAGTTGACAGTTCACAGGCTATGCAATGTTTGCTCTGAACACTAATATTTTTAGGAGGTAATGACTCAAACTACACTATAATGTTAATCGTTTGTTGATTTTTTAACATTAATTCATAGCATGGAGATGACAATTCAATTGTAAAAGAACGTTACATACAATTGCTCTATTTGCCACTGTATTTTAAACAATCATTTAAGAAAGATATTTAAATAGGTAGCGAATAAATCTCTTTTCTGCTACTTGTAAGTAATTCTTGCCCATGGTAAGTTTCTTTCCTTAGTTTACAAATTATTTCTAGAGATCTACTTAAAACTACCGAATTCTCCAAGGATAGGTAATTGAAGGAATGGTACAAACAAACAGTATGGAAAACATTGCTCACCAAAGGCATCTGTTCCTTTACCAACAATGCTTTCCAAAGTTGTCAAGTTTACTGTTTAGCCCTTAGTTTAAATGACCCTGAGAATGAAAGCTTTTGAAACATCGTTGGAAAAGTTGAAAATGCTGTTAACTAGCACTTTTCTCCTTTTCCCAAATTTCATAATTCCAGCCACATCTAAGTTATTGTCAGCAAACGCTTTCAATATGGACAGCTACATATTTTGGTGTTTGGTAAAGAGATCAGCATTTACCAAAAGTTGTTGTGTTTTAACACCTCCGAGAAAGAGGGTTTTTGAAAAATATTGTGGAGAAAAGAAGAAAATACTGGTGACCAGCAATTTTTCTCATTATTCCACAATGTTTTCTACTCTTTCAAAGCAAAATTGCATCACTTGAGCCATGCTGTCTGCACAATGCTTTCAATATTTACAGAATTTATATTTCATTGTGTGGTTAAGAGTTAACCCTTTACCAAACAATCCCTGGTTTTCACGACCCTGAGAAAGAAGCCACCTAAAAACATTGTGGGAAAAGGAGAAAATGCTGGTAACCAGCATTTTCTCCTTTTCCCACAATGTTTTCTTCTCTTCCCAAAACAAATTTCAATTTTTGTGTCACATCAATTTTGTCGGCAGCAAATGCTTCCAATTTGGACTAGTCTATAATAATGTCGTTTGGTAAAGAGTTAAGGACTTAAGAAGTTGTATTCATACAAGGATGCGAAAAACACTGATGTAGAAATGGTAGGACTGACCTGTTAAAGCAACTGTATGTGAACCCCCACAAGCCACTGCTGTCACTTTATCTGGTATACTGACTTTCTGTGGAGTATCTGTATCGTCTGGATCATCACCAAGGCCTAACTTACCTCCTTCACTCTCGCCAAATGTATAAAGTTCACCGGTGTCTGGAGGTTTTAAATGAAAACAAAAAAATGGAAAGAAAATGCTGATCTGTTTGAGAGAGTTCAGAAAATAGGCACTTTTTGAACACAGTTTTGGTTGCTGTCTTAACACATCATTATACTGTATACAAGCTAATTTTTGATGAACCAAAAACTACTAAGCATCATACAAAGGGAAACCATTCATAATGGGACTAGAAACATTGTTGGAAAGAAGGAATTGCCTTTTTTCCAAAAGCTTTCATCTGTCATGATCTTCTATAACAAGTTCTTAGTATACACTATAAAGAGATTCAAGTTTATACATGGCTTTTGTACATCTCATCACTTTAGTTTGATATACACCTACACTAATCTTAGTTTGACACCCATCTGATTGTAAAAGATTTAAGCTAAAAATTGGTCACTCAAACTCCAACAGGTATAGGGTAATGTTTATTCTTTTAGTTTAATTTCCTTAAACCCATTATAACTGATCAATAAACTTTTTCCTGTTAATTATTACATTCATTTTATGCATAGCTAAAGTGTAAGAATGTACAAAACAATTAGGGTTCTTTGAGTAGGTTTCATTTCATTGCACTCTAGCACAACCAAAACTAAAGTAAATATATCTGCAAATGGAAAGAGTGAAACTGACTCCATAAAAGACTGGCAAGTCATTCATCATTTACCCATACTTTTAAAAGAATTAAGGCAAAACTGGACTTTAACCCTCTACCAAACAAACCCAAGTTTTCACGATCCTAGGGAAAAAGGCTTGTGAAAACAATGTGGGGAAAAGGAGAAAATGCTGGTTACCAGCATTTTCTCTTTTTCCCACATTGTTTTCTTTCCTTTCAAAAATAAATCCTGTCATTTCAAGCCAGGTTGATTTGTCATCTTCAAGTGCTTTCAACATAGACAAGACTTAAGTTTTGTCATGCAGTAAAGAGTTAAAAGAACAAAAAACCCCTAGATTACTAGCCATGATTAACACTGAAGTACTGGGGCTAGCAAATACCTGGTTGACATTCCAATTTTAAGATAATTAATCATACCTGTTACAAATGCAGTGTGATAATAGCCACAAGAAATACAAATAACTCTGTCTTCTATTGGGATTTCCTCAGGTTCTGGGCATTCTGTTTTACCTCCAAGTCCTAACTGACCCTCACTCCCTCCTCCCCATACAAACACACAACCATCATCTGTGAAGAATTGTTGAAAACAAAAAGGTGAATTTAGCCCAAGCTTGCTCTAAATCAAAGCCCATTTCAATAAATAAGTTTCACAATACTTTACGTGCTTTGTAGACAGTTTAGACTGAGATCAGGTAACAAAGAACACTCTGTCTTATCTTGAAGCAACACCGATATTTTTTTTCAAAAGTTTCAACCAAAACAAAAACATTTTCTTTCTTTCCACATGTATTTGCTTAATTTATCTAGCAGCGCAAGGGTTGAAGTAAATCAACAAAATAAGGTGTTTTGTTAGACATTGTTTTAGACTGAATTTCAATTGTATCACTACAGCAAGTGCATCTATCCATGTGATTCTAGAATATCTTTTTCTGTTCTACACACAACACTTTCTAGGCAACTGCTTGCAAAGAATCACGAACAGACCCAAAATAGTGTTCATTTGTGAAAGAGGAATGTGTCTTGTCAAGATGCCTATCATCCATTCTCTAAGAATATTGACAGAATCTGAGATTTGCACTCTGTGCCACTGGAGAGCTTGCAGTGCAGGTTTCTACTGAGCTAAAGGAGCTTGGTTCAATAAAGTCTGAGGAACCATTTACAAAACCTTACCTGTGAGAGCTACTGAATGATCTGCTCCTGCTGCAAGCATTTTATAGTGCTGTGTAACCAGACTGTCAATGCACTTGGGGACATTACTAGATGGAGAATCATCTACACCCAGCTGATTCTCACCATTTGCACCAAATGCATAGAGTTTTCCTGATTCTGAAATGGATTTAACTTGTCACATTTAGCAGAGTTTCTTTTTTTAGTTTGCTGCAGACTGTTTTTGGAAACATTGTGGTATATGAAGAAGTTGGTCAAAATGTATAACTTTCATGTTTGCCAAATTGTTTTCACATGTAGTAATGTAATAAATCCACATTCATATTACCATTACTTTTAGAATGTTTTCAAAGGTGTCAGTTGCAAGGAGGTAATAAATTATGTAGTTATGAACCTTAGCTTCTTGTTTATATAAAAAAAAAAAAATGATCAAATTGCTAACAGCTGTTCTTTTCCTACATACTAGCTTCAAAAATAGATCTATTTTTATCTATTTTATGAAAGATTACCTGTAGCAACAATAGTATGCACCCTGCCACATGCTACAAGCTTCACTCTCTCAGATTTCAGAGCTGTAAAAAAAAAACAGGACACTAGCAACGTTCTCTCCTTTTAACAAGTACTTAACTTAAATATGGCAAAACTTTAAAAATTTACTCATATAGGCAAGGTCTAATTAGAAATTCAAGGGAAAAAAAACCAGAAAAATCACTATCTAGACTTTTAGTGCTGCTTGCCATTTCAGCTGAATTCTATTCATACCATGCATAGCAGAGCACCAGTCCATCTGTTGCTGGTGTTCACAAACACCACGCACAGCCCTTGTCTATGCAAACATATGTATTTTTTTAACAATTTTCTCTGAGTCTATTCTGTGTGTGGAACTTTACTATAACAGTCTCATCAAGAAACAATTCAATGAGATCTCCCAGAACAAAGTTCATGAGAAAAAAAAAATAATGGTTTTACAGTAAGATTACTTCCACTAATGTTGACTCTCTTGAAGACTTGAAAAACCTATGCACTAATACATACACTTAATACAACTGGGTCTGTCTGCTGTTTTAGTATGACCAAGTCCAAGCTGCCCCCAGTCATTGGATCCAAAAGTAAACACTCTACCACTTTCTGTAAAACAAAAGAAATTCAAATAGCAAAGGAAACAGTTCAAAATATTTCCTGTATCTATGTTATCTAACCCTTTCCCAAGCAATCTATAGTTTCAACTACCCGAGGGAGAAAGGCTTTTGAAAACTTTGTGGGAGAAGAATAAAATGCTGAGAATAAAGAGCAAATCTCATTACATGTATTTGAACCATATTCTATGATATCTGATAAGTCTTCTAAAAATGCTTTCATTTTGGGCAATTCTAGAATTTCATTGTTTGGTAAGGAGTAAAACCATTATCATACAGAATAGTTTCAAAAACACACCTATTTTACACATGGAATACAGAGGAGAAATATTTCAAGAGTATCAGATTAACGTTTTCCTTGTAATGAAAGTAAAGTAATTTCTCTAAATGAACCATTACTCAGGACTCTGCCTTCAATGTTTTCAACAGTTGTCTACTGCAGAGCTGTGAAAATCACAATGGACATGGTATTGGGATTTACCAGGTATCTTTACCTACATGATTAATTTCTTTATTGCTGTCAACTTATCTTGAAAATTGGAAAGAACTACATTTAACAATCAGTGTATTCCAGCAACAAACAAAGTTCTGAGGGACTTTGATAACATCATAAAATAACTCTTTTGCTCCCAATAATCAATTTTTATTCCTGAAAGTAAAATTCCACTGCAAGGCTTAACTCATTCAGTGCAGATCCAAGATTAGATTGTATATTGTAGATTGTCTAACATTTACCTTGATAACCACTTTGTGTCATGCTAAACATTTGAAGGTTTACAAAAAATTGGTATCTACCTGCAACAAGAGCTGTGTGTTCATCTCCACATGCAACATCTCTAACCCTGTCATTCCTCACCCAAAATTTATTTGGAAGATTATCTGCAAATTTACTTTTCCCAAATGTGAATACAGCTCCAGTATCTGCAAAAAGACAAAATGGGATCATTGAAACAAACCACTCTTTACATTTTCTTTGTATTCTTTATTCTACAGACAAATTTAACCCTTTACCACACAATGACGACTTTTGACACCCCTGATAGAGAAGGCTTTTGAAAACATTGTGGGAAAAGGAGAAAATGCTGGTAACCAGCATTTTCTCCTTTTCCCACAATGTTTTCTACCCTATCAAAGAAAAATTATTTCATATGATCCACACTGAAACTGTCCTCTCCAAATGCTTTCAATTCGGACAGGTCTAAAATTGGTCATGTGGTAAAGGGTTAAAGAACTGAACCTGTAAATTCACTGGGCTACAGGAAAATAACTATATAGAAAATAATAATATTAAAATACAGTAATTATTAAAACTGATTTTAAAAATTTACATTCTAAATCTATTACATGTAGTTACTGAAATATCTTAACAAGTAGAAAGGATCTCAGAATTACCCGACATAAACTATGTTTGCTACATGGATACATGTTTAAAAACATTGTGGCAATTTGATTGTTTTTTCAATTTTTGCTTTTCCCAGGATGGTATTAACCCTTTACCACACGACCAATTTTAGACCTGTCCGAATTGAAAGCATTTGCAGAGGACAGTTTCAATGTGGATCATATTAAATGATTTTTCTTTGATAGGGTAGAACACATTGTGGGAAAAGGAGAAAATGCTGGTTACCAGCATTTTCTCCTTTTCCCACAATGTTTTCAAAAGCTTTCTCTATCAGGGGTGTCAAAAGTCGTCATTGTGTGGTAAAGGGTTAAAACTGGTCTGCTGCAAGATAAAAATATCATTTACAGATAGTATTGTACAAACGAAAAGAGCAATTGAAAGTTGTATTTAGTGGTTTAAGGGTTTGCACACTGTATGAATAGAACTGGTCATAAAATATGGAGTATAAAAATATACAGAAATATTTTTTCACTGAGCTAGTTCATAGCTTACACAGTCAATTCTATAAATTCTACTTGAATTTATATGAAATGGGAAACCCCTTTCAATCCTTTACCACACAATTTCAAGTTTTAAAAATCCTGAGAAAGAAGCCTTTTGAAAAATATTGTGGGGAAAAGGAGAAAATGCTGGTAAACAGCACTTTCTGCTTTCCCCAAATGTGTTTTACCCTGTCCAGTGTTTCATTTACCTGTGCGTCCTGCGTCAGGGACGCAAAGAAATTGCCGAGGACGCAAAACTTTGAGATATGTGTATTTTCGAGACGCACTGATTTTGATATCAATGCCTTTTGCAAAATTTCGTTTGATCCCGATCAATTAAAGTGTTTACATTTTCTATCGAAACACCGGTAATTTTTCTACTTTAGACTGGTACCTTCATTTTCCGGTCTATTTTTAGCCTAAGTAATCTAGTCTATGGAATGGTTTCCGTTTTTCTTTTTATTCGGGTACACGGAATATCGACATCCAGCACGTACGTTATAGATCCTCTCCAAGGCATATTCTTACTTAATTGCAGAAAATTGTAGTCAATATGAATGAACAACTATCATTTCATGTCCTCATCGGCAAATAATTACTTTTTGAATCTTTTTTATAACCGGGCGATTTAGATAACCTCAGACGATTTCCATTTCGTCGAAAAAATTCCAGTGCGTAGATCTATATCTAAACGATGTAATGCGTAAGCAATGCCACCAAAAAAGAAGGCAAAATCCGATCACAAACAACAAACTTTAACTAGTTTGTTTACGAAATCACAAGAGTCTGACCTGCCGATTCATAGTGACTTACATACCGATAAAAATGTCGAGAATAATGAGAAATCATCGGCAGTTCAATCGGCGTGGATTCGGCCCCGGCCAGTTCGAAACCGAGAGAATTCAAGTCACACTGGCTTAAACTTTTTAGTTGGCTAACTTACGAAAGTGAAGAGAATTCATGACAGACAATTCATAAATCAGACCATACAGATTTTTAACAATTTGAACAATATTTTTTTTAAAATGGGGTTTAACTCATTACCACACGATCCCTAATTTTGACGCCTCTGAGAAAGAAGCCTTTAGAAAACATTGTGGGAAAAGGAGAAAATGCTGGTAACCAGCATTTTCTCTTTTTCCGACAATGTTTTCTACCCTTCTAAAAACGAATTCTAAATCTTCAATAACTTCAATAACTTTTATTTTGTCGTCTGTTAATGCTTTCGATTTGGACAAACCTAAAATTTTGCCGTTTGGTAATGAGTTAAAAGGTGGGACTCGTAAAGTTGGTTTCAGACTCATAGTTTTTCATCCCAGCGAGTCCCAGGACTCACTTATAGCAAATTGTAAAAAAATCACTGCCTGTCACAGACAAAATTCATCATTTCAGCTACATCCAATTTGTCGCCTGCAAATGCTTTCAATTAAGTTGATGATAAAATGTTTGGTAAAGGGTGAAATAACTTGAGGTTTTTCCTTGTGGATCCGCTTGCCAGAGGAGACTTTTTAGGCAACAAGTCTTGGTAGCTTTAATACCATCCAACTAATATGGCATGTGGTAAAGGGTTTGAGCACAAGTACAGCTTAAAAGGGTTGTCACTTTTGTAGGTATCAAGACAGTTCCCCGACAAGACAGTTCCCCGACACAAGTTTTCGAGACAGTTCCCCGACAGATTTGGATACAGTTCCCCGACATTTTTGTTTCATGTCAAATAACCTTTTATACTGTATAATATGCAATTACAATTGATAATCATGAGAAATTAGAAATATTTATGGATACTTGTGTTGTGATTGAATTATTTGTACCTTGTGAAGAAGATTTCTATATAGAATGACGGATAGTTATTCTCTCATGGGTGAATTCACATTGAATCACGACTGTCATGAAAATAAGAGAATTTTAAAAAGACTTTTAGCCAGCATCAAAGTTGATAAAAGGACACGATTCAAGATTATTTGGAGTTGATTCTAAAGTCTTTTGATAATTTGTATCCTACATGTGTGTATTCTTTAATGTTTTATATAAATACAGTAGAGAGTGCGGGGGGGGTACCTGAGTGAAATACTTTTTCTGGTTTACCTTGTACACTCGGACCATTTTACATACATGTATATTGTAGATCTATATACCATTTAGGAGAATGTAATGTATTTCGATATTGTTTGATATTTTGTAACGAAAGGCTGTCAAACTGTTCTGTCGAAGTAAGCTTATAGACCTTGCCACGGTGACCAAATGTACTCGTCAATCACATGTACAAACACTTTAAACATTCACAAAAGATCATTTATCTATAAAATGTTTCATCGAACATTTTTATCCATGATAAGATTTGTTTTGTCGTTTGTAATCGAACAAAAGTGTCAGGGAACTGTCTTCAAAAGTGTTGGAGAACTGTCTCCAAATCTGTCAGGGAACTGTCTCCAAAACTTGCGTCGGGGAACTGTCTTGTCGGGGAACTGTCTTGTCGGGGAACTGCCTTGTTCCCCTTTTGTAAAACTAAAAGTGAAACTGTGACGTCCTTACAACAGGGATCGCCCTTTAAAGATAGGCAGACCTATGCTAACTGCTTTTTATCTTATCAGTAATCACCCTCATTAAATAAAATACACCACTTTCTCTCAAAAAGAAAGTTGTTCTTACAAAGCTTAGGTTTAGGCAAAGACAAAATGAGACGTCCAGACTTGCATTGGACCGAAATATTTGATGTTGCATCAAATTACGTCAGTTCTAATGGAATTCTGGGTAATAAATGTGATAGCAAAAAAGCGTGGGATTGATAAGTGACACACTGTAAGTTTGACAACTTCGAGGTCTCTTTAAAAACAAGTAAATAGTATTTACCTGGGATATCTGAATCGTCTTCGGCCGCCATGTTTGTTACCTGCACAACAACAATTAAAACAGGTGCTTGTGACGTATGGGTTGGTCTAATGTCCAGTCGCAAAGAAACACTGAGAGCGTTTTTTGTGGTCGACTAAACTCCGATGCAAAATGAATTATGTATAAAGATTGATTGTCAATAACTGCTAACCACGTGACTTGGCCCTGACATTGTCTTTTCTTTTATCACATTATTAATCTTGGCTGTCACTAGAGTCCATTTGATAGAAACGATCATCGATGGCCTTTCTTTAAAACAAGGATGGTAATATACGTGTACGTGTACTCATATGACTAGCCTACCAGTCCGTTCATTTTTTCCTTTTCTTTCATTCGGACGTTTTCTTTCATTCCGACGTTATGGTAATAATAACGGAAGCGATAAACTGATAGCAGTCAAAGATCAATAGCAGTCCACGATTGGAACTGAATACTAGTATATTGTAAAAAAAAGAGGAGAGAGAGCGAAACGCTGAACAAAAATAGGAGAGCGTGACACGGGATAATTAAGAAATTATTGCCGCCTTGACCCAAGCTAATGTATCACTGATCCCCAGTTTTAATGTTAGAATCATAAAATTTATACTGTATCAGAGCAGGGATCTTATGTATACGATCCCTGATCAGAGGGATTGTTAAATTATCTTGCGATATGCTAAAAATATGCATAGTTATCTGAGAAACGTGGAATTGCATTTTTTTTTTTTTTTTTTTCAATAACAGTTTTCGCATATTAGATTGGAACTTTCAAGTTAGATTATGTAAAATAAGAATTTAGGATTTGTAAATGAATAAATGTGAAAACTTACTGCAAATGGAGAAATTGCCCGTAACGAGCATTATTTTTCCTTATGAAAATATGTTGGTCAGTTGCAGGTCAAAATATAGACGTCTGAACAAGGTAACTGATCTGTCAAGTTGGATAGATCACCTCTCTTGACTCTTTTGATGAAAATGTGAACTCTATAAGGCTGTTGAATGTAGTGGAAATAATAGTTCGGTATGTTTATGCACGCAATTATTGGAATAGTCTCCCTTACATCAGTATGGGCTGATGAACACTGACCCGTTGTATGTCCCGTAACCGTCCTGTAGATAGCTGATCAATACGAGCGGTAGAGCGTTGGCCTCGTAACCATAAAGTTCCGAGCTCGATACCCGGGAGCGGTGTCAACTTGAGATTATTAATTGGCCCATGCTTCGGCGCTAGTACTGGTGTAGGTCCCAGGAAGCAGAATCGAGAAAGATTTGTATTAATGTAAAAACTTGTTTCTCAATCGATGTAAAATAAATATGTTTAAACCAATTACAAGACAAATTTATGATGCATGGCATGATAGATCCCGTAATCCTTTGGTGGACAATTTCAGAAATATTGATTGTCTTTAAAAATGTGATTACATTTTTGTATTTTTTTCCCCCCAAAACGAGACATCATGACAAATGGTACTAAAATGCAGAAAAAAAAAACCAAAACAGTACTACAATTCTAAAAGAAAAAAAGGCAGAAGTCAAGGCAGGATCTTAAATTATCTTGTAGTATAATAATAATAATAATAATAATAATAATAATGATAATAATAATAATAATAATCATCATCATCATAATTATCGTCGTCGTCGTTGTTAGATCATTGTTCAATTAACGTACATGCGTTTACAATCTTTATCAGTGATCTTTTCTTTGAGATTCATTTTTTACAAATACTTTTTTCTAAAAAAATTATCTTCTTGCTTGTCAAAAAGTATCCCAGCCTATTATATTCCTGAAATGGCAGCTACCCAAAAACAAAATTAGTTTTTTAAGTCTTATCGGTTCTATTCTGCCACATCATAAATCTTCTTATGTAATTTGTAAGCGCCACTCCCAACCTTTGACCAGCTGCGACATAAAAAGTTGTATATGCACAGTAATAGTTTAGGTAATGACTTTAACCCTTCGACTACACACTGAAATCAATAAGTAGTAATTATGGCACTATGCAGGTCAAATTGCCTGCGGCACTATAGGGGCCAGGCCTTTGTCTTTGACAGTTCAGACTATTGTTAGAGGCCTTTGTCTGTTGGAGGTCAGACTGTCTGTGGCAATATGACGTAATCTTGCATACCTTTTGTCTGGCTTTCGTTGCCTCCCACCTGCCGAGGCTAGATGACAATTCCAAGCGTGTTTTGGCGCGTTTTGACCGATCAGGCCGGCGCCCGATTGTATAGAACCGAAAATTCAGCCAAAGCATTCGCCATTGAAAATGCATGAGAACTTTCTCTCAAAGAGGTTGCTCTACTAAAAATGCTTTTGTCTGTGAACGCTTTTACCCCCCTTACCATTCAAAGTCTAGGTTTTGTATTGACTTTAATGAATAAAATCGTATGGTGTTTAACGCCGTTTTCAACATTTTTGTTGCACTTAAGTCGCTGCGGCCAGTGCACCTATACATGCTTTCCAGCAGTATCTTTTACCAGGGCATCATTTTCTTTCCAAGTCACTGACTGCTGTCTCACATAACCATTATTACGGTCAGCTGTGGTAGAGAAATAAATGGTTTCACAATTTTCAGTCCTCGACCTAGCCAGGGATCGAAGCCACGACCCATCTCAAGTCCTGCACGCTAGCTATTTAAGAGCTCAGCTTTTAGGTCCTCGCTTCTACATGGAAAAGTTTGCGAAAAACTTACTACGATCCCCAAATAGCGGTGGCATAATATAAAATTCCCTGTTGGTTTGATCATTAGCTTTCTTAGAAATTCTGATTTTTTTTTTTTTATAATTCATGAGACCTTTCGATACTCTCCTGACAGAGTCGCATATCAAAATGATTTAATGTTTGAGAAATGTCGACACTCTTCCACGTGATGTCTGGCGCGATTGTATAATATCGTCTGCAAAAATTCAGACAAAGCATTCGCCTCTCATTAAAAATGCATGAGAAAATGTCGATATTCTTACAAAATAGGTCGCTTTCCGCTGATTAAAATGCGTGATGTCTGGCGCGATTGTATAATATCGTCTGCAAAAATTCAGACAAAGCGAATAATCAATTGGTCAGATGGAAAAAACAAACTGACCAATCAGAAGAGACTTTGTGACTATATTAGAAAGCTGAATTTCGTGTTTGGAGTCATAAGAGTTTTGACACTCGAATCAGCAACATGGTTAGATGTAAATTTAGTCTCGGTAACGAACGCTACGTACAGGTCAGTGAATGGAGGGGTGAACTGAGAGTCGATATCAGGGAATGGCAGGAAGACATACCTACTAAGAAAGGCATTAGTCTTACGCTTATGAGATGGAAGAATTTGGTAGATGCCTCTGAGTTTGTTGATCAAGCATTACACGGTAAAAAAGCATACAGCGCTCACCTAGGAGGAAACGTTTATTGCAGTATCGGTGAAAACAGCGTTTGTGTAGATATAAGACAGTATTGGAAACCAGACAATGAAGTGGTACCGACCAAAAAGGGTATCTGCTTAAGACCCGCTGAATATAACTCTCTTAAAAAACACGTGTCAGAGATTGGTAGGAATCTACCCGAGTTGGACGCTGTCATTCCCTGTTACCTTCAAAGTGATCATATGAACCAGTTAGGGGCGTTGCGGTGTTCTGAATGTAACCCTAACGATAACGGAAACTGGTAAATAGGCGCGATTGACAGAATTAACATCACATTAATAAGCACCATGTTCAAAGATTCTACAAAAGTGACTGCATATTCGAAGCCAGCCTTGATGTTATGTGAAGATAGACTACAAACGTATGAGCACTGGTCGAAGCAAATAAAGCCTGAGAAATGGTCATTAGCAAAAGCGGGCTTCTTTTACACCGGTACTGCGGATAAAGTGACGTGTTTTGCCTGTGGTGTCAACATAATGTCATGGGAGGAAAAGGACGATCCTTGGGAAGAGCACGAGAAATGGTCTCCGTCCTGTATATATTTGAAAATGACGGGATACACGAGTCAAATCACTTCAAGGTGTGATACACAACGAAACGCGTCTGTTACCAATGGAAGATTGTCCCGTGACGGTTCTACATATAACTGGAGTGCTTTGAATTCAGCCTTTTTCTAAAACCGATGTGAACATGTTCGGACTCATTCTTATATTTGTGACAACAATGAATGACTTCGAATTGTGGTTGAAATACAGACAATTGCGAAGAGACGCCGCGGAGGGTGTTGAAAGGCTCGTTGGCTTGTATATAGAAAACGAAAGAAACCTCTCTATTTACTATTTCTATTTGATGTAGTAAGAATGTATGGATGTCTATGTAATAAATAAACATGTCTGACTGGCAACAATATTTGTCTTCTTTGTATTTTGACTTAAAATCTCCCGCTAGCTATGGTGGTCCTGAAAAACTCTATCAACATGTTAAAGACGAGGGTAAATACAAAATTGGCAGGCACAGAATACGCCAATGGTTGCAGAATCAAGAAGCGTATTCTCTGACCAGGGGTGCTAGACGCCGCTTTAAACGTTCCAGGGTGATTGTAAATGGCATCGACAGTCAATGGGACATGGATCTTATGGACATGACCAATTTACAGAAGCATAACGAAGGTGTGAAATACATTTTGATTGTTATCGATGTATTTTCTCGTTTTCTTTATGCTCAACCTGTTAAGAGTAAGCGAGGCGCTGATGTAGTCATGGCATTGAAACGTATACTGACAGGCCCCAAAAAGCCAAACACAATTCGTACGGACAGAGGAATGGAATTTAGAAGTAAAGAAGTAAATAAATATTTAAATAGTCAAAGTATACATCATATGTACGCATATAATACGGAAACAAAAGCAAATTACGCGGAAAGAGTTATTAAAACGCTAAAACACAAGATTTTTCGATACCTGCTCAAAAACAGAACTAGTAGATACATTGACATTTTACAGGATTTTGTACATAGTTACAATCACACTCACCACAGGAGTCTTGGAGAAAACCCAGCAGCAATTTCCGTGAAAAATGAAGGGGAAAGTCGTCTTCAACAGTATCTCATTAGAACCAAAGGAAGCAAAGGGGAAAAGCCCGTTATAAAAAAATTCAAATATAAAATCGGCCAGACTGTACGATTGTCACACATCAGGTCCGTATTTGACAGAGAATACTCGCAAAAATGGACAGGGGAGATTTTCAAAATCAGATCACGTTTCAAAAGACAAGGACTTCCAATTTACACGTTAGTAGACTGGGACAACGATGAAATTGATGGTACATTTTACGAACAAGAATTACAAGCCATAAACGTTGACGACGGTACCGACTTTAGCATCGAAAAAATTTTGAAAAGAAGGACACGCAATAAGAAACAGGAAGTCCTGGTGCGCTGGTTACACTGGCCAAAAAAGTATGACAGCTGGATACCGGAAACTGATATTAAGCAATACTCGTAAACAACCGAGAATATAAAAAGAGGCTGAAAACTAGCAATGTTCTATCATTTATGTCTAGACAGTCAAACGATCATGATCATCACAAACGTGCTTTACAGCGCTCAACTCAACTGTCCTATTGATTTAAGACAACTCTGCTCCAAAATAACGAATGTACGGTATGATCCAGCACGATTTCCCGGACTGATATGGCAACACAGAAAAGCTGGAGGAAACTGTTTAGTGTTTTCTAACGGTATTATCAACTGTAACGGCAAAGTTTCGAGTAAAAGAGAGGGGTACGAACGAATACGGAAATATGCGAGACTGATACAGAATTGTGGATATCCAGTGAATTTATCGGACGTGAAACTTTTAACCATGTCTATGAGCCATACCCTCAGTTCGGATTTGGATTTGAAGCGTTTGTCTGTCGATAAAGATGTCGTATACGAACCCCAGTTATTTCCTTCTCTTAACTTTAAAAGGGAAGGGGTGCATTTTTGTTGTTTTCATACAGGGAAAGTGGTCATAACGGGTGTAACCTCTTCACAAAAAGAGGACGAGATTGTTTGTCCCACACTAATTGAACTCGAACTCTATACGCGTAAGAAGGAATGAGTATTTTAACCGATTCAATCATGGAACACTCTACAGTCTATTTACAAATCGCTTATTTACTTCACCTACAAGAGACCGAAACAACGGTAAGGAAGAATTTACTGCAGAATTTAACGAATCGTCAACTAAAGGCTATCATCGAGGTGGCAAAACGTATACTTAATGGAGTCATTAATCCAATGAGAAGAGATGTTCAAGTTTTTGAAAGAAGGAGACTATTGTTACGCACACTATGCTCAAATAACGTTTCATCAACCCGTAAGAAGACTTTACTTCGACGATTTCATTCATTTATACCCATTTTATTACGCCCAGTTTATCTCATTCCTACTATACTAGACCAATTGAGAACAAGGAGAGAAGAATGACAGAGTTTTACTTGTATTTAAATTCCGCAGAATCTATCGATATACGTAAGAATAACGCAGATTTCTTGTTCCAGTTTTCTAAGGACTATATTTTAGAAGGAAGTTGGTTATGTGCTCTGGTAGAATCGTCATTGACCTGCGACTTTACACCTCAAAGTAAGCGGTTGTATTTGAATTGTGACATTATAGAGGAAACGTTTGTCAGGAATAAGTTACAACCCGTTCTCACCAATATAGAAATCGAAACAAGATACAAGAAATTTAAATTTACGGAATGTCTTCATCGACGTTATAGACCCGTGAGTGTCAAGAAATTTAACACTATTAGGCTGTCGTTAAAAGGCGAAGATTTAAAACCGATTGATTTGAATTCGAACGATTTTCACTGTGTCCTTCATTTCAAGAAATCATGGGTTCCATAGACGTCTTTGATTCAAAACTACAGAAGTGGGTTCCGTACAAAGAAGATGTGGAGTATTGGATTGATTATTTTAAACCGAAAGACCACATCCCAGATCAAATAAGGAATTTGGAGAAAATACTAGAAGAAAAGAATAAACTGCTGCGAGATATGGAAGAAAAACTTGAAAAAGTCAAAACTCCTCAGGTAAAAATGGTGAGCCCATTAGCCGAAGTAGTTGATAGGGCAAAATCTCAAATAAAACGTAAGAACGGTGTTGACGAAGATCGTAAGAATATCAAGCGTAAGAAGACTCACAAAACGTATCGCAAAGATCCCGACTGGGCGTTTTGAAAAATTAGCATGAATAGTAAAATTCAGCACAGTGAAGAATTATCGTTATTTAATCCGATCCCAAAAGATTCGTCCTTGTTATCGAAAGATTGGATCGAATTCCGACCCATTAATCCGGTAACCGATTCTTCATCGAGCTTGGAATTTAATATACCGCCACAGGCCAGCGCCTACATCAACTTGAAGGAATGTAAATTGAGGGTGAAATTGAGACTCGCTTTACAAGACGGTACACCCGTGTCAGAAGATGATACGCTGGGACTTATCAATTTACCTTTGCACACCATTTTCAGACAGCTGGACATTCATTTACAACAAAAACCACTCCCGAATAGCGGAACCACGCATCCGTATAAGACCTACATTGACACCTTATTAAATACCAATCAATCTATACAGGAAGCTTTTCTGACCAGTCAATTATTCTACAAGGATTTATCGGAATCTGGACGATAGCGACCCCAAAACTGGATCAAATACCGGTTTATTCCAAAGATATGAAAAGACCAAGGGTGGTAAAATTATAGATCTGGAAAGAAGTATCCCGGTGGACTTGTTTCAACAACCCAAGTTGCTTATTAACGGAGTGCAAATGGGGCTTAAATTTTGGCAAGCATCCGATGCCTTTCGAATCATTACAGATGCGTTTACTCCGAATTACAAGGTGCAAATCGTTGACGCCCGTTTCAAGCTTTGTATTCAGCGGTTACAGAACGATTTGCTTCTGGCTCACGACAAAATGATTCAGGACACTCCCGCTATGTACCCATATTTCCGCTCAGAGATAAAAACAACCTCGATAGCGCAAGGACAATATAGTTTTCACGCAGACGATATATTTCAAGGTAGGGTGCCAAACAAAATCATCATAGGGACGGTTGCGAGCGTTTCATATAACGGAGACTACAAAACAAACCCATTCAACCTGAAACATTACGACTGCAGTTACCTCGGTTTCTTCGTTGATGGCCAATCCGTACCATCGCAACCTTTGCAACCTAATTTTGAAGGAAATCATTTCACCGACTGTTATCAGACCCTCACTTCCTGTAGAAATGATATCAACATCACATACAAAGAGTACAAGCAAGGATACTGCCTATATGTGCTGGATATCGATCCCTACTATTCTTTCAACACAAAAAGAAGAGGTCTTTGCCGTTTGGAAATCAAATTTGCTAAACCTTTACCAGAGAGTGTGACATTGTTGCTGTACGCTACCTTTCCAGAAATACTTACAATCGATAAAGCGAGAAATGTGTATATACAATAAATACGGAGGGAAATAATAAAAAAAAAAACCACACACACACAATGACTCATGCCTTCTTTTATACTTTTATTGTATTATTCTGTTAATAAAAATATAAAATCATGAAATTGTCGAGTCGTTATTCAATAAGAAATCCAGTCTATATCTTTCTTTCGTTTCTTCTCTCTAAGTCCCGGAGGAAATAGTGTTAATTTCTTATTCTTCTTTTTCGAGGTATCTTCCCTTTCCTCTCTCTGCTGATCATCTTGTCTCCCAGATAGTTTTTTCAATCGCTCAAACTTTTCGAAAGGCACTAATACATATTTCTCCATTACTGTAATACGGGTTGTAAGTAGGCTGAAGCAATCTTCACCAATGTATGGATAATACGTTGTTTATGTTGGATAGCTTCCTTCTTTTTAACAAACCCCGTGTTACGATCTCCAAGCAAGTAAATAAAGCGTCTCTGCCTCTTTAAGGTGGCTTTTTCCGTAAGTGTCAATCTACCTTTGAACCGGATAATGTTGTACGCAATTTGACTAAGCGCCCTTAGCTGTTGACTGGTAATAGTTTTTAAAAGCGCTTTTCTCTGGTCGGCTGTAGTGTTGGCCACTAAATATAAAAAGTGACGTTGCTGTTTAATTAGTTCTACCATATTGTATTCTTATAAGCTATTTATTTCCATTCTTACGTCAAACGGTACACAATAGGATCTTCGTTGGGAAATATACGAGTCCTTAAACGGTACTTGTCGTCGGAGTAAGGGGACATGTCCACTATGAAATAACCGTGTCTCGTATTAAGGGCATCTTCGTAAGCCTTCATAAACACTCCGGATTTACCGGGATAAAGCTGCCGTCCTAGCACTCCTACTTGAGATATGTCACGAATATTTTCATAAGCACCAGATACCATGTATTCAAAGCTATAGTTCTGGCATGTTTACCCCCAGGGTATAAGTTTTGTGTGATCATAATCACCGATACTTTTCTGTGATGGCAGCCTTGGGTGAACAGTAACTCCATTTCTTTACTCCGCATGACCTCGTGCATTAGGTCGTCTAAAATGATTAACTTGTGTTTTTTGTCTCTTGTGAAGTCATCCAATTCTTCTGCAGTAGGTAGTCCTTGCTTACTGTCAAAGTTTGGAATGGAACTCTCCATGACATCAAACAAGTCTTGGTGGATACCGTAGCAATAGAGAATATGAGAAGGGGGGTCCCGTCCGTACATGAGGTTTACTTGTTTCAAAAAGCGGTACACCCATTGGGTTTTACCACTACCAGTTTGTCCGCTAATACACATACTAGAACATGGTTCGAATGGAAGAGGGACGGCCATTATTTTTTAAGTCTAGGGTTAGGCAAAGCGTACCCGATACTGCTACTCAAGAGTGATACCCAAAGCTCGGTCGACCCGTTTTGCACTGATAGGTTAATGATGGACGTAATAATAATGATGTACACTATGATCATCTGACAAAAGTAGACAATCTCTGCTTGGGGGACACGGGTGCCCAGTAAATGCCACTTGTCACTATGGCTTTCTTCGTCAGGTTTAGGGAAACGTAAAAACGTTTCTTTTTCGGGAGTTTCTGTCATATTCTTACGTTAGATTAACTCAAAACACAAAAAGAAACTCATTCTTACAATTTTTTATTTATAAGCAATACAATTATCACGTTAACAAATAAAATAAACAACAGTTGGTATCTAGAAAAATAAGCGACACTTTTAAGAAAATGAGTGACACTTTTTTGAAAATGAGTGACACTTTTAGGAAAATGAGTGACACTTTTTGAAACAGACCCTATGGGAATTTACCTGTAAAAGTATAAAAACGTAAAAACGAGTGACACTTTTTGAAAAATGAGTGACACTTTTTGAAAAATGACTAACACCTTTTTTTGAAAAATGATTGACATTGAACAACCCACGAACAAAAAAAAAAATTACATCAGTCATATCCATATGGTACAGTGTCATAATTGTCTAGTTTCCTTCGCTTTGTATACACCATTTGATAACTTTTCTTTTCTTCTCTATTATACAATTTCCTCTTTCTTTTGTCTCTACATATTTTACATGGGTTGGTTACAACAATATTTGAACTACTTTTTGAATCTGTTACTATAGCTTTCACGGCTTCAAAATTGATTAGTTTGCTATTAGTGTAGTTCAAAGTAAACCCTCTGACCTTACATGTTTCCTCGTTGGTACTGGTCTTATATGCGTAATTCTTTGGACCTCCTGACACAAATTCTACAATATGCTCTCCTTGCTCCAGTTCATCCGTCAACTCACCCAAGTAGTCCCCTAAGGGAGGATCAAACTCTCCGGGTCTACTCACGTAAATGACAGAGTCCGTGTCGTAGTACAACACTCTTTTATTCAACTTTTCGAGCACACTGTACAATTTTAATCGGGCCCAACATGTTGTAAAGGTCGCCAAGTAAATGTTTGTTTCGTTGTCTTCGGGGTGAAAGTCATGTTTATAAATCCACTCTATTTGTATCATATCATTTGAGAGTATATGAAAGTTCAGAGGCTCTTTTGTAGGATCAGAAAATACTTGAAAAAATAAGTTTGCTTGACTCTCGTGATATATTTTGGTTTGACGCATATTGAGTCTCTGTCCAAACTTACCCCAAAAGCTATTGAGACAAAGTTTGGCCAGAGCTCTTTTGCCAGGGTTTTTTACAATGCTGTTTTGATCCAGCAATACACCCTCTTTTTTATGATAATCTTCCATGTATTTTGTCATGTCTTGTTTCGTTTTGACCCAATCAGGAGGGCCACTCGCCTCTTGCTTAAATTTCAAAAACGTGTTGATATACTTGGCGAATAACCCCCCATCACCCGTCTCAGGATTATACTGTGTTGTTTCCTCCGAGTGGTATACTTCATATATTTTTTCTAGTGTGTAACCCAGTCTTAGAGCCGTTTTTATCTCGGGGATGCACCACGTGCCAATTAAAACCCTGTCTTCAGAAGAACATGTACATGAATCTTGATTCTCGGTATCCGCACAGGTACGACATAGAGGAAATTTCAGTTTGCCATTTGATCTATAGGGGAGGACTGGATGATACAGCCCTCTCGGGGGTAATGTCTTTATTTTGGCAATACCAAAATACTCCTCAAGCTTCCCGAAGTCTTTGGTCAAGATTTTGGGGTGACCTACGGGATACCGACAATACTTGTTCACCCAAGGGTACAAACTTGTAAAGTCTACGTATTTGACCTGTTCATGTTCTTTGGTTTTGTAATAGAGTTGACTGGCATTAGTGCGCCCTCCGAAGAAACTCTCTCTTGGATCTAATCGGTCAGCTACATCTAATTGTGCAATGCATTCTTTGAGTTCTTCATTTTCGTCCTTTAATTTTTTGAAGTCATGGTCCCAAATACACACATACTTCATGCCTAATTGCTCGAGGTATGCTTTCTTTTTTAGAGTCAGAGCATACAATTCATTCAGTGATTGATTGGTGAGGGGGTGATACGTGTCCTCTCGTTTGTCTGGGAAACACACAGGGCATCCGTGAAACACACATCCGTGGTACTCGTATGCTGTGTGTGTTTCTTCACAATATCCATCTAATTTGTATCGTGTTCCTGGTATCTTTTTTTCACCTTCATTCAGTGCATGCTGAATGTGTACATGGTCTGTAAGCGCTCGCCACTCTAACCACTGAATTGACACCTTACTGTATTGTTCTTTGTATCCACTGGGAGGAATCTTTGCTATCGGGGTGCTTACAAATTCTTTACCCTTGACTTTCAATTTTGCTGCACTCACCCATTCATCTTTCACCAGTACATACAATACTCCCTCACATAGTTTGGCTGGGATCCATTCATCAGTGTCATACAATTGTACCTTCCACTTTTCTTCTAGAAATTTACTTCTAAACACATTCATGCATACTGATGCAATCGTAACACTGTCGAAAGGATCTACGGCCCCAAACCACCTTTTTTCAGTCTTTCCCTTTCCATTTATGACCTCTTTTTCTTCTCCCGTTGCATTCATTAACAAATATCTAAATTTCAAACATGCTTGTCTCAATATATCAACATCACTTCTACAATATTCTAACATCTCTTTTCTAAAATCAAAAACTTCACACTGTCTCTGTTTCAACCACTCTACTAACTCGCTTCTTTCTTTCTCACCCATGAAATCGTAACCATAATCTTTAGCATCAGGGTAGGGCCCAACATAATTTTGATTCTCTCTGGTATTAAAATAATGTGGGAACCACCCTTTTTTCAATTCATGTAAACCAAATGCTTTGGGTAATGCTGACAGTTTCATGGGTAAGAAGTTAAGACTGTCTATTACCTTGATATGTAAGTCTCGCTCTACTGTCATGTACATTATCTTGGACCCGTTGTAAATAATTTTGTCTGGCCGTAATGACTGATCAACGAGGTACTCTAGCAGAAAGTAACCGTCATAACCTTTCATGTTATGAGCAACCACCTTGCAGTACTCGTGTTGTTCCGTAAATAACCATTGCCAAAACTGTTCAGCAGTATCATGTCCCTGGAAAGTGACTTCTCTAAAGCCACATGTCCCTGGACAAGGTCCCAAATCTTTCTCATCCAGATTTTTTTGGCATTTTTTACAACGGCTACCGCATCTCTTACATACTGATTTGGCAGTCAATTCATTGTCAATACATTTTGGGCATACCGAATGAGCTAAGACAAAGTTGGGACGATGCGTAGTTCTACCGCACCATGACGTGTTGCAGTTTTTACACTTAGAACAAGACTTACATACCTGTGATGGTTGACAATCTGCGCATTCTATTTTCTTTTGCGATATGTATCCATTCTCGCACTCACTCATATCATCCTGACTACACTCAAAATCAAAAAATATATATTTAGGTATAAACTTGTCCTTACATTCTTTCGCTCTTAAATAACACTGATGATCGTCCAACACATACTTTTTACAAGTCTTACAAAAGTATTCCCCACACACATGGTCCTCCTTCTTCCTTATGTCCGTCCTTAGTACCTTGTAACACCTGAAACACCTCCACCACTTTTCACACTGGGAAGGCCCACTGGGTTGACCTTTTCTCCTTCCATTTTTGTGTAAGGGTACTTTCTTGTGTTGTTTGTAACAATCATCTGACCTACAGTCCATGTTACAATCTGTGCACCTCAGAGTCTTGTTCGTTTTAGGGCAGTGGTCCCTCTTGCACACTATACATTTTTCTGCACACTGGTGATATTCCCTATTACTATAGTGTTTGAGACATTTTTCACAAAAATAGGAGTCGCTAAAAAACCCAGTGATGTTTGTTATGGCATGAAAGTGGTCGTCGTCCACCAAGTACACGTAGATACAGGGACGCCCGTCACTGCTAGGACCAGTAATAAATTTATTGCCTAGGCGAGCGCTGATGACCATCACGCGTACTCCTAGGATTTCCTCAAATGCCTCCACATCGTTGAGACTAGCTGTTCGGTCTATGGGTACGCCTGCCATCTTACACAGAGCCCTTGCCAGCTGTCCTTGGTGTTTCTTCTTCTTTTTGACAAGGTCGTTATAGTAAGACAAGGGGACTTTTTGATATTCTAAAACCAACTCCAAGCTACTTTTTCCCTGTCTGTTTTTCGTTACCTCCTCCCATTCTTCCTTGGTACACCTCTTTAATTTTGCCCAGCTGACTCCAATGGCCCTTGCCATACACATTTTATCTTCATTCTCAATAGTCACTACCGAGCGTTTTAAATCCAATGAAGTGTTTTCACCTTTAATACGTATGATATGTTTTCGCTTGCCTCCTTTAGGTAGGTCAATGGTCCCTATTATTATATCAAAGGTCTCATCGATCGAAAGTTCCTGGTTACTATTGAGTACCTTTTCGAGGATCTCCATAACTCTATTAGCGTCAAGGGTATCCCACTTCTGTAAAGGGACGACAACAGGGTTGTGCAAAGCATCGTGATATATCACGACACGACCTAGATCATTCCCCTGTAGGTGTCCTCGGGCCTCGTTAAGGGCTGCCTGGATCATGTCATGAAGTCCCTGCCTCACGTCTATTAACCGCTGACCATTGTACCGCTCATCCAATTTTACTTGATATGTTGTATCTATTGCTGCATTTTTGGCATATGTGCGGGTGTCCTTCTTTCTCATTGTGTATTTCAGTTTGTTGTCGTTCTGTAGACCGGAGGGTCCCGCCCGTGGCTCTTCCCCTTCCCCTGTCTGAACAAATGGATCGTCCCAATCACCATCTTCCAAACACAACCTTGCTGTCTCGTTCATATCGTCATCAAAAAGATCGTTCTGTAGACCGGAGGGTCCCGCCCGTGGCTCTTCCCCTCCCCCTGTCTGAACAAATGGATCGTCCCAATCACCATCTTCCAAACACAACCTTGCTGTCTCGTTCATATCGTCATCAAAAAGAAGGGCTTTGACAGCTCCATCAATTTCCTCCTGTATTTGTACATACTCTAGCGATACGACCATGTCCTCCTCGTTAAAAGTAACCGGAGTCTGGATACGTCCACCTAGGGTTTGCAGCACCAAGTCCATTTGTTCTTCGATAAACTCATTATCATATTCCTGTTGTCTCAGCTGGAAAAGTCTAAGTCTTACAGACACGGAATCCTGGATCCCCATGGTCGTTGCAAAGTCCATAAGCTCATCCGGATCCGTATAAGAGTTTATCATAACGTCCATTATTTCAGCCACAGCGTCCATGTTGCTCGATTGAAATCTGAAAACAGAATAGGTATGTTACCGAGTGTGTCTTCTTATATACTCTCCATTAGCCTCGTTTTGAGAAAGAGCTATTTTTAGATATACTAATTTAATACAGGCATACAATATATGAAATCGGGGTAAAAGGCACCCGCTGAAGTCATTTCTTTAGTCAGAAAATGGATTTTATCGTGTTTTAAGTGAAATTTACTTTCGAATTTGATCATAGATGATAAGAACAGCCTCAATGACATTTTATCTAACAAGTTATCTCCAATACCTTCATACCTAATTTGAAAATTTTTATTTCTTGATTTAAAATGAAATATAGCGACAGTAGTATGTAATGTAATATATGAAATCGGGGTAAAAGACATCCGCTGAAGTCATTTCTGTAGTCAGAAAATGGATTTTGTCGTGTTTTAAACGAAATTTACTTTCGAATTTGATCATAGATGATAAGAACAGCCTCAATGACATTTTATCTAACAAGTGATCTCCAATACCTTTATACCTAATTTGAAAATTTTTATTTCTTGATTTAAAATGAAATATACCGACAGCAGTATGTAATGTAATATATGGAATCGGGGTAAAAGGCACCCGCTGAAGTCATTTCTGTAGTCAGAAAATGGATTTTGTCGTGTTTTAAACGAAATTCACTTTCGAATTTGATCATAGATGATAAGAACAGGCTCAATGACATTTTATCTGACAAGTGATCTCCAATACCTTTATACTTAATTTGAAAATTTTTATTTCTTGATTTAAAATGAAATATAGCGACAGCAGTATGTAATGTAATATATGGAATCGGGGTAAAAGAAATCAGCTGAAGTCATTTCTGTAGTCAGAAAATGGATTTTGTCGTGTTTTAAACGAAATTTACTTTCGAATTTGATCATAGATGATAAGAACAGGCTCAATGACATTTTATCTGACAAGTGATCTCCAATACCTTTATACCTAATTTGAATTTTTTTATTTCTTGATTTAAAATGAAATATAGCGACAGCAGTATGTAATGTAATATATGAAATCGGGGTAAAAGACACCCGCTGAAGTCATTTCTGTAGTCAGAAAATGGATTTTGTCGTGTTTTAAACGAAATTCACTTTCGAAATTTGATCATAGATGATAAGAACAGGCTCAATGACATTTTATCTGACAAGTGATCTCTAATACCTTTATACCTAATTTTTTTTTTTTTCTTAATTTAAAATGACATACAGCAACACTTGTATGGAATGCAATATATGAAATCGGGGTAAAAGGCATCCGCTAAAGTCATTTCTTTGGTCAAAAAATGGATGTTTTTCTCGCTTTTTAAACGAAATTCATGTTAGAATTTGATCATAGATGATAAGAACATGCTCAATGACATTTTATCTGACAAATTATCTCATATAGAGATAAAAGTTGAAAATCGACGTTCGGCGTAAATTCAAAAAGATTTTATCACTCAAAACTTGATTGCAATTTGTAACATTAGGTAAACAATTGTTACAAATTAGACTTACACGTTCATATATATGCAAAAATTAAAAGCCAGGTGTTTTTCTGCAGATGTTTTAAATTTTTCAAAACGGAAAAGTCACTTTAGATTTAATATCAAACAGTGTCTGGTTGCACAAAAGTAGCACATTGTTAAATCGAGGATTTCGAAAAGAAAAATTGACGAAGTTTGTTTCAGCATATTTATTTCAATTTTGGGCACCTCTTCTTTTTACTGAAACTGAAGGATGGATATTCTAAATTTACTGGAAATTATAGTTATGTTTCATGCGATAGACATTAACCTTATAGAAGCTTTACGTTTTCTTTTAACAACAGGGATAGGACCATTCAAGTGCAAAGAGATGCGAGTCTCTTTATTTCACTTTTCAGGGTCACAATGGGTGAAAGAAGACATCACCTACCAACCACCCAAGTTCACTGATAAACGATGCCAAGTAATGATCTGTAGGGTTAATTCTTTTTTCGATGCTTTAATTGAACAGAACTCCTATGATGCGTTTGTAAAATATAGCAAAGAACTTATAGCTCAATTAATGTTCTGTCTACATACAAGAAGTACAGATAAAAAACAATTACACATTTATTTACACCCTGAAAAAGATTCGAATGATAATGGCTTCACAAAGTATGCTGGTCCTGAATTTAATGAAATACACATTTTTTGTGGCAATATGAACTCAAAAAGACAGTGTGCCGGAACAATTATACACGAGATGGGACATGCAATATTGCCAATTGGGAATGGACATAACAATTTTTGGTTCACAACAACCGCATGTCTCATGGCTGCTGCAAACTTATTTGTCACAAATAGATCAAAAGAAATGCCCGTGGTTTCAATCACGGGATCAAATATACAATAATTCAAGTGTAGGTCAAAATGTGAAATTGTGTTAATACATGTATGTATGTAAAAAGAAAATCCTGTAATTCGCTAAAATAGTGTTTATGTGTGTTTGTGTGGGTGTGTGTCGGGAAAACTGTGTATATGTTTTTATATTGTAAAAAGGAATAGATTACAACGCTTTAAAGGTAGGTCGATTCATATTTTACTATCATATTTACTGCAGATTTTCATTGTGCACATTGAGAACCTTTCTTCTTTTCCCCCTGTACGCTTTCATTTTCTCCCCGTTCCGGTTAAATTTTCAGTCTTTTACCTCACTACCGTAAAAACCAGGGTTTGTATGGTAACGAGTTATAAGCGTTTACAAACAAGTGAAGTAAAACGGACTTACCTTTCTATAATCGAGGTTCCAACATCAATGATCTGGAAACGCTGTTACAACAATAAACTTTGTGCCATTTCTAACGCACACAACTTTTACTTTATTACTTAATTGTTTATTGATACCTAGAACCCCTATGTAAAAACTAAATTGCTTTAGAAAATATACTCTTCTTCCAACAGTATATTGCCTGTCAGGAGAATCCAAACACAGCTGAACTGCATTAAGCAAGACAGTTTTACTGAAAAAAAAAGAAACTCCTGTATAGGATATGTTATACAAATGCTTTTCATAAGTATGATCTGATATTAAAATGTTCATTTTGAAAATAACTATCACATAACAGACTCTCACATTCCTCCGAAAATGTACATTCATCTACAAAACGTTTGCCTTTTATATAGTTAACAGACAAAAGCGTTTGATAAAGTGTTTATAAATTCCATGCATTTTTAATGAGAGGCGAATGCTTTGTCTGAATTTCTGCAGACGATTCTATACAATCGCGCCAGACATCACGCATTTTAATCAGCGGAAAGCGACCTATTTTGTAAGAATATCGACATTTTCTCATGCATTTTTAATGAGAGGCGAATGCTTTGTCTGAATTTTTGCAGACGATATTATACAATCGCGCCAGACATCACGCATTTTAATCAGCGGAAAGCGACCTATTTTGTAAGAATATCGACATTTTCTCATGCATTTTTAATGAGAGGCGAATGCTTTGTCTGAATTTTTGCAGACGATATTATACAATCGCGCCAGACATCACGTGGAAGAGTGTCGACATTTCTCAAACATTAAATCATTTTGATATGCGACTCTGTCAGGAGAGTATCGAAAGGTCTCATGAATTATAAAAAAAAAAAATCAGAATTTCTAAGAAAGCTAATGATCAAACCAACAGGGAATTTTATATTATGCCACCGCTATTTGGGGATCGTAGTAAGTTTTTCGCAAACTTTTCCATGTAGAAGCGAGGACCTAAAAGCTGAGCTCTTAAATAGCTAGCGTGCAGGACTTGAGATGGGTCGTGGCTTCGATCCCTGGCTAGGTCGAGGACTGAAAATTGTGAAACCATTTATTTCTCTACCACAGCTGACCGTAATAATGGTTATGTGAGACAGCAGTCAGTGACTTGGAAAGAAAATGATGCCCTGGTAAAAGATACTGCTGGAAAGCATGTATAGGTGCACTGGCCGCAGCGACTTAAGTGCAACAAAAATGTTGAAAACGGCGTTAAACACCATACGATTTTATTCATTAAAGTCAATACAAAACCTAGACTTTGAATGGTAAGGGGGGTAAAAGCGTTCACAGACAAAAGCATTTTTAGTAGAGCAACCTCTTTGAGAGAAAGTTCTCATGCATTTTCAATGGCGAATGCTTTGGCTGAATTTTCGGTTCTATACAATCGGGCGCCGGCCTGATCGGTCAAAACGCGCCAAAACACGCTTGGAATTGTCATCTAGCCTCGGCAGGTGGGAGGCAACGAAAGCCAGACAAAAGGTATGCAAGATTACGTCATATTGCCACAGACAGTCTGACCTCCAACAGACAAAGGCCTCTAACAATAGTCTGAACTGTCAAAGACAAAGGCCTGGCCCCTATAGTGCCGCAGGCAATTTGACCTGCATAGTGCCATAATTACTACTTCAATATACCGAGTAAGGAAAAAGAAACAAGAACTATTTACAATAGCTTATAAAATATTTAGAAAAAATATTAGATAGGCTATGTGCTATCTGATCTTGATCTATTTCTGTCATTTTCGAGCAGTTTCAACCCTTAATCCTTTCGGCGCCATGGGCGAAAACAGGGACTTTTGCGGACGGCATAGATCAAGATCAGACTGCACAGAACGTGCAGTCTGATCTTGGATCTATTTCTTCCGCTTGCTTAGTCAAGTCTATGAGACAAAAATCCTTTTGAGTCTCAGTGGATTGTATTTTCAGGCATGGAAAAGATCAAGTTTTTATATTTGGCGCTGAAAGAGTTAGAGCACTAGGCACCACTATGTTTTTTTCTGTACAATGTACATCACTAACACGACATTATTAGAAAATTTCTTGAATACTAACCAATCAAATAATTACTGGTCATGTACTTGGTAAATAGTTTAGGTACCTTCCTACTGGAAGCCTCTATCGAGCGGCCTCCAATAAGAATTTCGATTACAGGGTGCCAGTTTAGGGCTGATGAAGGGACGTTGGATTTATGGTAGCCTAGGTTCCAGTCCATTCATTTTTTCCCCCTTTTTCTATCATTCAGACGATACTTTGTCAAAATGACGGCCTTGGGACATTCGAAAACCGATCGCAGCGACATATACTTTACCCCATCTCACAGTGGGGTAAAGTAGATGTCGCTGCAATCGTTTTCGAAAAAAATAGACACAGAAATTCCAATAGCCTCGATTTGGTCACTTCCTGTTTGTGGACCGTCTTTGAAAATATTGAAAACAGAATTTCAAACGGGTATTCACAATGACTTTGGAGGATAGTTTAACAATAGCTGCTAATCGTTTCGTCTGTTTGACTCTGAAACCTTTTAAAAAGGATGTTTTTTACAAGTTTTGTTGCAGGTCGCGATGATTTTTTGATAAAACAACAGGTTCGAGAAAATCACTCGCCCCTTGGTACTTGAATTAGTCGAAAAATGCGCCAATTTATCGTTATCAACATTGTGACGTCACGCGATAAACAAATCTATAATTAGATTATCACGACAGTTCTTATGGTGAGACCTTTGAATGTCCCCAGGCGGTAATGATAACGGATAGCTGCCAAAGATCGACAGCAGAACAACGTTAAAACAGTGTGATACGAAGTTATCAATAAATTATTACCGCCTGGACCCAGGCTAGATTTATGGCGGTGTCTAACTACTTCCTAGACTCAGCTGTGAAAGGGTTTTAACTGCAGGCAAAAGCTTGAATGAAGGCAGAAAAAGGAACGAGTAAAACTGTGTAAGTCTCTAGCTACCCAGCTTTATCTTTTGAACGAGTTGTGAGAGTCCAAATATGCTCCGCTTTGTACACTTAGTACAACAGACTTATTGCACATATACATGTAACGATATAGTTCAACCTGTATTTACCCAAGACTCTGTGCATTGCTTTGTCTAGAAGTATTTCCATTTGACCAACATCAGCAGGAAGGATCAAACAAGGTAAAAAGTGAAAAAGAGACAGAGTGACCTTGCAACTTTTGAGCTAGTTTTGAAATTCATTTTTCTGCCAACGACTAACACTTTGAGCGAACGTACAATAACATTTTGTCATTTTCATAATAATTTCCATTCTTTTAAATGGTTTGATGAAAGTTTCAATGCATTCCAATACCTGTATTGTTTACTTTTCGCCGGTTAGATCACGTGTTAGGGTGTCAAGTATTTTAAGTCCATATGGCTTGCAACACGCGAAAAGAGGCATTCGGACATTTGCGTAAAGTGTCGTCTCGGATCAGCCTGCGCAGGCTAATCCGAGACGGCACTTTACGACTACATTAGATTTTGTGCTACAGTAGACTTGCGCAAAACAGAAAATTACATAAAAACGAAAAGTGTCGTTTCGGATTAGCCTGCGCGTACTGCGCAGGCTGATCCGAGACGACACTTTACGCAAATGTCCGAATGTGTCCCTTTTCGCGTGTTGCAGGCCAATATTATATACTCCTCACAAAAAGTTAAGCAACAATGAATTACCGCTGCACCAGAATTTTATTATTACACATATAGACAATTTCATTGTATAAATGTAATGAGTATTGTGAGGAGTATATATGAGCCATGCTCCGTGAAAATGGGATTTAATGCTTTTATGCATCTATGTGATGGATGATACCAAGAAAGTCATCACTAAAATGATCAATCCATAAAATCCATTTTCCACCGACTGAATCATGAGGTACATTGTACACTGGTCCTTTGACATTCAGCAAGTTGACCAATAGCAAGAAGTTTCGACCCAGGTCAGCCTGCGCGGACCACACAGGCAGACCTGTGTCGATACACAGGTAAAAGACGCGGTGATTTGTCCCACTCTCGGTTGTCTCAACCGCCCCCTCTCTCATACACACACACAAAAATCCAAAAAAAAAAAAAAGCGAAAAAGTAAACACTATAAACCTAGAAATATCTGTAAAAACTGTAATTTAGTCAACATTTGACTTATTTTTCATTTTAGAAATTTTTCCTTACACACTTTTGTGTATCCTATAAGATACATTCAAGTGTATAATAATAATAATAATGATAATAATAATAATAATATTATTATTATTATTAAATGAAGTATGAGTCACGTTTTGATTTAAGTACATTTTAACCTTTTTTTCTTGGCCTTTTGGTTTAGTTTTAACATAATTGGGGGGGGGGGGGGTTTAAGTGAATGAGACATCACCGAGAGTGGGACAAATCGCCGCGTCTCCCAGCTGTGTGTCGATACTCTTTCCAGATGCATATATCTCTTGAAGTATTACACGTACAACTACATAACAAGTAACGATCCTTGACAACATTCAAACCACTTTTATTTGTCAAATGCTAGTTTTGTTCCATTCCAACATTTTATTTGCATAGACGTATGTAAGGAAACATTTTGCTCGTGTCCTTGTCTTACTAGTGTGGTATTTCTACGTTCCACGACTCAACGTTCTTTACTGCGTGTTCTCGATAGACAAAGGCCACAGAAAGAAAAGCAAAATAGAAACATTTCACTTTCCAAGTCGTTTCTAAAGATATGCGTATTATGAGAGGGGAAAAACAAAATAAATGGACAGTGTAGTTCAAAGATCAAACTGCATTTTCTGCACAGTCCAGTCTTGGTTTACATTGTCCACACATACCTGTAGCGTGATCTAGATTAATTCAACGTCCGTTATCACAGGGTAGGTGTAACGTTATTTCTGTCGAAACCGACCCTGACAGTAAAGTGCAGGAGACAATCTAGCTCGTAGAAGAGGAGTTGTCGAGCCCAACTTAGCTCAGTCGATTCCAGACTGGGCTTGAAACCATGGGCCGCTGATTCTTAACCCAAGCTCGGCCAAGTATTTCGGAGGATGGATGATAGTCATTGGGACAGGATTTATTCTTCTCTCACCCCTGGTCATTGTTTCAAAGTTGGATTTGTGGGGAAAGAAGCCAGAGGCTTAGGAAGAATATTGTGAGCAATACATATTATCCTTAAAAGAAACTCCAGGGAAGTGTGGATGGGTACACTGGTCGACACAATCTAACGGGAATTATGTCGAAAATGGCGTTAAACGCCATACCAACAAACAAACAAACGAGAGGAATTATCTCCCTTCTCCCATTGTCGGCGTTGTCGGTTATCCATTCCTCTTGAATCGAGTTACACTTCATATGCGATTGGAGCGACGGTCAGGTGGTTGAGCTCAACTGGTATAGCACGAGACTTGTTAACGACAAATCCTGGGCCACTTATGGATATGGGTTCGATTCTCACGGCTGGGTCAGAGATGGAAAAAAAAAAAACTCAGTCCTGTGGGACAGTGCTATACAACGAGCAGTTATAAGAACCAAGTGTAACCAAGGATGGATTTCGTCCTTGATCTTACTCTGTACCCCAAATCATAAAACGACCGACGGGCCTCTAGGTGTGTCGCCCATATGGACAATCGGTGGCGACAATAAATGTGCCAAGCTCTGTAAAAAGGAGTCTTAAAGCATCTGCAAAAAGTATCGACCCATGTCAGCCTGCGCAGTCCGCGCAGGCTGACATGGATCGAATCTTTTTTGCTATTTGTAAACTTTCTGCATGTCGATGGACCATTCTACCTTCAGACCCAGTCGATTGTTTGACAAAATGGATTTTATGGGTCAATAATCACGTGATGACTGGCATGATATGATGCATCAAAGAGATGCATTAAGTCCCTTTTTTTAGAGCGAGTATACCATAGAAGCAAGCCTTTCCGGTACATCTCTCTTACTTGCTTCACGTATCTCTGAGAACTTGGGATTTCAATCCTTTGAGCGCCATAGGCAAAAATAGGAAATTCTGCCGACGACATGGATCAAGATCAGACTGCACAGAACATGCAGACTGATCTTTGATCTATCCCGCCTGCTTGTTTAGTTAAGATTTAAATTCTTCCGTTTCTCCACGGATTGTGTCATCTTCTGCTAACAGAGTTCGCGTTCACATGTTGGAAGTTAAAACAGCTACTGTACGTTCGTTGTTGACGTTTACTGATTACTCGGGTGTAAAATAGGAGCCCATTCTGGACATCTTATGGCAAATAACCCCTTTAGCAATCAACCCAGTGTTGTTAGGATCCAGGGGCACTGGATTTTCGCATATCATGGGAAAGAAGAAATTGCTAGTATCACGTAATTTCTCCTTTTCCCATAATGTTTTCTGTCTTTTAAAGACAAATACGATTGAGTTACCCGTCTTTTATTCGAGCCATGCTCTGGCAAAAGGGGGCTTAATGCATCTCTGCGATCTTCTATGCTAAGCAAATCGTCACATACATGTAGTTAGGGATCCATAAAATCCACGTAGTCTAATGAATGACTGAATCTGTAGAAAGAGTGGTCCTTGGACATACAGAAGATTGACCGATAGCGAAAAGTTTCGGCCCGGGTCAGCCTGCGCGGACTGCGCAGGCTGACCTGAGTCGATACTTTTCGCAGATGCATCAGGCCCCTTTTTGACAGAGCATGACTCATTTGTCGTCTGCGAATGCTTTCAATATGGACCGGTCCAAAATGTGTCGTCAGCTACAAGAGATCACGTTTTCCTTTGGCATATTTGAGCAAACGTTCGTTGTTTTTATACACTCTTGTGCCTAACTATGCCAAACCTATCCAAGATGGTAAGAAAAAGTCACCATAAACATAATTATTTCTGGCAGGCAAACTTTCACGAATTGGATATTTATAATACACAACTATACCACCAGATAGAAACCCTGCCCACCAACCAAACGTTCCAACTGTCATTATCACGTGATCGCAGGCGGCAAGAACCGCCATATCTTGTGCCGCATCCAACTGTATAAACTCCACAGTAACGTTTCTGTACCGAAATATGCGTTTTACATAGTCCATTCCGTCTGAACACACTATAAATAAAACGTTTTTAAAACGTTCTAAGAAATAATCTAAGGCTCTTTGGATATAACCTTCTGGTGCAACATCGAAGCCGCCTCCCATTCGACTGTACCTAAACATGTCCCCGAGTCGAACATGCACTCCAACGGTCGTCACGCTAAAGGACGGATTGTAACTAGCTCCTACCACACTTGCTTTTAAATTGTCCACGATAAATTTGGCAGAATCACGTATATGTGGCTTAAACTGAAGTTCGTTCCTCACTTCTGCGAAATAATTCTTGAAGTATTTCCAGGACTGGAGATAATCACCGATGAAATAACTTCTATTTTTAAAAAGGTTCGTCAATGAAGGGTCATAGGCACAACATTTGTTTTCGAGTTTCCTTTCAAAAGATTCACAGATGGCAGGGCTATTGACAATCATGGCACTTGGCACTTTAAAGTTCTGTGCAATGTTTTTGTTCTCCTCTATTAGTATGGTGTGGTTGTATTTTCTGGCTATCCCGTAGGCAGAAGCATACTGAAACATATGGTTGCCCATTCTGCCTGCACGTGATACACATATATAATGTCTGTTTTTGTCTGGGATTCTCACCTCATTCTGGAGTTTCTTCAATATTTTCTCTCTGATCTCAGGTTGCGTCACGAACTCTACCATTCTACAGTAACTTAGGATTAACACGAAAGTTATCATTAAACAGCTGACTGAGGTCATACCTGGAAATAAAGATTGATTAATTAATCAATCCATTAAAGTAACAATAAAGGCCAAAAATAAACGAAGCGGGTCTTTAAATGCATTTAAATTTATATCATACCGCTTAGAAATATGGAAATTATTGTGTAGATGACAATCTGTCATTGTACGGTCGGTCCAAGTGTTAGTCGCTGACAATGAAATTAATTTCAAAACTAGGTTAAAACCTGCCAGGTAGATGTGTCTTTTGTTTACTTTTTGCCTGATTTTAAAATTCTTTTTTTCTGCCAGCGACTAACACATGGCCTGACCACACAATAACAGACTGTCATCTTCGCAGAATTTTCCATACGTTTAAATGGTATTATTTAAATTCTAATGTATTATGACACCTGTTTTGATATTTTGGCCTCTACCGGGTCTTTAATAAATAAATAAATTATAATAATATAATAATAATAGTGATAATAATAATAATAATAATAATAATAATAATAATACCAAGACAGACGCGTTTAATACGAGTAACATCATGTCGAACGTTTAACTCTTTCCTTGCCAAATAAATGGATTAGATATTTCTCGAGGTCTTAAACCTTGTAAATAAATAAAATTAAACTTTCAAGCCAATAGTAAAAAACCCGAGTAATGTTATTTCATTTTTTTTTTTTTTTTTTAATGTGGGGGGGGGGGAGGAAATCTCGTTTCTGGACAGTGTAGATCCAAGATCAGACTGCACGTTCTGTGCAGTCTGATCTTGATCTACAGTGTCCGCAAAAGATCAGCGAGTCACGCTTAGCAGCCTAAGTCTTAATTTACATTTTCAATTACCTTAGAAGCTGATTTTGATCGAAGATTAGTATCAGGTAGCGGGTGGTGTAGATCAAAGATCAGACTGCACGTTTTGTGCAGTCTGATCTTGATCTACGCCATCCGCAAAAGATGCCAAAGCCAACATTGGCAGTGAAAAAGTTAATGATAGCAAATAAGATTTCGTTAAGTCTTTTGGCTTTTGATGGGCATTTAATGCCTAAAGCCTTGTAACAGAGTGTGGACCAAGACCAGACTGCAAGTATGTGTAGGCTGAAATTGGTCTACCCTCCCAGGAAAGAAAAACCTCCATATTTTTGTATGGTAGGATTAAGGCTCGAAATATCTCAAGACGTTTCAACATGCTCGGTTTGGAATAGATAGTGTTGAATTTCCTGTCATTTTTTACGGCCTTATCACAAACTACAGCAGCCAAGTGCACCTTTCCGGCTATAAGATATGCAGTCAAATCTTTGATCTACGCTGTTAGATTCCGCAAGGGTTCCTTTTTTAAGAAAACAGCTTTGAAAAGCGAATTTTTTTTAATTATTTAGCATTAAGAATATAGCAAAAATGTATGGATTTTAGCCATACTACGGTAAAAGGGGGCTTAATGCAACTCCGTGATCCATGATACCGAGCAAGTCATTACATAATTCCATAAAATCCATTTTTTTTCTATCAACCGATTAAATCACTGGTTGTTTGACATACAGAAAATTTACCAAAAGCATAAAGTTTCGGCCCAGGTCAGCCTGCGCCGTCCGCGCAGGCTGACCTGGGCCGAAACTTTTTTTGCAGGTGTATTAAGCCCCCTTTCCACAGAGCATAGTTCATTTTGTTAAGTTTAGTGCCTAACACTAATAATAAAGAAAGTGAGTGTGAATAATAAGATCACACTGCAAACATCTGGAGACTGATCTTGTTTTACACTAATCTTGTCGCAAAGGACATTCATGATCATAAATACAGGCACATAGATTGTTTACGAAAACGACAAAATTTGGCAAACTGTGGTGAGCTGAACTGAAATAATACTGAAGTATTGATTGATTGATTGATTGTATTTGTTAGGTTTCACTCATGTGTAAGGCCCAGTGGAGCCAGTGAGGCTCCAGCCCGGGGCCCCCAGGTCACGCGTCCTACATATTACCACTGAACCACACAGGATCCCTAATACTAAAGGAAATGTATTGCCCGATTTAAACAACAACATTTTTTTTTTGTTTGTAATGGATTTCAACGCTGTTTTAACAGTCTAGGTCATATCACGGCGGTCAGTGCATCTATGTATGTGTTTCCTAACTTCTCACACCAGTACCTACACAACGTTCTTTAAGAGCCATTGACTACTTTTCTCACATGCATCAGAGGTGAGAGGTGAAAAATCGCCGAAATGAAAGTTTACCACAACAAGGTATTGAACTCGCAACCACCAGGTCAAGAGTTAAATACGTAAAGCACTGAGCTACCGGGGGCGGGGGGTGGGGGGGGGGGGAACAACAACAACAAAAAATAACCAAGTGGCATACACTGGTTTTCAGATGGTCGTTTAACCCTTTACTCACTATCCCGAGATTAAACAGCCCTGAGAAAGAAGCATTTTGAAAACATTGCGGAACAAGGAGAAAAAGGTGGTTACCAGCATTTTCTCCTCTCCCACACTGTTTTCTACCCTATCACAGACAATTCCAGTATTATCAGCCAGATTTAAATTGTCGTCTGCAAATGCTTTCAATTTGGACAAGTCAACATTTTTATTGTGTGGTAATACGTTAATGACATGTTTTCAATCTTCCCAAAACTGTACTTCTTCATTACATGTATACATGACCCATGCTCTGTGAAAAAGGGGCTTAATGCATCTGCGAAAAGTATCGACCCAGGTCAGCCTGCGCAGTCCGCGCAGGCTGACCTGGGCCGAAACTTTTCGCTATTGGTAAATTTTCTGCAGGTCGGCATGTCGAAGGATCAGTCTACCTCATGATTCCGTTGGTTGATAGACAAAATGGATTTGATGGATTGATGATCATGTGGTGACTTGCTTTTTATCATGCGTCACGAAGATGCATTAAGCCCCCTTTTGCCAGAGCGTGTCTCATATATTATCAATGCCTTTGCACACAGGGCTATTTGGTCTTTGTGAATTCAGTGTTGCGTTACATGTAGTTCTACCAGACACGATTTCAAAAGGTTTAACTCTTTTGAACAACACAAAACATACAAAACCGATCTCCCTCGAACTCTGAAAATACACTCAGCTGAAACTGAGAATTTTTTACCCGAAAGGCTTGACTAAGCAGATGGTAGAGATCTTAAGATCAGACTGCACACTCTATGCAGTCTGATCTTGATCTCTGCCGTCTGGAAAAGCTCTTGTTTTCGGCTATGCCGTTGAAAGGGTTAAGAATACATGTTCTGCTCGTATTTCCTTAGAGTTCCACTGACCCTAACACATTTTTGCAGAAATGAATTGTGTTAACTAAAGCCCCCATCACACTCAGACAAAGACCACAAAGACCGTACTGCGTTCTTAAAACTTGACAAACGCAGGGAGAACGGGATGAAATGCAGGGAAAAACACAGTTTTCAAGTTGGTTCTACGTCTTTACTACGCCCCTGCCGGGATGTCACTGCGTCCAACACGTCCCAGCTAAGTTTTGTCGCGCACTTGATAAAGTACGCACCACGTCCTTTGCGTTTTTATTACGTTCTTTCTAAGACCTTTCAGATCGCACCACGCGCTTACTGCGCGTTTGCTACGTTCTCACTGCGCCCTTCGTGATCTCAAGTCAATGTACTCTCCGTTCTCATTCTTTCTGCAAGTTTTCTTGAGTGAACAACCTGCATACAACTATGCCTCCAAAAGGTCGTGGGAGAAGACAAAAAGGCCAGAAAATGGGTAGCACTTCACAAGATCTAGGTTGTCTTCTATTCCTTCTCCGTCTTATCCTCCTCAACAACACAAGGGCAACCTGCGCATCAAGCAGAGTTTGGTTGCCTTGAAACAAAGCACATTGCAAAAGAACGTTCGGATTCTGTGTGTTCATAATAAAAGTTGAAACACAAGTGAAAATGAGAGAAATTCGGTGAAGTATTTATACTAAATTGCTGGACGTGATATGGACGCTATGAGAACTTGCTGCAAGCGTACAACGGACGTGTTAAGCACCGAACGAACGTGTAACAAACATAATGTTGTCTTATACAACGTGGTATGAACGTACCTTTGCCTTTGCAGAAACGTGGAACGGTCGTGGTGGGTACGCAATTGTCGTGGTATGAACGCAGTAAGAACGCAGTGCAATCGTTCCCGTCCATACCAGGTTAGTACTTCGTCAATGAAGACCATATTAGGTTCATGCCCCGTTGGTACTACGCCAATGCCGTTTTTCCCACGTCCTTATTGAGTCCTTACTGCGTCCTGATTGGATCAGGTCTTCGCTACGTTTTTTTTGAACATGTTCAAAATTCACCCGCGTCAGCCAAGACCATAAAGATCGCATTACGTCCTTATCGGTTTCTACTGCGTTCCTTCTACGTCGTACAAGTTCGCACTGCGTCGGACAGGTTTTACATTGACATAGTGGGAACTTGGTCTAGTGTGACTGGGGTTTAACATACTGACTATTAAGTAAACTCAAATATTCTAATTTCAAAGTCCTTTTAGTCGGGAAAAAAATACTGTATGAGACAATTAGATCCAAGATCAGACCGAACAGAAGAGTGCAGTCTGATCTTGATCTTTACTATCCACTAAACTTGCAACTAGCAGATATAGAGCGATTTTTTTCCCTATGACCTACAAAATCTTTGACATAGCTGTAAATTCAAGTGTTTGACAAAAAGCCAATATTTGTTTGAAATCTTTACCAAACAATCCCATGGATAAACGACCCTGAATAAGACAGCTTTTGAAAACATTGTGGAAAAAGAAGAAAATGCTGGTAACCAGCATTTTCTCCTTTTCCCACTATGTTTTCTATCCCACAGAGACAGATACCGCCAGGAACTTTTAATTTGTCTTAGGTAGTTTAAGGTTCATAGGGACCCCCTGAATTTTGAAATATCTTGAAAAACTGCTTCAGTTATTGTGCTGAAAATTTGTATAGTTGATAATATTACCTTTACCAACTCTGGGTGAAATTTTCAGAATTTTTGATCACTTAGTTTGACATTTTTGCATTCGATGCAATGTTAAAATGTATCAACAAAACAGCTTAAAAACGGTTGAAGGGTTGAAGGCTATTCCGAGTAAAGGGTTTACCCGTTAATGAAAACAATTGTCACGCAAGTTCAGTTACTGTGGTCGTCTTTTGTTTCAATTTTTGAGGCTCTTATCTCATGTTTTTTTTTTTATTTGAGTTTAATTTTAAAGATTTAATATCGGAGACTTGCACACACTTGTTTACGCTTTGTTGTTTTTTTCCACGCCCAACCATCATGAACCATAGATGTTTTCCTGAAATTCAGTCAAACTTTGGCTCACATCATGTGGTATAGCATACAACAATAAAACGAAGCCGTATGAATTGTATGAAATGGTAAAGTTTTAAAAAAAATCTCCAAAGTATTGTTGTAGATGAATTTTAACGGTCAACTGGACACAGTGTCTTTAGATGGCCACTCTATGAGTGTGACCAAAATACAAATGAGCTAATTTTGGGCGAACTGAAAAGGTCAAAGCGAAAAACAGTTCGAAACAAACCATGAAAGACCTTCGAGTCTAAGTTTCAGTCAGTTTCGAACAGTCTCAACAAAAGTGGTATAAAACACGATGCCATGCCGGAAATAAAATTGAGACCAAATATTTGAACTTTGGACAAATTGGACTTAGAAGATTTGAATGAAAGAGATGAAAGTGATATGTAAGGTAAAACAAGTAACTACAGTAAATTATTTTTACGAAAACCATTTTGGGGCCTTATATTTAACTCTTTACCACACGAAAAAAAAGGTGGACTTTTCCAAACTGACACCATTTGCAGACCAAAAAATTATGTGTGGCTGAAATGATGGAATTCGTCCGTGATAGGGTAGAAAACATTGTGGGGAAAGGAGCAAATGCTGGTTACCAGCATTTGCTCCTTTTCCCACAATGTTTTGAACAGGCTTTTAGCTTCAGGGTCGTTAAAATTCGGGATTGTGTGGTAAAGGGTCAACCAAAGTGAGGTAGTGAAGTCATGCACTTGTCCAGTTATGTTTGCTTTTCTGGTCACTGTGCGAAACCGTCGGAGAAAGTTAAGCTTCAGAAAAAACAAAAACTACTGGAATAGGCTAATTGCTCTTTCTTGCAGAAGAAAAATTCTAATTTTCGCTGTGAGAGTTGGTAAGGTTATTTTAAAAGACATGAAAAGTTTCATAAAAATTGATACAGGATTTTTCAAGATATTTTAACATTCAGAGGGTCCCTATGAACCTCAAACTACCTATACAAATCATTTCAGTTTGGACAAGTCTAAAATTTTGTCCTGTTGTGAAGACTTTAATGTTGAATGTGATGGGTTTTTATCATATAACTCTCCTTGTTTTCAATGTAATGCAGCCATTACGAATTTTCTTGTCTCACACACGTGTGAGATAAGAAAATAGTGCTGTATTTGGTCAACACTCTGTAATTATACGCTTCATTTCTAAAACATTTCTGACCTACGTTCCTGAAGGAAATTAATGGTCAAAATTCTTAATCATGATAAAGTTGTTAATTTAATCACTTTTAGATTCAAAACAAAATCAATATATGCAAGTTTCTTCGGAACTATTTTTCGTTCGTAATGTACCTGTCAAAGAAGCGCACAGGCTTCATGTAAATTTCACTACACATTATACATGTATGCCTCTGGTTTAACACATTATGGGCTATAATTCTTATTATACAGTTATGTGATAAAAAGAATCTGACACTCGTTGGCTTTTGAGGTAAAAATTTATTAAACTCGTCCACAAAAAATGTTATTAAGCTCGCCAAAGGCTCGCTTAATAACATTTTTTGTAGACTTGTTTAATAAAATTTTATCTCAAAAACCAACTCATGTCAGATCGTATATTTCCACTTTTATTCTGCTAAGCTTTGAACACACACACGTACACCCACTAGACATTACCGGTCTGATTTTTTGTATGGCGTTTAAAGCCGTTTTCCGTTGTTAGCGCATGTCATATTCTTCGAAGATTCGACCTGTCTGCTATGACGCATCACCGATCCCATATACTAGGGAAAAGTAGGGCCTATACCGAAGCTATTACCCAAGCCTGTAGGGGCTGTTTTTACAAATGACTGGTGCATAGGTTACATGCTAGCTGATCATAACTGAATGAATCGCACCAGGTAGCGTTTTATTGAGTAAACGTTTATTTTGAAATTCAAAGTAACGGTTGTCGTTTTGAAAAGTAGTCCGGTTCTGTACCCAGAATGCTCAAGTTAGATAGATGTGTATTTGTAGAATGCCATCTAGCGGGAGATAATGGCCGTTTTCAACATTACGTGAGTTATATCTCGGCAGCCATTGCACCTACCCATGCCCTCTTGGAGTTTCTTTTACCAATGATGTGCACGATTTTTCTTCCCAAGCCACTTGCAGTGTTCCCACCATCGTCGAAACATTGATCAGCGGTTAGAGAGGAATGATTTGTGTCGCAATGACTATCTTGTTTTTTCGGATGGGAGCTGTAGGAGCTGGGGATTCGAACTAGCGATCCCTTGGTTCAACCCCTAAAAGTTGCCGACTGAGATACTGCACTCGGCCTTTCTATTAGTATGGTAATCCTACGTCCAAATCTACTGGGTATATTAGGGAGCTACCATATTCATATGCAATGGAATTCTACTAAATTTTCATTATCTCCAGCCAGATGGCATTCTAGTAATACACATCTATGTAATTTGGGCATTCTGGGTACAGAACCGGACTACTTTTCAAAACAACAACTGTTACTTTAAATTTCAAAATGAAATAAACGTTTACTCAATAAAACGCTACCAGGTGCGATTCATTCAGCTATGATCAGCTAGCACATAACCTATGCACCGGCCATTTATTAAAACAGCCCCTACAGGCTTGGGTAATAGCTTCGGTATAAGCCCCACTTTTCCCTAGTATATAGGGTCGGTGATGCGTCATAGCAGACAGGTCGAATCTTGGAAGAATATGACATGCGCAGACAACGCGTTTTCAACATTACGTGAGTTATATCTCGGCAGCTATTGCGCCTACCCATGCCCTCTTGGAGTTTCTTTTACCAATGATGTGCGCGATTTTTCTTCCCAAACCACTTGCTGCGTTCCCACCGTCGTCGAAACATTGATCAGGGGTTGGAGAGGAATGATTTGTGTCGCAATGGCTATGATCCGTGCTCTGTGAAAAGGGGGCTTAATGCATCTCCGTGATACATAATAACAAGGAAGACATCACCTAATTGTGGATCTATAACATCCATTGTGTCAAACAACCGATAGAGTCTTGATGTAGAATGGTCCTTTGACATGCAGAAAATTTAAAGCTAGCGAAAAGTTTCGGCCAATGTCAGCCTGCGTGGAATGCGCAGGCTGACATGAGTCGATACTTTTCGCAAATGCATTAAACCCCCTTTTCACAAAGCATGGTTCCTATCTTGGTTTTTTTCGGATGGGAATTGGTGGAGCTGGGGATTCGAACTAGCGATCCCCTGGCATCAAGCTCTATACATTGCCGACTGAGATACTGCCCCCCTCGGCGTTTCTATTAGTATGGTAATCCTACATCCAAATCTATTGGGTATATTAGGGAGCTACGATGTTCATACGCCATGGAATTCTACTAAATTTTGTCAAAGAACACAATGAAAGCAACCATTGTTAAATCTTTACCAAACGGCAAATGCTTAGGCCCCCCCCCCCCTCCGAAAAAATCGCGGGAAAAGGAGAAAACGCCGGTGGTACCCAGCGAGTTTTTTCTCCAGTTCCCACAATGCTTTTTACCCTTTCAAAAGACAATTTTCATCAATTGAGCAACATTGTATTTGTTGCGTGCGAAATGTTTTCAGTTTGGAGAAGTCTGAAACTTTCTCGTTCGATAAAGAATTCATGTCATAAAAAATGGCTTGCCTCCTTGCTGTCTATACTTTAGAAAAAGACATGGCCTGCGCAGTTTCAAACCTCTTCCCAATCGAAGCTTAGAAAACTCGTGAATAATAAGACAGCAAGGATTGGAGAATAGACTCTAAGTTTTAAGCAATCGGATCTTGATCTACACTGTCCACGACTAAAGGAAAATCGAATGTTTTCTTTGGTACACTTTGGGAAAAGAGATTGAAGAGACGTTCTAGATATTGACCAATTTCATGTCGGACCTTGTGGACCAATCGATCTGTTTATGTGTTACTACGAGCACTGGTTTATCAATAACAACCATTATCCTTCTAAATTAGTTAAATAAAATTTTCAAGTCGATAGCAAAAACTCCAAATAATGCTATTTCAAACTTCTATTTCAGAGAAAAATATCTCTTTATCGGACAGTGTAGGTCCAAGATCAGACTGCACGTCTGTGCAGTCTTGATCTACACTGTCCGCAAAAGGTCAGTGAGTCGCGCTTAGCAGCTTAAGGGTTGTGTCCAATCTAATTCCATTTTGGTTATAACGTGGCAAAATCTTCCTTTTCACAGTGTTTCTTAAGTTTCACCAGTAGGGCTAGAGTCCGACACTGCATTGCCTTACCGAAGTACACACTCCCTAGCGAGAGGCACCGCCGGCAAGGATCGCACCCAGAACTTCTAGACTAGACATCTAGGGCCTGAATCATTTTTTTTTTTTTTTAAACGAATTTATTTTTATTTTTTCACACGAACAAATTAAAAATATCCGCAGACGACAAATAAAAAGTAATAAAATAACAATATTTTCTCTTTTTCTCATAATGTTTCTAAACGCTGTTCTCTTCATGGTCGCCATATAACATGGGGTTGTTTGGTACAGAATAAACGATAAAAAAGGTCGCAGTTACATTGAAGGCAAACTGAAGATTTTACAGTAACCTGCGCACAGGTAAAAGTTGACATGACGAGAGACATTTACAAACTTCTTAAACGTCGTAGCAAATATAAAAATTTTCCAGATTATCAATTTTTGTTCGCAATACGTTATCGACGAAAATATCCAACCGTTTATCGTCAGAAGTAACACATATAAACATGAAAATTAAATAATGTAAAGTCATCGCGCTCTAGAGAAAAAATGCTGGAGGACAAACCAAAGATATTCAACCAGTAGTTGGCAGCCTCGTTAAAACATTGCAGAAAGAAAAGTAATCTCTTATTGCAAGCCCTGTCTCCGTCCTCAACAATGTCCCAGCGCTACCCCAAAAGCAAAATATTGCCCACCATATCCCCAAAACTCTGAACGCAAGTTTGGTGTTTAACGCCTTTTTCAACGTTATCTGAGTTATATCGCTGCGCCAAGAGCATCTATCCGTGTTTTCCTGAAGACTCCTTTTTATCAGTACTTCGCGCGATATTCAGCGTGTAGTGCACCCCTATACCTAATAATCGTCGAAAAAATGATTGTACGATGGTAACTATCATTAATCCACGGAAGGATCGAACGAGACCATACTTTGGCTGAGTTAGTTGGACAGAATCATCTTCATTCACTCGTGTCGTTAGTATGAAAGAGATTGAAAAATATTTCAAACATTGTGGGGATGAGGGCAAAACAGTGGTTGAACATGAGGAAGACGGCATTTGAAAACATCGGGGAAAATGCTGGTAACCGGCGTTTTCTCCTTTTTCAACAATATTTATTACCTTTTCAAAGACAAATCCCCTCTTTTCAAACTTTCAATTCACACAAGTTTAAAAGTTCGTCAACTTGTATATGCGTAACCGGCACAATCACGTCCTTTATTTTACTGCTTAAAGTAAGAAAATAATGATTTCCTCCTCTTCCCCCCCCCCCCCCCCCCCTCCACAAAGAGCCCGATATAAGTTAGTTTAGCATAGTTTAGTTTAAATATATTTTGTTTCATATAAGTTGAAATGGGGTTGGACCACAAGTTATACCAACTTAAATAGAATCTGTCCTTCCCCTACAAGACAGTTTAAAAAATTCTTTTTACAATAATGGCAAGTACAGTGAATTCTTTTCTTATAAAGAAAATATAAAAGATAACCTGTGCGAAATGCATTTAACCATATTTATAAAAATTAATCGAATCTTACATACTGTTTTTCCGAAGTCTGTTATACCACATTTTTTCCCTGTTAACACGAATAAACCAAGCTTAGAAATCCATCATATTTTCATGTATTTCACTCGGATTTAGAATTATTTCGATCGGGTAGTATTTCCAATAGATCGACCCGATCAATAGTGGCCAATTATTCAAGTGGTATTAAAAAAAAAGCGATGTCCCGTGTCCCGTTCATTGATGATTGAGAGTTATATTTTCATATATGGCATGCAACACGGGAAAAGGAGCATTCGGACATTTGCTTAAAGTTTCGTATCGGATTAGTCTGCGCAGTATGCGCAGGCTAATCCGAGACGGCAATTTACGACTACATTAGATTTTGTGCTACAGTAGGCTTGAGCAAAACAGAAAAAGTCATTAGCTGGAATTTTGACTTAAAGTTAAACTTAAAGGCCGAGTTGCAGCCAAAGGTATACAATTGGGAGGAGTGTCAAAAATTCCGCCAAATTTACTTCATACTAGTACCATTTAAAAGTATGGGTTTTATTATGAGTGTGAAAATATGTTACTACACAGTCTGTCAAAGTTCCACTACTTGGCAAAAAAAATAATCTTAACCCTAAGGCTGCTGAGCGCGACTCACTGACCTTTTGCGGACAATGTAGACCAAGATCAGACTGCACAGAACGTGCAGTCTGATCTTTGATCTACATTGTCAAGATCAGACTGCACGATCTTTGATCTACATTGTCCGATAAGGATATTTTTTCATAAAAAAAAAAGACCTTTGAAGTGGCAAAATTCGGGTTTTTACTTTCGGCTTTAACGTTCCATTTCAGTTATTTAGCCTACAGCAGGGTAACTCAGTGGCTAGCGTATCTGACTCATGACCTGGAGGTTGACGGGTTCGATACCCGGTTGCGACGAACTTTCTTTCTGGCGATTTTTCGCCTCTCACCTCTGATGCATGTGAGAAAAGTAGTCAATGGCTTTGGAAAGAAAGTTGTGCCAGTATTGGTGTGAGAAAGCCAGGAAACACATGGGTGCGTCACTGAACGCCATGATATGACCTAAGCTGTTAAAATGGTGTTAAACTCCAATACAGAAAGAAAGAAAATTATTTATTAGTAGGATAAAAGTTAGAACTAGAAATGAAGTTACCAATTTTAATTCTAGTTTTACCAATCTTTATTCTAGTGACAGACTGTGTTGTAACACATTGTTAGAATCATACAACTATCATTACTTTCATATGGTATGAGTACTTATCATCTCTAGTGCGATAGAGTTATCTCCCGTAGAGCACTCTTGTATATGGTAAGAAAACAAGCAAATCTCGCGAGATAGCGTGACATTATCGGAACCTACACTGTGTCCGTAACGTAGCCTAATCGTTAACTAACCCATAACGAAAAAGGAAAATGAGAAATGAAAGCCTAATATACTTATATTATACACTACATCGCAATGAAATGTGCCTCCCTCAGGACAGATGGCTGCGTTTTATTATACATCGAAGGGTCGTATTATGTTATGGCCGTCCGTCTGTCCGTCCGTCCATACGTCCGTCCGTCCGCACGTCCGTCCGTCCGTTAGAAATTTCTTGTGTGCGCAACTCCTCCTACAGTTTCCATTGGAATAACTTGAAACTTACCACAATGAATCTCTATGATGTGTAGTTGTGCATGTGACTCTTTACATTTGGATCTCTTCAGGCGTTCAAAAGTTATCTGCCCTTGAATTCTGAAATAACCAATTTCTTGTGCGGCTATCTTTTCCTACAGTTTCTATCGGAATAACTTGAAACTTACCACAATGAATCTCTATGATGTCTAGTTGTGCATGTGACTCTTTACATTTGGATCTCTTTAGGCGTTCTAGAGTTATCTTCCCTTGATTTCCGAAATGGAAAAATTACTAATTTCTTCAGTGGTTTCTTCTCATATGGATTTCAACACAATAACTTGAAACTTACCACAATGTATTTCTTTGATGTCCATAGTCTTCACTAATAGAGTGGTACAATATTATCATTGTGTGGTAGAGGTTTTTTTTTTTCAATAAACTATTACAGATGACCAAGACTTATTTTCCTTATCGTGCAAAATAACTCCATGGTCTCATATGTAATCCCTAACTGTCCAGTGTCTTGTTCTTTTACGGTACATCCTTCATTTTAACCCATTTCACTGACAAGCCCCTTCGGGCGTATATGCGCCGCTTTGCGAAGCTCTTGTTGTCCTTCATACATGATACCATTTTTTTTCAGCGTGGTCTGAGCGCACCTTTAAATAGAAGAGTTCCACCAATGGAAATAAGAAATATTCAGACTGCAGTCTGATCTTGATCTACACTGTCCGCAAAAGGACAATGAGTCGCTTTTAGCAGCCTAAGGGTTAATAACACTGAGAAAAATGGCTTTTGAAAACATTGTTGGAAAAGGAGAAAATGCTGGTAACCAGCATTTGCTCCTTTGCCAAAAATGTTGTTTTTACCCTTTCCAAGTTAACTTTCCTGATCTGAGTCATGTTTAACTTTTTGTCTGCAATTGCTTTCAATTTCGACAAGTCTAAAGTGTTACAGTCTGGTAAAGGGTCAAATTCCGAATACACTGTACTCAACTTTGACCCCCATTAACTCTTTCCATACCATAGACGATACCAGAAGCAGAAGCTTTAGTGGACAGTGTACATCAAGATCAGACTACACAGAACGTGCAGTCTGATCTCTGATTTACACTGTCCACTGCTTTGTTCCAGATTATGACCGAACTGTCTCTTGATCCTTCAGCGGAACTATATCTGTTCAGCCTTTGAGAAAATTCAGTTTATTTATTCAGTAATGAAAGAGTTAAAGAATGCAGCGAATTTTCTCTTTTGTCATGTTTGACTACACGAACACGATAAGTTATAAAACCAAAATGTCACAGTTCAAAATGTTTGGCCAATATCTCGAAAACACTCCTTCAAGCAGAAAAGGCCCGGCGCCCTTTAGTGACTTGCCAAAGGGCACTTGATCCTGACCATATTGGTCTGATTCTAAATTCCAAGTGGAGCCATCTAATTTACCCAAAACCGACGTCTGAGCCAATGAGTTCGCTAGTATTTAAAATTTAGAATTGAAACTGAATTTAGAATTTTTGGTAAAGACGGCCCCAACGCCTCAAGTAGGAATCGAACAAAGGATTATCTGAGTTCAAATCCAATATTTTAATCGTGGAAGCGCTGAACACAAAGTTAATTGCTTATACGGATAGTGTAGATCAAGATCAGACTGTGCAGATCGTTACACTGTTAGGCTCTTTGCCAGATAGTCTCAAAAAACAGCTTTAAATAGTAATATCTACATCTTTAGTATTGAGTGGGAATGGATTAGTGGGATGGTCGCAATACAGTGGGGCTAATTTTTTTAATTAAGTATAGAATGGGGCTAAATGATAGATAGATAGATAGATAGATTCTGTATTGACAAGTACAATGTACATAGTCACAAACGTCACAAAACATATATAATACAATATCAAGGTCATTTTAAACTAACCATGAAATATGAATGTGTCTGAGAAGTACATAAGTAAAAATAATAGTTTCTGGAAATCTTGAAAGGGGAAGGAAGAAGAAGAAAAGAAGGTTGTTATTTCAATAAATAAAAGAAAAGGTATGAATGAGGCTACGCTTACCTGTACATTAATTAGTTGTTCACTTAGATCTATTTTAAAGAATGAAAATACAGGTAAATGGATGTCATGAAAAATATTCAACACACTTAACTGTTCTTTCATTCTCGATGAAGTATTTTATTGAGAACAAAAACTGACCTAGTGTAATGTACAACTGATGTGAACTGAAAAACTGTATAAAGCATTTCAAAGTTTTGGGACATGTACATGCATTTATGTTGTGCTAATTGAACGTGGAAACTGTGTATAGCATTTTTAAGTTCCAGGACATATACATTCATAGTTAGGGCTGACTGTAATTATAGCATTATAGCAATGTTTTATTGAATTCAATATTGAAATGTACTTATTTCAATTTGTCTGATGTTAGTTGTATATTACACAGTAGAAAATCTTAGCAATCTTGCCTTTTTCTGTAACAAAATACAGATAAATTCAACTGGATTAGCCCCTTTGACGTCTTATAAAGATACAGGTAAAGTGACCCCATTCATTATTCTTCCCTAGCTCCATCGTATCTCCTTGTAAGCTCCATTGTCTTGCCCAGTGGGATCACAGTAGTGTAGAGTGTATCCGAAATTTAACCCTTAAAGGTGGGTATTTAGATTTTTCACAATTCACCAAATTAAAAAAAATATATATATCACTGAAATTTATATGAAAAAACAGTACAAATCATCAATAATTAAGAATCATAAAATTACAAAAAAAAAATTTCTTTGATGGTGTTCCCTTAAAAGGCTACGTAGCCTCTTAAGGTATTTTTAGATTTCGCGCCAAAAATCAAAAAAGCATCGTGGGAATGTCAAGTGACTGGCACGTGATTAATGACGCTTAAATTCCATAACATAACAAACATGAAATTATTTTCCATAATGTCTTCTTCAAACGCTATGTTTGAAGCTTCGTCTGTGTATTTCCGGTATGTAAATGAGCGAGTTGCTCACTTAAAAATAGACCGTGTTTCCCGTCGGTGTCGACCTGGGCCGTAGTAAATCTCTAATTTCTCTTGTTGTCGGATGGGTTTCGGCTACTGGGGTTTTATGAATGAAAATTAAAAGGTTTTGGGAGTATAAGGATGATTTTTTTGGATTTTTGTAAAATTTTCGTCCCAAAATCTGAAGGGCCACCTTTAAAGGTTCTCCCTAGGTCCAGAATCCCAAGAGTCATTGACTCTTGGGCCCAAATTTTCAAGAGTCAAAATGGAATTTCCAAGAGTCTAATAGAAATGTCCAAGGGTCAAAATTATCACGGAGAGATAAGGGTGAAATAATGAAAACTTTCCATTTATATTCTTTGTTTATGGATTGGAATTAGATAAGAAAATACCCTATCTTATGTAGAGACTTGTTTGCAATGAAGTGGACAGAAGAATTTTACATTGCAGCCCTAGCATGCAATTCATCTTGATGAATAAATGGACACAAACAACTTTTGAACTGTTTACCAAACAACAAAAACTTTTGACTAGATCATAATTATTTTAGACATTTGCAGACGACAATTCAAATGTGGCTGGAACGACTTGATTTGTCTTTTTTACCCCAGAACATTGTGGAAAAGGGAGAAAATAAAGGTCATATCCATTAAAGTGTTATTTCTTAAGATTTAAGTCTTCTTTTCTTGTCCAATTACTTTTTCTTTCACACTTGTTCCGGTCCCCCTCCCCCCCCCCCCCCACGCCCCCCATCTGATCTATAGGTTGTTGTTTATTTTCATCTTAAAAAGTTTTTCCTAATTTTTAAACAGAGATTTTAGCTTTCACTTATTGTTTCATAAAGAAATAAGTATAAATTCACTGTTTAAATTTGTCACCAAAGATGAAAAGATAGTTTGAAGTGCCTCTGATCGGACGATGTCAAAATGATTTCTATTGTGTCATGGGTTTTCACATTTTTTTCCAGCGATCTTTTTTTCAAATCAGTTAATATTTTTACAAGTATTACTGCATGATTTGACATGTATTTGTTAATTAGGGTAGCAGTTAACTTGAAAACCTGTCATTTTACACTAGATAATTGGACTAACACTTTTATCATGTTTTCAAAAATGACTCGCCACTCGCCAGCTTGATTACGTGTGATAAACAGAGCTGCGTGCGTCTGTATACAGTTGACACTGATCGTGTTTATTATAGGCCACATTCCTGCTGGATGCATGCGACATAATTTATATGACCCTTTGGCTGGTAATCTCATGCGTCAGATTGACGCTTAGGCAGATATTTTTGAGCTTCAAAAACGGGTCATTTCGGATTTCCATGCGTCAAAACCCGGAGTCCCGGGTCAAAGGAGAACCGCGGCGGCGGGCTTTACTAGACAGTAACACCTTAGACTTGTCGCAATTGAAAGCAATTGCAGGCAAAAAATCAAACGTGACTCAAATAATGAAAGTTGACTTGGAAAACGGGGGGAAAAAAATGTTGGAAAATGAGCAAATGTTACCAGCATTTTCTCCTTTTCAAACAATGTTTTCAAATGCCTTTTTTCTCAGAGTTTTTAACTCTTGGGCTGCTAAGCGCGACTCACTGACTTTTTGCGGGCATTGTAGATCAAGATCAGACTGCACTGAACGTGCAGTCTGATCTTCGATCTACACTGTCCGATAAGGGGATATTTTTCTCCGATGAAATACCTTTGAAATAGCAAAATTTTGGTTTTTACTATCGGCTTGAAAATTTCATTTCACTGATTTATCTGGATAAGGGTTGAAACTCGATATTGTGTGGTGAAGGAAATATATATAGCATTGAAATTTTGACCTAAAAAAGTCAAATTATCGATAATGCCTATAACTACAGACCGAAATCGTCTACCCTTAGACTGCTAAGCGCGACTCACGGACCTTTTGCGGACAGTGTAGATCAAGATCAGACTGCACAGAACGTGCAGTCTGATCTTGGATCTACACTGTCCGATCAGGGGATATTTCTCACCAAAAAATACCTTTGAATTTGCAACATTAGGGTTTTTCCTGTCCACTTGAAAGTTTCCTTTAATTTATGTAGCAGGCAAAGGGTTGATAATGACTGTTTAAGTATGCTTTTTCTATCGGGTAAGTGGTTAGACCTTGTAGCACAACAAGGTCTAACCACTTACCCGCCGAGCCCCGGTAGCTCAGTCGGTAGGGCACAGGACTTGAGAACAGGGAACCGCTGGTTTGATCCCTGGCTCGGCCAATTTATTTCCTAGGAATGATGATAGTCATTGCGACAGGATTCATTCTTCTCCCATCGCTGACCATTGTTTTGATTATGGTAATGTGGGAAAGCAGCCAGTGCCTTTGAAAGAATATTTTTCTAAGTGCTGGTAAAAGAAACTCCAGGAAAGCATGGATAGGTGTACTGGACGCCGCGATATAACTGAAAGAATGTTGAAAACGGCGTTAAACACTATGTACATGTACTAACCGCTTTCCTGGTAGTTAAGACATACTAAAACGACCCTTAGCGAGGAAGGCTTTTTAAAACATTATTGGAAAAGGAGAAAATTTTAATTCTGGTTACCAGCATTTTCTTTTGTCCTCACATTTTCTATCTTTCGAAGAAAAAAATCCCATCAATGGAGTAATATTTAATTCAGCATCTGAAAAAGCCTTAGATCTTTACCAAACGATAACATTTTAGATATGTCCAAACTGAAAGCATTTGCAGACGACAAATCAAATGTAGCTGAAATGATGGTAATTGTCTGTGAAAGTGTAGAAAATCGTGAGGGAAAAGGAGAAAATGCTGATTAACAGCATTTTCTCCTTTTTCCACAAGGTTTTCAAAAGGTTTTTCTACAGGGTCGTTAAAACTCGTTGATGGATTGATGGTATGGTGTTTAACGCCGTTTTTAACATTATGTCAATTATATCGCGGCGGCCAGTGCACCTATCCATGCATTCCTGGAGTTTCTTTTGACCAGTACTCCGCACAATATTCTTTCCAAACTACCGGTTTCTTTCCCATATAACCATCGTCGAAACAATGGACAGCGGTGAGAGAGGCATGAATCCTATCCCAATGACTATCATCAATCCTCGGAATGAAATTTGCCGAGCCGGGGATCGAACTACCGACATCTTGTTCTCAAGTCCTGTGCGTTACCGACTGAGCTACCGGAGCTCGGAGTTAAAACTCGGGATGTGGTACAGAGTTAACTCTTTACCAAACGACAAAAATGTTAAACTAATCCAAATTGAAAGCAGTTGCAGACGACAATTTTAATGTGGCTCAACTATAGAAAATTGTGCTAGAAAGGGTAGAAAACATTGTGGGAAAAGGAGAAAATGCTGGTAACCAGCATTTTCTCCTTTTTCCCACAATGTTTTCTCAGGGCTTTCTTCTTCCGGGTTGTTAAAACTCGGGGCTGTATGGTATAGAGTTACAGCAGGACGAGTTTAAAAATGTGTCGTCTGGTCGAGTGAAAAGACACAGAATATTGAAGTTAAGGGGAAGTAAACACAATTAATTATCAAAGATATGGGCTATGCTCTGGCAAAAGAGGGCTTAATGCATCTCCGTGATGCATGATACCAAGTAAGTCCTCATCACACAGTTAGGGATCCATAAAATTCATTTTGTCGAACATCCGACTAAATCATGAGGTGCACTTGTTTTTTGACATGCAGAAAATTGACCTATAGCAAAAAGTTTCGATTCAGGTCAGCCTGCGCGGACTGCCTGACTGCGCAGACCGACCTGGGTCGAAACTTTTTGCAGATGCATTCAGCCCCCTTTTCACAGAGCACGGCTCAATTTTTTAATTATGCTATACAGAAGTAACATATGTCGTTTATTTGTACTGGTAATTGAAGGTCCGCAAGTCTCGCTTCTCTATAAAGCAGGTGAACAAAAAAGGTCATTTTTTTTTTCTATTTGTATATTCGTACAGGTTATAACCATGTGCTTGTAGGTCGATATATGGATAGGTACGAAGTTAGCAAAGTACGAATAACCTTGCAGCTCGGTGCATCCACGTGTAGCAGCATACATACAGAAAACCTTCGATATTAATGTAAAAAAAAAATTAAACCTAGAAACGATTTGCTCAAATTATCAATAGATTCTTATTATTGGAAGAGAGAGAGAGAGAGAGAGAGAGAGAGAGAGAGAGAGAGGAAGGAACGGACAGACAGCAGAGAAAATTAATTGGGCAGTAAAACGATAAAAGCATTATTATATTTATCAGCTAGTTTGTTGTCATTCATCAGAAATTGAATATTTCTCCATGAACGATAGTACAGAGGGAGATCTAATTCGGAAATACCCCTTTTTATTATCTAAAAGCGGTGTCTAGACAGCTAATTTTCGAAATAAATTAATACATATTCAAATTTAACCCCCCCCCCCAAGATATCCAAGTACCAAGATAATTATTATATTTAAATACCAGACTAATTATTGATCGAATAATCATTCCAAAACATGCCATCTGGTTGGTCGAGACGGAATGTCTCGACCAATCAGAAGGATAGTTTTGCAATAAAAAAGAAGGATAAGGAACTGACCATGTTTTAGATAACCTACACCATGAAAACCCATTAGTACGATTGATTTCCAGTGTGAAACTTAAAGGTACATCCTTACAGCTAGAGGGAAAAAAAGTCTTTAAAACTTGAAAGTGTGTAGAATGGTTCAGCTGTATAAAGAGAGACGAGCTACCAATATGTATTGTGCAAGGGATAGAAAATCTCAAAAGATTTGGTTTTTTTTACCGGACAGGACAACGGTGATTGCTTCGAAGGCCTCCAAAACATGAATTGCATTTTCTGTCCGTCGTAATCTGTGCAACCTTGCAGCCATCAGGGGCAGCATTTGGCATAAAGATACAAGAATGATTACAGTTTCATAAAATAAGGAATGAAATGGGTTAAAAACTGACTGAACACTCGCTGAAAACGAGTTTAGATGTATCTTTAAACTTCACATGGTTTCACCCAACTTAATCATATTTTCTATATACATGTAATGTAAATCTATACTGCTGAAAAATACTACCTTTCGATTTTTCAAATCGTGAAAAAATATTTAAACTCTGACAAATATTTAAACTCTGGGCCATCTGGGATACGATCTGGTTTTTTATCGATCTGGCAATGACAGTGCGGTATTTTACATGTTAAAATACAAAAAAGATCAGTCCAAATAGAATCAAAGCGTTGAGAACCCTGAAGTGGTATTTGTCAAGGAAGCCATTGTGTGGAATTAATAATTTGAAAAAGAAAGATATACAAATATTGGCTTGAAAGTCAACCTACTAAGCAAATGAATACCTTTTTTGGTTGAAGGGAGAGTACTCATGACAAAGTTAGGATTATTTGTGTATTGGTGGTCTCCCTTCGATCATTAGGAGTCAGGAGTAACGTTCCTTGACAGTAGGATGCATGATGGATAGAGAGAGAAACCATGTGAATATATCGAATAAAATTAAGTTTGTACCTGAAAACTATGATTTTGAAATCTCTTTGGCCGTTAGCATTTAATTCCCAACATTATAATCAATTATTTCGATCTACAAATATTCATGCCCAATCAAATGGAGTAGCGCGCAATCATTGGATGAACAAGCCATGGGACGAACTGGTTTTGGAACGAAAAAGCCCAGGACCAAGTGATCGGTAGAAAAATTTTGTATCATTGCGCCAATAGAAGGATATGAGCGAGTGAAGCTATTTTCAATCAAAAATTAGTATTTCCATGACTGATGGCCTCACCCAGTGTATTTTAACATGCCATTTCCAATTACATATCTGATTGCTACCGAAAAACTCATTTGCCTGAGAAAAATTGAGTTTAATTGGGTTTATTTCCTTCGGCTTTGCACAAAATACGATACATGGTCTTCAAAATTCAATATTGAACTCATGGTGGTATTGTCTTCGACAAATACCACAAAAACAAAGTTGGTACGGGCCCGATCCGGAAATGAAAGTACCGTATTTTTTCATGTAGGTAAAAAAAAACACTGAACCAGTCCATATAGTAAATAATATGGCTACCTCCGCAGGCACTTTTCAAAAGCAAACAAAAAGATAGTGCCGCCGCTCATGCGGCGCTACAATAAAAACTATAAATCTGGAGAATTTTTATTTCCTTTTTTCCTACAATGTTTCTAACACTTTCAAAGTCAATTCTCATCACTTGAGCCGCATTAGATATGTCGTCTGCAATTGCTTTCAATATGGACGACTGTAAAATGTTGTTTTGCATGGAGTTAGTTGAGTGCTCGGCAAGATTTCCAGTCAGCAAAAATCATGTTATGATGACGAATCCCTTCCACACAAGGTGATGCATGCAATTTGTTTCCTTCATTGTAAGGTGCTTTATATGAATTCGGTTGACTGGAAAATCCGGATTAGACAGTCTCTTACAAGAGAGCCGTTTTACGTGGCAATTTGAACTAATTGACTTTGTGTAATTATTTTCGAATGAAAAGGCAAGTTGTTTTGCCACATACGTACAAAAATGTGATAGCTTGAGTCATATGGAAAGTGTCTCCGTGGCAATACATGTGCATGTAGCAGCAGTTAATCACCTATCCGAACGAATCCTTATTTTTGCGACCCTCCTTGGAAGCAGGCTTTTGAAAACATTGTGGGAAAAGGAGAAAATGCTGGTAACCAGCATTTTCTCCTTTTTTCCACAATGTTTTCTAACTTTAGATTCCATCATTTAGGCCACATTTCATCTGCTGTCTGCAAATGCTTTGAATTTCGACTTCCATTCAGTTTTGCCATCTGATAAGGATTTAAAGGTGCTTTATATCTAGTATTATATAGGTATTTATGATTGCACATTGATAGAATCAAATCCAGTCTTAGTGCTAGTAGATCCATTATACCGCAGCGAATTACAGTTTAAATTTATGATTGTTGCAGACAAAGATTAATTTTTTGTTTGTTTATTTATTGATAAAGTTATTGCAATAATAGTTCGTCTCTTAGATCTATATTCTATTGTTTGATCCAATCCAGTATCATGAATTTCATCTCCCATTTTGCATCTTTCCACAGGCATATGTTGCTAAGAAATCTTTGGCGCATTTTTTTTTTATAGTAAAACCATGGGAGTTATAATTCGCAGTCGTATTATGAATAGTGTGACGTCAGCACTTGACGATCCAGAAATTGTGAAAGCTTTTATAAAATTGATATGAGATCAGCGCCAGTGCTTGGTTGCTAGAGCAGTTTGAAACCTTCGTATGTCAAGGAACACAGGCAAATCAAATCTAATCTTGGAGCAATTAAAATAGTATAATAACATGTCATCATGCCATGAGAGTCGGTTGAAATCTTCGTGTTTTAGGGAAAAAAAGCAAATCAAATCCAACCTTGGTGCAATGAGACTGGTATAATATCATTGCATTTTGGTCCGTTTTCACTAACCATTCTAAATTCCAATCAAATTCCATTTCTAAATTTAGAAAGTAACACATTTTTTAGACTGACTATAGGTCCGATAGATATATGTTTCCTTTGAAAATTAGAAAAATCCTAGAGAATTACACTTAAAGTGCAGTCAAGAATGGGTTTTGAATTCTGGTAATCCAAGGTCAGGTGAACAACATTTTGCCTGACAGGGACGTAACCACGGGCTCAGAACCATTACGCAATCCTAATCCAGATTGCTATTAAACCCTAAAGCTGCTAAGCAGAACGCTATGCACAGAATGTGAAGTCTGATCTTGATCTACACTGTCCAATACGGTAAGATCTTCCATAGAGAAGTAGGATAAAATCGGAATATTTGGCGTTTTCCTATCGGTCCGAGCTGAATGTAATGGCTTTTGACCTACTTTTTGGTACTGATAACAAATGAATGAATAGAAATTTGTGATAGGTCAAAAATGTAGAATGTTTATTCTAAGGGCCCTTTGGGTAAAAAATGTAGACATGTTTATTTTAAGAGCCCCTGCGCATCTGCTGGCAAAGTTACACCATCTGTCTTTTTTAAAGATATTTCTTCTTTCCAGTTTTATGCTTAATTATGAAGTAGAGGTTGCTCCATAAAGTGATAAAGTCTCGCCTGACCCCATTTCTTTCCCTACATTACGCACTTGCATATTGTATGTTTTGGACGCTACGCCCTTGCCTGACATTGTTACCGTGATTTAGAGTCTCAGCCCTATTGTATTGCTGCAGTTATTGTATTACTGCAGTAATTGTATTGCTGCAGTAATGAGTTTAGCTGTAATAAGTACTTAATGTCACACTCCACTCTTGGACTGCATTAATTCTTTCCTTACCATAGACGAAACAAGAATTTGTGGGCAGATAGATCAAGAAAGGAATGCACATAACGTGGAGTCTTATCTCTGATCTACACTGTCCACTGCTTTATTCTAGATTATGACCACACTGTCTCTTGATCTAGTGGTGGAACTACACCTATAGCCGTTAAAAAAAATGTAAATTATTCTCGTATATGGCCTGTAACACGCGAAAAGAGGCATTCGGACATTTGCGTAAAGTGTAGTGTCGTCTCGGATCAGCCTGCGCAGTCCGCGCAGGCTATTCCAAAACGACACTTTCCGTTTTAATGTTATTTTCTGTTTTGTGCAAGTCTATTGTAGCACAAAATCTAATGTAGTCGTAAAGTGCCGCCTCGGATTAGCCTGCGCGGACTGCGCAGGCTGATCCGAGACGACACTTAACGCAAATGACCGAATGTCCCTTTTCGCGTGTTGCAAGCCACTAATGGTAGTGAAAGAGCAATGATGTGGCATAGTTTGTTGGTCTTATTACAGTTACGGAAATATGTGTCATGCTCTCTGAAAAGGGGGTTTAATGCATTTCTACAAAAAGGATCGATTCAGGTAAGCCTGCGGAGTCCGTGTAGGCTTACATGGGTCGAAACCGTTGTCTGCGCATATCATATTCTTCGAAGATTTGACCTGTCTGCTATGACGCATCACCTATCCCTGTATACCTGGGAAAAGTAGGGCTTATACTGAAGCTATTAGCCTATTACCCAAGCATGTAGGGGCTGTTTTAATAAATGGCCGGTGCATAGGTTACATGCTATCCGATCATAGCTGAATGAATCGCACCAAGTAGCTTTTTATTTAGTAAACGTTTATTTCATTTTGAAATTCAAAGTAACGGTTGTTGTTTTGAAAATTAGTCCGCTTCTGTACCCAGAATGCCCAAATTAGATAGATGTGTATTTGTAGAATGCCATCTAGCGGGAGATAATGGGGTCGAAACTTTTTGCCATTGGTCAATTTTCTTCATGTCAAATGACCAGGTACTGACTCCGGGTACAGTTGATTGTTAGATGAAATTGGCTTTAAGGACCAGGAACTATGCGATGACTTGCTTGGTATAATGGGTCACGAAGATACATTAAACTTTCTTTTCCTAGAGCGTTGCCCGTGTATATTCGATTGGTTAAATTACCGAGAAAAAGAACACTTTTATTTCCGCTTCTTTTTAAAGGCCCAGTAAAGGCCAAAATATCAGAGCAGATGTCACAATACATTTAAATTTAAACCATGCCATTTAAAAGTATGTAAAATATTGGGGGAGATGACAGTCTGTTATTGTTTGGTCGGGCCATATGTTAGTTGCTGGCAGAAAAAAAAAACAGAATTTTAAAATCAGGCAAAAAGTAAACAAAAGACACAGCTTCCTGGCAGGTTTTAATCTAGCTTTGAAATTAATTTCTCTGTCAGCGACTAACACTTGGACCGACCGTACAATGACATATTGTCATATTTACAATAATTTCCATACTTTTATATGGTATGATATAAATTGAAATGCATTTAAACATCCGCCTTGTTTACATTTGGCCTTTGTTGTTACTTTAACAGATAAGCATTTGTTTGAATCCATTTCATTTGATTGATAAATATGATGATAATGTGTCTTTATAATTTTGTCCTAAACGGAGGTAATTAATTACAGGTGAACTGAAAAAGTGGATGCTTTCTCATAGAGACGATAATTAAAAGAAACCCAAATTGTATGAAAAAAGAAAGTTTCTCTGTTAAGTTTATGTCACTGGCTCACAGTTTGACATCATATTTCCTGAGGAGGCCATTATCACATGGACAATACCTGCAACTCATTTCCTATGGCTTACCTTAGTTATCCATAAGCTTATCAGCGGGGGTTGCAGGAAGGGAGTTGATTGATTTTGTTTTATCTATCGTCACCGCCGGTTTTCTATTCTCCAGATGGCTCTTACTTATGTTACGCTGGTAAATGCAAGATACAGGACGTAACCCATCCTGTACTGTGCTTGGTTTTATAGAACCGTCACACGTTTAACTATAGGCCACCGAAGTTCCATTAATTTGACCCCACTGTCTCCTTTAAATGAGAATATTTAACCGAAAACTAAAAAGATCCCTAGTAACTGGTGCAGAAAGATTCAGAAATTATTATTTTTTGTTACCTGATATTCGAAGGTCTCAAATAATAAATAAATAACTTTTAAAAAGTTTCCACATTTCCCGGAACGCCATGTGCTGATGTGAAATGATTCATTATCCCGCAGCGAATTATAATTTAAATGTTTTTTGAAGACAAAGATTCAATTTCTTTTTGTATATTTATTGATGTAGTTATTGTAATAATATTTCACCTGTTAGATCTATATGCTGTTGTCGAATTCAATCCAGTCTCACGAATTTTATCAAATTCGTATTTACCTTTTATTGGAAAAAAAACCTTCAAATTCACGTGAGTTATAATTCGTTGTTGGATTATGAATTGTGTGACATCAGCACTTGGGATTCAGAAAGTGTAAAAGCTTTAAATTTACAAAACCAATGAGATCAGCGACAATGCTTGGTTGCAAGAGTCGTTTGAGACCTTCGTATGTTAGGGAACAAAAGCAAATTATTGCTGAACCTATCTACAACGATGACCAGGTTGTTTGGTCGGTTTCGGTTATATATTCTCTTTCTAAAGGGACAGGGGATCAAATTATATCTGATTTCATTGCACACCTTGTGTTATAGTATACAATATGGCCTGCAACACGCGAAAAGGGACATTCAGACATTTGCGTAAAGTGTCGTCTCGGATCAGCCTGCGCAGTCCGCGCAGGCTAATCCGAAACGACACTTTCCGTTTTTGTGTAATATTCTGTTTTGCGCAAGTCTACTGTAGCACAAAATTTCATGTAGTCGTAAAGTTCCATTAACCTGCGCGGACTCCGCAGGCTGATCCGAGACGACATTTTACGCAAACGTCCGAATTCCCCTTTTCGCGTGTTGCAAGCCATATAGAGGTGATGCCCAAATATGCTTTGTTGAGTACCGGTTTCCGATGATCGAGCTATGGAAATGTCGGTGTATCGTGGTTCACCTATAGAGATTCAAAGGCCTGTGGTTTAAGGTCTCATCCAAAAGACTATTGGTCATTTTAGTTGGTCAGCCGTTGGAATCAAAACCACACCCTCAAGTGACCCAAGGCTTCCCGTTCACAAGTTAAATGAGACAGAGCATTTACGTAGAAAACGCCTTCCAGAGTTTGAATGCTGTCTTACTTGAAAAATGCCATTCAATGAATGAAAGATGTTGAACGACGCTGATTTTGCAGTAACGTACTGAAATATGCACCGAATAGCAGTGACATGCTGGGTTCAGTGTATCATATGTTATGTGTCTCTAAAATAAAGGGTCACAGAAACATGAATTAAACATGCCAATGTGTTATGATTACTTTCAGAGATAGTAATTAGTGAAGATAATGTGTTATTCAACTCATAAAAGGCAGGTAAAGTATGTTACAGGTCTCGAATCCGGCTCTTTTTGTAAATCTATGCCACTGAATGTGCTTTTTTTTTTTTTCAAATGACAAGTTTTCTGCTTAACTGACATGTTAAACAAAAGCTAGTCCATGAACTCAATGATTTAAACCAAACCAAACCAAAATGTCTTTTTGAAAGCTCGCCTATCAGCAAATCCACCTCTCGTCCGCGGTCTACAGGAGTCATACACTGCATGTTCACAGCGTTTTTAAGTGTTTTTCGAGTATTTCAATTGACTCTCTACCAGAAAAGATGAAACATATTGCACATGTAAATCGTCACCGTGAGTCATAAGCAAATATGTGATTTGAACCTCCAACCCCGTGAATGAATAATTACCAGTGGATTATGCCGGAGATTGTGTGCACTGCATAGGGACACTCCACAATATTGTGGTGCATGCAAAACAAAAGATAAAAATATGCCGGTTTTGTGGGTAATATCTTAGCTTAAAAAAGTGTTCGGTTAGAAGTTTTGTTCAGTATAACATAAAACTTTCTTGAAAGTCTATCGTAAACAAACCCAAATGTTATTTCAAAATTATTTTTTGGGGAAAAATATGTCCGTATCGGACAGCGTAGATCCAAGATCAGACTGCACGTCATGTGCAGTCTGATCTTAATCTACACTGTCCGCCAAAGCTCAGTGAGTCGCGCTTTGCAGCTTAAAGGTCAATATTTGGATGTTTTCGTTAAAAAAATTCACCCCAAAACATCGAAATTTTGATATGAAGGTCCGTTCCACCCTGGTTGACCGTTAACCATTGCAAGCTGTATGCTCTTTTTTATAAGGGTTACGTTTGATTACTTTACTAAGCTAAATGTCAGATGTAACTTACCCCTCTATCTTCGAGGACATGTCACTTGTTGCATTAGTGGACAGTGCAGATTAAGATCTAACTGCACGTTCTATGCAGTCGGATCTTAAATCTATACAGTCCGATGTTTATTTAGATAAACTAACCGATATCTCTTAAAACACCAATAAATTCGTATTTTATCTGACTGATAAATCCAAATATTATTTTCTTGGTGCTAAAAGGGTATGTAATATACCGATAAAGAAGAGTAAAATGAAAGGAAAATTATTGGACAATACACGCAAATAATTACCTTAGCAACTGTTACCAAAACTCAATCTATTTCGTCTCTATACAAATAGTCACAGCTTCGCTCCTAATCGGTCTATAGACAAGAAAGAATGTATGAAATAGCGTTTGTACGAGTATATGTTCCAGGAATAGTTTTATATACTTATATATACATATAGATGTACATACCTAAAAATTATTTTCAACAAACTATTTTGAAACCATCCCATGTAAAATAAGGATAATCAAAAGTACTAAGACTTCAAAAGTACACCGAACACATGTGAAGACATTTTAAATAGCAAACTGCTTTAGACGATTAATTTCTCCTTGGTCCAAACTGTCTTCAAACGTTACCTCTGCAAGGTGAACAAAAAATCTAGGTGACTATGTATCTTTTACTAAAGACTGCGTCATTTGTACGTGTTTATCATCATTTGACGTACTGCTTTGTTAGGTTGGTGGTAATACAGTTGCACCATAGGGTGGTCTTTGTGACGAGGTGATGTTTGAATTGAGCTATAAACTTACTCATCAACCGTTCTTACTTACATTCTTAGTCTTATTCTAGATTTATAAATTACACAGTGATAGGCTAAACCACTTTCCAAGCTATTAGCCTCTACCCCTTATAGACAAATTCGAAAAGTTTTATGTTAAGCAGTGATCTCGAGAGAAATTGATCCTGAGTCTCAGACACATATTAATAATCTAAAAGAATGTCGGAGAAGCTGAAATCAGAAACCCCCCCCCCCCTCCGTTGAATTTCTACGATTTGTCTTGCGAGAGATACCACAGCTTGGCACAGGGTTCTTGCCTTATATGAAGTATGCTATGACAGACGTTTGGGCAGACCACGTAAACCTCTCGCAGAAATCATAGAGGAATCTCAGGAATCAAGTGCAGGCCTGTCTTATTGTCACCTCAGTAATTACAGTCAGAAATTCACTCAAAGCCAGTTGTAAGAAGCTTTAGAAGAGTTCGATAGCTACCTCACCTCACAGACATTCTCAACTGGTAACATACAGGTGAAACCAGAGACACGAACTTAATTTGGGGGTATTCGCGAGGAGTCCACTTGTCAGACAAGAGCAGATTTCATACAAGTTCTATCTGTATGTTGAGGATGGCATTCCGGGGGTGTCCAGATGCACCTTCCACAGTAAGAAATACGATATCGACGGTAAGTAGAGGGTGAATCGGTTTCTGTACTTGGATGCGTTTGATTGTAAACTGAACTTATGACTATACACGGCATTTTAACAGGCGAATGCTACATTTAGATTGCTTGATCCATTTGTTATGCCTCATTTAAACAATCACCAACTTAAAAGTAGACCAGGAATGATGCGTGTTATACGTTCGCCCACATCGTTGACGATCTGTCCCAGGTAATCCAGTACAATACAATGACATGCTTCCCTTGGCTAGCAACGAGCCCAGTGCCCATACTTACCAGCTATTCAAGTTACATTCTAAATCTTATTCTCAAAAAAGTTCTTAATGTCAAAGTACCAAGATTTCTGATCAGCTACACCAGACGATTAAGCCAATCCGAAATTACTTCACACTCATAATCTAGAAATAAGAAGAGAGAGAGAGAGATTTGCTCAAATTACCAATAGATTCTTACTATTGGAAGAGAGAGAGAGAGAGAAACAATTTAGTATTGTTGTTTAATTAGGGTCCAGACCCGAATCGCTCAAGACACAAGTATGGGACATTTTGGAACGCCTGATACAACGTTGAGATCCTGTTCTACAGATATAACCTGCGTAAGCAGAAAGCTGCCCATAGACAGATCCAGATTTGTCCTAGCAAAGAGCGATTTTGGCTTCTGCCGAGCGGTAGGAGAGCGGTGAGAGGCGATACTATCGCTTTGTGTTTGGAAAATCGGCGCGTTTTGGCATGTCTTCCCGATGTGGCCCCTTTTCGTGCCCTTTTGAAAATTCGGAGCCAAATTGAGTAAAAAAAAAACCCTAGAGTCCAGATCCAGACAATAACCGTTTTTCGATGAAAAGGAGCTTGAGTGGCCAAAGGGCAATTGCAGGCGGTACACTTTCGCGAAAAGAGATAGGCAAAGATGGACGCACGATACACGGAACGTTAAAATCGGTTCAGATTGAAAAAAAAAAAAAGAAAAACCCACGAGGCGTGCGTGAGGGTATCCCAATTAATCGTTTGACCGCTGAACCAGTTAATTTTTGAAGCAACTTCTTGGGCAGGGAGGCAAAATCGCTGGCATGTGATGGAACTGTCGAAAATGTTGTGATATTTCTTTATCGTGTTGGATGCGTATGGCCATTTTGGCCTTCTCAAGGCAAACGGGTTGAACATTTTATCTTGTAAGCTTTGTCTTTACTTCTTGTAGCTGTTTGGCGTTTTTGCCTCACGAAGGCAATACGAATTAACAAGAAGCAGCCCAATCGTCACAGGAAGGCAACACGACTACCGGTACTTGAAGCCTTCGTACTGGCGACGTGTAGCCATCGTATTTGAACGATGTCACCAAGACGGAACCAGAATGTCGAAGAAGATAACCAGATTTGAATTCTGATTCCATTGCCTTATAGCAGAAGAACGGGGGAGATAAAGGCTTCGGAGATCCTACTAGTATATATTGTAGATAAAGGACACCGGCGGTGTAGTTCTATTCCCGCTATCTCCAAGTCATGCCAGAAACCATGCTTTTATTTGACGAACCAAGGGGGTGCAGCGTCTTTTCTTCCGGCTGTGTATATAGAGAATAGATGGTTGGTGTCTTGGACGTGTTAAGTTTATCGGGCAAGGCGGAGGAATTTATCTGGTGAGCCGAAGGACCGGATAAATTTCGGAGCCGAGCCCGATAAACTTAACCCATCCAAGACACCAACCATCTATTCTATTTAGATCTTTTCTGTCACTCACTGTAACGGAACAAAACAAAACAATCAAACGAAAAATAAAAAACAGAAACATTGATAAAGACCGAACCTTTAATAAATTTCCGGAGCCGAGCCTGATACTAGACTTTCCCAATCTAAGACATCAAGTGTCTATTTCATTTATCCCTTTTTCTCAGTTGAACATTTCGCTTGAATAAGTCACACATTGACATCTTTCTCACTATGAGAAAATTTAAAATATGAAGAACCGTGTAAAGCCCTCTGAATATGCTGATGCAATAATGACGTCATGAATGATATTGGCTACGTCATAAACGTGACGTATATCCGCAAAAAATATATTGTGGCGAAGAATACATTGTTTTTCAACATAACACACTATTAAACGAGCAAAATTATTCGCTAGCGATTGATTTATTCATTATTCATTTCGTTAGTACGACGCTTAGTTGAAAATAGTCCCAGTTAGCAGGTGCGCATTTGGCGGTCACGTGACCAACTGAAGGATAAAAAAATACGGCACCCTGTTATCGGGTCGAAATTATAGCAAGTGACAGGATAAATATTTGTACAGTCATAGGTCAAAATAATAAATGAACCATTCTCAGTGAAAAGGGGACTGCGCAAGCTGACATGGTTCAATACTTTAGACCCCCTTGTCACAGAGCATGGTCCATTTCTTCTCTGTTAATAAGTTGAAAATTAAATAACATTATTTCCTTGCCTGTTCAAGTTTATCCTTTTTAATCCCTTATAACGTGTTTCTACTTAAACGTAGCTGTGTTAAGTATCTGGTTTTTGACCTACTTTTTGCTATTAGCTGCGAATACTTAAATAGTAAATTGCGATTGGACAAAAATGAGGACATGTTTATTTTGCGGGCCTCTGCAGTTCTCTTTGTATGCCAATTTATGACATCAATGTATACAATGATTACTACCTTTATTGTTTTTTATGGGCTACCCTATAACCCATTACTGTACAGTCTACATGTATTTTCAGACCCACTTATTCAAGCGGGAACGGTTTTACCGAGTTGGATTAACATCTGATCTTGATAGATGTATGTAATTGAACATTTCACTTTTGAAAAAATATGCAAAACAATGACCAAATAAATGCAACCGATGGCATGGTGACTTTTCATTATTTCTCTTCACGTTGCGACAGAATTCATTCCTCTCTCACCGCTGATCATTGTTTCGACGACGGTTATGTGGGAAAGCAGTCGGTGACTTTGAAAGAATATTGTGCGGAGTACTAGTAAAAGAAACTCCAGGAAAGCATGGATAGGTGCACTGGCCGCCGCGATATAACTGAACTGATGTTGAAACGGCATTAAACACCATAAAATCAGTCAATCAACCTGTTCATATTGAATTACAAAAGAGTTTCAACACTCTTATTGAACCCTTAAACTGCTAAAAAAAAAACCCGCAAATTTAATTTAAAGTCAATAGTATAAAACCCAAATATTGCGTTTTCAAAGTAGATTTTACCAGAAACAAAATACCGTGTCGGACAGTGTACATCAAAGATCAGACTGCACGTTTTGTGCAGTCTGATCTTGATCTACACTGTCCGCAAAAGGTTCGCGAGTCCCCCATAGCAGCCTAAGGGTTAGATACCGTCCGTCTCTTGTAAAGACGATCATTCTTGCTACGACTTCGAAATCGAATGTGTGTTTTGAATACGTTGTGGGAAAACGAGAAAAATCTTGATAGCAATATTATAAACTGCTTTCCTCCGATATTTTCTATCTTTTTACAAACAAATCTGGACAATTATGTGGACCATATTTAATTCGTTGTCCACAAACACTTTCAATATTGTGGAATCTAAACCTCTGCCGGTTGGTTAAGACTTAACAAGTTTTTGATTAGCTTAAAACTTGTGAAATATTGACTTAGCCCCATTTACCAAACAATTCCGAATTTCTTCGACCCTCATAAAGTAGGCTATTGAGAAAAAAAGAAGAAAAAAAAAAAAAAGGGAAATGGAGAAAAGGCCGGTAATCAGCAATTTTCTCCTTTTCCCACATTACTTTCTACCCTTTCGATGTCAAATCCCATCGATTGAGCTACATTTAATTTTTCGTCCGCAAGTCTGGAACTGCTTTCATTTAAGACAGGGCCAAAACTTGTGAAATAATGAATGTTAAAAAAGGTGGATACAGAAATAAACATGTGGACGAAACTTGTCTCCAACTTATATCATAAGACTAATTTTCTGTTTTGAATGAGGTAATTAAATGTAACATCTGGAATGGAGTTTTGTTTTCGTGCCGCTTTTATACGCAGATTCGCGTAAAAGAAAAGACAGGGCATACAAAGAAAAAGGCCCTGCAACGGATACTTGTCATACCATCCGGAGTTTCGATGGCCGTAAGGAATGAGGCTTTTTAACTCGTCGTGGAATAGGGAGAATTTCTGAAAACTAGCATTTTCTCCTTTTCCAGAATCTTTTTAAATGAAAATTCCCATTATTTTGGTCACTTTTAATTTGTTGTCTACAAATGCTTTCCGTTATAGGCAAAGTTGAAATTTTATCGTTTCGTAAAAAGTTAACGTTTGTGCCATCCGTAACTGTCCAATAGACAACAGGCCACACCAAAGCTGTGGATGTAATACTTGGAGGATACTTGTTTTTTTTGGTCAAAGATCGAAATTTATTTCATCTCGTGAATATCATCGGTAATATTTTCACGAGTGCCGCATGTTCACTCGAAGAAATGAATTTCGATCTTTCACCGAAAATAAATATATATATATTTTATTCATCTAATGCTTCCAACCCCATTTTCTGTAGGGACTTTCATCAAAATCCAGTACAGTTGTTTTCGGTAATTCCCCATGGCGTACCTCTCCCTCAACGCATTACAATATTACGTAAAGCGCGAGAAATGTAGGGTAAATGCACGTTAATTACGTCATATTTTCCTCTGGTTAAATGGCACTCGCAATTTACCTAGGAAACTGGTGCGCGAGAACTGCTGTTTCCGCCTTTAATTGAAGAGTTAGAAAATGTGAAATCGGTATTTTTCACTAGTCGTAACCATGAAATATCAAACCATAATCCACCATTATTTCTCAACAAACTTCCACAAAGCATGAAATAAGACACAAATCACTGATAACGCGAAGCAGAGTTCCAGCTGATAGTATTTGGGGACAACAAATCGAATTTGGGTGAAATGCTCAAATTTGATTTTGGAGGACAAGAAAACACTGAGGCAGGAAAAGAATACGCTGGTAACCAGCATTATCATTTCCCCCATAATGTTTTATGGTCGTCCCTCTCATTGTCGTTAAAACTCGGGCTTGTGTGGTACAGGGTTAATATTAACTTATCCAAATTCCCAGCCTTTGCAGACCGAAAAATAAACGTGTCTCAAATGATAAAGTTTGTCTTTGACAGGGCAGAAAACATTGTGGAAAAAGGGGAAAATGCTGGTTACCAGCATTTTCTCCTTTTCCCAAAATGTTTTCAAAAGCCTTCTTCTACAGGGTCGTTAAAACTCGGGCTTGTGTAATACAGAGTTAAACTGGAAAAAAAACTTCAAACTGCGTCAACAATTATCGTTAAACTGTTATGTCTTGCAACTTACAATGTCTTCAATTATCTTTCCTTGTTTCCCTCAAACTGCATTCAGTACTACCGTTAAAGATCTTGTAAGGTTTTTCATATCGAATATGTTTTATTTTTTCAAGTTTCGCCGTAAAGCAATTTTTAAAACTCTGCACTTTTGACAAACTTACATACTGACACATGCTGATGTTTTATGAACAAAATATAAAAGATCGACGCTCTGTGAAAAGAGGGATTAATGCATCTCCGTGATGTATTATACCAAGCAAGTCATCACATAATTATGGATCCATAAAATCCATATGAGCCACGCTCTGAGAAAAAGGGGCTAAATGCATCTCCGCGATCCATGATACCAAGCAAGCAATCACATACTTATGGATCTGTAATAGCCACTCATTTTTACAACCGATTTAATCATGAGGTAGAGTGATCCTTTGACATACAGAAAATTGACCTGTAGCGAAAAGTTTCGGCCCAGGTCAGCCTGCGCGCACTGCCCAGGCTGACCTGGGTCGATACTTTTCGCAGATGCATTAAGCCCCCTTTTCACAGAACATGACTCATATTATATGTTTAACTGGACTGAATCTGGAAATAGAACTGTCGCAAGAAGATTCGACCCATGCCATCCTGTGCGGACTGTGCAGGCTGACATGGTTCGATACTTTTAGTAGATACACGATACCCCATTTTCACAGAAAATGACTCGAGCAGAATGAATGAATGAGTAAATGAACCAATAAATGATGCGTCAATCAATAATACGTCAGTAAAGGAGAGAATAGATGAGTTAGAGAGTTCCCAACCATTTGTCGCCCCCATCCCAACATCTAAACTAGGAAAAAACGAATTAATTGCTTGAGGCTAAATTTTGTGCGATAGCTTGATTTTACTTGTGAGTGTCCTTGGGCAAAACTTTTTAGAGCCCTAGCCTGATACTAGTGAAACTAAAGATATAAATTTGTGAGCTTATATTACTGAAGTAAGGGTAAAAGCGGCGTGAAACATCAATCAATCAATCAATCAATTATAATGATGTACAACAGTAAATTCAATCAACTGTCGCTACATACGATTTACACAGAAGGAACCCCCGGTATAACCTCCGTCCCGTCACGACGCGCGCAATATATCAGAGGCGCATTCATTGAGAGTAGTCGGACTTCACGGGAAGGACTCGTAAAAGATGCGACTGCTAATCCTGGTCGTGTTCACGGCCCTGTGCCCACTGAACGTACTTGCTGCCAGTAAGTTTTGACTGATTTCACGATGAGTTTGTTTGTTTGTTTGTTTGTTATCTTTTGTATTTAACTGTTAGGTTGCTAAACGCTACTCACTGACCTTTTGCGGACAATGTAGATTAAGATCAGACTGCACAGAACGTGCAGTCTGATCTTTGATCTACACTGTCCGATACAGAGATTTTTTTTCCAAAAAAAAAAAGTTTGAAGTAGCATTAATCGGGTTTTGACTATCAGCTATTTCATTTAAGTGATTTAGTATGAGAAGAGTGAACAATCAATGATCATTGGAAATGCCAAGCGATACTTGCATTAACTTTGCGGACATTGTAGATCAAGATCAGACTCTACTAAACGGTGCAGTCTGATCTTCGATTAACACTGTCCGATATTTTGTACAACACTTGTATCCTACCTCCGACAGTCTTGTTATTGCAGTATCATTCTGGATCTATTTTACTGACTAAAATTAACAATTTCGTTCACTTTGCACTCTAAAGGACCTGCCTCCGGTTTGCAGCAGCCCATTTTTTAAAATGTTGTGGCAAAAAAAGAAAAATTCCTTTCGAAATCAGTCGCTGCAATTTTGTTTAATAACGTAATGAGGGCAACGCGCTTACTTTGTTTCTGTGCTTTGCAACTCTAGTCGCATTATTTCAGGCAGACCCCTTTAATTCAAAGCATATATAGACGACGAATCAGATATTGTCCTGCTCAAATAATGGTAGAATACATCGTGGGAAAACGAGAAAATGGTGGTTATGTGCATTTCCTCCTTTTCCTACAATGTATTCAAGTCTTCAGGGTTGTTGAAACACGACCTTGTTTGATCGAGGGTTTAATCCTGACCAAACAAACTACGCTTTAACCCTTTACCAAACAATCCCTGGTTTTTACGACCCTGAGATAGAAGCCTTTTGAAAACATTGTGGGAAAAGGAGAAAATGCTGGTAACCAGCATTTTCTCCTTTTCCCACAATGTTTTCAACCCAATCAAAGAAAGATTGCACTATTTGAGCCACACTGAAATTGTCGTCTGCAGATGCTTTCAATTCGGACAAGGCTAAAATTTTGTCGTCTGGTAAAGGGTTAAGAATTGGCACGGCCAAAGGTGTGGGGTATAGGGGCCGCCTAGGCTTTTTTTCCCCACGTTGTGAAGCTCTTATTGTCCAAATGCATTCAGGTTTAGTAACCAGCATAAACTTACTTCTGGGCGATACATAATGGAGCAAGCGATTGGGGCTAAAGCAAAGATCTATACGATGGGGCTAGGAAAAAAGTATGAACTGGGCTATTTAACATGTATTCTTATTAGAAGTCAGTGGGGCTAATCCAGTTGCATTCAATTGTATTTTCTTACAGAAAAAGGCAAGATTGCTAAGACTTTCTAATTTGCGATGTACAACCAAGATCACACAAAGTAAAATAAGCATATTTTGAGTTTGAATTCACCAAAACATTACAAGCTACAATTACAGTCAGCCCTTGGTATGCATACATGTATACTAGTATGTCCTTGAACTTTAAAAATCTATATTCAGTTTCTACGTTCAATCAGCACCACATAAATGTATGTACATGTCCCGAAACATTAAATACTTTATAAAATTTCTCAGTTTACATTAGTTGAATATTAGACCGGGTTAGTTTTTGCAGTGAATTTATACCAAATACTTTCCAAAAAATCAGCTTGAAATTTGTGATACTGCATAGCCCCATTCATACTTTTTCATTTGGCCCCATTCTATACTTTTAGAATTTAAAAATTAACCCCATTGTAATACAGCCTTATTTCCTTATCCCCAGATGTTTTCCAAAGACATCTTCATCAGGTATTTTAGAAAAAGCGCTTCCATTTTAGGAGCGGATTAACAATTAAGCAACAATGAGGTTCCATGCATACACCAATCCGATATATAATTCTGTTCGTTATTCTTGTCAAAATTAGATCCTAAACCGGACTGCGATGGAGAAGTGATAAAGCGAACATGTGAAAGTAAAAATTATAAGAAAGAGACGTGCCAAGTGCAAGAAGGTAAAATTACGGCGGTAACTCTACGTCAACAAATGTCAAAGTCCGAGTGCAAGTTGGCGAAGACATGGAAATATACAACGTCAAGTATCGTCGTGGACGACGGATGTCGGGCCGAGTTCTGGGTCTGCCTCAAAGGTACGGTACAAATTTCAGAGCCCTCGGTAAACTTGGACCCATTGTATTGCCCGTAACCTTCCAATAGATGGTACGGAGGTCGATAACATGCTACTAATTTCGAAAATCGATAACAAGATGCCAGTTTAACCCTTTACCAAACGAGGAAAATTTTAGACTGGTCCAAATTGAAAGCATCTGCAGGCAAAGGATTAGGCCTAAATGTGGCTCAAACGATGGAATGTGTCTTCAAAAGAGTACAAAACATTGTGGGAAAAGGAGAAAATGCTGGTTACCAGCATTTTCTCCTTTTCCCATAATGTTTAAAAAAAGTCTTTCTCCTCAGGATTGTAAAAACCCGAAAATTGTAAAGGATTAAGTCTAATGTTTAACTCTTTGCCAAATGACAAAAATTTCTTATTTTTTTTTTTAAGCTTTATTTGCCACGTCAATCGGTATGTGAGGGTCGTGGCCACCCTCCAACATACCTTACAAATCAATGTCAGTAAATATTTTTGTTAGTATTACATGTGGTTCACAATATCATTATGTTTATAAACAAATTTCAAATTTCAAAGTCTTTTCCTTTACTATTTAACCATTTCAAAATCTCAAATTTAACCAATTTACATATTAATTGATGAGTCAAATTAATGATCAAAAGGTGACAACAAAACTTTTTTTGTGATGAAAAAGTGTGTGTGTGTATGTGTGTCGGTGTGTGTGTTTGCGCGCTAAAAGTGACCCCCCAGAAAAGAAAAGTTTTTTGTCTTTAAGTAATTCTACTTTTTACTCATTGATTGTGTTTTTGCGTTTTCATTGGTTTTGCCTTCAATTATTCACTATCTTAAACGGCTCATGGGAGGTTTTGAATGATATGTTCTACAAATGTCATGATGTTTTCTCCTTTTTCAAACATCTTAGTATTTTTGTAAATGTGTAAATTAGTGATAAGATGGTTCCTTATTCCGTTTATTGAAGGTTTATCTAGTTTGTTTCTGCAATAATAGATATACTTTTTGATTTCCAAAAGAAGTAGGCCTATATCTAATTTAATATTTAGTGCACTTGAGCCCAAAAGTAAAATAGAGCTATTGATTTGTTCGATTCATCCAAATTGAAAGTATTTGCAGACGACATGTCAAATATTGGTAAGAATGGGATTTGCCCTTGAAAGTGTTGAACTTATTGTTGGAAAAGGGAAAAAATACTGTTAACTGGTTACCTGCATTTTCTCCTTTTTCCACAATATTTCCAAAAGCCCTGGTCCCTGTGGGTCGTTAAAACTCGATATTGTATGGTAAAGAGTATTAAAACTTCTGTCCGTAGTGATAGCACGAGTGGTTTATTCATTGCGCCTCATAACTCACAACGTGGTTTATTTAAGAAATAATCTTCTTTCTATCGTGGTTTATCGTTCAATATACCACAGTTGTGAGTTATGAGGCACAATAAATAATCCACGAGGGCGATAGCCCGAGTGGGTTATTCATTGCGCCTCATGACTCACAACGTGGTTTATTAAATGATAAACCATGATAGAAAGAAGATTATTTCGATTCTAACATGACCAACTCTTAATGAAAGTAAAACAAGTTCATACTTAGAGTAAAAACGCGGATGCAGATTATATTCCATTGAATAACTTACTTAATTACTTTATACAGAATGACGTCACTCTATATAGAATGACGTCACTCTATATAGAATGACAGATTATACCACGATTTCGTTGCACTGTGTTTATAGAGCCGAATTCACGTGTCATGTTAGAATAAACGATAAAACACGATAGAAAGAAGATTATTTCGATTCTTACATGACCAACTCTTAATCAAAGGAACACAAGTTCATACTTAGTGTAAAAACGCGGTCGCGGATTATATGTCCCTTGAATAAACCACGGCTGTTCCACTTACTTACCAAAGCAAAACCCAACTGCATAGTCGGTAAATATGAAAGGAATAAAAAATTTAATAAAACTTTAGGCATCAAACACAACATAAAACACCGCACCGTTTTACTATAATAATTCCTCCCTTTCAAATGACAAAGAAGAATGAATGTATAGCCAAGCATTATAGTCGCAGTTGCTTTGAATGCTCTGCATACATATTACTCCACCCACTCCCAATCCAATTTTCAATGCATGTTCACCGGTCAATTTTGAACTAACCTTCAACTTGAAAAGACACTTGATTTACATATGTTTACTGATAACATTTCAAATGATTTGAACAACCGTTTTCAATTTTTATCAAAAACAGTTAATATCGGTTAATCCTTGATGATTTTGCTTCCTCCTTGGTCAAAGAGTTGAAAATGATATTGAAAGTCACTTGACGTAAACAAATCGTCATTTTCCGCTCCTTGACCAAGGAGGAAGGAAAATCATCAAGAATTTACGATATTAACTATTTATGATAAAAATTGACAACGATGGAACTATTTGAAATGTTATCAGTAAACATATACATGTGAATCAAACTTGTGTCTTTTCAAGTTGAAGGTTAGTTCAACATTGACCGATGTTGCATTGGAAATGGAATTAGGAGTGGGTGGAGTAATATTAGTTTAGTTTAAACATATTTTATTTCATAAGTTGAAATGGGATTGGGCCACAAGTTCTCACAACTTAGAATTGGCCCTTCCCCTACAGCACAAATTATACAGTTCTAACAACGGTATGTACAAATACAACAACATTTAAGTATGAGAAAGAAAAGAAACGCAGTGAGTGAGAGCTAAGAGTTGAAATAGAAAGATTACAAAGAATAACAAAAAAGAAACAAAAAAGAAAAGTTCTAAACAGGAAAAAAAAAAAAAAAAAAAGATGGAGTAATATTCAGAACATTCGAAGCAACTGCGACTCAAATGCTTGAAAATAAACTCTTTCTTCTTTGTCATTTGAAAGAGAGAAATATAATAGTAAAACTGTGCGGTTTTTTTATGTTGTATAAGATGCCTAAGGTTTTATTGAAATTTTGATTCTTTTTATGTTTACTGACTGGGCAGTGGGGTTATGTTTTGGTAAGTAAGTGGAACAGCTGTGGTTTATTCAAGGGAATATAACCCGCATCCGCGTTTTTACACTAAGTATGAACTTGTTTTCCTTTGATTAAGAGTTGGTCATGTTAGAACTGAAATAATCTTCTTTCTATCGTGGTTTATCGTTCAATAGATCACGTTGTGAGTTATGAGGCGCAATGAATAAACCACTCGGGCTATCGTCCTCGTTGGTTATCTAGCGTGGTTTATTGAACGATAAACCACGATAGAAAGAAGATTATTTCTTAAGTCAACAATCCAGAGTTTTAATGGCTTTGAAGGGGAATGGAAGGCTTTCGAAATCAAAGCAGGAAAAGGAAGAAATAGAATCTACTGATAACAAGCATTTTTCTCCTTTTTCCCAGAACCGTTCCCACACTTTCAAAGACAAATTCCTCTATTTGAGGCACTTTTACTTTTCCTAAACTCAAGTCCTGTCAGCGTGGAATAGTCGAGCTTTTTTTTTCCCTCTGGAAAAGAGTTAAATATAGATTAAACTGATTTTTTCCATCTTTGAAAGGGTAGAAAACATCGGTAGAAAAGGAAAAAATACTGCTTATCAGCATCTTTTTTCTTTTTCGGAAATTCCCTACGACGATTGCAACAAAAGCCTTCTTCATGTGGGTCGCTTTAAGTCAGATAGGGTTAATATTTTGTTTGGAAAAATCATTGGGGCATGACATTTTATGTTTATTTTAAGTTGGGGGTGGAGGGGGCGCTGCAAAATTATTCTCTGGTTGGTGTGGAATAAACGACCTTTAAAACCAAGGTCAGCTATCTACCAATACAACTATCGAGACATGCAGTATTTTGTTGTTAAAAATGTATTTTTCCCTTGTAATGCGACATCGGTTATATACCGTAAATAATAACACAGGAAATTTTATAGTAAAAAAAAAAACAAAATAAAAACTCGGTAATTATTCGCGTTTTCTACATGTATTTCTATTCATGCTTTACTTTTTAAAGGTGGGTATTTAGATTTTTCACATCTCATCAAATTAAAAAATATATATATCACTGAAATTTATATGAAAAAACAATACAAATCATCAATAATTAAGAATCATAAAATTACAAAAAAAATTTTTTTGATGGTGTTCCCTTAAAAGGCTACGTAGTCTCTTAACGTATTTTTAGATTTCGCGCCAGAAATCAAAAAAGCATTGTGGGAATGTCAAGTGACTGGCACGTGACTAATGACGCTTAAATTCCATAACATAACAAACATGAAATTATTTTCCATAATGTCTTCTTCGAACGCTATGTTTGAAGCTTCGTCTGGGTATTTCCGGTATGTAAATGAACGAGTTGCTCATGTAAAAATAGACCGTGTTTCCCGTCGGTGTCGACCTGGGCCGTAGTAAATCTCTAATTTCTCTTGTTGTCGGATGGTTTTCGGCTACTGGGGCTTTATGAAAGAAAATTGAAAGGCTTTGGGAGTATAAGGATGATTTTTTTGTATTTTTGTAAAATTTTCGTCCCAAAATCTGAAGGGCCACCTTTAAATGGGGCTATTTAGTTTTATTGCTGTTGATAAAACTTTCCTCGAAAATACCGATATATAGATCTAGGTGTATTTTTCTTTGCAATCATGTAGAAACTATATGATTACGTTCAGTAAAAAAGAAGGTAACTCTGTTTTTATTACAGCAAATATGACGTCAGTTTGAAATACTGAATTTTTCGGTTTTTTTTTTTACTTTCTTCTTTAGGGATGCTGTCGCCTTAATTAAGGTCTACGGCCCCTAACTCATCGTTAAACATCGATGTTTTCGTAAATGCTATTCGGCCAATCTCGGTAGCTTCCGTCGTTTAATATGAGAGTAAGGGGCCGTAGACTCACTAACTCATCGGTAAATATCGTGTTACATCGACGTTTTCGTACAGGCTATTCGGCCAATCTCGGCAGCTTCCGTAAATATGGGTTTTAGGGGCCGTAGACCTTAATCCAGTGAAGTATCAATTTTGCTAAAGTTTGATGAGTTTGTTTAAGTGTCAATAGCTCCGTTTAAAGCTACCTTTTCACATTAAAGAAATTATCAGTCTTTGTTGAGATTATCTTAAAAAAAATTGCGAAACGAAATCTACTTTTCCCTTAACCCTTAGGCTGATTCATTTAGCGCGTCTCTCTTTTGCGGACAGTGTAGATCAAGATCAGACTGCACAGAACGTGCAGTCTGATCTTTGATCTACACTGTCCAATATTGAGATACTTTTCCTAAAAAAAATTGAAATAGCATTATTCGGAGGGGGGGGTTTACTATCGGTATGAAAGTTTCATTTTACTTATTTACCAGGTTAAGGTTTGAGTAAATGAAGACAATTTTGGTCATGATTTAGCATATGGTAGCGGAGGTTTGACTGCACGTTCTGCGCCGTCTGATCTTAATCCACGCCGTCTGCAAAACCTAGGTATTTAATCACTATTGCCAATGAAAGGGTTGATTACGGTTTAACCCTTTACCACACAGTCCCGAAGTTTAACTACCCTGAGGGAGAGGCCTTTTGAAAACATTGTGGGAAAAGGAGAAAATGCTGGTGACCAGCATTTTCTCCTTTTCCCACAATGTTTTCTCTCTTATCAAAGGAAACTTCTATAATTTGACCCACATTTAATTTTTTGTCTGAAAATGCTTTGGATTTTTACAAAGCTAAAATCTTGTTGTGTGGGAAAGGTTTAAAGGGACATTAGCCAGACTCCTTTTGACAAGCTTTTGTTTTATATGTATATAGAAAATCTGAAAAAAAAAAAAGATATTTTTCGCTTACGTGCAAAGATGACTTTAAAATTAAAAAGCACAGGAAGTAATATAGAAAACACATGGAATTACCGATGGTTTTTTTTTTTCTGTACATGTAGTTTTACTGTAAAATGTCTCCTTTTGCTAGTTGACGGTAGAGCCGTTATTGTATAACAACGGGTAAATACATTTTTGACACAATGATAGATTGTGTTGCATAATGAGTTAAGTTGGTAGAGACGCCGAATATTGTTTTGAAGGTCGTGGGTTTGAGTCCAATCGGAAGCACTTTTTTGAGCATTCCTCTCCCTATCCCCACCCCCAGCTAAAGGAAAAAACAGTCACGTTCCATCAGATCTTACAAATGAAGGGCGGGATCTGGTCAGTTTCCAATGGAAAAATTGCCCGTTACAGCCAGTTCTTTCTTTTGTCACATCTGCAAGATACAAAATATCTTCTGTAGGAGGTTAAGAGTCAATTCTTACAAGAGGTTACCGAGCCCACGAGCTCAGACGGCTATGTGCAGGGCTCAAAAGTAGGGGTCCCTGGTTCGAATACCTAAGATAGCCAATTTCTTTCGGAGGATCGGATGAAAGTCTTGCAACAAGATTCATTCCTCTAACGATGAGAGCTCATCATTAATTTTATTTTTTTTTTAAATCTAAATGTTTATCTTACCAGGCGTTCGTACTTTCAAAATTTATCAAAAGGTCTAATTCTATGTGTTATTTTCAAGTATTTATTTGGAATTTCTTCAGACAAACAGTTTCATTTAAAAATTTGTAATAGAAATCATCGGAGATCAGGCAAATTGTTTCAGTCTGAAACAACATTAATGTATTTCTATTTTCTTCTAAATAATTCAACTAGAGTCCGATGTGTCGCCCGAGAAACCAGATTGCGAAGGTGAGGTAAAGGAGGCAGTTTGCGAGAGCAACAACTACAAGAAGAAAAAGTGTGATATTGATTTTGGCATAATTAAGACAGTAACCGTTAGGGAGCAACTTTCGAAGGCTGTTTGTGACTTTGAAGAAAAGACATGGAAATTTGACAAGTCATCTATTACTGTAGACGACGGATGTCGGGCTAGATTCTGGGTCTGCTTGAAAAGTGGGTACCATTTAACATTTTTTAATTCGCTCTATCTTGATCATTCTAAACGTCACAATTATTGAGTGTAACCTACGATTCTTTTCTTTTCATATATTTCAAAGTTGTTTTTTTTAATACCATAAAGATAAATTCTTCAGTGTAATTGTACAAATACACCATTCCTCTATAGACCAGACAGAGGAGTAAATAAGCTGCAGAACCAAATCGTTGGTTTACATCAAAAACCTCGTAACTACAGCTTGTTTCAAGCTGTAGTTACGAGGTTTTTGAAGTAAACCGACGAAATGCAGTTAATCTTAGTCTTCTCTTACTCCCCCTGATAGAGGACAGGTGGCGGATATCCTCTGAGCGTACGGAAATGTTTTTTTTTTTGTTGCAATTCTTAGTCCGCATCTGTCACATGTCTGGAAAACTATCTGATTGCGAAGAGTCATTAAAGAACCCTGAAGTGCATGGTCCTCAAATCTAGATAGAAATGGCATTGAGTCGGTAGGTTTTATACCCCCTCCCCTAGAAAAGTACAAAACGTCGCAACCAAAGAGATGAGCAGTCTTACAAGTTTGCACGTTTTTTTCAGAAGTTGACCTTTGGGTTGAATCAGAGTAAACCCTGGGTGTCTTGTGGACCTCCTTTGAATATAATATTTAGTTCTTTTACTAGTGTAATTGGCGCAAAGAAAGAACATTTAAAGTCAAGAAATAATTTAGGAGAAGCAGCAGCAATAGCTTAGAAACAATCCTATGTAGAAACTGGTGTTTATTTTTCTTTTAAAGTCTCCTCTTTATTTTTCCTCGTAAGGCTGAGCTGGCCGGGGTAAGACTTAAAATATTTAACCGAGATGATGTTGAAAACCTTAAATACACAGCCACACACAAAAATAAGCAAGCAGACCATACCGGATTTGTTGTTGGATTATTACTTTTTTTCTCGCATTTTTGTGTTTTACATTTCTTTTTTAAATCCAAATGTTGATCTTACCAGGAGTTTGTACCTTCCAAATTTATCAAAAGGTCTATGTCTTATTTTCAAATACCTTATTTCAATTTCTTCAGATAAACAGTTTCCCTTAAAAAAAATCATTGAAAATCAGGAAACCTGGCTTAGTTTGAATCAACATTATTGTACATGTACTTACCATTTTGTTCTAAATTATTCAACTAGAGTCCGATGTGTCGCCCGAGAAACCAGATTGCGATGGTGATGTAAAGGAGGCAGTTTGCGAGAGCAACAACTACAAGAAAAAAACATGTGAAATTGAAGGTGGCGAAATTAAGACAGTAACCGTCAAGGAACAATTTTCGAAGGCTGTTTGTGACTTTGAAGAAAAGACATGGAAATTTGACAAGTCATCTATTACTGTAGACGACGGATGTCGGGCTAGATTCTGGGTCTGCATGAAAAGTGGGTAAAATCTGGATCTTGTTTTATTTTCACAATGTTAATGATTCTAAACGTCCCATTAATTGAAGTGTAACCTACGATTCTTTTCTTGGGTCTTAAGTTTCTCCATTGCCGCAGATAAACAAGTTTTACAAGATGGATTGTGAGACGTTGTCTGCGCATGTCATATTCTTCGAAGATTCCTGTCTGCTATGACACATCACTATCCTGTACGGGACAAATATTAATACCCGGTACGTAATCTAAAACTCACCGCTGATAAAGTGGTAATGGGCTATAAACATTGCATCTTTGGAAAAGATCTAGCCTGTTTTTCGCTCCGCATTTCTTTTTTCTTTTTATTTCAAACGGGAAAAAATAGCACATTTCTTAAAAATCTATTTATTTCAAACGGGAAAAATGTTTTTACAAATACCTTTGTTTTACTGCACATCTTGAACACACATGGTTTCTAAATATAGACTTTAGGGAGACCAGCATTCGTGCAGGGTTTTTCCACAGACTAATCAACAAAAAGTGTCTGGGCTTATAGAACAGAACAGAACTTATACCGAAACTATTACCCAAACCTGTAGGGGCTATTTTTATAAATGACTTACATGTACATGTAGGTTATATGCTAGCTGACCATAGCTGAATAAATCATACCAGGCACCATTTTATTGAGTAAACGTTTATTTTATTATGAAATTAAAAGTAACAGTTGCCGGATTGAAAAGTAGCCCGGTTCTGTGCCTAGAATGCCCAAATCATTTAGGTCTGTATTTGAAAAATGCCACCTAGCGGAAGATAGTGACTGTGAAAAGTTTGGCATTATCTCCCGCTAGATGGCATTCTACAAATACACATCTATCTAATTTGGGCATTCTGGGTGCAGAACCGGACTACTTTTCAAAACGACAAACGTTACTTTGAATTTCAAAATGAAATAAACGTTTACTCAATAAAACGCTACCTGGTGCGATTCATTCAGTTATGATCAGCTAGCAGGTAACCTATGCACCGACCAGGCTTGGGTATAGCTTCGGTATAAGCCCTACTTTTCCCAAGTATCCGGGGAGGGTGATGCGTCATAGCAGACAGGTTGAATCTTCAAGAGTATGACATGCGCAGACAACGAGAAGTTTGGTTTCGAGTAACCGGTGATCGTGATAGTTACACTAGCGTGATAATTGAAACTGTCGCGATCGTCTTTAAAGACTAACTGATTTCGGACAATGTCAGTTGCAATTACATTTGAACATATTGCTTGGTTGCCAAGTAGTGCAAGAGTCACAAAGGAGGAAATTTGCAAGAAAAGGAATGATTAGGATAAGCAGCAATTGCTTGGGGGAAAAAAAGCAATGTAAGCCTCTTAGATTGACAAAATGACACATTTATAAATCATTGGGCTAAGTTTTTGTACTATTTTCGGAGTTGTACATACAATATAATACATATACATAAAGATATATATAAGGCATAACGTGCAACAGTCTGTTCACATTCAGGCACTAACCCTAACACATGCTGCTTAACCTGCACAAAGAGAAATACACTATTTAAACCATATCGCTGTAAAGCTACATGAAACAGAAAGGTAAATTTAAAACGATTATATATTTAACCGCTCTCCGTGACATTACGTTTCCCCTTCGAGAAGTCTCAACACTGAGACTCATATACAACTTTATTACCAGGGATACATAAGAGTGTAAGGCAACTCCAGTCCGGTAGTTGTCATAATCCCGCCGCAGCCACCAAAAGTAAGGTGCTACGGCCTGGTCACCTACCCAGGCACTAACCCTAACGCATGTTGCTTAAAACTTGCGTCGAGTGAAAAGTTAGCTCAACAGCAAGGCAGGTTTGAAGTGTTTATATATCTAACCTATCTTAGGATCTGACATGAGTTGGCATTTTAGATAAAATTTTATTTAAACGAATATTGTGAAACTGTTTATAAAGCAAGCATTTGGCGAGCTTATTAACGTTTTTGTAAACAAGTTTAATAAATTTTCACCTCAAAAGTAAATTGATATGACACTCTTTCTATCACCACAACTGTTACTCAAGATTTACAGTATAGTTCATGGCGTGTTAAAACATAGGCATGTACCTATATATTGAAATTTACCGGTAGTCTATCCACATCTTTGTGTACATTATATATGGAAGAGAAATAGTTCCGAAGAACCATGCATATCATGATTTTATTCTGAATCTAAAGATGATAAAATTTTCAGCTATGTTGTAGAAATGAGATGTATGATCACAGAGCTTTGACTAATTACGGGACTATTCGTTTATCTTAAACGTAAGATAAGAAAAATTGTAGTGGCTATGTTACAGTGAAAATAAACATAAAATACTGAATCCACAACTAAAACTATGGCTTGGCAATCGTAACACATTCAAAGCAAGATTATCACATGCTGATCCTATCCTTTTACTTCTCAGTAAGCGTTTTAAACACAACATTTCCGCTAGTATGCTTGATTTATCGAAATTTAATATTCATTATGGGTATCAAGAGTTGTTTTTCGTGTGTCAACATTCGCCTGATCCCGAGGTATATTGTGCATTCTTCCATAAATTACATCTTATTCTGCCAGTGACTAATACCTGGTCGGTCCAAGTTTCAGTTGCTGGAAGAAAGAAGAATTTTATAACCACCTAAAAATGTAAACAAAAGATAGAGCAACTTGGTACCTTTTTACCTTATTTCAAAATTAATGAGCCATGCTCTGTGAAAAGGGGGCTTAATGCATTTGCGAAGAGTATCGACCCATGTAAGCCTGCGCAGTCCGCGCAGGCTTACCTGGACCGAAACTTTTCGCTATTGGTCAATTTTCTGTTTGTGAAAGGACCAGTCTATCTTATGATCAGGTTGGTTTGATAAAAAAGTGGCCTTTATGGATTTATAATTATGTGATGATCCCTTTCAGAGATCTCTTTATTAGCTATTCTCAGCGATATTTCTGCGTGTGTAAAGAAAAGAGGACAATATTAGTTGTACGGTCAGGTGGCAGGGGACTTGGAAACTTGTTCACGGCTGTGGTGAATCGTGTCGCCCCGAGCCGAAGTCCCCTGACACCTGACCGTACAACGAATTTATTATACTGCAAAGTTTTACCATTCTAACATGTGTTAAGCGAATTTTGAATGTTTTTTGGTTTCAAAAATTGAGTACGCGGACAAAGTAAAATTTCCCTTCTGAGTGCCCCAATTCAATGAAAACTGACGTTACTGGGAACAGACTTCACTGAAACCTTGATAAAACGTGTAGTTTGGTGCATAATCTTGATGTTAATCTTGATCGACGCCGCCATTTTGGATGTTGTGTTGAAAGTGTAGTCATGTATACTGGCCTCCCGAAAAGGAAACTGCTTTTACGTTGGTTTTGCCAGTGTACATGATATATATGTTCGGGGCATATTATCCAATCAGATCACGAGAAATTTCTTTGCAGTATAATAATGTTTCATGTCACTTAACGTTCAGCGACAGCTCAAATATTCATCCATATCATGAGTTTCATCAGTCCTAGGCGGGTCTGTATTTAAGTGTATTGTCCAAAGGCAATTACACTCAAGCGACAAACTCAATACCGCGGATGGAAATCAAACCAAGAACGGTAGAATTACGATTCTAATACATGTACCTTCACCACTGAGTCATGCAGGACGACAAGTCTTTTTTGCATGTACCGTTTGTGGGACAAAGTTCTTAACCAAGTATATATATAAAACTGATCTTCCGGTAACTCGTATATACTAGCTCTCTGCGATACTACGTTAAGCAAAATAATTTCCATGCTGTACATAGCATCTCTTTCATAATATAGATACTGGAAAACTGACAGCTAATCGTATAGTAAGAAAGAAACGTTGAGCAGCTGATCGTACAGTCAACCTTTTGATAGTAACCCGAAAATATTTGAATAATTTCAAGAGGAAAATAACTGTGTACTCTTAATGATATCTGTAAGTGAAGTTGAATGATTGTTTTTTCTGTGTACACAATCAGTTCTAAAGGGTTTAAAATCTCCTCATAAGAATATGACTCAAAAGTTTAAATAGCAGTCACAGCAACCGTTAGCCACGGCAAAAATCAGTAATTAGGCACCTATTTTGCTATCCTATGTAAAAATCGCAGGTTTACTGTCCTGTCTCGCAGTAAATGCGAGTAGAAAAACATTCTTACCTTAAACAAGGATCGTATATATGATCCCTGCCTTAAATGATAAATCATCTGGGGTAACTTTCACTAAACTGCGTACATTTACGCATTTTTTTTTTTTCCTTTTTTTTTTGGGGGGGGGGAAGAGATAGAATTTACATACATACAATCCCTGCTTTACACGAAGGTATGCGCTGGTGTAAAGTTACGTAGGGCCTACATGTTTACTCAAATCGTAAAGTTCAGTGAAACTTGTTATCAGATTTGATGCTTGCGTATTTCAACTGCGTACGCAAATACCGTACGTAGTTTAGAGAAAGGTACCCCCGATGAGTACTGTCGAATAGAATTCATTTTCGGGGCTGTTTTCATGAAACCTGTTTGCCACAGATAACTGATTTTTGGTGTACAGTGACACAGCCTCTGATTTGCGAGACTGTACGTTGGTTCACAGTGATATTTACCTTTAAAGCATGTACATGTATTTCCACATCAGCTGCCTTAGCTGAAGTGTAGATCAAGATCATGCTGCACGGTCTGATCTGTAATCTATGCTGTTTGTCTTGCTTACATATTTTGGACAACAGCAAACCTTCAATAATTATTGCACTTTTTTCGGTCTTATTGACACTTTGAACATGTCCATTCGGTTTATTCAAGGCTGTAAAGATTGAAACTCTTGGATCTGTCCTCAGAATCGTCTTCAGGATGTGCCGGTGAGACTAAGGATGTGAAATGTGAGAGTAAAGGTTACAAGGAAGAAACTTGTGAAGTTACCGGTGGCGAAATTCAGAAGGTAGCCAAAATACAACAATTGTCTAACGCTCCCTGCTTAGCTGGCGAGACATGGAAATACGGAAAATCCTTTGTCTATGTAGAACAGGGATGTCGGGCTAAATTCAGGGTTTGCTTTAAAGGTACAGTATCTTGGAATTTTTTTGTTTTGTTATTTAAAAAATATATGAGCCATGCTCTGAGGAAAGGAAGCTTAATACATCTGCGAAAAGTATCGACTCAAGTTAGTACAGATAACTGTCCCCAAAGGCGATGTTACTTTTTGACGGATGGGGTCAAAACGGCCCACTATTGAACTGCGAATTACTGTTTTATTTCCATCAATTTTGACAGAGTGAATTTTATAACTTTCTTTAATCTTATGTATTTTCAAATAATGAATTTTATTTATGGAGCTTGGGCCTCGATTCTCCATACTTGTGTCCACAGGTTGTACTCTGCATTCTGCATTCATATCTGATGTTATAATGCGAGTTCATTTCTCTTCCCCCCCCCCCGTTCTTTTCTCATGATCAACTGGAATTCATGTGTATATGCTGTGGTTTGCTTTCCTACACTCCTTTTACCTCAGTTATGCACAAATTACTTATGTTGAAAACGACAGCTCCAAACTTTCTAGAAAGAATACATCTCTTTACATGTTTCAATAAATTTGTAGGCAGGAGACCATCTCGCTCGATTCACATTATCAAAATTCAGGTTATAAGTAAATTTTATAAAACTAAATAAGTGAATTTTATAAAAGTAACTGTGTGATCCACATGATGGTTCTTCAATGTGTTTTAATAAATGACAAAAAAGTGGACCGTTTTGGTACCGGGCCGTTTCAGCACTGGGCCGTTTTGGTACCGGGTCCTTTTGCAAGTGGGCCGTTTTGACCCCCAATCCTTTTTTGACCGGTCGCCTTTGGGTATACCTTCTGTCTGAAGGCTTGGTTAGATGTTATTTTTGTGACTGGGTCTCTCTAGTGGAGAAACAATCACAAAAATAACATAGGAGCTAGTCCCCGAATCGGGGGTACTCTGGGTACAGAGACGATCAAGACAAAAACAGTTGAAATCTCCGCACAGATTTTGTGCGCAAGTTCGAACTATCGTAATTTCATAAATAGAGCACAAAACTAGGATTTGTTGTTTGCGTATTCAATAATCCTTCGTTTGAAATACAAATATTTTCAGTTTAAATGCTGAACATAAGAAAAAACAGTTCATCAGTTACTCGAGTAATTAACGTCCCCGAAAACACACAAAATGGCCGCCACTCACGATAGATTTCGTCAGTTTTTTTCCCCAGAGATTTACATGTTATAAACGACTTCTACATGCTCTTAAGGTAATGAAAGGTTTAGTAATTTGTCTTTGGTCATATTTGTTATTAAAAGTTAATTGCATTTCGCTGCAGTACATATTAAATCGACGAAACAGAAAGTCAGCATAGCGCTCTATCTTTGCTACCGGAACATTTACGATGGACTTAAATTGAGACGGTACGGTGCACAATAATTGTCCAAATATGAAAAAAATCACCGGAGATTCACATTATTTAGACTACGACTCAAGTCAGTCTGCACAATCTGGTCAATTTCTTGTATGTGAAAGGACCAGTCTTATTTAAAAAAAGTCGCTAATATTATTGATCCATAATATTATGTGGTGACTTGCCTAGTATCATGTATAACGGAGATGCATAAAGCCCCCTTTTGTCAGAGCATGGCTCATATTTTTCATGTTTGTGACTTGTGGCCATATCTTGTATCTTGGAAAGTATGGGACAGTATGAATGAACCCTTTACCAAACGGCAAAAGTTTTAGACTGGTCCAAATTGAAAGCACTTGAAGACGACAAAATAAACGTAACTCAAAAATTGAAATTTGTTTCCAGCAGGGTAGAAAAAATTGTGGGAAAAGGAGAAAATGCTGGTTACCAGCATTTTCTCCTTTTCCCACAATGTTTTCAAAAGGCTCCTATCTCAGGGTTGTTAAAACTAGGGATTGTTTGGTAAAGGGTTAAAGATCAGACTTGACATTCTCTCTATGTTGAACTATCTATATAGATCTGTTGTCAAGAAAAAAAAAAACCAATGTAACTCCGTTATCAAACAACGAAAATTCAGCTGTCCAACTTGAAAGAATATGCATATGTCAAATCAAAATTATGTAACTGAAAGAATGTGATTTGTGTTTTAACAGGGATTGTATATTCCCTGCTTTGAATGGGCAGAAAACATTGTGAGAAAAGGAGAAAGTGCTGGTTACCAGCATTTTCTCCTTTTCCTACAAAGTTTTCAAAAGAATTTTTTCTTTGGGTAATTAAAATTCAAGATTGTATGATGGTCAAGGATTGAGTATGGCTATGCAATGTTAATGTGGGCGGTAGAGATTTATGGCTTGTTTTCACCTGCAGATCAGTCATATCATGGCTACAAATTTATATATTTCAGAACTCTTGGAGTTTCTCTCATGCATAACAAATACAGGCATTACATTTAACAACAAATATCTTTAAAAAAAACATAGATGGCATAAATTTGCTGCCAAATAGGCAGGGGCCCTTAGAATAAACATGTCTACATTTTTGACCAATCACCAATTTTTGTTTATTCCTTTGTTATCAGTACTAAAAGTAGGTCAAAAGCCAGCACATTCAGCCATGCCAAAAAAGCAACACTAGACCTAGTCGGAGGTTGAAATTCAGCCGAAAGATGACACAGTATTTACTTTTAATATAATAAGTTGTTGTTCAATTACATGCTGCACAACATTTTGCTCAAACGATTTAAAATTTTCAAAGAGGAAATGAAAAAAAAAGTTGCTTACTGTAAACAAAAGTCATATGATTAATATCTGGTATGGCCACCCCTTGCATTTATCAAAACTTGTCAGCTTTGTATCATTGACAATTTCATAAATTTGAAAGTAAGACAACTTCTAATTGGCTAAACCATTTGGTTTAGTCAGTTAGAAGTTGTGTTACTTACAGCTTTAGAAAATCTTGGAGAAAAAGCCAAAGAATGTTCTTAGTCATGGTTGGTGATTATGGACCATCAGTTTTAGATGGACTCTTAAAATAGTGTTTGTAAAAGAGCAGTCCATTATTACTTAAAACCTCTACAATGTTTTGAAAGATGTTTTCTGCAGGTATGAGAACAATTTTACTTGTAAATAGTTTTAAGCTACTCATTATTTTATACAGAACCACCTAAATGTGAAGGTAAAACAGAGACTGTAAAATGTGAGAGTAAAAACTATAAGAGAGCAACATGTGAAGTGAAGGGCGGTGATATCACAGAGGTAACAGTAGCAAAACAGCTGTCAAATGCTGAATGTGTAGAAGGAAGAACCTGGGCCAATGATGGGTCAAATATTTATGTGGATGGTGGATGTCGGGCCGAATTCTCAGTCTGTTTGAAAGGTATGGTATTTACAGATGATTACTTTGTAATGAACTCTGCCAGCTATATAGTGTAGTATATAAGTCATATTTACCACATTATATAGATGGCAAAGTTTGTTACAAAACAATCGTCTGTGATGGAAGCATTAGAATTTCATATTTTCTGTGAGTCAGGTCTTCAATTGTGAATTTGGGGGAAGGGGGGGGTTAGAGTTTTTCAATTTGTAGATAAATATCACATCTTTTTGTTAGAAAGTAACATCTTGGAACTTTATTCTGTCATAAGTACGCTTTCATCAAACAATCAAATAACAATGAGAAGAAGGCTTTTAAACATAATGGGAATAAGAGAAATGTAGGTAACTGTCATTTTCTTCTTTTCTTCCAAGATTATTCGTTAACTCATTCAAAGACAAATCCTCATCATTTAAGGCACATTTACTTTGTAGTTGGCAATAATCCCGTAGTTTGGATGACTCAAATATTTTGGCACCCAGTAAAGAGTTTCTGTAAGCCACACAAAGAAATGGTACAAAAGTGATAGTCTGTAGGCTGGTTTTAAATTGAATCTTAATCTATAGTATATAACAGAGCTATTGATTACTGATGGAAATTACCTTCAGCTCTACACTGTTTTGAAACATATTTAGAATTGGAAACTATTGTTACCAAGTTAAATATTAAAATAATGTAATAGATCTAAAAAGGAGAATAGAAAAATTCAGAAGGATATGAAAACAGTGTTTCATCCAGGAATGATCTGAAAAAAGTGGGAGATTTGTCCGTATGCCTTTAAAAAAAAGTGGGTAATTTTCAAAAAATGTGGGGGCCCATGAGGCAACGTATACAGTTCTAACCAAAACAAACGGTTTCACGAGGGCCCCACGTCTGCCTCATCGGGATCAAAAATGACCGAGGCTTCGTCAGCTTCCTAATCAGCTTTCCGGGACGAGAATAGGGTGGACAAATTAAAATAGTCACTTGTTTGAGCGTCGACATTTCTAGATTGCAGAGAACGGTCCAGTTTAAGAAATAAGAGATTAATATTACAGACGACGAAAATGTCATTGCTACACCGTTACTAAGAGCAACCGAAAAGTCCCATTTATTTTCCGGACCCGATATGACATCCGAATATCTGTCAAATGGCTTAAAAAAGCTGGAAACAAAAAGTTAGTGACATAATTTTTGCATAAGTAAGTCGAAAAATATCTTCAGTTAAGTTTTAATGTGGCCGACATTCGTACTTTTTCATTAAAATTTTTTGAAGTACGTAAAATTTGGAGACCGCTTCTTAAACGCGTTGCTCAATGCGGTTTTCAGCTGACCGTGAAGCAGGGAACCAGTCATTTCTCATCGACTGCTGTTCTTCGGACATGAAAATCGTCCGACTTTTTTCGTGTCAAAGGCGATTGAAAGCATTTCTAACTAGTGTTTAAATGTGACATGCTAGCTGTTAAATTTAACAACGGAGAGTAATATAATCAAAGTACCATTGGTAAGCTATAATGTGATTTTTTAAAGCGGGGGCCTTGTCCCGCACGGTGTCGGAAAATGTGGGGGATAGATCTAATTACATGTAACACAAGTGCGGGATTCCCGCAATCCCGCGACCTAGGTGAAACACTGTGAAAAGTGGGGAAAAGTATATTATAGATAAATGTAGCATCCATTGTGTGCAAAAGAATACCTTGCATTACTGTATTGTCATAATCCTTCACCAAATAATTCCAGATTTTAATGACCCTAGCCCAACTAGACTAGATCTAGGTAGAGGCTTTATCAAAACATTAAGGGCAAAGCAGAATTTACCAGATAGTTCTATGCATTTACTAGCCTGAAGAAACTGCTTTTGAAAATGTTGTGGGAAAAGGAAAAGATGTCAATAACTTGGATTTTCTCCATTTCCTAAAATGTTTTACACCCTTTCAAAGACAGATCAATTTTTAGCCTCTTCTTTTCAGTATGGAGGAGTTTAGGATTTTATGATATAATAAAGAGTTACTTTAGCGCACACAAAAGTGTACATGATTGTATCAGAGTAGAGAAAATATCTAAAGAACAAAGACATCGGGGCCCTTATTCACCAACCATTCTCGGTCCTATTCTCCATGATTTTCTAGATTTGAAAGTAAAACAATTTCTGATTGGCTAAACCATTTGGTTTAGCCAGTCAGAAGTTGTGTTACTTTTAAATTTAGAAAATCTTGGGGGAAAAAGACAGAGAATGTTCTCAAGAATGGTTGGTGAATAATAGCCACCGGTTTTAGATCAATTATTACTTAAAATCACTGTTGCCTCGACAATGTTTTTAAAACTGTAATTACTGTAGGGATGTGTGTGACAACATTTTTATTTGTATACAGCTTTAAGCTACAAACTCATTTCTTTTAACATACAGAATCACCTAAATGTGAAGGTAAAACAGAGAAGGTAAAATGTGAGAGTAAAAACTATAGGAAAGCAACATGTGAAGTGAAGGGCGGTGATATTAAAGAGGTAACACTAGAGAAACAGCTGTCAAACGCTGAATGTAAAGAAGGGAGGACCTGGGCAAATGATGGGTCAAATATTTATGTGGATGGTGGATGTCGAGCCGAATTCTCAGTCTGTTTGAAAGGTATGGTATTTACAGATGATCACTTTGTTATGAACTTTGCCAGCTATATAGTGTAGTATATAAGTCCTATTTACCACATTATATTAGCCATGCTCTGGCAAAAGGGGGGCTAATGCATCTATGCGATGCATTATACCATGCAAGTTATGTCACTTTATTATGGATCCATTCTATCCATTTTTTGTAATAAATGACAATCATGAGGTAGACTGGTCCTTGCACATGCAAAAAATGACCAAGATCAAAAATTTCAGCCCAGTGGAGCTTGGTCGATACTTTTTGCAGCTGCAAAGGCCCCCTTTTCACAGAGCATGGTTCATATAAATGATGAATTTTGTCACAAAAAAATCACTGGTGATGGTACTATTAGCATTTCATATTTTCTTGGAGTCAAGTCTTCAATTTTGAATGTGGTTGTCATAAAGGCTTGATATAGCCATTTTATTGTGGGGGGGGGGGGTCGTCTATATCAAACAATCAAATAACTACGAGGAAGAAGGCTTTTAAGCATGATGGGAAGAGGAGAAATGTTGGTAACAGTCATTTTCTTCTTTTCTGACAAAACTATCTACTCTTTCATGGACAAATCCTCATCATCTAACTCTTTACGAAACAACAAAATTGTAGACTTGTCCAAATTGAAAGCATTTGAAGACCACAAAAATGTGACTCAAAAAATGAAAATTGGGTTTGGAAGGGTAGAAAACATTGTGGGAAAAGGAGAAAATGCTGGTTACCAGCATTTTCTCCTTTTTATACGCCCGTCAAAGACGGGATGTATTATGGGATCACCCGTGGAGGGCGGGCGGGCGGATGGGCGGGCGGTGTCCCCATTCTTTGTCCGGAGCATATCTCCAAAACTATGCTAGCTACGGTTATGAAATTTCATGGGTGGATAGATCTCATCAAGGCGGAGTCCAGTGCACAGGAATCATAACTCTCGCTTGCTTAATTTTTGAGTTATTGCCCTTTGTTGTTTTTCATACTTGAATTTTGTCCGCAGCATACCTCCAAAACTATACTAGCTACGGTTATGAAACTTCATGGGTGGATAGATCTCATCAAGGGGGAGTGCAGTGCACAAGAATCATAACTCTTGCTTCCTTAATTTTTGAGTTATTGCCCTTTGTTGTTTTTCATACTTGAATTTTGTCCGGAGCATATCTCCAAGACTATACTAGCTAAGGTTATGAAACTTCATGGGTGGATAGATCTTATCAAGGGGGAGTGCAGTGCACAGGAATCATAACTCTTGCTTACTTAACTTTTGAGTTATTTCCCTTTGTTTATATTAATACTTGAATTTTGTCCAAAGCATATCTCCAAAACTATGCTAGCTACGGTTATGAAACTTCATGGGTGGATAGATCTCATTAAGGGGGAGTGCAGTGCAAATGAATCATAACTCTTGCTTGCTTAATTTTTGAGTTATTATACGCCCGTCGAAGATGGGACGTATTATGGGATCACCCATGGCGGGCGGGCGGGTGGGTTGGCAGGTGGCGTCCAGTTTTTGTCTGGAGCATAACTTTGTCATCTCCAGTCCGATTGACTTGAAACTTGGCATGTGTGTTTGTTGCAATAATACGGAGTGCATTGCGAAAGAACCATAACTCTACCTCGTGCTGTCTTTGAGTTATTTCCCTTTGATCGTCATTTTTACAGCATTTTCTGCTTGTCTGGAGCATAACTTTGTCATCTCCAGTCCGATTGACTTGAAACTTTGCGTGTGTGTTTTCTGCAATAATACGGAGTGCAGTGCAAAAGAACCATAACTCTACCTCGTGCTGTCTTTGAGTTATTTCCCTTTGATCGTCATTTTTACAGCATTTTCTGCTTGTCCGGAGCATAACTTTGTCATCTCCAGTCCGATTGACTTGAAACTTGGCATGTTTGTTAGTTGCAATAATACGGATTGCAGTGCAAAAGAACCATAACTCTACCTCATGCTGTCTTTGAGTTATTTCCCTTTGATTGTCATTTTTACAGCATTTTCTGCTTGTCCGGAGCATAATTTTGTCATCTCCAGTCCGATTGACTTGAAACTTGGCATTTGTGTTAGTTGCAATAATACGGAGTGCAGTGCGAAAGAACCATAACTCTACCTCATGCTGTCTTTGAGGTATTTCCCTTTGATAGTAATTTTTTACAGCATTTTCTGCTTGTCTGGAGCATAACTTTGTCATCTCCAGTCCGATTGACTTGAAACTTGGCATGTGTATTTGTTGCAATAATATGGAGTGCAGTGCAAAAGAACCATAACTCTACCTCGTGCTGTCTTTGAGTTATTTCCCTTTGATCGTTATTTTTACAGTATTTTCTGCTTGTCCGGAGCATAACTTTGTCATCTCCAGTCCGATTGACTTGAAACTTGGCATTTGTGTTAGTTGCAATAATACGGATTGCAGTGCGAAGGTCCATAACTCTACCTTGTGCTGTCTTTGAGGTATTTCCCTTTGTCATTTTTACAGCATTTTCTGCTTGTCCGGAGCATAACTTTATCATCTCCAGTCTGATCGACTTGAAACTTGGCATGTGTGTTTGTTGCAATAATACAGAGTGCATTGCGAAAGAACCATTACTCTACCTCGTGCTGTCTTTGAGTTATTTCCCTTTGATCGTCATTTTTTCAGCATTTTCTGCTTGTCTGGAATATAACTTTGTCATCTCCAGTCCGATTGACTTGAAACTTAGTATTTGTGTTTGTTGCAATAATATGGAGTGCAGTGCGAAAGAACCATAACTCTATCTCTTGCTGTCTTGAGTTATTTCCCTTTGATAGTAATTTTTTACAGCATTTTCTGCTTGTCCGGAGCATAACTTTGTAATCTCCAGTCCGATTGACTTGAAACTTAACATGTGTGTTTGTTGCAATAATACGGAGTGCAGTGCGAAAGAACCATAACTCTATCTCATGCTGTCTGAGTTATTTCCCTTCAATCGTCATTTTTATAGCATTTTCTGCTTGTCCAGAATATAACTTTGTCATCTCAAGTCATAGTGACTTGAAACTTGGTATGCATGTTTGTTGCAATATTACGGAGTACAGTGCGCAAGAACAATAACTCTACCTAGTGCGGATTTCGAGTAATTCCACTTTGATCTTCATTTTTACAGTATTTCTTGCTTGTCTGGAACGGAACTTTGTCACCTGCCCTTTACGATTATTATACCCCCTTGACAACTGGCGGTGGGACGGGCGTATCTTGCGACAATTTGCCACTCTTGTTCCAAATTGTTTTCAAATTACTTTTTCTTTCAGGGTCATTAAAACTCCATTTTGTTTGATAAGGAGCTAGAGCACATTTACTTTGTAGTGTGCAATACCTCTTAGTTTGGATGAGTTGCAAATTTTGGCACCTTGTAATTTAAAGTTGCTGTAAGCCACACACACAAAAAAAATGTACATGAGTCATAACAGGGTAATAATTTGTAGGCCAGGCAGCTGCCATTAATCTTAAACTATTGGATATAAAATAGCAATTGATGAGTGATAGTAATTACTTTCAGGTCTATCTACACTGTTTTCAAACATTTGTAGTATAGGGCACTGTTGTTATCAATTTGAATGTTAGAATAATGCATAAAATTGTGAAAAGAAGTATTTCAAAATTTTGCAGAAAAAACATGAAAGGATATGAAAAGTGGGAAATAGTATATTATATTGTAGATAAATATAGCTCCCATTCTGTGCAAAAGAATATATACCTTGCATTGCTTGTACATGTATTGTCACAACCCCTTATCAGATAGTTCCAAGTTTTATTGGCCATGCAGGTAGAGGCTTTATAAAACATTAACTCTATATACTGCACGATGCCGACTTTTGATGACCCTTGGAAAGAAGCCTTTTGAAGACATTGTGGGAAAAGGAGAAAATGCTGGTAACCAGCATGTTCTCCTTTTCCCGCTATGTTTTCTACCCTATCAATGAACGATTGCACCATTGAGCCACATTGAAATTGTCGTCAGCAAATGCTGTCAATTTGGACAAGGCTAAAATTTTGTCATCTGGTAAAGGGTTAAGAGCTTAGTGAAACTATGCTGATTTTTACCCTTTCATAGCCAAGTCTAACCATATGAAACACATTCACTTTGTCGCTTGCAAATTCTTTCAACATGCACCCGTCCAACTTTTTGTCAGGTAAATAAATGATAGAGTCCGTGTCAAAAAAACTGTTTTGTTTATTGTCGTGGAGTGAGGCTTATGATACTGACCAAAGTCATTTAAAACCCATTACCACACAATCCCTACTTTTGACGACCTTGAGAAAGAAACCTTTAGAAAACATTGTAGGAAAAGGAGAAAATGCTGGTAACCAGCATTTTCTCCTTTTCCCACAATGTTTTCTACCCTTCACAAAACAAATTTCAAATTTTCAGTCACTTCTATTTTGTCGTCTGCGAATGCTTTCGATTTGGACATGCCTAAAATATTGATGTTTGGTAATGAGTTAAATGTTTTACTAGGAGAAAAACTTTTGGTCTTGTCCAAATCAAAAGCATTTGCAAAGGACTAAAGAAATGTGAAAGAGAGAAAACATCTTTTGGAAAAAAAGAAAATGTCCACTTATCAAAATTTTCTCCTCTTCCCACTATGTTTTTTTGTAAAAGCTTTTGTCCTCAAGACATTTTGGACAGTTGCAACCTTACGATCTTACCAGAGTTTCTATTCTAGACTAAAAAGTGTGTTGGGTTTATTTTGCACTAAAATTAACCCTTTACCAAACAATCTCTGGTTGTAACGACCCTGAGGAAGAAGCCTTCTGAAAACACTGTGGGAAAAGGAGAAAAAGCTGGTAACCAGCATTTTCTCCTTTTCCAACAATGTTTTCTACTCTTCCAAAGTTAAGTTTCAATTTTTGAGTCATGTTTATTTTGTCGTCTGCAAATGCTTTCAATTTGGACAAGTCCAAAATTTTGTCATTTGGTAAAGAGTTAAGGGTAAAAACGTTTATTTTGTAGTCATGGCAATTGGATATAACTTATTTGTTCTATTCTATCCACAGAATCATTTAAATGTAACAGTAAAAGAAAGGATGTGAAATGCCAGAGTATCAACTTTAAAGATAAAAAATGTGAGGTGGATGGTGAAATTGAAGACATAGAACTAAAGAGGCAATTGTCTAATGCTGATTGTGTGAGGGATAAGTCCTGGACAGCTGACGAATCAGCTATTTATGTGGGGGATGGCTGTCGTGCTGAATTCTCAGTCTGCTATAAAGGTATGGTACATGTAGGTTAGAACTACAGGAATATATACAGCCCAACCTCTATAAAATCTCCGTCAGATGAAAAAAATTCAGACTGGTCTAAATTCAAAGAAGTTGTAGGCAACAAACTATGTGTGGCTGAATTGATAAGATTTGTCTCAAAAAGCGCAGAAAAAAAATTGTGAGAGAAAGGAAAAATGCTGGTTACAAGCCTTTTCCTCTTTTCTCACATTGTTTTCAAAAATCTTCTTCTCAGGGTCATTGATAAACTTTTGCCTAAACATATTTATTCTACATCAATTGAGATACAAGTTCCTGCAACTTATACCAATTTCTCTCAATTATGCTAACTAGAAACTACACCAGTACTCACCCTGAATGTGTGGGCCAATGAAAAGTCCCGAAGTTGACACCTGTAGACACAGGTATTGAATTTGGGACCTTATGGTTACAAGGCCAACACTGTACCTCATAAACATGGACACCACACAACTTTGATAAACTTTAAGGTTTAATTACATGTACATTTTTACCTTATCATGTTCCTGGTGGTTTTAGTGCACTTACACTACAAGTCATCCCCTAAGCATCTTCCTTGCAGTAATCAGCTACCCCACAGCTAGCGTTGCCTTCGATCTTGGTGTCTCTATGATGATTCTACCTAGAACCATAGTGTTTACATGGCAACTGCTCAATAACTTCACAGTGTCTACTCTTTGGTTGTAAAACTCTATCATTTATAGGACAACATCTGAGTCAATAACTTTTATGTAGTTTGTATACTCCTTGGAGATGTGCTTGCCAATCCTAAAAAGCAGCTCAGCAAACATTTCTTGTGGAATCTGCTGGAAGTTGAGAATATAGGAGAGAGTCTATCTCAGCTTTAGTATTGCACTGTTTCATAGGCCAAATTTTGCTTCACGGATGTTACTAAGCCATGGTCCAATCCAACATTACTTTGAATTTTCATACCCTCTGCTGTAAACTTCTTCCAATCAGGTTGCTTGTCATGTCATACCAGCAGCTGGACAAGGATTAACAGTTGCCAAGGTAGCAAGTTTTCAATTTCCTCTTTGGGGATGCAGATCTTTTTGTAAAATTGTGATGGCTTGAAGAGAAGGCAAAGGCTTAACTCTTCACCACTCAAACCTGAGTTTTAATGACCCTGAAGAAATAGCCTTTTGAAAAACTTGCAGGAAAAGAAGAAAATGCTGGTAACCAGCATTTTCTCCTTTTCCCACAAATTTTTCTACACAGCCACATTTCAGATCAATTTGATATGTCATCTGCATATTCTTTCAGTTTGGACTAGTTCAAAATTTTGTCATTTGTTAAAGAGTTAACTCTTTATCAAATCATCAAATTTAAGACTTTTGAAGCATGTGCAAATTACAAAGTAAATGTTACTCAAATTTAGATTTGTTTTTGGAAGGGTAGAAAACATTGTGGGAAAAGGAGAAAATACAGGTTACCATCATTTTCTTTTCCCACATCTTTCAAATGTCATCTTCTTTAGGGTCGTTACAACTCGGGATTGTTTGGTAAAAGGGTTACTAGCTCTGTATTTATATGGATGGAAACCAGTCCTAGCAATCCCCACTTTTAACAACTCTGAGGGAAAAATCGTTGAAAAACATTTTGAAAAAGAAGAAAATGCTGGTAACAAGCACTTTTTTTAGCTCACCTGAGCACAAAGTGCTCAAGGTGAGCTTGTGTGATCATGCTGTGTTCATCATCTGACGTGCGTCATGCGTCATCTGTTGTCAACTTTTACCTCCTTTACGCTCTGGAGTCCACATTTTTAGTTCGTTACTCATAAAACTTCATGGCTGCACCACTCATGAAAATATTACCAATAATACTCACTCTATGAAATACATTTCGATCTTTCACTGAAAAAATAAATATCCTCTATATTAGCACTTCCCATTATGTTGTATGACACACTTTATAAAATGTGTGACCCGTCACGCAAAAAGGGACAATCTGGGAATTCTGTACAACAATTAGATGAAAACAGATCAAGATAGTGCAGGTCAACTTAAGGTGATAGTTCAAAAATGATTGTATAGTAAGGTAGAATGACCACTTTTCATACAGAAAATATCATAAAAGCGGAAAGTGTCGACCCTGGTCAGCCTGCGCAATCGGCACAGTCTGACCAGGGTCGACACTTTTCACAGTTCCCAGATGGTCCCTTTTTGCGTGACGGGTCACAATTTAATTTGAAATATTTAGAAGCAATAGTGCACACTGATACTTAGTAGTTTACTACATTAAAGATTATTAAATAATTCAATATTAGTTTTTTTCATAAACATTGACGAGTTCTGATTGGCTGAAAAAATTTTTTCATAGCTCCATGAAAAAAAAAAAATCAGCAGTGCCGGAACTACTTTTGCAGTCAGACTAATGTAAACAAACATGTATATGAGATTTCATAATGTTTTTCGTTCTGATTTTATATCGAATCCGAAGTTCAAATTGCTAGCTGAATTTATTTTATCTGAATATTGAAAAAATATCCCAACAGTAAATTCAAAGAGAGAGCTGAAACTCATTGTGACTCTGCTTGGTTTAAACAATCTTATTTCAACTTACCGGTAATTCTAGCGTATTGAACTTCTAATAATAAATATACTAAATCTGCAAATGTTCAATAGTATAATGACGTCATGAATTACGTCATTTTTACGTCATGAACGAGCAGTTTTACCGCGCTATGAAATATCAATGAAAATTAAGGACATTAAATAAATATGCAATGTTGGATTTACAAAAAAAGAGCGGTTAGTATTATTTAAGTGCATATTTGTTGTCTGTGATATTGAATTATAAGGAATGAAGAGAATTTTTTTTGTTTTCATGGAGGTATGAAAAAAAACCTAATCACACTTTTGTATGAAACCGCTTTGTGGTTTCGCAGTTTCATACAGTGTGATTAGGGTTTTTTTTTCATACCTCCATGAAAACAAAAAAAATTCTCTTCATTCCTTATAATTCAATATCACAGACAACTATCATGCACTTAAATAATACTAACTGCTCTTCATTCCTTAAATAAATAAACAGCAAAAAGTATAAATGAAAAGACCTACTTCTTCCCATTTACCAGGAATATATTATACATACATGCACAAAGTAACTTAAAGTTGAATTGTAATCTATAATTGATATTTCATTTGAGCTTTTGTCCCCTCCATGAAAATTAACAATTGGTTTTTGTCCAGTGGGACTGTATGTCCTAGTTAAAGTAACATGAAAGGCCAAATGTAAACAAAGCAGGTGTTTAAATGCATTTGGATTTATATCATACCATTTAAAAGTATAGAAATTATTGTGATGATGACAATCTGTCATTGTACGGTTGGTCCAAGTGTTAGTCGCTGACAGAGAAATTAATTTCAAATCTAGGTTAAAACCTGTCAGGTAGCTGTGTTTTTTGTTTACTTTTTGCCTGATTTTAGAATCCTTTTTTTCTGCCAGTGACTAACATATGGCCCGACCACACGATAACAGACTCTCATCTCTACAATATTTTCCATACTTTTAAATGGTATGATTTAAATTTGAATGTATTATGACACCTGCTTTGATATTTTGGCATTTACTGGGCCTTTTACTTCTTTCTGTACCCCATAACAGTTGATGCTTAATACAGATGACCATTAACACATGTTTGACTATTATAAGAACTGCTTTTTACCAAACAATAAAATTTTTTATGATTGAATTAATGTTTATTTTCCAATTAATTTTTATTATTAGCTGACCTGAGCATGAAGTGCTCATGGGGAGCTATTGTGATCGTGCTGTGTCAGGCGTTTGGTGTCCGTCGTCAACTTTTCACCTTGTGTACGCTCTAGAGGCCACATTTTCAGTCCGACACTCATGAAACTTGTTTAGAATGTTTGTCTCGATAAAATCTTGGACGAGTTCAAAAATGGGTCATGTTGGGTCAAAAACTAGGTCACTAGGTCAAACCTTAGAAAAATCTTGTGTACGCTCTAGAGGCCACGTTTTCTGTCCAATACTCCTGAAAGTTGGTCAGAATGTTTGTCTTGAGGATATCTTGGACGAGTTCGAAAATGGGTCATGTCGGGTCAAAAAACTAGGTCACTAGGTCAAATCTCAGAAAAAACTTGTGTAAGCTCTGGAGGCCACATTTTCAGTCTAAAACTCTTGACAGTTGGTCAGAATGTTTGTGTGGATGATATCTCAGATGAGTTCAAAAATAGGTTATGTGGGGTCAAAAACAAGGTCACTAGGTCAAATCTTAGAAAAACCTTGTGTACGCTCTAGAGGCCACATTTACTATTCAAAACTCCTGAAAGTTGGTCAGAATGTTTGTCTTGATGATATCTCAGACGAGTTTGAAAATGGGTCATGTCGGGTCAAAAACTAGGTCACTATGTCAGATCTTAGAAAAACCTTGTGTACGCTCTAGAAACCACATTTTCTGTCAAGAACTCTTGAAACTTGGTCAGAATGTTTGTCTTGATAATAGCTCAGGCGAGTTTGATAATGGGTCATGTGGGTTCAAAAACTAGGTCACTAGGTCAAATCTTAGAAAAACCTTGTGTACGCTTTGGAGAACACATTTTCAGTCCGATACTCCTGAAACTAGGTCAGAATGTTTGTCTTGATGAGACCTTGAATGAATTTAAATTTGGGTCATATGGGGTCAAAAACTAGGTCACTGGGTCAAAAATTGGAAAAACCTTGTGTACGCTCTAGAGGCCACATTTTCAGTCTGATACTCTTTAAACTTGGTCAGAATGTTTGTTTTGCTGATATCTCAAAAGAGTTTGATAATGGGTAATGTCGCGTCAAAAAGTAGGTCATTTGGTCAAATCTTAGAAAAACCTTTTGTACGCTCTAGAGGCCACATTTTTAGTCCAATACTCATGAAACTTGATCAGAGTGTTTGTCTTAGTGATATCTAAAAAGTGTTTGATAATGGGTAATGTCTGATCAAAAACTAGGTCACTAGGCCAAATCTTAAAAAAACCTTGTGTATGCTGTAGAGGCCAAATTTTTAGTCCGAAACTCTTAAAAGTTGGTCAGAATGTTTGTCTTGATAATATCTTGAAAGAGTTCGAAAATGGGTAATGTTGGATCAAAAACTAGGTCACTAGGTAAAATCTTGGAAAACCTTGTTTACTTTCTAGAGGCCTCATTTTTAATGCAATACTCATGAAACTTGGTCAGAATGTTGGTCTTGCACCAGTTTGCAAGTGGGTCATTTCGGGTCAATAACTCATGAAAATCTTGGTAGAATGTTTGTTATAATATCTCAAAAGAGATTGAAAATGGGTCATGTTTGGTCAAATGACTCAGGTGAGCGATTTCAGAGCCATCATGGCCCTCTTGTCTAGGTAACCCTTTACCACACAATCCTGAGTTTTTAAAATCCTGAAGGAGAAGCTTTTCCCACAATGTCCTATATCTTTCCAAAAACAAATTCCATCACTACAGTAATATTGAATTTGTGGTCTGCAGAGTTAAGCTTTCAGTTTGGATAATCTGAAATGTTGTTATATGGTTAAGAGATATTTAAAGAGCATTTTCATGTAACATTTGGAATTTGAACTTGAGACAACAGGAAACAGAAAACTTTTTTTAGGAAAATGCTTGTCTACAACATTTTCTCAAAATATTTTCAAAGGCTTTCTACCTTTAGGGCCTTTAAATATAGTAAAAGTAATGGTGTTTGTTTCTCAAAGATGCCGAATGTGAACCAGTAGAACTAACATGTCAAAGCCAAAACTTCAAAGAGAAAGTATGCAAGATTGATGATGGGGAAATAGAGAATGTAGAGATGGCAAAGCAACTTTCTAACACAAAGTGTGAAGAGGATAAAAACTGGAAATACAACAAAGATTCAATAACAGTGGATGATGGGTGTAGAGCGAAGTTCACAGTTTGTGTCAAAGGTAAATATTGAATTTTGTCTTGAACATACAAGCGAATAAACCTGTGTCAAAGGTAAATACTGAATTTCGTCTTGAACATACGAGCGAATAAACCATCTTTTATTGTCCCCAAGGAAAAAGGCTTTTGCAAACAATTAGGAAAAAGGAGAAAATGCTGGTTACCAGCATTTTCTCCTTTTTCCCAAAATGTTTTCTTCCCTATTATGTATGATCTTTATTTGCTCATACAATAAAGTTTGGAAAAACAGGTGTACAATAACTCTTTATAAAAAGAGGACCTTGGAGAAAGTTCTCTGTTACACCAAGTTTTACTCTTTACATAGAGAACAAAATTTAAGACTCTTCCATATTACCACTTTAATACACAATACCAAGTTTTAATGACCCTGAGAAAAGAGGCCTTTTGAAAACATTGTTCGGAAAAGGAGAAAATGTTGGTAACTAGCAAAACCAAAGAAAAACCAAAGAAACAAACAAAGTTTTTAAAGAGTCTGTGGAATTGGACTTTTGAAAAATTTGTTTGAACAGAAAAAGTGTCGGAAATATTATGGTTACCAACATTTTCTCCTTTTTCAACAATGTTTTCAAAAACCTTTTTCCATTGGATTTTTAAAACTTTAGATTATGTGGTAAAAGAGATAACCACTGCTATACAGGCTATTTCTAGCCATAAAACAATCACAAATTACACAAAGTGCAGATATTAATTTTGAAGAAAAGAGAAATGTTGTGTTTCAGAACAGAATGGAAAACACTGTTAGATAAAGGAGAGATTGCTTGTAATGAACAGTTACTCCTCCTTTTACAATATTTTTTGAAGTTTTCAACTGCAGGGGAGTATTAGGTTGTATAGTAATGGATATTATAATTTAAGAACTGGTTTGCATGGATAAGTTACTGATAACATATATATTGTTGTTATACTTCTTTTTTAATCCTCTTTGTGCCATAGGCAAAAACAGGGACTTTTTCAAACTGAAAAGATAAAGATTATAGACTGCATAAAATGTGCAGTCTGATCTTGGATCTATACTGTCCACTTAGTTGTTTACCGGTAGTCAAAGGTATAAGATAAAAATCCTTATGAGTTTTGGTGGTTTTTAGTTATAGGATGAACTGGGTCAAATGTTTCAAACTTTTGCTATTGGTCATTTGTCTGAATGTCAAAGGAAAATTTTACCTCATGAGTAAGTCAGTTTTTAGACAAAATTTTTTTTTACAATCTAGAGCGAGACCAGATATTTCCGTACAGTTAAGCAATAATCTTCATTGTTCAGTAATACCTGCAGATTGGCGTACATTTGACATGTCACTTTTTAATATAAAATGTGCTGTTTCTTAACGGACCATTCATGATACATAAACTGCAGCGATTACCGAGTAACCTTGTGTTAAAGTTTTCTTTGTAAGAGAGACCATTACCTAACATGTTGGCACTTTAAAACACCCACATTGGGTATGTATGAACAAGTGTGGATTTTTTAAAATTCTTTATTTCAAAGTTATCTGGAAAACCTATAATATTAACAAAATTTGCATTCAAATGGCAGAATTTGGCTCCTAATAGTCTGTAAAAGAAATAACACATTTCAATGTATGAAATGACATGACAAACCGTTATGTCTTTCAGCGGGTATTACAGTACAACTGTTCCAAAATACACGGTCTTGATCTTGTTTGTGATGTAATTTGGAACTAGAATAGGTATGCCTGTGAGGGTCCTTAATGGAAGAATTAAATGATCTCTTCTGTTCTGTACTCGATTCCATTCAAAGTTATTCAATCAGCTACAGTTCGTAAATACCCTCACATATAAGTTTAGGTGAGGGCTTTTTTGAGCATTCTTTTCAAGCGCTTAACCACATGGTAAGACCTTTTTACACAGTTTTATATATATATATATGAGCCGTGCTCTGGCAAAAGGGGGCTTAATGCATCTCCGTAATCCATCATACCAAGAAAGCCATCACATACTTATGGCTCCATAATAGCCACTTTTTTTAACAACCGACTCAATCATGAGGTAGACTGATCCTTTGACATGCAGAAAATCGACCAATAGCGAAAAGTTTCGGCCCAGGTCAGCCTGCGCAGGCTGACCTGGGTCGAAACTTTTCGCAGATGCATTAAGCCCCCTTTTCACAGAGCGCGGCTCATATATATTGATGTATATAGTACATGTGAAAGAAACCTAAATATTGAGCCCTGGGAGAAAAAGGCGCATTTTAAACTCTTAACAAAATTTCTTAAAAAAATTAAGAAAATGGTAATTTTCTAACCATGGCGTTATTGTTTTTAGAAAACGAGGGATATTTCTTCTGACAGTGGCTTTAACCTTCACAGTTTTAAAAAATGGCAAAGAAGAAAAATATGCCGTAAACTTGATAACGTCATAATTATGACATCTTTATTGTTTCCAAGAGGGATATAACAATTTTTCAAAATTCGTTTGTTAATTGCCGATAGTTCGGAAATACCCGGTCTCGCTCTGTAATTATGATGACTTGCTTGGTATAAAATATCAAAATATCACAAACATGCTTTACAACTGATCTACTAAAGTTCATCTTCAGGAGAATATGAGTTAACCCTTCACTACACAATTCATAGCTTTAACACCTTTCAGATAGTAGGCTTTAGAAAACATTGTGGGAAAAGTAGAAAATGCTGGTAACCAGCATTTTCTTCTTTTTCCACAATGTTTTCTAACTTTTCTGATACAGAAAGTGTCATTTTTTGCCACAATTTAGTTGTCCTCTACCAAAGCTTCCAATTAGGATGAGTCTAAAATTTTGTCGTGTGATAAAAAGTTAACCCTTGGATCAGGGCCAAATAGACAAACTTGAACATTTAAAATCAAGAAAATAATTACAAATATTTTTAAAAATCAAGGATGCTTTAAAGAGAATGTCTCCACATAGCAGACTCTGTCAATCCAAAATTAATCTGTACATATTGTGCATTGTGATCTTGATCTACACTGCCTGCAAAAGCAACCTAAGTTGTGAAAGGCGGTCTAAGGGATTGATACTGATGCCTACTACTTTTTATCTCTCCAAAAAGGTAGGAAGTTTAGGGACAGAGATGAAGGTGATAACTGCAAAGAAGAATGTCCTGAAAATCAGTATTGTTCGAAAAAGTCGGGAACTTGCAAATGTCGGGAAAAACAGCTCAAGAAAGGAGACACGTGTGAAGGTAAAACTGGTTTTGAAGTGGCATCTAACTAGATTGTGTTTTTTCAGGTTTGTTTAAAAAATCTTAACAAAGAATGGTAATTTCCATTTAGATAAAAAGATGGCTTGTAAAGAAAACTAAAATATATACAGAAATAAATGTAGAAAACACATGGAATTACCCAGATTAGGTTTTTTAAAATTTCCTTTTCTGTTTAAAACAGGATAGCTGTTATCACATAACAATTAATAGTAATCACTTTTTGAACAGAGAAGAATAAAAGTTGCAAGGATAGCTTAGTGGGTAGAGATTCAAAATATACTTCCTACCTATGTATGGCATTTGTATCCTGCCTAGAAATATGCACTGCATATGTTTTACATCTTTATTCTACTAACTCTTTACCCAACAACAAAATTTTTGACCGGACCAAAGTGGAAGCCCTAGACAATAAAAGAAATATAGCTCAAATAATGGTTCGTCTTTGTGAAAGGGAAGAAAACATCGTGGAGAAAAGGAAAAATTGCTAGTTAGCAGCACTTTTTCCTTTTCTCATGATGTTTTCAAAGCTTTCAATCTTCATGGCCATTTAAACTCAAAAGCCTTCTTTTTTAGGGTCACCAGTTCAGGGGTTTGCCTGGTAAAGAGTTAAGCTTTGCTTTGTTGTCAAATTCTTTTTCTGAAGAGAAAAACACATTTATTCTTTTTCCTTTGTTAGATGCATGTATATGTACAGCGTGGGGTGACCCTCACTACACAACTTTTGATGATGACAAGTACCATTTTCAAGGTATATGCAAGTACCTCTTTACTCAACGCATGAAACAAGACAAGCCCGAATGCAATTTTAGGTAAAAGTCTTAGCTATTAATTTTATGTTGTTTATATAATACAGAATGATATAGTTTAAGTATAGGCAAGTAGCTGATGAAGTCTCATCAGGTACTTGATGTTGAATATTACATGAGAGGTCATTTTTTGTCACTTTATAGATGACTCCTTTGATGAAAGTCAGAAAAAAATGATCACCTGTGTAATAATCTCTTCATCTATTTATCTTTCTCTGTCAGAATAAAGGACCCAAATATTGCAATCGGGGGTCATTACCTGCAGAAATTATTTCACCGTAGATGCCATTGAAAACCTCTTTGTAGAATATGGATAAGTAGCATGATTGTCCAAGGATAACACAATGTCATGATGTGAAAATGTTGTTGCAAAAACAAAAATCTGGGTACAGGCAATTTGTTCTAATGACACATCTTTAACTCTTTACCAAACAACAAAATCTTAAACTGGTCCAAATTCAAAGCATTTGCAGACGACAAAATAAACATGACTCGAAAATTGAAATTTGACTTTGGAAGAGTAGAAAACATTGTGGGAAAAGGAGAAAATGCTGGTTACCAGTATTTTCTCCTTTTCCCAAAGAGTTTTCAGACAGCTTCTTCCTCGGGGTTGGTAAAACCAGGGATTGTTTGGTAAAGGGTTAAAGTTGTCTGTTGGAAATCTCCTTTTAATACTTTGACAGCTAAATAGATAGAGAGATGTTTTCAGTATTCTGGACACAACCAAAAATTTTTAAAGTTGAAGAATATTTTGATTTTACCCCTTAACCTTACAATGGAGCGAGTTAACAACCCATGGAAAGAAAGTGTTCGAAAACTTTGTGGAAAAAGGAGAAAATGCTGGTAAGAAGCATTTTCTCTTTTTCAAGCAATGTTTTTTAACCTTTCAAAGACAAATCTAATCATGTGAACCACAATGAATTTGTTATATTCCAGTCCTTCAACTTTGGACAAGACTACAATTTTGTTGCCTGGTAAAAAATTAATAGATATCCAGCAAAATTCTCTTATTCAAAAAAGCATTCTTAAAAAAGAATGACCAAGACTTGAGAACATGGGGTCCAGGGTTCGATCCCTGGCTACTACCCCTGGCTCGGCCAATTTCTTTCCGAGGATTGATGATAGTCACTGGGACAGGATTCATTCCTCTCCCACCGCTGACCATTGTTTCGACAATGATTATGTGGGAAAGCAGCCAGTGGCTTGGAAAGAAAATTGTGTGGAGTACTGGTAAAAGAGACTCCAGGAAAGCATGGATAGGTGCACTTGCCGCCGCGATATAACTGAAATAATGTTGAAAACGGCGTTAAACACCATTCAATCAATCATTAAAAAAGAATGAATACATGCATCTACCTACACATGAACTACAGGGAATTATGAGTTAATTATTTTTTAGAACTAAGGATGATTTCTATGCTACCATTTTTATCATCATTGTTGGATATCACTGTTGATGTTTATTAATGTTTAGAAACAAGTACATGTATCTATCCCTATTTCAGAGTTGAAGTGAAGAATGAGAACAGAAACAACAGATATGATGTATCATTTACAAAGCAAGTCATTGTGTATTTGCCTGGTAATATTGTTATAAAGATGGGCCCAGGAAGACTTTTAACAGTAAGTATTCATCTAACCCTTTACCACACAATCCTGAGTTTTAGTGACTCTGAGGAAGAAGGCTTTTGAAAACACTGTTGGAAAAGGAGAAAATGCTAGTAACTAGCATTTACTCCTTTTCCCACAATGTTTTCTACTCTATCAAGGACGAACATTTTCATTTTGTCCACCTTAATTATGCCCCCCTTCAACGAAGTGGGGGTATATTGCTTTGCTAATGTCGGTTGGTCGGTCGTTCCGTCCGTCCGTCCGTCCATCTGTCGGTCTGTAGACCTTACCTTGTCCGGATGATAACTAGACACAGAATTGACCTAGGTTCATCAAATTTGGCACAGACATGCGTCTTGGAGTGTAGATGATCCCTATTGATTTTGAGGTCAATCGGTCAAAGGTCAAGGTCACAGTGACCGTCAACATGTTGATATATAGACCAAACCTTGTCCGTATGATAACTAGACACAGAATTGACCTAGGTTTGTCAAATTTGGCACAGACATGTGTCTTGGAGTGTAGATGATCCCTATTGATTTTGAGGTCAATCGGTCAAAGGTCAAGGTCACAGTGACCGTCAACATGTTGATATATAGACCAAACCTTGTCCGGATGATAACTAGACACAATTGACCTAGGTTCGTCAAATTTGGCACAGACATGCGTCTCGGAGTGTAGATGATCCCTACTGATTTTGAGGTCAATCGGTCAAAGGTCAAGGTCACAGTGACCGTCAACATGTTGATATATAGACCAAACCTTGTCCGGATGATAACTAGACACAGAATTGACCTAGGTTCGTCAAATTTGGCACAGACATTTGTCTCGGAGTGCAGATGATCCCTATCGATTTTGAGGTCAATCAGTCAAAGGTCAAGGTCACAGTGACCGTCAACATGTTGATATATAGACCAAACCTTGTCCGGATGATAACTAGACACAGAATTGACCTAGGTTCGTCAAATTTGGCACAGACATTTGTCTTGGAGTTCAGATGATCCCTATCGATTTTGAGATTAATCCATCAAAGGTCAAGGTCACAGTGGCCTTCAACTTAATGATATTTAAACCTAACCTTGTCCAGATGATAACTAGACACAGAATTGACCTAGGTCCTTCAAATTCTGTACAGATATTCATCTTGGAGTGTAATTGATCCCTATCGATTTTAAAGTTAATCCGTGAAAGGTCAAGGTCACAGTGACCACCACATGATTCAGGGCCCACGCTCAGTTCGCCACTTTAGCCGTTTGCTCAAAAAAAATTAAAGTGTCTCAAAAATCATCATATGTGGCTCAACTTGTGGCTCCGACATTTTATTCGTGTATTATTGGGGACGTAGTGAGCATTGAAGTTGACTGGGAAAAAGCGGAAGTCGAATGCGCGTGCCAAAAAGAAAATCGATAACCCAGTCTGTGTATCAGCGACTGTGTACAATCTTGTATGTATACACACGGCGGTGTGTATAATTATGCGAACTGTTGACAGATTATCACGTTTAACAATTGAAGTGGGCTATAAATCAAAAAGATGACATCGATATTTCCCAATCAATTCTTTTGATATCAGTTTATGAACTGTGCCACTTCCTGTATCAATGTAGCAGTAGGGGGGCATGACTGTTTTACAAACAGACATCTTGTTAAATTAGTTTTTTGTAAATGTTTAGAATTTGGATCTGTCTAAAATTTTGTCGTTTGGTAAAGAGTCAAGTTTTTACCAGTCTACAAAATTTTAGACTTGTCCAAATTAACGACACTTGCAGATGACACTCAAATGGTGAGATTTATATCTGAATGGGTAGAAAACAAAGTGAGATACCCAGAGCTTCAGATTGTTTTCACTGCCTGTGGGCCACATGACCCATCTAGCAGGAATGTGAGGGGTCATTTTTCAAAACCATGGGTCAAACGATAGTCACAGTCAGTGTCGTCTGCTAACACTACAAAATATTGATTTGAATTATTTTTGAAAAAGTTTTCCCACAGTGTTATTATTAGCAAATGATCATTATTTCAAAATATTTTTCATTTTATACTAGTATTTGCTCCAACTGACTTCAGTTTGACTCGATCAGAGCTTTTGAAAAAAAAACGTTCGATGTTCGTCTGTCTCGAGTCCGACATTCTGATAACCGGATATTGTAAACTGAAACTAGACCGGGTATTGGGCTCTATCGCTTTTATTTAAAGAAAAAACGGGTACCACTGAAATCTCTCTATCGAGAACGCGATTGGATATAAACTTTTTATATGGGAGGGGTTAATGTTGTAACAACGTGTATACAAAAACAAACGACCAACGCAGGTAGAGGTTTGACAATAATGTGTTGATAACCCTAAGTAAATAAGCATGTCTGGAATTTGTTTGTAACTGCCCGCGCCTCTATGGCCCACGACTTCCTAAATACATGCGTCATCTTTTGAAATCTTGTGGGTTTGGAGCAGGCGCACCGTCAATCTGAAGCTCTGGATACCAGCATTTTATCCATTCCCACAATGTTTTCAAACACCATCTTTCTCATGGGCGTTAAAACTCGGGTTTGTGTGGGAAAGAGTTAACTATGAACTAGACTACAAAATGTTTAACTTGTCCAAATTCAAAGCATGTACAGATGACAAAATGACTGCAGAAAGGGCACTTCTTAACTCTTTACTACACAATCCCTAGTTTTAACAACCCTGAGAAAGGAGGGCATTTGAAAACATTGTGAGAAATGGAAAAAATGCTGGTAACCAGCATTGTTTCCTTTTCCCACAATGTTTTCTGCTCTTTCAGAAAGGATACTATCAGTTGAGCTGCATTTAAATTAATGCATGCAATATATTCAATTTGGACTAGTCTAAAATTTTGCTGTGTGGTAAAGGGTTAAAGACACTGCAGTGCTCTTTTCTATCTCATGATAGTCCTTTTTTGACTCTATACCATACAACAAAATTTTAGACCTGCCCAAATTGAAAGATATTGCAGATGACAAAATGAATGTGATTCTTAAATTGAAATTTGTTTTTTGGAAGGGTAGAAAATATTTCAGGAAAAGGAGAAAATGCTGATAACCAGCATTTTCTCCTTTTCCCAAAATGTTTTCAAAAGCCATTTTCTTTTGGGGTTGTTAAAACCCTGGTTGAAGAGATAAAGGGTTTACATTTACTTTGTTAACTCTTTACCACACAATGACGCCTTTTAACGCCTCTGAAAAAGAGGCCTTTTGAAAACATTGTGGGAAAAGGAGAAAATGCTGGTAACCAGCATTTTCTCCTTTTCCCACAAAGTTTTCTACCCTATCAAAGAAAAGTTGCGTCATTTGAGCCACTATGAAATTGTCGTCTGCAAATGCTTTCAATTTGGATAAGTCTTAAATTTTGCCGTGTGGTAAAGGGTTAACTCACTAGAGGCCACATTTGCCTTGGTCTAAATAATTACAGAATACTTGTCATACATGTAATTGCCTTAACTCTTTAAAACACGGCAAATTTTTTTGATTTGTCCAAATCCAAAGCAAATGCAGATGACAGATTTAATGTGGCTTAAACCGTTTTAAGTGTCTTTGATAGCGAAGAAAAGATTGTAGGAAAAGGAGAAAATACTAGGTACCAGCATTTTCTCCTTTCCTCGCATTATTTTTAAAAGTTTTCTTTCTCAGAGTTGTTAAAACTTGGGATTGAGTAGTTAAGGGTTATAACAATTTCATATACAGATCAAACCAACTGAAAAATAAGTGCGAAGGGTAAATCTTTGAAGAGCTTTGCTAAACAAAAGAAGCCATATTTTTTTCCAAATCTTTTTTATGTCCTCGTTATGTTTATCTAAATAATATCCTGTAAAAAATCTAGAATGCATAACAGGTTTAAATTTCTAGCCTGTATGTCAAATCTTTGAAATACATTGTTTCACGTTTTTGCAAAGATATTTATTCAATCTGCTCAGAATGTTTGTAATGATAATATGCCACTGGATCTATAATATTGCAGAAAAACATGAAAAAAATATTGTTTACCACTGATATGGCTATCGTTGTGGGTATAAGAGCATTTGCACCACACTCTTCATGATATGTTATACCCAGTAAACATTGCATGGTGTTGATCCATTTTGTCTAAAAGCTGGCTGAATCATAGGTAGAATAGTCTTTTGAAATGCAAAAAATGTTTTTTTGTAGCAAAAGTATCAACCCATGTCAGCCTTCATGGACCCCCGTAGGCTGACATAGGTTGATACTTGTTGTTGATGTATTAAACACAGAGCAGCACTCAGTTATCGGCTTTAACAAGCTCCTTAAAACTTTTTTGCTGCATGGCATTAAAACTCCTATTCATGGGTGGTTATAGTTAGAATAAAAAGGGAACAAATTCATTTTCAGCTCAATGGTGAGGCAATCAATGCACCATACCTTGAAAACCCCAGCTTTCAACTTCTGTACTTTTCGGACTACTACAAAGTCTTTGCCCCATGTGGTAACATTTTCTCCTATGATGGAAGACACCGAGTCGCAGCATCTATTCTTAAAGAGTTTGGCACAGACGTCACTGGAATGTGTGGAAATTGTAAGTTTTGCTTGATTTTTTACCAAATAACAAAATGTTGGACTTTAGTAACTGAAAGAATTCACAGTTGACAAGTAGAATGTGGCACAAATGAAGAATTTAGCTGCCTCTGAAAGGCCAGAAAATAATGTCAGAAAAGGAAACAAATGCTTGTTACCAGCATTTTCTATTTTTCCTGCACAATTTTTACAGCGTCAGTGTTGTTAAAAGTTATAGTTATGTAGTGTATTGTTAATGTCATTGTGAACGTTTGTGATCTCTCATGTGCCAAACACCACTTATCATATAGACCTGGTTACCGGCAATTTATCCTTTTCCAGAAATGTTTTCCAAAGCCTTCATTGTGACGTTAGAACTTTGCATTGTTCAGTTAAAGGCCACAATCTCTCATCTTAGCTTACAGTGTGGATCTAAGATCAGGCTTCTTGTTTTGTGCAGAACTGATTTTGGGTCTACACAAGATACAAAAAATTCTTAATGTGTAGAATGGCACTGTTAATATAAATTAACCTTCTACCAAACAATCTGGCATTTAACATTAACAAAGAAGACAAGGCTAGAAAACATTGTGGACAATGAAAAAATGCAGGTAAATGGCAATGTTTCTATTTCCACAGTTTTTTAGCCTTCTGAAAACAAATCTCAGCATGTGAGTCATGTGTAATGTGCTTATCAACGCTCATAGGTTTGATATATTAGTCTAAAAATTATTTTATCACATAACTACCCATGTTTTCAGTGTAATGCAACCATTATAAATTTTCTCATTTTACACAGTCATGTTTGAGATAGTGGGTGTATTTGATCAAACATCTGTATTGTACACCTCATTTCTAAAACAATGCTAATCCAGGTTTTCCTGTGAAGTTAACTGTCAAAATTGATGATTGTGACTAAGCTGTGATTTTTATCATTTTTAGATTCAAAACAAAAATGTTGTATGCAAGTTTCTTTGGAACTATATTTCATCCATGATGTACACACCTTTCAAAGAAAGCGAATAGGCTTCATGTAAATTTCAATACACAAGTATATGTAGGTCTGTGTTTTGGTATGAATAATAAATCTGGAGATACATTGATGTGATAAAAAGATTCTGATCTTTATTAGCTTCTGTAGTAAAATTTATTAAATTTATTTACAAAAATAAACTTTATTAAGCCTGCCAAAGGCTTGCTCAGTAACATTTGTACCAGACTTATTAAATAAAATTTTACCCTAATATGAGTCATGCTCTGTGAAGAGGGGCCTTAATGCATGTGCAAAAATTATCTTTAAACTTTCTGCTATCTCTAAATTTTCTGCATGTTCAAAGACCATTCCACCTCCAGATTCAAACAATCATGAGACTGAATGACTTTTTTATCCATAATTATGCGATATCATGCTTGGTGAAATGCTTCACAGAGATACATTAAACTCCCTCTTGCCAGAGCATGGCTCGAAGGTGTATGAGTTAGGCAACAATATTTAATTGAATGCATAAGGAATATTACAAATTCATGGGAAAAGTTGATATTTGGTGAAACCAAAGGTTGAACAAGATGTCAAAATTTTCTTATACAGTGAGAAGAAAGTACAAGCACCAGGAAAGTTATTTAATATTCCTTTTATGATGTACATCTACCTACAAATTGTAACAACAAACTTTTGCAATGTTGTTTGAAAAATGGTAATAAGATGTTAAATTTAGCACCAGTTCAGTATGTTGTCACTTCTTTTTATGAATGCATGCTGAGTACATTCGGATTGGTTTTCAATTGGTTTAAAAGTTACGCTAAATATTTATCCCCAATTTGATAAAAAAAAGTTATTTCCTGCTAAACCAATTTTACTTTTTTTCCACTGTTTTTGAAGAAAGCTGTCAATAATTGCAATAATAATTATTATGTTGGTGAAATTTGTAGGTAAATGATAAAAGTAAAATTATGATATAGTAATATTCCTGGTGCTCGTATTTCCTTCTCACTGAGTAAGAAAATTTTGACATATTGGACTTGAACTTTGGTCTCACATGATATCAAATCTTCTCAGCCAGGTCTAAGCAAATACAAACGCCAGGAAAATAAATATAACATAATATTATGTGCAAATTTAGCAGAAATCCAGACCCAAAAAATTAATATTTTTGAGGTTCAAAATTGTATTTTTCCACAGGCAATGACAGAAAGGATGATTGTATTGGAATGAATGGTACAGTTTATGCTGAGCCTGGTAAAAAATGCCCAGGGGCCTTACTAGGGGCATCTTGGGTGTTGCCAGATCCCGAAATAAGTCCTGAGTCGTAAGTTCATCAAATTTTTAATCATTTTCACCTACTATTATAACTTTTAACTCTTTACCAAACAACAAAATATTGGTGTCATTCGATTTGCATTTGCAGATGACAATTTAAATGTGGCTAGGATTATGATATTTGGCTGTGAAAGAGTAAGAAAACATTGTGGGAAAAGGAGAAAATGCTAGTTACCAGCATTTTCTCCTTTTCCCACCATATTTTCAAGAGGTTTTTTTCTCAGGGTTGTTAAAAGTCAGGATTGTGTAGTAAAGGGTTAACCAGATAACAAAATGTTTGAATTGTCAGTTGGGAAAGCATTAGCAGGTATAAACTGATTCTTATTCAAAGAATAGAATCTAAAAGGATAGGACATGTTATGGGTAAATAAGGTTTATTACATTTACCAGCATTTTCTCCTTTTCCAGCTGTGTTTTCAAAATCTCTCTTCTTTGGGGTTGTTTCATCTTTGGATTATTTCATAAACAGTTGATGTGCCTTTCACAACTTTAATTGCTTCTTTCGCCAGTGTAGATTAAAATAACGTTGCACAGAACATGCCCCCAGTCTTTGATTTATACTGTACTCCATTTCGAGACTTTCAGGTCACAAGTGAATTTAAGTTTTAATAATCAACGTTTTATTTTTAGACTGAAAATGTCTTTTTTGTGTAGTTGGCACCCCTGTGAGTTATCCCTAATGTAGTGGGGCATCTATACCTTGGATAGATTTCACAATTTCCAAACAAACTCAAGTTTTAATGACTTTTGAAAAAACTTGCTTTTAAAACATTGTGCTGGCATCAGCATTTCCTCCTTTTCCCTTGAATTTTCTTTTGTATTATTTTCATGTCAAATCCAATGGTTAGAGCCACATTAACTTGTTGTCTGCATTTTCTTTCAATTTAGACAAGTTTAACATCTTGTGGTCTGGTAAACTGTTTTAAGTGTCAGTGGGATCAGACTTTGACGGGTAGATCACTGGCATAACATACAAGGGTTCAGGTCAAGCCAGTACTGCAGTAATATCTGGCACATAGTGTGATTAACCATTGCAGCAATGGTATAGGTGTATTTTATACTGAGTAAGTAATAAGCAGTATTCCATTAAATGATTGAATGGTTTTCTGAAATCTAACTTTGATTGACACTCACCTGCTCAAAAGAGCATCTGAAGAGTAAGACCTAATTCATCGTTAAATTGCCCTTAATTGTTTACCACACAACAAAATTTAAGACTGGTCCAAAGTCAAAAGATTTGCAGACGACAAAATAAATGTGGATCAAAAAATGAAATTTGTTTTGGGAAGGGTAGAAAACATTGTGGGAAAAGGAGAAAATGCTGGTTACCAGCATTTTCTCCTTTTCGCTCAATGTTTTCAAAAGCCTTTTATGTCAGGGTTGGTAAAATGTGGGATTATGTGGTGAAGAGTTTAAAAGTACCAATAATTTTGGGACCTGTATAATTCAAGATCAGACTGCATACAAGGTGCAGCATGATGATCATTGATCTGTACTGTCGTCATTGCTGTAACACTGTGGTTAAAAGCAACCTTGAAAATCCTTTTATTTGGGTCTTATCTCTAGACAGAAAATATTTATTGGGTTCATTTGGGACTTAAATCCTTTACTGCACAGCAAAATTGTAGACTTTTCCATCTTGAAGGAAATTACAGACAATCATTTAGATGTTTTTGAGATGATAGTACTTGTCCTTGAATAGGTAGAAAACACTGTGGGAAAAGGAGAAAATGCTGGTTCCCAGGATTTTCTCCTTTTTCCACAATGTTTTCAGAAGGCATCTTTTCTAGGGTTGTCAAAACTCGGCTTTGTTTGGTAAAGGGTTAAGGGTTAATATTTTGTCTGCAGGTGCCCTGTTGAAGACGTTGGACCAAGTTGTGCACCTGAAACTGACAAGTATGTCAGAGGTTTGAATTTCTGTGGACTGTTGGACTATGACCTACATCCTGACTCTGTCTGGGCAGAAAAGTTCAAGGGAGACAATGAGGCAAGTCAGTTTGCAAAATACGAGCTACTGGAGATAATCTTTCATACCCCAAAGGATACAGGAACTTGGTTTATGACAAGCTTTGTCTTCCATGTTTTGATATACAAGGCAGAGGGTGTCCACATTACCTGTCTAACACCCCTGGATGTTTGTCAGTATTTTTAGCTTCAGAAGCGAAAGGCCAGCAAGCTTACGTCATGGCCCTGTGTCCTTTTTGTGTCTGTCTGTTCATTCATCCATCTGTGTGTGCCGTAACTTTTCTTTTAAATGTCTGCCTCTCTGAAACTACCCATCCAATTTTGATAAAATTTCATACAAATGAACCTGCTATGACTGTCTTCTGAATTTCTTCAAAGAACTATGATTCCACCTGAAACATTGTTGACATGACAACAACACTGAAAAGCATTAAAATCTTTATAAACATTCTTAAAACCATAAGGTCTAGTGCAGCAAAATTTGGCATGTAGCTTCATCTTATAGACCTCTACCAATACTCTTTAAATTGTAGCCCAGGGGCCAAAAGTGGTCCCACCTTAAGGGTTACAAGGTTTATATGGGCTTGTGTTCTGAAAACTAAAAAATATCTCCAGGTTGCTAACTGTTAGGACTACAGCACTGGGGGCAAGATGTTTTACAAGAGCATATATAGTGAAAACTTTAAAAATGTTCTTGTACTATATGAACTCAATATAGCTTTAAAACCTCATGCACTGATCAATGGAATTAACTTTTGTTCAGTCATAGCAGATATTTGTAGTTTGTTACCACTTACCTCTCTTGTACTCCCTGCACTATTACATGATTGGTGTTGGGTATCCTTTTTAAGAAAATTTAGTGTTTTCAGTGAGGGTGATTTATTTTGATAGTAAATGTTATGCTCAGATGAGTTTAATACTGAATATGAAATAAGGTTTATATCATTCATTTTTTTATACAGTCATTTTTTTCTGCTACTAAGGTTTTGGAAATCTTGTCAAAGCAGTCTTTTTCAGAGTTCATTGATATTTGGTATGAATGATACCTAGGCAGACCTGCTTGTATTCACTGACATCATCTTTGCACTTAAAAAAGATATGACTTCGGTTTTTTTTTTGTGTGGGGAGGGATCATTGTCATTCAGAGTTCTAATGATTTAATGTTAATGCAAATTAAGTGTGTGATACATTAATTTGAAAGACAGTGGAGCGATAAAGAGCCATCATGGACCTTTTGATTTTCTTTTCCTACTGACAACAACTATAAGATTCATTTACATTGTGCTGTAGGGGTAAACTGAGTTCCAGCTGTCAAAATCTTTTTCTCTATGACAGATCATTGTCATTCAGAGTTCTAATGATTTAATGTTAATGCAAATTAAGTGTGTGATACTTTAATTTGAAAGACAGTGGGCCATATAGTGCTGTAGGGGTAAACTGAGTTCCAGCTGTCAAAATTTTGGACTTTTCCATATTAACCCTTTCCCAAACAATCCCTGGTTTTTACGGGTCAGGAATAGAAGCCTTTTGAAAACATTGTGGGAAAAGGAGAAAAGGCTGGTAACCAGCATTTTCTCCTTTTCCCACAATGTTTTCTACCCTCTCATATAGAAAAATCATCTTTTTAGCAACTGTTAATTTGTCATCTGAAAAATGCTTTCAATTTGGTCTGGTCCAAAATTTGCTGCTTGAGAAAGGGTTTAAAAAAAACAATTATTGGAAACCAGAAAGTAAATGTGGCTCAATAAATTATTGGATATGTCTTTGAAATTGGATACTGAACATTGTGGTAATAGGAGAAATTGCTGGTTTCCAGTATTTTCTCCTTTTTCCCACAATGTTTTAAAGCCTCTTTTTCAAGGGATGGTTGGAACATATGATTGTTATGCCCCCCTTCAACGAAGTGGGGGTATATTGCTTTGCTAATGTCGGTCGGTCCGTCGGTCGGTCGGTCGGTAGACCTTACCTTGTCCGGATGATAACTAGACACAGAATTGACCTAGGTTCGTCAAATTTGGCACAGACATGCGTCTTGGAGTGTAGATGACCCCTATTGATTTTGAGGTCAATCGGTCAAAGGTCAAGGTCACAGTGACCGTCAACATGTTGATATATAGACCAAACCTTGTCTGGATGATAACTAGACACAGAATTGACCTAGGTTTGTCAAATTTGGCACAGACATGCGTCTCGGAGTGCAGATGATCCCTATTGATTTTGAGGTCAATAAATGGGCTATAAATCAAAAGGTGACATCGATATTTCCCAATTAATTCTTTTGATATCAGTTTATGAACTGTGCCACTTCCTGTATCAATGTGGCAGTAGGGGGGCATGACTGTTTTACAATCAGACATCTTGTTTTTCGATGGGTTGAACAGCCATAGACTTACAGTAAAGAAATTTTTTTTTCTTTGCATTCAGATATCAAGTGATGCTGCAGATGCCTTGGTGGACTGTGTGTTTGATACATGCATAGATGTGGAAGCTGGGGGAGATGGAAAGGATGTAGCCTGTGGTATCTGGAGGGCTTTGAAAACTTTGTTGAAGAGAAATATAATATGTTGGTTCCAGAATGGCGTACACAGGAACGATGTGGTATATTTTCGTTTCTTGATTCTAAGTTTTATTTAATTATTGCACATAATTTATATATAGTTAGTTTGATGTGGTTTTTGATCCTCAAATTTATAAATTTGTCTGTTTGAACTTTATTATTCTACATTTAGTTATGCAAAATGTTCCAAAAGTTAACATTGACCACTTTTAATAATTGCCTCAAAGACATCATTACATGTTTTTGGTACAAAATATGAAGTAGATCTAAAGTCATAATTTGTTACAACCTAAAACAAAATTCCTGCCAATCATTTTGAAAACATCTTTTTCAAAATATAATATTCACAATGAAATAATATTGATGCACAAATAGAGGCAGAAACGTTGTTGCAAAATGGGAAATTATTGGTAATGAGGATAAGACGCCTTTGAAAATGTCCCTCTTATGTAAAATCAATCAATATGACTTAGATTTTCATACATTCATGGAAAAAAGATAAAATAACTAGCTAGAACCAATGTCTTAACCCTTTGGCTGCAAAGCACAACTCAAGGACCTTTTGCGGACAGTGTAGATCAAGATCAGACTGCACAGAATGTGCAGTCTGATCTTGAAGCTACACTGTCCAATAAGGAATTATCTATCATCCCCAAAATACCTTTGAAAAAGGCAAAATTTGGATTTTTACTATTGGCTTGAAAGTTGCATTTCTTTTAATTAGTAGCTTAGGGGTTAATTATTGCCACAGTATTTTCAAGACTGAAGAACTAATCTTAAGGAGGCACATGTCCATCAGTTTTTCTTACCAGTTTATATTCAAAGCATTGCTAGGTGATAGATTTATAAGTCTATCTCTTCAACATCATACAAGAGGAAATAGTTTGTTTACTGTCAACCACACAGCAAAATTTTAGATATGTACAAACTAAAAGCATTTGAGGCTGATTGATGGGACTTGTATCATAGAGGATAGAAAACATTGTGGAAGTGGAAGAAAATGCTGGTAACTAGTATTTTCTCCTTTTCCTGCAATGTTTTCAAAAGCTTTCCTTTTTGAGGTTGTTAAAACTCGGGATTCTTTGTTAAAGTGTTAACCCTTTACCACACAAGGCTGAGTTTTAAAGGCCCTTAGGAAGAAGGCTTTTGAAATGATTGTGGAAAGAGGAGAAAGTGCTTGTAACCAGCTTTTTCTCCTTTTCCCACAATGTTTACTTCTCTGTCACAGATGAATTCCTTCATTTGAGTACTCTTATATGTCATTTATAAATGCTTAAATTTTAACAAATCTAAAATTGCCATCCCCATGGTAAAGAGTTAAAGGGTTCATCCTGAAAGCACTTTCTGCAACTTTAGTTGCCTTTATGCCCAGTGTAGATTGTGATAAGGCTGCACAAAACATGCAGTCTGACATTTGATCAACACTGCTTTTCAGAGACATTCTGTACAAAAGAAACCTTGATACTGCATATTTTTTTTTTTTTTTTCTTATTTCAAAACTCCAAATTTCTGTTGTGTTTATTTGATGCTCCAAGGGTTAAAACTTTACCGAACAGTCTCCTGTTTTACTAAACCTGAGATGGAGGAGTTTCGAAGATATTGTGGGAAAAGGAGAAATTGTTTGTAGCAAGCGATTTCTCCATTTCCTACAATGTTTTCTTCCCTGTCAGATGACTTCAGCTCATTTGTATTAATTTCAAATTTGTCATCCACAAATGCTTTGAATTTGGAAGAGTCCAAACTTTAATTGTCATTTGGGAAATGATTAAAATGTTGATTACAGAGAAGAAGTGCACTCAACCCAATACTAGGTATTACCACGAGATACCATGTGAGAAAACCTGTGCAGAACCAGATGAGATGATTTGTCCTCAGTTTTCCGAATCAGGATGTGGGTGCTTACCGGGTTTCTATAGGTCTGTGTTTGGGTGTGTGCGTTTAAGGCACTGCGGTTGTAAATACAAGGGCTCATACTATGAGGTAATTGTTACAAATGATTGCTCCTTTTTACCTAAAATCAGCTTGAAAACGAGGCTACTGCAAGTCATTAACTCTATACCAGACAACAGATTTTTGGACTTTTCCAAAATTTTAAGCAGTTGCCAACAACATGGTAATTCCAAAGTAAAAATTGAAATTTTGTTTTGGAAATGATAGAAAACAGTTGTTTTGGAAATGATAGAAAACATTTTGGGAAAATAATGTTTTCTACAGGCTTTTTTCTCAGGGTCGTTACAAGTTGGCATTGTGTGGTAAAGGGTTAAACATTGTTGTAAGTGAGTTATGGGTAAATTCTTACATTACCCTTTTCGCAAACAACACATGTCTAGACACCTCAAACTTGAGAGCATATGCAGATAGATGAATACTTCGGAATTGGTATAGATGAACTGATGTTATCTGAAAAGGTTAAAAACATTGTGGAAATGGAGAAAATGCTAATGAACAGCATTTTCTCCTTTTTTCCACAATGTTTTCAGAATGCTTCTTCCTCATGGTTGTTGAAACATGGGATTGTTTGGTACAGGGTTAAACTTAAGTTGTTTTTGCAGGTAACAGGACCAAATTCATTTTGCAAAGAATATATATACCAAGCTCAGACTGTCTTTTTAGAGAGTGTGGTTATCAAGATCAGACTGCACAGAATGTACTATTTGATCTTAGATCTATTATGCTATTTTGTGAAATGTTCTGGCAAACATATTATGCTATTTTGTGAAATGTTCTGGCAAACATACCCTAAAAATTGTTTAAGAAATAATCTTCTTTCTATCGTGGTTTATCGTTCAATAAACCACGTTATGAGTTAGAGGCGCAATGAATAAACCACTTGGGCTATCACCTTTGTTGATTATTTATTGTACCTCATCACTCACAACCGTGCAATGAACCACAATAGAAAGAAGATTATTTCGATTCTAACATGACCAACTCTTAATGAAAGGAAAACAAGTTCATACTTAGAGTAGAAATGCAGATGCAGATTATATTCCACAGAATAACTTACTTACTCTATACAGAATGACGTCACTCTATATAGAATGACATAGATTTTACCACGCTTTTGTTGCGCTGTGTTTATAGAGCCGAATTCACGTGTCATGTTAGAATATAATTTCTACTACACAATTCCCAGTTGTAACAACCCTGAGGTAGACAGCTTTTGAAAACAATGCAGGTAAAGGAGAAAACGCTTGTAACCAGCATGTTCTCCTTTTTCCAGTGTTTTCTATGTTTTCAAAGACAAATCCCATCATTTGTGCCACATTCTCTTCTTTGTCTTTAACCCTTTACCACACAAAGCTGACTTTTAAGGACCTTTGAGAAAGAAGACTTTTGAAAACATTGTGGGAAAAGGAGAAAATGCTGGTAACCAGCATTTTCTCCTTTTCCCACAATGTTTTCTAACCTATGAATGACAAATTTAATTATTTGAGCCATGAGTTAATTGTCCTCTGCATATGGTTTCAAGTTTGACTAATCTACATTTCTGTCATTTGGTAAAGAGTTAAATAAGATTAATGTTTACAGTATGGATAGGTCTGAAATTCACTGCGTGACAAAGGGTTAGATTAATTTTTTTGTGATCGAAGAAGTCCATTCTGTTTGGGCACCTCTTTTGCTCGTTACCAAACGACCAAATTTTGATTCATCCAAATTGAAAGCACTTACAGATAACCAACTAAACCAGCTGGCATAGCTCAGTTGGTAGAGTGTAGGACTCATGGACGTGATGTTTCGGGTCACTTGAGAGTGTGGGTTCGATCCCAACTGCTGGCCATCTAAAATTACTGATAGTCTTTCGGATAAGATGTTTAACTTAGATCCTGTGTGACAGTGCTATACACTGAGCACGCTAAAGAACCAGGCGTAACTTACGATGGGTTTTGTCCTGTATCTGCACTAACAGCCTTCAGGAGGCGTTGCCCATATGGGCAATTGGTGGCAACGATAAATAAATGAATTTAATCAATCACAACCAACTAAATGATTCATTTAGCCACTTTTTCCGTTTTTTTCCTTCATAGAATTATCATTTATAAATCTAAAACCACTATATTCTCATTACAAAGGGAGATAATAATTACCCCCTTTTCAGGAAACTAACAAAAGTATCAACGAATAATTTCAAGAAAGACATCAAAATAATTTCTGGTCGGTTAAAAATGTGCAAAAGTATTATATCAGTATTAATCCTTATTTATCAACTAACAAGAAATTTTATTCCATGTTGCACTAGAAGCATAAGGGGTCGTAGACCTTAAGACAAGTCTAAAACTTTGTCATCTGGAAAAGAGTTAAACATTGTATTAATTGGAAACTGTTTCTCCTACAGACTGACCTCTTATTCCAGATAGTGATTGGGAACACATTGATATGAGCTCTGTTCTGTAAAAAAGGGGATTTAATACATCTCTGTGATGCATGATACCAAGCAAGTGATCACAGTATCATAAAATCATAAAATCTATTTTGTATAACAACCAGCTGAATTTTGAGGTGTGCTGGTCCTTTGAGCAGCAGAAAATGGACAAATAACAAAAGATTTTGGCCCAGGTCCCCCTACACAGACTGCACAGGCTGACTTGGGTTGACTTTTTTTGCAGATGCATTAAGCCCCCTTTTTGCAGAGCATAGGTCATTTGTTTTTAGGCCTAAACATAACTTTATATATGTTTTTTATGTAGATTGGAGACACTGTAATTACCAGCAACTGTAAAGTAGAACTCGAGTGTAAAATGGTTGATGATAAAGCAAAGATGGTTAAAAAGCAGCTATTCCCAGGCTGCTTGAAGAAAGATGCGGAATGCAAGTTAAATGATGTGGGAAGGTACCAGTGCCAGTGTAAACAGGGTCTGGTAGGGGATGGCATCAAATCTTGCAAACGTAAGTTATTTCTGACGATTATGTAGATTGTGATGATTGATACAAGTTCAGAATATTAATTGATAGAAAGTATTTTGTCTTTAAATTGACCCACTTGCCCAAAAACCTGAGACAATAAAAAATCCTGGCTGACAAGCTGGAATTTAAACCCATCTACCAAATCAGGCCACTTTTAAATATGAACAGAAACAGATTAATTGGAATATCTAAATTAAAGCTATTCGGGAACATAAAAGACAGTTTCCATTTTACTTTCAATGATAAGTATTGTTAATAGCTTGAAATGGTGACATACTATGCACAATTATATAGGGTGTACATCCTTTACACACAGATAGCATGGACAAATGCAAATTGCCACACTCCGAATTCATACAAACAATACTTGTATAGGAATTAATAATTCCCCATCATTTTAATGAGGGACTCAAAACTATGACAATTTTAACTTCTGCCACAGTCTATCATCAGTCCTTGGAAAGAATGTGACAGACCTTCAACTCATAATGGTCTGCAACATGCGAAAAGGGGCATTCGGATATTTGCGTAAAGTTTCGTCTCGGATCAGCCTGCGCAGTCCGCATTGGCTAATCGGAAACGACACATTCCATTTTTATGTAATTTTATGTTTTGCCCAAGTCTAATATAGCACAAAATCTAATGTAGCCGTAAAGTGCCGTCTTGGATTCCGCACAGGCTGATCCGAGATGACACTTTATGCAAATGTCTGAATACCCCTTTTCGCGTATTGCAAGCCATATATCAGTGACCTTTGAATCATGTGCTCTCCAGATTACTCACAGAGCTTCCTGAACTTATAAAAACATATTCAGACTTTTGTGTGGTCTCATAACCAAGATTTCACTGTTGTCAATGTATGCTATGGTGAATGTCATTTGTCCATTGCCAGCTGGATGTGGTCCTAGGAATCTTGAATGCAGCCCAAATGCTGAGTGTGTTAAGCCAAAGCGAGAGGACAGTGAATACGTGTGTAGATGTAAGAAAGGATACGAGGGAGACGGTGAAGTTTGTGAAGGTAAGTGCTAGATTCTTCTTGTAAACTCCTCAGAATTGCAACTGTTCTTAGTTACATAAGTCTTAATCCATTCCATGTGTTGATTACCCTGAAAAAGGAAGCTTTTGAAAACATTGTGGGAAGAAAAAGGAAATGCTGATAACCAGCATTTTCTCGTTTTTTGACAATTTTTTTAACACTTGCAAAGCAAAATTTCCTTCTTGTGGTGTTGGAGCCAGTGAAAGAGGTGCTCAAAATTAGCTTTTCATGTCAAAGGCTTGAGGTTTGAATTCCTTGATGACCTTCATTCAACCTTTGGAATTTCTGACAACACCTTGAAAGTATAGAGTAAAAGTGCTGGGTAGATTTGCCGGAATCATTTATTGTCAAAGTGATACATCTGGGTTCTAAGAACTTGTTCAATATCAATTTAACCCTTTACCGCACAATGCTGACTTTTAACGACCCTGGGAAAGAAGCCTTTTGAAAACATTGTAGGAAAAGGAGAAAATGCTGGTAACCAGCATTTTCTCCTTTTCCCACAATGTTTTCTACCCTATCAAAGAAAAATTGCACCATGTGAGCCATACTGAAATTGTCGTCTGCAAATGCTTTCACTTTGGACAAGGCTAAAATTTTGTTGTCTGGTAAAGGGTTAAAATGAAAAGGTTGAACCATTCAATTTTATTGCATAAAAGATTATGCTTGTTGTATGAACAGTAAGCTACATGCACTTTAATTTGTTTCTTACTTATATCACCCCTTTGATATCTCACTGATAATTCCTCATACTCATAAATTATCAACCCTAGACAAAATATTTCCAAATCATAGCAACCCTGAGACAAAGGCTTTTGAAAACCTTAGCTGAAAATCTTTCCCACAATGTTTTTTACCCACTTTCAAAGGTGAATTCCATCATTTAACCCTTTACCACACAATTCAGAGTTTTGAGGGTGCCCTGAAGAAGAAGGCTTTTGAAAACATTGTGGACAAAGGAGAAAATGCTGGTATATGATATATAGAATCATTCTTCATGGCTCTTGGGTTACTTAAGAAATAATCTTCTTTCTATCATGGTTTATTGTTCAATAAACTACGGTTGTGAGTTATGAGGCACAATAAATAATCCATGAGGGCGATAGCCCGAGTGGTTTATTTATTGTGCCTCATAACTCACAACATGGTTTATTGAATGATATACCACGATAGAAAGAAGATTATTTCGATTCTAACATGACCAACTCTTAATGAAAGGAAAACAAGTTCATACTTAGCGTAAAAACGCGGATGCAGATTATATTCCATTGAATAACTTACTTACTTTATACAGAATGACGTCACTCTATTTAGAATGACGTAGATTTTACCACGCTTTTGTTGCACTGTGTTTATAGAGCTGAATTCACATGTCATGTTAGAATGTAGATTACATTTTTTAAAGAATGACTAGGATAGATTCTAGCTTTTTATTTATCAAATAATTTTTACAGATGTTTGTCGTTGCTATCAGTCGGGTGACCCACATCAGACACAATATGATGGAGGACGAGCTCATTTCCAGGGAAATTGTACTTACCTTTTGACGGAGATAAAGGCTTCCCCACTCTGTCAGTTTAGAGTTGAGGCAAGACATCAACTGACAAAGAGCAACAAAGGCGTTTCAACAACTAAGAAGATCCATGTGTACGTGGGTGGAGAGAAAATTACTATTGACAGAGGGAAACAGTATTTTGTAAGTTTTTTATCTGGTAATGAGTGTTATTAGCCCATTAACATGCAGGTTGTTTTTGAACCATGATGAAAAAAATTCTTACCTTGAACAAACATTTATAGGTAGGAAACTTTTGTTTTTTTCAACTGTACGGAAAACATCTTGTGTAATACACAGTAAATGCTTTTTACAAGCACTTGCAACTTATCTAACAATTTTTTCAGAAATGTCCAACTGGAGATGCATAAAAAGCCGTAGTTGCACATAGCGTAACCTTTTCCCAAACAACCCATTGTTTTGACAGCCCTGAAGAAGGCTTTTGGATACAGAAAAGGAGGAAATGCTGGTAACCAGTATTTTCTCCTTTTCCCCACAGTGTTCTCCACCATTTCAAAGAGAGAAATTAATTTTTGAACCACTCTGAATTTGATGGTTGCAAAACCTTTCAGTGTTTCAAGCCTGAAATTTTGTTGTTTGTAATTTAACCAGATCCAAAGTATTTGCAGCTGACAAACTAGATTTGGCTCAAATGGTTGAAATTGTTCTCAAAAGGTAAGATGTCATTATGGAAAAACAAAAATTGCTGTTAAAACCGTATTAAACTCCAACACAAACAAAAAAAAAGAAATTACTGGTGACCAGCATTTTATTTTCCCACATTGTTTTCAAAAGCTTTCATCTTCGATGAAAGGCTTTTGAAAACATTGTGGGAGTAGGAGAAAGTTTTGTTAACTAGCATTTTCTCCTTTTTCCCCACAATGTTTTCTATCCTTTTAAAGGCAAATCCTAGTGCATGAGATATATTTGATGTGTAGTTTGCATATACTTTTAATTCCACAATAAAAAAAACAAATTGTAAATACATGTATGTTGAAAAATGAATTCTTTTACCAGCAATGAAGTTTTAGACTTGAGTAACTTGAAAGCATTTGCAGACAACAAATTAATTAAATGTCACTAAAATGATTTAATTTTCTTTTGAGAACAGAGAAATATTTATGGAAAAAGAAGAAAATGCTATTACCAGCATTTTCTCCTTTTTCTCACTATGCAATCAGAAGGCCTTTTTTTTTTTTCAGTGTTGCTAAAACTTTGGATTGAAAGATGAAGGATTAACATTTTATCTCATTTTGTTGACAGATCGACGGAATGCAGAAATTTGGAGATGTTGACCTCAGCGATAATTTTCCCTACTCTATCATGGAAGATGGAGAATTTCTTGTTGTTACCGATCGATGCGGCAATAAGGCAGGGTTTGATGGAAAACATAAAGCCTTCATAGATATACAGAGAGAATTTGGATTAATGGCAAGAGGTAAGCTTCATCATTAACCCATTACCACACAATCTGGAGTTTCAATGGCATTGACGAAAAGGGCTTTTGAAAATATTTTGGAAAAATGAGAAAATGCTAGTAACAAGCATTTTCGTCTGTTCCCAAGATGTTTTCTTTCCTACCAAAGACCATTGTCACTGTTTTTGCCATGTTTCATTTAAACTGCTGCAAATACTTTGTATTTAGACAAGAGTTTGTTATTTGGTAAAGAGTAAATCCTCTACTAGAAGATTAAATTTAAGACCTGTCCAAGTTGAAGGGTGTTGCAGACAACAAATTTAAAGTGGTCCAAAAGATTTGATTTCTTTGGGAAAGGTCAGAGAATATTGTCAGAAAAGGAGAAAATTTTGGTTACAAATCATACAGGGGTAAAATATTTAAAGGACAAGAAAGAATTCAGTAGAGTGGTATTTTAGATGTTCCGGAGAAGGAGCAGTTTCTCTTAAAAAGCATTTTTGTTTTCCTTTTTCCTATATGAAATTGTCAGGATGGCACAAAAGCAGAGTACCCAGATTAGATTTTTTTTGTTGTTGTTGCAGGTTATGCCATTTCAGAAGATTATAGAATCACATCTTGTCATGTTCAGTAGATAAAGTATGGAAGCAGAGAGAGAGAGATAGAGAGAGATAGAGAGAGAGAGAAAGAGAGATAGTCAGTTCGTCAGAGGGTCAATCTTGTGATTTTCAGTAGATAAATTATCGAATCACAATATCTGTCTTATGATTACAGGTTTGTGTGGCAACTGTGATAAGAATGACAAAAATGACTTTATAAAACTTGATGGCACACCAGTAGATCGAAAGGACCCAAACAAGTACTCAATCTGGGGGAATTCCTATGAAGTAGCTTCAAGTGACAGCGTAACAGAGTATGTACTTTTGTTTTCTTTTAACCCTTTACAAAACAGTTCAACAACCCTGAGGAATGAGGCTTTTGAAAACATTTCTCCTTTTTCAACAATGTTTTCTATCCTTACAATGACAAATGCCACATTAGAATTGTCGTCCACAAATACTTACAAATTAGGCAAGCCTTAAGTCTAGTCATTTGAAAAGGAGTTAACTTGATCTTTTGCAGATCTCTTTCTTTCATCTTGCAGCAGACCACATAGGACAATATTGTGACAAAAGGAGAAAGTTTCTGACAAGCAATATCTCCTTTTGCCACTTTTCCTGTGGCAGCTTTTCCAGATAGTCTAGATCAAGATCAGACTACACAGAATAATGCAGTCTGATTATGGATCTGATTCTCCTTACTGGCTGAAATTGTCCATTTCACTGATTGGCCAGTTTAACCCTTCTCATATACACCAATACTAGACTTCCAGATTAAAAGTGTCTCCAAAGTCTTCATTGACACAGGTTAGCAAAAGCTCTCTGATAAAGTAGAAAACATTATGGGGAGAAGGAGAAATTGCTTGTCACAAGCAATTTCTCCTTTTAAGCTCCACTGGCCGAAGGCCAGCGAGCTATTGTCATGGCGTTGTGTCCATCGTGCGTCCGTCCGTCCGTCCATGCATGCGTCCGTAAACTTTTTCTTTAAAAAACTTCTCCTCAGAAACTATTGACTGGATTTTTACCAAATTTCACAGGAATGTTCCTCTGTTGGTCCTCTTTCAAATTCCTTCAAATAATTGTATTCCATGAAGAATTCTGGTTGCCATGGCAACCAAAGTAAAAAACCTTTAAAAATCTTCTCCTCCCAAACCGCTATTTGGATAGCATTATTATTTTGCAGGAATGTTCCTTAGATACAGGTTTACAGAATTCCTTAAAAAAAAAAAAGATCTGTCAAAAAACATGGCTTTTATGGGAGACTCATTTTCCTTTTATGGTATAAAGTAAAATCTTTGAAAAATTTCTTCTCTAAAACTATTCATTGGATTTCATTGTTGTTTTGCAGGTAAGTTCCTATGGTGGTTGTCTACCAAATTGTTTCTTCAGTGAGCTAAAATGCAGGATTGAATGATGATTGTTAAAACCTTCCTTTCGCCATTATAGAAATATCAGGCCTGTGGAGCGATACAGGCGCTCAAGCGCCTCTAGTTCCACAATGTTTTTCAAAAGTTCTTCTCTGTTGATATGTAATAAAACACAAGATTTGTCAAAAGGTTATAGATAAAGTTTCTGTTGTTGATAGTTGAGCTTTATATTTTCTTTAATAGTTGCCAAACCTTGGAGGATACCCCACAGTCCTGCACGGCAGAAACAGGAGCTCATGCCATGAGATATTGCCGGCATATAACAGATCCTTCTGGACCATTTAGGAGTTGTCTTGCAGATCCAGATGTAATGGCAGAGGCCGAATTAATCTATGGGGTAAGTTTGTTTTGTTTTCATTTTGTTGCCATGGCAACTTTTTTACGACCCTTCTTTGATAGAAGCCTTTTGAAAACAATGTGGGAAAAAGAGAAAATGCTAGTAACCAGTATAAATCTTAGTGCAATTGTGAGAAATAATGTAGATTTAGGAGAAAAATGATATTTCTCTATCCAAAAATATTGCTCAAGGTAACCAAACAAGAACTTTTGGAACAAATACATATTCACATAAGGTAATCTTAAGTTTGTAATTAAGTTGTTCCTGTAGCATCATCATCAGTATAGCTAGACAGAGCTTGAGACAGTGGAAGTGATTTTGATTTCAAAATTGAAAATATTAATTGTTCTCCACTAAACCCTTTGTTGGGGTATTCATTAGAGTCGACTCATAGAGACAATTCTAACAAGTACCCACAACATACAGTTTCGAAGAGAAATGATGGATTTAGAATACCATTACTCCCTCTTATCTGGAGCTCAGGCTAGAGGCATGTAAACATTTTTGTGAATGCAAAAGCAAAGCCACAGATGTTTACTATATCTGAAAAAGCATGCTAATAAGAATGCTGGAATAAAAGTAAATATATATTAAAATTTTTCATGTAGTGAAAAACATTATGGGAAAAGAGGCATTTCTCAGCAATAGTTTACTTATTAACCTTTTTTATACGCCCGTCGAAGACGGGAAGTATTATGGGATCACCCGTGGCGGGCGGAATGGCGGGCGGCATCCCCATTCTTTGTCCGGAGCATATCTCCAAAACTATGCTAGCTACGGTTATGAAATTTCATGGGTGGATAGATCTCATCAAGGCGGAGTGCATTGCACAGGAATCATAACTCTCGCTTGCTTAATTTTTGAGTTATTGCCCTTTGTTGTTTTTCATACTTGAATTTTGTCCGGAGCATATCTCCAAAACTATACTAGCTACGGTTATGAAACTTCATGGGTGGATAGATCTCATCAAGGGGGAGTGCAGTGCACAGGAATCATAACTCTTGCTTCCTTAATTTTTGAGTTATTGCCCTTTGTTGTTTTTCATACTTGAATTTTGTCCGGAGCATATCTCGAAGACTATACTAGCTAAGGTTATGAAATTTCATGGGTGGATAGATCTTATCAAGGGGGAGTGCAGTGCACAGGAATCATAACTCTTGCTTACTTAATTTTTGAGTTATTTCCCTTTGTTTATATTCATACTTGAATTTTGTCCAAAGCATATCTCCAAAACTATGCTAGCTACGGTTATGAAACTTCATGGGTGGATAGATCTCATTATGGGGGAGTGCAGTGCAAAAGAACCATAACTCTACCTCGTGCTGTCTTTGAGTTATTTCCCTTTGATCGTCATTTTTACAGCATTTTCTGCTTGTCCAGAGCATAACTTTGTCATCTCCAGTCCGATTGACTTGAAACTTGGCATGTGTGTTTGTTGCAATAATACGGAGTGCAGTGCAAAAGAACCATAACTCTACCTGGTGCTGTCTTTGAGTTATTTCCCTTTGATCGTCATTTTTACAGCATTTTCTGCTTGTCCGGAGCATAACTTTGTCATCTCCAGTCCGATTGACTTGAAACTTGGCATGTGTGTTAGTTGCAATAATACGGATTGCAGTGCAAAAGAACCATAACTCTACCTGGTGCTGTCTTTGAGTTATTTCCCTTTGATCGTCATTTTTACAGCATTTTCTGCTTGTCTGGAGCATAATTTTGTCATCTCCAGTCCGATTGACTTGAAACTTGGTATGCATGTTTGTTGTAATATTACGGAGTACAGTGCGCAAGAACAATAACTCTACCTAGTGCGGATTTCGAGTAATTCCACTTTGATCTTCATATTTACAGTATTCCTTGCTTGTCAGGAACGGAACTTTGTCAGCTCAAGTCAAATTGACTTGAGACTTGGTAAACATGTTTGTTGCATTACCTGCCCTTTACGATTATTATACCCCCTTGACAACTGGCAGTGGGACGGGCGTATCTTGCGACAATTTGCCACTCTTGTTGTACACTGTAATAATATATTGCTGCTTCTCCCACACCATTTTCAAATGCTTTCATTTACATATTATTTACTGGAGACTAAAATTTCATTTCTTGCTGATTGGCTATTGATTCATTCAATGGATTAAGAAGAACCCTTTACCACACAATCCTGAGTTTTAACGTCCTTGTAAAGGAAGCCTTTTGAAAACATTGTGGGAAAAGGAGAAAATGCTGGTAACCAGCATTTTCTCCTTTTCCCACAATGTTTTCTACCCTATCAGTGACAGACTACATATATTTGAGCCATACTTAAATTACAGTCTGCTAAATGTTTTCAATTAGGACAAGACTTGTGTACATTTTTGTCGTGTGGTGAACTCTTTACCACGCAGACAAAATTTATTATTATACTGCAAAGATATTTCTCGTGATCTGATTGGATAATATGCCCCGAACATATATATCATGTACACTGGAAAAACCAGCGTAAAAGCAGTTTCCCTTTCGGGAGCTCCATATACATGACTACACTTTCAACACAACATCCAAAATGGCGGCGTCGATCAAGATTAACATCAAGATTATGCACCAAACTGCACGTTTTACCAAGGTTTCAGTGACGTCAGTTCCCAGTGACGTCAGTTTTCATTGAATTGGGGCACTCAGAAGGAAAATTCTACTTCGTCAGCGTACTCAATTTTTGAAATCAGAAAACAGGTAAATTTTGCATAACACACGTTGGAATGGTAAAACTTTGCAGTATAATAAATTCGTTGTACGGTCAGGTGGCAGGGGACTTGGAAACTTGTTCACGGCTGTGGCGAATAATGTCACCACCTCGCCTTTGGCTCGGGGCGACATGATTCACCACAGCCGTGAACAAGTTTCCAAGTCCCCTGCCACCTGACCGTACAACGAATTTATTATGTAAACTTGTCCAAATTGAAAGCATTTCCAGATGACATTTTCAGTGTGTTTCAAATGATGGAACTTGTCTTTGATAGGGTAGAAAACATTGTGGGAAAAGGAGAAAATGCTGGTTACAAATTTTTTCCTTTTCCCACATTGTTTTCAAAAGGCTTCTATCTCAGGGTTGTTAAAAGTCGGCATTGTGCGGTAAAGAGTTAAAGCACATTGAATTTGTCATCTGGAAATGTTCTGAATGTGGATCAGTCTAAAATTGTCGTAGGGTACAGAGTTCCAGTACATGATCTATATGAAACACTGCATGTTTAATCCTAACTGTGCAAAATTAATGAAATAGACCTTTTTTAATCAAGACAAACATCTGATATATTTTTATTTCAGGGCTGTTTTAGCCAGGATATATCACTCAGTAGTGGACAGTGTAAATCCAAGATCAGACTGCTCGTTCTGTGCAGTCTGATCTTGATTTACACTGTCTGCTTTAACAACTGAAGTTGGTTCCAGCACTCTATGGATTAACAAAATGAGATTTCACTTATGGTAACTTTTTAGCCCTCTTTCTCAGGATTGTTAAAACTTGGAATTGAGTAGTAAAGGGTTTATCAATATGTGTAACTTTTTTATATCAATTTTCCCAGGACTGTGTGTTTGACTTCTGTGCCTACAATGGTGAGCCAGAATTACAAACTAAAAGTGTCTGCTCGAGCATCGGACGTATACATGATGTTTGTATCGAGCATTTTGATGTTTTGCCCTGGAGATCAGCTGAATTCTGTCCAGGTAAGGGACGTATTGAATTAAATTTTTTTTTTTCTATTTCAATAATTTTTTTTTTTTTTTTTTTTTTTTTTCAGATAAAAAAAATGGGACTTTAACTCTTTACCATACAATCCTGAGTTTTAAATACCCTGATGGAGAAGGCTTTTGAAAACATTGTGGGAAAAGGAGAAAACGCTGGTATCCAGCATTTTCTCCTTTTTCTACAATGTTTTTTACCCTTCCAAGAACAAACTTTAATTTTTCAGTCAAGTTTATTTTATTGTCTGCAAATGCTATCAACTCCGACAAGTCAAAAATTTTGTGGTTTTGTTAAGAGGACATCCACACTGTGCTTCATCAGAGGTTACAAATCAAACCATTTGCCGCAACTTATGTATAGTTGTCTGAAGATAACAACAGATGCAGAAAAAACACGGTATGATCTATAACAAGGGAGTAAGGCTGAAATTGGTCAATATGTTTAACAGATGCATTTAACTCCTATTTCACAGAGCATGACTCGTATGGCCATAAGAAAAATTGAGAAAAGAGACATGCAGAAAATTTACAAAGGGTTTTGGCCAATGTCAGCCTATGCAGACTGCACAGGCTGAAATGGGTCAATACTTTCTGCAAATGCATTTAATCCTAATGTAATACAGCATGGCTCATGAATATGACAGTCTGATAGAGAAATTGCTTTTGATGACCAGTTTTTCTCTTTACAACAAAATACATTGCAAGGGAACAATTAAGGATGATGATATACGGAAAGTAATTTGTCTGAGTTCAATTTTGCCACTCAAAATATGGTTCATGTTTGAACAACAAAACAAAATATTGTCACCCCTTGCTTGTGAAAACATCAATTTTTGTGTTAATTCAGTGAAAGAGAAACTCCGTCACCAGTATTTTACCTGTAGATTGAATGTCAGTCTTTTTCATGTGGAAAGCATTTGTAGACAGCAATTCAAACTATTGCTGATGTGATGGGAGTTGTCTTTAAACCCTTACCAGAAAACCCTGATTTTAATGACCTTTGAGAGAAAGACTTCTGAAAACATTGTTGAAAAAGGAGAAAATGCTGGTAACCAGCATTTTCTCCTTTTCCAACAATGTTTTCTACCCTATCAATAACAAAGTCCTTGATTGAAACTTCATTTAGTATGCTATTTACAAACGTATTTAATTTGGATAAGTAAGAAAATTGTGTAGTAGAGAGTAAAAAAGTAGAAAGCATTGTGAGAAAAGGAGAAATTGCTGGTTACCAGTATTTTCTCTTTTTCCCACAATGTTTTCAAAAGCTGTATTATTCAGGGTAGTTAAACATGGAATTGTTTGGTTAAGGTTTAGGTGAGACCATTTCTCTAGCTTATGTTGTAGTTACTTCAATTTAGCTGACAAATACTTGGGTTGCCTTCCTGAGAAGAACCTAGTATACAGTCCACGAGTGCTTGCATGCCATAAAAGCTGTAAATATCAGTTGGAGAGAGATGACTGTCATGGAAAGCCTTTTGAAGGGTGTGTGTGTGCAGAGGAAGACATGTTTTTCGATGGAGACAAGTGTGTTCTGAAGTCACAGTGCGGCTGTCGATGGAAGAAAGACTATTATCCGGTAATCCATTTCTTCCTGAAACAAATCTGTGGCATACAGCTTTGCAAATATCTGTCTAAAGTAGGAATAAACAACAGTGCAAAATGTTAAAATATTTAAATATTTTGGGAAATATTGTAGAAACAGGAGATCAATGAAGTTTTTTGAAATATTGTAGCATCAGAAGAAACTTACCACATTTTTAAGGCCAGTGCTTTTGAAACTTTGTAAGAATGTTTGTCTTGATAAAATCACAGATTACTATCATGTAGTTGGACAAAGAGTCACCATGGTTCAAAAGGTAGGCTACATCTTAGAAAAACCTCAGATGCACCCTGGAGGCCACATTTGTTGTTAAATTAATGCCCATGAAACTTGGTTAGAATGTTTTTTACTGTATTCTCAAGCTAGTTTGAAAGCAGGTTACCTCCTTTAAAAAATAGGTCACTGTGTCAAACTTCGAAAAGCTAGATGCCATAATTCTGTCCATTGATCACGAAACATGGTCAGAATAATATTATGTCTAAATTGCAGTGAAGAGGAATTTTGGTGTGGGCCACCTTGGGTCTAAAAGTGGGTAACTGAGGTCAATACTTGTTAAAACCTTGTGTGCAATGGAGAGGCCAAATCCAATGGTCATGAAATTTGGTCAAAGAGTCTGTGTTGATAATATCTCTTACAAGATTAAAAATAAGTTTTCTCAGGTTAAAAAGTAGGTCACTAAGCCATTATTGTTGTCAGTATTTATAAAAAATATTGACCAATGTGTTAACAGTAGAGTAGAAGTGCAAGATATCTAGCTTTTAACCCTCTACCACACAATCCTGAGTGCTAACGAAACTGATGGTGAAGGCTTTTGAAAACATTTTTGGGAAAGGAGAAAATGCTGGTAACCAGCATTTTCTCCTTTTCCCTCAATGTTTTTCACCCTTTGACAGACAGATCCCATAGTTTGAGTCATGTTTAATTTGTCCTCTGCAAAAGCTTTCAATTTGGATAAGTCTAAAATTTTTGCTGTATGGTAAAGAGTACAGTATAAATGAATTATCTCCCTTTGAACATAGAGACATAAATTATGCAAAGTGGGTTTCAAAAACTAGTTTGGTTTGGTTTGTATTGGAGTTTAACGCCATTTTAATGGCATAGGTCATATCATGGCGGTCAGTGACGCACAAATGTGTTTCCTGGCTTCTCACACCAGTACTGATACAACTTTCTTACCAAAGCCACTGACTACTTTTCTCACTTTATCAGAGGTGAGAGGCGAAAAATCGCTTGAAAGAAAGTTTGCTGCAATCAGGTATCGAACCCGCAACCTCCAGGTCATGAGTCAGATATGCTAACCACTGAGCTACCCGGCCGGGCTTCAAATACTAGGCAGGCGGCTTTAACTATTTATCAAACAATGAAATTTTAGATATGTATAAAAGAATGCACTTGCAGATCACAAATTAAATGTGACTCAATAGATGGAATTGGTGTATATATATATAATAGGATGGAAAACATTGTGGAAAAAAGGAAATAATGCTGGTAACCAGCATTTTCCCCTTTACTCACAATATTTTCAAGAGTCTTCATTTGGGAGAGGGGGATTTTAAAAACCAAGAGCTGTTTATTAACCCTTTACCACACAGTCCTGAGTTTTAACGACCCTGGGAAAGAAAGCTTTTAAAACATTGTGGGAAAAGGAGAAAATGCTGGTACCCAGCATTTTCTTCTTTTCCCACCATGTTTTCTTATCTTTTACAGACAAATCGCACTACTTGTGCCACATTTACTATGACTTTGGAAATGCTTCCAATTTGGATCTGTCAAAAATTTTGTTGTGTGGTAAAGAGTTAAAGTAACAATAAAGCCCAAAAGTAAACAAAGCGGGTGTTAAAATGCAATTAAATTTATATCATACGATTTAAAAGTATGGAAATTATTGTGAAGATGACAATCTGTCATTTTACGGTCAGTCCAAGTGTTAGTTGCTGACAGAGAAATTAATTTCAAAACTAGGTTAAAACCTGCCAGGTAGCTGTGTCTTTTGTTTACTTTTTTGTCTGATTTTAAAATTCTTGTTTCTGCCTGCGACTAACATATGGCCCGACCACATGATAACAGACTGTCATCTTCACAATATTTTCCATACTTTTGAATGGTATGATTCAAATTTAAATGTATTATGACACCTGCTTTGATATTTTGGCCTTTACTTGGCCTTTGAAGGAATAAGTCATCTTTTTATGATAGCTCTAGCTTTCTTTATTCTAGATTGGGACCACTATTGTAAGGAAAGGTTGCAAGAAACAGCAAACCTGTATTCACAGGGAAAACCACTCCAAATTTGACACTAAAATGCTTGAAGGCTGTGATAAGAAAACAGAAAGCTGTAAACCCCATGGCACTGGCTACGCTTGTGTCTGTAAAAGAGGGTATGAAATGATAGATGGGAAATGTAAACGTAAGTATCTACTTTTTGTCGTACATAACCTTGGACTGTACAACCTTTGACCTCTTACCATGCAGTTCTAACTTTTATTGACTCTAAAATAGAGCCCTTTTGAAAACATTGTGGGAAAAGGAGAGAATGCTGGTTACCAGCATTTTTCTCCTTTTCCCACAATGTTTTCCATCCTTTCAAGGAAAAATTCCATCATTACAGCAAAATTTTGTATTCAATTCCTAGCGATTTTAATTTGTATGGGCCTAAAATTTTTGTGGTCTGAGTTAAATGAACCTTTCTGTGATCTTACCAGTCTAAGAAGAAAGCCATCTAAACATTATGGGAAAGAAACGGATTTTTTTTTCTATTTTCACAATGTTTTATACCCTTCAAAGTAAAATCCCATGTTTTAGACACATCCTTGTGGTCAGCAAAATGCATCTTTTACAGCAAAATCCAAACTTTTTTCACCTTTTTTTACCTTTCATGCTTTGTGAAAAGACAAGTTAAATGCTGCAAAAAGTATTGACTCAGCCTGTACAGGCAAATCCTCTGCTTATCCAAGGACCATTCTACCTTGGGATTAAGCCAATCGTAAGAAAAAATTGGTTTTATAGATCCATAGCTATATGATGACTTGCTTGGTATAATGCAGGATGCCACCGGAGATGAATTAACCCTCTTTTTGCCAGAGCATGGCTCACAAGTCATTAGTTTTAGACTCATCTATATGGCTTGCAGCACGTGAAAAGGGGCATTCGGACATTTGCGTAAAGTGTCGTCTCGGATCAGCCTGCGCAGTCAGTGCAGGCTGATCTGAGATGGCATTTTACGACTGAATTAGATTTTGTGTTACAGTAGACTTGTACTAAACAGAAAATTACATAGAAATGGAAAGTGTCGTTTCGGATTAACCTGCGCGGGCTGATCCGAGGCAACTTTTGACGCAAATATCCGAATGCCCCTTTTCGCGTGTTGCAGGCCATATTGAAAGCATACCTTGGCTGAAATGAAAAAGGTTGTTTGATTAAAAGTGAACAAAAAAATCTGACCATATTTTTACCTTCAGTATTTTAATTGTTCGTTCTCTCTTTATTTCAAGCTTCATGTGGAGGCAGACAATGTCATGAAAATGCAGAATGTAAGAAGGACAAATGCAGGTGTAAGAAGGGCTTTTTAGGGGATGGTTACAACCAATGTGAATGTAAGAAAGAACTTTTTATCTACACTGACCAAAGAAAAAGCTTCAGTAAAGAATGTGCTAAAATTTCAAGGTTAGCTTTGAGACATACCCACATAATTTTATACGCAGGTTGTAATTTCTGAAACCATTATAGTTAGCAAAATTAGCAATTCAATCCCTACATAAAAGTCTGGTGTGCGTATTTAACACAAAGTTTCACATGCATGTAAGGTATGAACTTATGAACTTATCCAGTGCATGTGATGGATATTTCTCCATACCAAAATACTGCATTGCAATAGTCATATACCTATGGAAAAATGTCAAAAACATTTTAAACTGAAGTTCTTTATTAGAAATTTCAATGTCAAGAATTCTGAAAAATTTATGCGAGAGGGCCATGGGCATGCTGGAGGCTGGGCTTCCTACTGCAGAGATTGTAGCTTGTGTTTGTGCAGCCATGCAAGTAGTCAGTAGACTTTGGTGGCAATTTGCATGTACCGGCAGTACAAAGGACTTACCATAGAGTAGCAAATGGCAAATCATGAGTCAAGCCCAAGACCACTATAAACCAGCACCTATGAGAGAGCTTTCAACAACAACAGCTACACCTGTTACCTGCGGTAGTCCCAACAACTGGGTTCCACCCAGACAGCACAGAATCATTTGGCTGATAATAGTTTTTATGGAGGTCGCCCACATGTTGGCTTGGTTTAACATGCCACAAAAAGACGGGATTTGAACTCAATAGAACATCTGAGGGATAATCTTAATTAAAGACTTAACTCTTTACTAGACGACATAATGTTAGACAAGTCCAAATTGGAAGCATTTGCTGACTACAAATTAACTATGGCATAAATGATAGGTTTGTCTTTAAAAATTTAGAAAACATTGTGGGAAAAGGAGAAAATGCTGGTAACCAGCACTTTCTCCTTTTCTCACAATGTTTTCTAAAACCCTTTTTCTAGGGGTTGTTTGAAGTTTGGGCTGTATGGTAAAGGGTTTAAAAGAAAGTGTAGAATAGAATTATTGTTGATTTTTGTAGCACGTGGTGAACGCTGTGAGTGCACAGCGTCAGGTGATCCCCATTACAGACTGTTTGATACAAAGGAGGTTCTGCACTTTATGGGAAAGTGTAAATACACTCTATCACAGTTCATGTGAGTATGAAGGCTATCAGTCTCAACCTTTCAGCACTATAGGCAAAACCAGGGGCAGGGTTGCATCTAGAGTGCAGAATTGCTGAAATCCCGCATCAAAATCTAAAATTCTGCAAAAACAAAATTTTGTTTGGGCACCAAATCCCGCATTAAGACAAAATAGCCCACACAAATTTGAACAGTCGTGCGCACTATAATGGGGGGAAAAGGGAGAGAAAAAAAACGACTTCAGGGGAATAAACTGTGACAAAATTCGCCTGGGTCACTGCATTAATCGTTCAAACTGTTAAATTGTAGGCTGTCAGATTATTTTGATCACATCAATAGACACTTGTCATCTGTTTTATGCAGACAAATAGCCTCATTGCAGGGCACATGCTGTCGATCGCCAGTGGCACCAAGTGCAACAATTTTGGAAAAAATGTCTCCAGAAATGAGATTCGATGAATCTACTGGATAAAAGTGATGTTTAAAGGCTACAAAATTCTTGAAAGATCATAACTCCGACATAAACAGTGAGTATCAAGTATGAAGGACCATGCGTCAACATTTATCATAAATTAACAAGCTGTTATTAATGAAAAGCGTGATAATGATGTTAATCCACTAATTTAGTGTAAAATGACATGTTTTGAAGAGACCTGCCTCCCATATTGACAAATTCTTGCCATATCATGCGCAAATATGTATAAAAGAATTAATTAACATGAAAAAAGATCGCTCCAAAAAATGTGAAAACCCACAACAAAATGTCAATTCAGTATCGTCTGATCTGAAGTAAATGTTTTCAATAGCCCAAAATCTCTCTTTGGAGTCATTAAAAACTGGGATGGCTTTGTGAAGGGTTAAACAAAAGTGATGTATTTTCTTTTCTTCTCTTAAAAAAATTTCAGTGATCCAATGGGTATATGCAGCTACCATGTAAAATCAGCAAACGAGAATCGAAGAGGAAAAACATATCCGACTTATACCAAATTTGTTGAGATTGAATTTCAAACCTATACTGTCATCCTGGCCAAAGGTGGAACTGTTGTGGTATGGTATCTAGCTCAACCCAGTTATGAGACAAATTGGCCTTCATAAAAAAATTGCATGTTTCTATGACACTAAAGCCTTTAACCACACAATCCCGAATTTTTAAATTCCTATAAAAGAAGGCTTATGAAAACAATGTGGGAAAAGGAGAAAAAGCTGGTAACCAGCATTTTCACCTTTTCCTTCAATGTTTTCAAGCGGCCTCTTTCGTTAAAACTCAGCATTGTTTGTTATTGTATTAACGCTTGTTTTGGTCAAACCATTTCTTACAGTATATTGGGCAAGGCAGTCCCAAGTTCTGATTGTATTAGACTGCGCTTTCTTTTCAGCCTGATCTATGCTCTCGGCGAAAGCCACAACTTCTATATTTTTTATGTGGATTTCATACTAATGAGGAACAATGGTTCTCCTTTTTAGGAAGAAGTTTCGTGATAAACGCATGTCCAGAATTTTTGAAAAAAAGTCAGGGTCACATGAGATTGTCAGAGGATGACAGTCTTAAATTGAGCTTTTCAGAGCAATTACTTATATATTGTGGTATGGATTATAATGATATGTGCAAACTTGTTTTCCTTCACGCATAGTAGTCTTATCCTTTTACCACACAATCCCGTATTTTAACAACCTTGAGGAAAGAGCCCTTTGGAAACTTCATGGGAAAAGGAGAAAATGCTGGTAACCAGCATTTTCTCCTTTTCCCACAAAGTTTTCTGCTCTTTTCCATGCAAATCCCATCATCTTTTGCTATATTCAATTTGTGGTCTGCAAAATTAATGTTTTCAATTTGGACTAGTAACAAGGTTTGTCGTTTCCCAGTGATCCCAGTGCTACCTACCCGCCCTTTATTCAGAAATAGTAAACAACATATCCCTTCTCTGTTAACATCTTTTTCTCCTATTTTCTCCCTTCTAAAACTTCTATGTCCTACATACATTGTGTAATATATACTATTGTTAATCATAGTGCTATGAATATGTTGATATTCAATGCAAATAAAGATATGTATGTATGTATGTTTCGTTAAGAGTTAAATGAAACAATTGATCATAGAAGTTTTCGGTTGTAGGTGAAATATTTCATTTTGCACAGGTTAACGGGGATGTTGTTGCCACACCATTCATAGCAGAGTCATTCCAGATCATACGATCGGGTAATTGGGTCGTTATGGAGGTAGCTGGGTGTGACTACCAGTTCAAATTTGACGGTGACTCAAAGGCTGTGGTGAACGTTCCAAAACCAACTGCTCCTGATTGTAAGTTAACTCTTATTTAATGAGATATATCACAAATGTTCGTGAGCATCCATGCTGCACATGTGTTTGTGTCATGGATAGTGAATCAAAAGTGCACCAATGTATTTTTGGCACATATGGTAATACTACTGGTGTACTGAAACAAGTAGCACTTTCTTCAAGTAATATTAGTAAAGAGAAAAAAATTGATCTGTGAACAGTCACTGTGAAATAATTAAAATACTGTTGACACAGCATTAGACACCAAATAAGCAAACAAAAGTGGGATTTTAAAGCTGTGGAAGTATAGCTGTTTCCAATTTAAAAATTATTGTAGGAAAAGGAGAAATTGCTCCCAATGAGCAATTTCTCCTTTTCCCATGATGTCTGCTGAGCTTTTATTCTTTTTTTTTTTCCTTGAAAAAATTAACTTCCACAGTGACCTTCAATACTGTTTTCTGACTAAATAAGCATGGATAGGTACCATTTTTATTTTTTGTTATTGTTTAGAATTGCAAATACTGTATGTGTGGAAACCTCTAGAAAATTCTGTCCATTAGCAAGTATGTATTTTTTAAAGATTAACCCTTAATTCAGTCAAATTATCTCCCTTTTTTTTATTGAATGGTCTATATATAACATGCATATTTTTACATGTACCATGGTCAAAACCAGTCTTTAATACCGTATTTTGCGTATGTTTTGGGACACCCAAAGAATTGGGACACCATAAAAAATCGCGAAAATAATTATTTTTCATGACCCAAAGATTTGGGACATACTAAAAATTGCGAAGCAAGATCGGTATTTTTTTGTTCCAAAGAATTGGGACGGTGAATATCTATTAAAAAAAAAATCTTTCAATCCGTTTGATACCGTTTGTTTGCAACTATTAATTTCGCGCAGTTTTATTTCTACACACATAACGTTGTAAGCATGCTTCCCAACCCTCGCGATTTCAATGGGAGTTTCCTGATTCAAGACAAAAAACTCGATCACCTGACAGTCTAATTTAAACCCCAATTCAAAAAGAAATCCGACGTAAGTGTATAAAAGGTGTGATAAACTTGTATCCAAGATACATAACGTGTATAACGGGTATACGTACATCTGAAGTTGACAGAGTTGACACGCATGTATTACATGGTCAATCGAGTTCGTTGTTTATAAATTTATAGAAATCAAGGTTCAGCATTCTAGTTTACCCAAGGTTTATCGATCGAAGATCGATGAACCAATCAAATTTGAGAACGGTCCGAGCAGGTACTTGTCAGAGTGGAATTAACGTCGTTCACCTCACGTACATGTAAGCAGGTAAAATATGTTGTGAATTTATCTACAAACGCAAAATAACATCCTCATCCTCATCGCGATCCCAGGACGCAGACAATAATGAGTGACAAGTTAATCATCAAAGATGCTCTCAGTGCTCAAATTGATCGGTGAAATTCCAATCTGTCTAAAAATAGACCAACCTGCATATGATTGGATGTTTATCGACATCAATGACGTAGCAATGTTTTAACGTCGGCAATATTCGAGGGGTTAGCGGCCATTGACTTTCAGTATGACAGATTGTCTTGTTTGACCATAAGTTTTGGGACAGCTGACAAAATAATTATTTTTTGTAGACCAAAGTATTGGGACACGAAAAAAATTAATTATTTTTTACTGTCCCAAAACTTAAGCAAATTACGGTATATTTATGTGCAAATGAATTTTCATTAAAATGATGTACATTTTTTTCCAGTTATTTCCCTGTGTAACTGACTTAAAGGAAAGCATGTTAAATCCAATATAAGCCCAATTTTGGAACTGTATGTACCCTTTTCAAAGGCAAATTTCTAAGAAAAGAGCAATATCCATATCTTTTTTTACTGTTATCTCCTAGAGACATGATGGGCTTTGTAAACTATGTAAAAATCTGTCCATTAGAAAAATTTGTGATATATGTCGTTAAACCCTTTCCCAGACGACAAATTTTAGACCCTTCCAAATTGAGAGCATCTGCAGACAACAAATTTGAAAGTGGTACAAATAAACTTAAGCTCTTTGACAAGATAGGAAAGATTGTGGGAAAAGGAGAAAATGCTGATGACCAAAGTTTTCTTCTTTTCCCACAATATTTTCTGAAGGCCTCTTCCTCAGGGTCATGAAAACACTGAATTGTTTGATAACATGATAACTTACCAAACACTGACAGATAAAGCCTGTCATAACTTATAACTCTTATCCTACTAAATAACTAAAACAAAATTTTCAATCGATAGTAAAAAACCTAAATATTGCTATTTCAAAGTTATGTTTTGGGGAATAATATCCTAATCGGACAGTGTAGATCCAAGATCTTCATCTACACTGTCCGCAAAAGGTCAGTGAGTCGCCCTTAACAGCCTAGGGGTTAACTCTAGCAAACAAAAATATTTACTCCATATCCTGCTAAATAAGTGAAATGAAACTTTCAAACCAATAGAAAAAACCTGGCTGTTGCTACATGTATTTCAAAGTTTTTTTTGGAGAAAAAAATCTCTCATCGGACAGTGTAGATTCAAGATCAGACTGCACATTCTGTGCAGTCTGATCTTGGGTCTACACTGTCTGCAAAAGGTTATTGAGTCTGTGAAAAAAACTGGTCACCAGCATCTTTCTTCTTTTCTCGATGCAATTTCAGAAACTGTTTTAATCAGGGTCATTGAAACAATTAATGCCCGATAAAAAGTTCAGCTTCTGAAGAATAGTTTTCATTATAAAAACTGTTAACCCTTTATCACACAATCCCAACTTTTAACGACCCTAAAGAAGAAAGCTTTGGAAAACATTCTGGGAAAAGGAGAAAATGCTGGTAACCAGCTGTTTGTTGTTGGAGGTTACTTTTGTTTGTGCCAAGTGTAGGGGCTCAGTAGGTTATGTACAGAACATGAAACTAGGGATCACCGGTTAGAATCCCCAGCTTGGCATATTTCTTTATGAAGATTGCTGATAGTCATTGCAACAGGATTACTGCTGGTTGATGTTTCAATAATTGTTATGTGGGAAAGCAGCCAGTGGCTTAGAAAGAATGTTGTACAAAGTGCTGGTTAAAGAAACTTAAGATATGTGCGCAGACTGTCATGATATAGCTGAAATAGTGATGAAAATGGCTTTAGATATCAATCAACAAAGTTTTGTTTGTTTTCTTTAGTGACTGCTTACAACAGAAGTGATATTTATTTACAATTTCAGTTTATAAAGGTATTTGTGGCAGCTGTGATGGCACTCATGAGTGGGTAACAAAAGATGGAGAAGATGTTTCCGAGCTTGGAAAGAAGGAGAAATATTTCGCCTATGGCAGCTCATGGCTGATCCCTGATCCCAATGGCCCAGACATTGAAGAGTAAGTTTGTCCCTTAGAATACATTAGTGTAAAGGTTGGCACACAAAAATCCACATGTGAATTTGACCAATATTAAGTATTGATTCTGTTGTTTCAGTAATAATTAGAAAAGAACTCCATTTAAACTCTATACAAAACTACAAAATTTTAATCTTGTTCAAGTTCAGAGCACTTGTGAACACCAAATAAAATACGGCAGTTAAGCGATGGGTCAAGGTTCTGTTGCATACATGCATTTTCTGAGCAGTTTAATCCTAGGTCTACAATTTTGAATATCTTCATAGATATTTTCCAGAAAATATAGTTTAGTCTTTGCTACGCCTACTTCTTGATACAAAAATTGCAAAAAGAAATTTCTTAGGGCCTTAGAGCTCTGCATAAACGTTTGAAAGGAATAGAAAATAACCTTTATTAAAGCGTGTGACAATTATTGTTTGAAAATGTGAAACTGCTTGTAATTAGCATTTTTTTGCTTTTCCTTACATATTGTGACAAAAGGAGAAATTGTTTGTAACAAATAATTGATCTTTTTTGTCACATTGTTTTGTCTCAATGGTTAACCCTTTACCACACAATCCTGAGTTTAAATGACCTTGAGGAAGAAGCCTTTTGAAAACATTGTGAGATAAGGAGAAAATGCTGGTATTGTCTGCTTTTTCCCAAAATGTTTTCTACCCTTTAAAAAACAAATGTCATCATCGATTCTCCCCTAAAAATATGTTCAATATGGATGTGTCTAAAATTTTGTCATGTGGAAAAGGGTTATGATAAAAAAAGGTGGTTGAAGGATGTGAAACTATTTGGCCTTCAACACTGGAAAAGGGGCTTTTGGACATTTGCGTAAAGTGTTGTCTCGGATCAGCCTGTACAGTCTGTGCAGGCTAATCCGAGACAGCACTTTATGTCAACATTTGATTTTGTCCTACAGTAGGCTTGCGTGAAACAGAAAATCACACAGGATCGGAAAGTGTTGTCTTGGATTAGCCTGCGCGGACTGCGCAGGCTGATCTTGGACGACACTTTACGCAAACATTCGAATACCCCTTTTTCTGTGTTGAAGGCCTTTTATACTTATAGTCAAATTGTGCAATAATCTGTACAATTCTTGAAGTTTGCAAGTTTGTATAGCATATCCACTTGAACCCTTTGTCAAACAGTACCATGTTTTAATAATCCCAAAAAAGCAAGTTTTTTAAAACATTGAGGGCAAAAGAGAAAATACTGGTAACCAGCATTTTCTCTTTTTCTTCAAGGTTTCCTATCTTTTTAAAACATTGAGGGCAAAGAGAAAATACTAGTAACCAGCATTTTCTCTTATTCTTCAAGGTTTTCTCTCTTTTCAAAGACAATACCATCACTTCAGCCACATCTGTATTTTCAGCTACAACTGTGTTTTTAGATGAGTTTAAAAGATTGTTGTTTGCTGAAGAATTAACTGTGATGGCTCTGAAAGGAACAAAATAGTCTAGATACAGATGTCTGCTGAACAAAATAGTCTAGATATATAGGATCTGACTTTAGTTGGTTTTTGAGATAGAATTTTATTAAATGAGTCTAGGGAAATGTTATTAAGCAAGCCTTTGGCAAGCTTGATAACATTTTTCCTTGACAAGTTTAATAAAATTTTATCTCAGATGCCAACAAGTGTCAGATTCTTTTTATCACATAACGATATTTCACGAAATATAGATCAGATGATGCAAAACCATTTATAGATGCACCCACTGTAATATCCATAAAGCTCATTCACTTCTATGAAAAACATACAAAATGACATCAAAAATGATGACACACAAATATGATATCAAACGTGTATATGGTAAGAAAATTCGTGATGGGTATATTACACTGAAAACAAGGGAGGTTATGTGATAAACAGACGTCTGCTGAACAAAATAGTCTAGATGCAGATGTCTGGTGCTTCTTTCCGAGTTTTTTCACCCCTGTTTGTTCTATCAAGTTACTTCTCGTACAGGAGTAGCCCTCTGAAAAAAATGGATTTTATTGTGTCTTTGTAATGCATTATACCAAGCAATTCATCCCATGATCTGGGTCTAGTGTGTCTAAATGTGGCTAAATCATGGAGCAGAACGATCCTTCGACTCTTAAAGAATCTATCATTAACAAAAAGTTTCAACCAAGGTCAGTCAATGCATACTGCACAGGCTGACATGGGTCATTGCTTTTTGTGAATGCATTAAACCTTCTTTACACAGGGCATTGGTTACATGTATTACATGTTATGAAAAGGTCATATTCCATTCCCCTACGTCATTGCTTAAAACTTCCCAAAAATCTGCCTTTCAATACTTTCAGTCCTTTGATTTTGTTCTGTTTTTAGATGCAAGGTCGAAGAAGAGGAGCCAAAATGTACAAGAGAGACACAGCAACTCAGAGTACAGAACAATTACTGTGGGGCCATTATAAATCCTAATGGCAAGTTTAGGTAACGAAACTAGCACCCTTTATTGAACAATCTTGTATGAGCAAACAGTCTACCTCATTGCTTCAAAAGCTAGCCCTATGGCCAGGCAGTTAAAGTGCCAACTTTTACTAAATCATGCTACAGCAATGACCTTGAAGAAAGCTGCTCTTGAAAACATTGTTGGAAAAGGAAATACTGCTGGTAACAGCATTTTGTTCTTTTCCCAAAGCGTTTTTGCACTTTCATTGATAATTACCATCATTTAAGATTCTTTTTGTTTGTTGTCTGCAAATGCTTTCAATTTGGACAGGTCCAAAATTTTGTTGTTTATTAAAGAGGTAAAAAAGGCAGGTGGAAATGAAGAATTTACACTAACAGTATCTGGCATGTCCAACCCATACCATAACTCTTCACCAGAAAACAAAATTTTAGTTTCCTCCATATTGGAAGCACTTGCAGACAACACATTGAAGGTGGCTCAAATGATTCGAGTTATCTTCGAAAGAGAAGGAAACATTGTGAGAAAAGGAGAAAACGCTGGTCCCCAGCATTTTCTCCTTTCCCACAATGTTTCCAAATGCCTTCTTCCCCAGAGTCATTTAAATTTGGGATTTTGTGGTAAAGTGTTTACTACAGTTGGAACTTTAATGATGCTGTGACTTACTATGGATCAGCAACTGGATTTAATATCTTAGAATGGTGTCCAACTTCTCCAGCAGTGAGTCAATCAGTTATAGAGGACTGATAACCCCTAGAGCACCAAGTTACCTTAGCAGACATTTTCAGCCTACTAATATTAGACCCCCTTGAATGGCAATTTGCAATACTTCTCATTTCCATTACTGGAAAACTTCAAGTTAGAGGTCCACCTGGACCACAGGTAAACAAAAGGCAATGGCAACATATACAAAATAAAATCAAATGCAACATGTATAATAACGGAGTTACATTTCACAATGATGCAGCGTCTAAAAAATAAATTCAGGCTTTAATTTGTTTTTTTTTTCTTGCTAAGGGTCAGTTAGTGTTTAGTCTATTTTATAAGCACTGTATCTGTCCTAATTATTATGTGCTGCCATTTTCTTACCCTATATGCAAAAGAGTCCTTAAAAAGAGATTACACTATTGGACTTGCGATAGTCGGTACGGGAAGTTCGGTATAGCTCGGACAGTTTTACCTCATACTCAGTCTCTCAGATGTGTATGATTGACAAGTGCTGTGGATTACAATAAAGGGTTCCAAATGCTTCGATAAATTTCATTGGTTACTAAGGGTAAACTGATACAAGGAACAGTTTTTTGACGAAATAAACTCGAATTCAAGACTGGGGAAACTTGGACACGGGGTGGGGAAACTCGGACAATTTTGGTATTTTTAAATGAAAACAATCTGTTTACCCTGAACAAGTGTAATGTGCATTGTTATTACTTAAATAAAATCTTTTTCTATGCTATTTACCATATTCAGATGAGCCCAACTTTGATCCCCTGTCTTATGCGAGCACTGTAGACAAAGGTTACTCCGTATAGGTTCAGGCAGGACTCGAACCTCCAACAGCCCTACGTCTTAAGCACTGCGCTATGCAGTCGTCAGTGACTTTCACATTGAAAGTAGTTTTGTTTGATTTTTGAACATAGGGCCTACGATCTTTTTGAGGAATGGTGCAATTCAAGTTTCGAGCGTGTGTCGGAGTTTACCCAAGGCCTAGAAATATGGTTAGGTAAACTCAGACACTGCAATTTTTCCATTTTTATTGTGTTTAATGGTACAAAAAAACAACAAAAAATTGTTCCAAAATGAAAATCCACCATTTCTAAACAAGAATTGGTATAATTCCATATAATCAAAAATATTTAATTTTAGTTTCGGATCAATTTTCTTACGCCTTCTAAATATGAACCAGAACACCTCAAGATGGAAATTGGAAATGCAGAAATTCAGAGCATGGGCCATGGGGTCCATACATTATGATGCACATCATAATGTACAACTTTTTGTATCCACAACAGCAAAACACCACCGTGATATCTTTAAATAGAACAGGAAAAGAGAAGACTTTGTAAAAATCTGCTTAATAATCAAGTGAAAAAAGCTAGCAGTAGGAGATTAGCCACTTGTCCAAGTTTACCAGAATTTCCCCTATTGCAAGCTTGCTTTTGTATAGTATATCTTAACAAATCAGTGACCAGAGTGCACGTTTGTGCAGTCTAATGGACTGGCGATAATAAGTATTTTAAGCTTGCTTTTGTCTAAAATATTCCAACAAATCAGTGACCAGAGTGCACATTTGTGCAGTCTGATGGACTGGCAATAATAAGTATTGTAAGCTTGCTTTTGTCTGAAATATCCCAACCAATGAGAGACCAGAGTGCACATTTTGTGTACTCTAATGGACTGGCGATAATACATGTAAGTATTGTAAGCTTGCTTTTGTCTAAAATACCCAAACAAATCAGAGACCAGAATGCACATTTTGTGCAGTCTAATGGACTGGCAATAATAAGTATTGTTAGCTTGCTTTTGTCTAAGATATTCCAACAAATCAGAGACTAGAGTGAACATTTTGTGTAGTCTAATGGACTGGCGATAATAAGTATTGTAAGCTTGCTTTTGTCTAAAATATCCAAACAAATCGGAGACTATAGTGAACATTTTATGTAGTCTAATGGACTGGCGATAATAAGTATTGTTAGCTTGCTTTTGTCTAAAATATCCCAATAAATCAGTGACCAGAGTGCACATTTTGTGTAGTCTAATGGACTGGCGATAATAAGTATTGTAGGCTTGCTTTTGTCTAAAATATCCCAACAAATCAGAGACTAGAGTGAACATTTTGTGTAGTCTAGGCTTGTTTTCATAAAAATTGCATTTTAAGTTGTATTCTAGACTAAGCAAATAATACAATTTGCTACAGGAAAAAACCAATCAGAAATGGTATTATTTTAACCCTTTACCACACTATCCCAAGTTTAGACTTCTTTGAAAGTGTAGGAAACTTTGTCGAAAAGGATAAAAATGCCGGTCATCAGCATTTCTCCTGTACCCACTATATTTTTAAACCCTTCTCCCTCAACGAAGCGTAGATATGAGACTTTTTGATAAAAAATTAACCCTTTACCACACAGTCCTGAGTTTTAATGACCCTGAAGAAGAAGACTTTTGAACATTGTCTGTGGATGTCATATTCTTCGAAGATTTGACCTGTCTGCTATGACGCATCACCAATCCCATATACTAGGGAAGAATAGGGCTTATACCAAAGCAAATACCCAAGCCTGTAGGGGATGTTTTAATAAATGGCCGGTACATAGGTTACATTCTAGCTTATCATAGCTGAATGAATTGCACCAGGTACCGTTTTATTGAGTAAACGTTTATTTGATTTTGAAATTCAAAGTAACAGTTGTCGTTTTGAAAAGTAGTCCGGTTCTGTACCCTGAATTCCCAAATTAGATAGATGTGTAGAATGCCATCTAGCGGGAGATAATAGGCTTTTGAAAACATTGTGGGAAAAGGAGAAAATGCTGGAAACCAGCATTTTCTCCGTTTCTCACAGTGTTTTCTACCGTTTCAGAAATAAATTCAATCTTTTGAGCCACATTTAATTTGCTGACTGCAAAATTTTATGCTTTCAATTTGAACCTGTCAAAAATATTTTCAAGTGGTAAAGAGTTAAGGATTAATTTGCAGAGCACCATATTGTGCACACAACTTCCTAACCGGTATAGTCCAACCCCATTGTATTGATCTATTCACTGTATCAATCTATTTACAAATTTTTACAAATCTCATGATATTTTGATCGAAGGGCCACCTGCTTAGTCTTTACATTAAAATTATGTCATGGGATTCTTTCGGTTTTGACTTTTTCATATATCTTGCCAATAACTAACTAAAAATACCAAGCCTTAATTGTAAATATGTTTTCGTTGAAATTTAGCAGTTACTGACAGTTTATTGAGATAAAATATGCTGAAGAGTTTTTATTTTCCACAATTATTACATTAATTTGTTAAACAGAGACTGTGCATTCTGTTCTATTTATTTTGGCACTGTTTGAACTCCATAGAATAACTTTTTTCTAAATTTACCTACTATGAATGGTTTGGTGTGAAGACACACTTTAATTGAGCTAAGTGTATAACTTTGCCTAGCATTCATATGATGACAGTTAGTAGATCGATACAGTGGGGCTTCAGGCTACCAAATGTTCAGTATGTTCTACCCTTTCAAAAATTCCATACCCATAGCCATGTCTAATTTATGTCTGTAAATGCTCTCAAATTGGACTAGTCTAAAATTTTGTTGTATGTTAAAAAGTTAATGGAGATTTCACGGTGTACTTTTCAATCTCATTTAGTGCATGTCTAGAGATGAATGGAATGCCTGCCAGAGCTCAGGAGATCTATGCAGGTTGTTTGATAGATGTCTGTGTAACTGAGGGCTCTGAGCAGGAACAGGACAAATCCATGTGTACAGCTGTGTCTGTTTTGGCAGATGTTTGTCGGGAGGAGGGAATGACCCTTTCCTGGAGAAGTGAAGGATTTTGTGGTATGTCCTCGTTTTGCAATGGATGTCACATTTTGTATAGAAATTAAACCTTTGCTACACAATCCTGAGTTTTACAACTGTTCCCACAACTGCAAGGAAAAAGGCTTTTGAAAGCAGTTTCTCTTTTTCCCCACAATGTTTTCTAATCTTACAAAGAAAAGTTATAAATCATTTGTGTCACAATTTATTTGTTGTCTTGAAATGCTATCACTGTGGAAAGTCTAAAACTTTCTCATTTTGTAAAGAGTTTGATGTCAATTTTTTATGTAAGATTAAGCCACTGTGTTGTGCTGTCATTGTTATTCTTTTTTGTAGCTAACATCATTCTCTTCTGCTCTTGCTAATAATATCTAGGTTTTGCATTTATTTTAACTCTCGTGTTAAAATTACTTGCCTTGTCTCTAGTCATACATTTCATTCTTTTGTACCATCATTGCCATTCTCATATACAATGAATGCCATTCTTACATGGAAGGATTGCCATGCTTTTGTGCAATAAATGGCATTCTCTTGTCAAACAAATGCCATTCTGTTGTACAATAAATACTATTCTCTTTTTCAATGAATGTCTTCTCTTGGGCAGTTATTGCCATTCTCTCTTGAAATGAATGTCTTCCTTACATGGAAGGATTGCCATTTTCTTGTTCAAGAAATGTCATTCTCTTATGCAATGTATCCAATTCTCTACTGCAATGAATGCAATTCTCTTTTACAATAGATACCATTTTCTAGTGTAGTGAATGCCTTCTTAAAAAATAGTAATCATTTTTCTTGTGCCCTAGATCTCATGTTCTTGCACTATTATTGCCATTCTTTTGTGGAATAGATACCTTTATTTTGTGAAATTGATGTCATTCTGTAGTACAGTTATGCATTTACTTTATGCAATTATTGTCATTCTTTTCTTTAGCCATTTACCACACACTGCAGACTCTTAATGACCCTGGGAAAGGAGCCTTTTTAAAACATTGTGGGAAAAGGAAAAAATGCTGGTAACCAGCATTTTCACCTTTTCCCATAAGGTTTTCTACCCTATCAAAGAAAATTTGCACCATTTTAACCACATTGAAATTGTCGTCTGTAAATACTTTCAATTTGGACAGGCTAAAATTTTGTCATCTGGTGAAGGGTTACACAATGCCATTCTCTTGCACAATAATCTCTTATCCCTTGTGCTAAGAAATACTTTTATCTTGTTCATTGAATTCCATTTGCTTGTACAATGATAGTCATTTTCTTGTACAATGAATGACATTCTCATTGTGAAAGTAACACTATTCTCTTTTGCAATGAATGCCATTCCCTGTTAAGTAAATGTCATTAACTTTCACTCATAACTCTTTACCAAACGACAAAATTTCGGACTGGACCAAATTGAAAGTATTTCAAGATGACAAAAAATATTGCTCAGACTGTGATTTTTGTATTTGATAGGCCAGAAAACAATTGTGGGAAAAGGAGAAAATGCTGGTAACGAGCATTTTCTCCTTTTCCGGCAAAGTTTTCAAAAGGCTACTTCCCCATGGTCGTTAAAACTCGGGTTTGTGTGGTAAAGGGTTCATGTGATTCCTTGCACAATTGTAGTCATTCCCTTTTGCAACAAGTGCCTTTCTTTTCCGAGGTTGATACATGTACCATTCCTTTGTGCAGTAAATACCATTCTTTTTTGTAAGTAGCCTACATTAACTCTCGAGAGGAATAATTTCAATACTTTAATGCAGTTACTGCGATTTTTTTTAGCAGTTATGTTTTGACTTGCAACAGTCTTTTCTGTAAAAAGCTGAGCCCCAGTAAAAGGGAAAACTTTGGCATTTGAATGTAACAGGTTGATGTTTTTGATTAAAAAAAAAACAGTATAACTATCAGTATAGATGAGTGCCTTTCCCTACTGTAGTTATCTTTAATATCAGTGTTGATCAAGATCAGACTGCACAAAATATGTAGTCTGATTTTCCGTCTACACTGGCAGCTTTGCTGAGACATTAAGGACAGCAGCAAATTTAAAATTGCAATTATTTGAGCCTTAATTGCACACTGAAAATGTCTGTACTCTGAGGGTTAAAATGATATTTCAGCCACAAAAGTGCCAAAGAAACAAAACCTAAATGTACAGATAAATGATGACACTCAAATAAATAGAGGACATTTGTATTTTTCGGTGTAAGGTAAGAAATTATTTCATGGAGTGAACATCATCGGTAATATTTTCACAAGTGACACAGCCATGAGTGAAAATATTACCGACTTTGTTCACGGGATGAAATAAATTTCGACCTTTCACTGAAAAAAAAACAAATGTTCTATTTAATTCATGCTTCTAACCCCTTCTTTGGGGGTGACTTACATCAAAATCCAGTACAGTTGTTTTCAGTAATTTTCTTTGGCGTACCTCCTCCGCCTAACAACGCATTACAATGTTACTTAAAGCGTGAGAAATGTAGGGTAATTCATATTTCAATCTTGCTGAATGGCACACGCTGTTTACCTAGGTAACTACTGCATGGGAACTACTGTTTCTGTCTTCAATTAAAGAGTTAGAAAATAATATCTGTATTTTTCACTGGTCTTAACCATGAAAAAACGAATGATACCACCATTATTTCTCGATAAACAACTGAAAACTGTGAACTAATTACACTTTCATGACTTCTATTGGCCAGCATGTTTCTGCTTTGCAGACAGTGTGTCCAAGATCAGACTGCACCTTGAGATCTTGATCTACACTGGCTGTAAAAGCAACAGTAGGTATGACATGCATTGTAATCCTTTCCCAAATGACAACTATTGAATTTGTCCAAATTTAATGCATTTGTGGATTAGGAAGTAAATACAGCTAAAATGATGGGGAGGGGGAAACATTATTTGAAAAGGAGAAAATGCTGTTTAGAAGCAAAAGGCTCTTTTCCTAAGGGTTATCGAAAGAAGGAATTGTTTGGTAAAGGGTTAAACCTTTACCAAACAATACCAGGTTTTTACGACCTTTGGAAAGTAGACTTTGAAAACATTATGGGAAAAGGAGAAAATGCTGGTAACCAGCATTTTCTCCTTTTCCCACAATGTTTTCTACCCTGTCAGAGAGCTTAAGTTCATTTGTAACAATGCTGAAGTTATTGTCTGCAGATCTTGTGAATTTGAAAGAGGCTAAAATTTGTTGTTTGGGAAAGGGTTAGATACTGATTAGATCGTTTCATAAACAATATTTCTTTCTGCAAATTCATCTCATCTTATCTATTCTTGAATTAAATTTCAGAGATGACATGTGATAAACCACACCAGGTTTACTCATCCGACATCATGGGTTGTCAAGAGACTTGCTGGGGAATGAATGACTGTGTTGAACCACCTACTGAAGGCTGTGTTTGTGAGGAAGGCTATGTACTTAGTGATAAAGAGTGTGTTTTGAAGAGTGAGTGTGGCTGTGCTTACTCCTTTGTAGAGGATGGTAAAAACAATACAGAGTACTTTAAGGTACGTGTTTGCATTTTTGCCTTGGCTGTTTTTTGAAGAAAAATGTCAAGCTATTGTAATAGCCCTGGTGTCATCAATGTTGTCTTCTGCGTTGTGCAAAAACTTTGATATTCTCAAAAACTTCGCCATTTACTTTAAGGAAAGCACATTTTTAGCTCAGCTGTTTTCAAAGAAAGCATCAAGTATTTGTCATATCCTTGTCAGGATCTGCATCATCATCGTGCAAAAGCTTTCTCTTTTTATAATATCCCTGTTATTACAAAAGATATCTACCTCAAATTTGGACAAAATGTAAACTATCAAAAGGTGAGCCCATACAACAAGGCTAGGTAACTATTGAAGTATTTTTCACATAGCTATGCCCCCTTTTTTACATTTGAATTTTTTGCTAAAAATCAAGAATCAGCTGCAGCCAAGTGTTGGCATCTGCATACAGTGCTCTTGTTTTGTTCAATATTTATGTTGGAGTGGGTCGTAATACAGTTGTAAAAAAATTGATTATCAGTCAAAATGTCCAAAGTTTAAAACTTGGCCTGGGTAGAAATGTTTCATAGATACCTTTAGTTTCCCATCCAATTAGAGTTGAAGTGGTAAGAAAAATAACTGTTGTCCAATTGGACAAAAGCAGCATAGGACAATAGCCTCATGAACAATGCTGAACATGAGCATTCTCCTTTTTATACGTCCGTCGAAGACGGGCCGTATTATGGGATCACCCATGGCGTACAGGTGGGCGGGCGTCTGGGCAGGCGGCGTCCAGTTCTTTGTCCGGAGCATAACTTTGTCATCTCCAGTCCGATTGACTTGAAACTTGGCAATTGTGTTTGTTGCGATAATAAGGAGTGCAGTGCGAAAGAACCATAACTCTTCCTCGTGCTATCTTTGAGTTATTTCCCTTGGATCGTCATTTTTACGGCATTTTCTGCTTGAGCGGAGCATAACTTTGTCATCTCCAGTCCGATTGACTTGAAACTTGGCATTTGTGTTTGTTGCAATAATACGGAGTGCAGTGCGAAAGAACCATAACTCTACCTCATGTTATCTTTGAGTTATTTCCCTTTGATCATCATTTTTACAATATTTTCTGCTTCTCCGGAGCATAACTTTGTCATCTCCAGTCCGATTGACTTGAAACTTGGCATTTGGGTTTGTTGCAATAATACGGAGTGCAGTGCAAAAAAACCATAACTCTACCTCATGCTGTCTTTGAGTTATTTCCCTTTGATCGTCATTTTTACAGCATTTTCTGCTTGTCTGGAATATAACTTTGTCATTTTTAGTCTGAACATCTTCAAATTTGGTATGCATGATTGTTCAAAAATTACGGAGTGCAGTGCACAAGAACCATAGCTCTTCCTAGCACGAATTTTGAGTTATTCCCCCTTAGATCTTCATTTTTATAGCATTTTTTGCTTGTCCGGAGCATAACTTTGTCATCTTAAGTAGGAATGACTTGAAATATTGTATGCTTATTTGTTGCAATAATTGGAAGTGCAGTGCGCAAGAATTGTAACTCTACCTCTTGGTGTCTTTGAGTTATTTCCCTTTGATCGTCATTTTTACAGCATTAAGTGCTTGTCTAGAATATAACTTTGTCATCTCAAGTCAGAACGACTTCAATTTTGGTATGCATGTTTGTTGCAATATTACAGAGTACAGTGCGCAAGAACAATAACTCTACCTAGTGCAGATTTTGAGTAATTCCACTTTGATCTTCATTTTTACAGTCCAGTTCTTTGTCCGGAGCTTAACTTTGTCATCTCCAGTCCGATTGACTTGAAACTTGGCATTTGTGTTTGTTGCAATAATACGGATTGCAGTGCGAAAGAACCATAACTCTACCTCGTGCTGTATTTCAGTTATTTCCCTTTTATCGTCATTTTTACAGCATTTTCTGCTTGTCCGGAATATAACTGTCATTTTTAGTCTGAACATCTTCAAATTTGGTATGCATGATTGTTGAAAAATTACGGAGTGCAGTGCACAAGAACCATAACTCTTCCTAGCACGAATTTTGAGTTATTCCCCTTAGATCTTCATTTTTGTAGCATTTCTTGCTTGTCCGGAGCATAACTTTGTCATCTTAAGTAGGAATGACTTGAAATATTGTATGCTTATTTGTTGCAATATTTGGAAGTGCAGTGCGCAAGAATTGTAACTACCTCGTGCTGTCTTTGAGTTATTTACCTTTGATCGTCATTTTTACAGCATTAAGTGCTTGTCTAGAATATAACTTTGTCATCTCAAGTCAGAACGACTTCAGACTTGGTATGCATGTTTGTTGCAATATTAGGGAGTACAGTGCGCAAGAACAATAACTCTACCTAGCGTGGATTTTGAGTAATTCCACTTTGATCGTCATTTTTACAGTATTTCTTGCTTGTCCGGAAGGGAACTTTGTCACCTCAAGTCAAATTGACTTGAGACTTGGTAAACATGTTTGTTGCAGTTATGAAAAGTGCAATGCACTGGAGCCGTAACCTTACCTGATGCCCTTTTGGAATTATTCCCTATTCATTACTTTTTTTTTTACAGCTTTTCATGCTCCTCTACAATATAACTTTGTCTTTTCATGTTGGAATGACCTGAAACTTTATATGCATGTTTCCTTAACATTAGAGGAGACATTCATGCCTATTTCAATCACTTACATGATTTCTGCTGCACTACTATTTTCTTCTACCTGCCCTTTACGATTATTATTCCCCCTCGACAACTGCCGGTGGGACAGGCGTATCTTGCGACAATTTGCCGTTCTTGTTCCATGATGCTTTCTAAGGCAAATTTCATCACTTGACTCACATTTAATTTTTGTCATCTGCAACTGCTTTCAATATCGGAGAAATCAAAAACATTGGATTTTGATACTGAGTTAAAGTACTAATTTGTAAATATGTTAAACTTTATGGTTAACCCTTTCCCACATGACAAAATTTGAAGCATTTCCAAAGGACATGGTAAATGTGGCACAAGTAATGGGGCTTGTCTGTAAAAGATAAGAAAACATTGTGGGGAAAAAAAGAAAATGCTGATTACCAGCATTTTCTCCTTTTCCCACTGTGTTTTCAAAACCTTTCTTTCTCGGGGTTGTTAAAATGCTGGACTGTGTGGTAAAGGGTTAACTCTTTACTGCACAGTGGTAAGTTTAATGAGTTAATTCAGTTAAGTTAAATGACCCTGGGAAGAGGGCCTTTGATAATATTGTGGGAAAAGGAAACAATGCTGATAACCAGAATTTTCTCCTTTTCCCACAATCTTTTCTTCCCTTAAAAACAAATTTGAATTTTTGTTTCACCTTTATTTTGTAGTCTGCAAATAATACTTTTATTTGGACAAACCTAAAGCTTTATCATGTGGTTAAGGGTCAAAGTATTTTTTTTGTTTCAGCCAGGAGCCATTTTTGTTGTACCAGAGATATGTGTAACTAAGGTGTGTGATGGTGAAACATCCATGATGATGGACGTACTGGGAGAAAACATCTGTGACGATATGACATCAGATTGTGTAAAGAGGGAAAATGGGTATGGTTTTGTTTTTGAGTTAGTTAGCAGTCACCAAATTGCCCATATGGATGGCAATCTCAGATGGCTATTAGTCATTAGCTCCACTGGCCAGAGGCCATCAAAATTATGTCATGGCCCTGTACCTGTCATGTGCACATCCATCTCTGCATCTGTCCGTCCATCCATCGGTCCATCTGTGCATTAACTCCATAACTGGATTGGAACTGCCTGAATTCATTAAAATCATCTTTGTTGCATGTTAAAAAGACGAGGCATATTTTCAGAGCTATTGCAATACAGATCTCAAACAATTTGATGACTGTCAAAGCCGTATGTATAGCATATGCAATATATTAGGCGGTGGAGTGATACAGAGCTATCCTGGTCCCCCTTATTTTATGTTGTGGGAAGAAGTGCAGGATAATGCCTGGTTCTTTACATGCTCTATGTGTAGCATCACCACACAAAACATAGATTTTAAAGTCTTGTTCAAAAGACTACAAGTAGTTTTAGTGGCCATGCAGTAGGAAAGGAACTCACATTCTCAATAAAGAGTGTAAAATTAGCCTACACAGATTGTCTGTATAGTCTTTTAAAGTGTTTACCACACAACAAAATTTTAGACATGTCCAAATTGAAAGGATTTGTAGACAACAAAATGACTGGGGTTCTAATGATAAGATCTGCTTTCTAGAAATTTAAAAAAAACATAGTGGGAAAAGGAGCATTACTAGGGATCAGAAAATGCAATATTTTAATTTTCTCTAGAAACAGCATATTGTATTGGAGTTTAATGCCATTTTAACAGCTTAGGTCAGATCATGGTGGTCAGTGATGCACCTTTGTGTTTCCTGGTTTTCTCACACCAGTACTGACACAACTTTCTTTCCAAAGCCACCGACTGCTCTCTTCACATGCATCAGAGATTAGAGACGAAAAATCGCCAGAAAGAAAGTTCCCCACAACCGGGTATCGAAACAGCACAGTGTTCATTTTGGTTGCTGAAATGCAAAGAGGTAACCCTTTTAGCACCATAAGCTAAAACAGTGTCTTTTTGGTGATGACATAGGTCCAAGATCAGACTGCACATTTTGTCAAGCTTGAAATCTTTCTGAATTTATGTGGTTTGTGTATTCAGCCATCCAAAGAAGTTGAGTTTTTCTATTTGGTTCCAATAGATTTAACCAAGAAGATTTAAAATTCAGTAGAAAAACAGAGTTAAAGTCAAACATTGTCTTGTATTGCTACCTATTGTATTCGTATGTGTATACTATATATCTTTCAGTTATCAGTGCGAGTGCAAAGATAATTTCCAGGGTCCCTCAGGTTATCAATGTGTTCCGGTAGATCAGCCAGCCCCAGGGCAATCTCCACAAAATCCACCAGGTCCACCAGGTCCACCTTCCGGAGGGGAAAATCCACCAGGCCCACCTGGCCCACCTGGTCCACCAGGTGCACCAGCTCCAACAGAAATACAGCCTCCACTAGGTCCACCAGGTGCATCAGCTCCGACAGAAGTACAACCTCCACCAAGTACACCAGCACCAACAGAAGAACAACCTCCACCAAGTACACCAGCTCCAACAGAAGAACAACCTCCACCAAGTACACCAGCTCCAACAGAAGAACAACCTCCACCAAGTACACCAGCTCCAACAGAAGAACAACCTCCACTAGGTCCACCAGGTGCGCCAGCTCCAACTGAAGAACAACCTGCACCAGGTCCACCAGGTCCACCTTCCGGAGGGGTAAATCCACCTGGCCCACCAGGTCCACCAGGCCCACCAGGTCCACCTTCCGGAGGGGTAAATCCACCAGGTCCACCAGGCCCACCAGGCCCACCAGCTCCAACAGAAGTACAACCTCCACCGGGCTTATTACCACCAACCTCACCAGGTCCTCCACCATTTTCTGTACCAATTGGTGAGTTTCCACCAGGCTTCCCAGCACCTGTACCTGGAACATCTTCAGAACCTGAAATTCTCCCTGTACCTGTTACACCTCCAGCGCCTGGAAATTCTCCAACATCTGGCAATTCTGGTATGCCTGAAACGACATCAGCCCTTCCTACAGCAAAACCTATAACTGAAATTATTGAACCTCCAATTGAAGAATCATCCTTTTTTCCACCTCAGACTTCACCAGTCATGCCTGCAGTAACTGAAGAACCTACAGTAGAAATCCCAGAAACACCTGAAGAAACCGTGCTTATCTCAGAACCTTTAATAACACTACCAGGCCCTATGCCACCTTCAGAATCTGAGCTTCTTTCCTCAACTCCACCTGGAATGGAAACTGAGGAACCTACAGTTCCAGTTGAAACAGAACCTCCAGGCACTACCTCACCCGCCATGGAGACTGAAGAGCCTGGACCTGAAGAGCCCTGTATAGATGAGCCAAAACCAGACCCAACTCTACCACCCCCACCACCTAGACCAAAAGGTTGGTATTGATCTTAATCCATAACTTGCTAAAAAAAGGAAATGAAACATACAGGCTGATAGGTAAAACCCATATTTTCCAATATCAGGGGTATTTTTGGAGGAAAGATATCTCCTTATCGGATAGTGTAGATCCAAGATCAGACTGCACATTCTGTGCAGTCTGATCTTGATCTACACTGTCCGCTAAAGGTCAGTGAGTCGCTTAACAGCGTAAGGGTTAAAAATGATCCTTTGTCCCTTCTATACCAAACTAGTCCACATTGAAAGCAACTGCAGACAGTGATTGCAATTTGCCTCAAATGATGAAAACTGTCTTTGAACTGGTAGAAAACAATATGGGAGAAGGAAAAAAAGCTGGTTATAGCATTTTCTCCATTTCCCACAATGCTTTTAAGAAATGTCTCTTTTAGGATTCTTCAGTAAAAAGAAGATGGCAGCTATTGAGACTTGTTTGTATTGAAGGCATTTACATTGCAAAATGGAAGGAAATGCTGATTACCTGGGTTTGAAGGATGTTTGTAATAGGATAATGTTGTCTTTAAAATGAGCTCAAAGTACCTGTAAGGCTTTTTTATATACTCAACTCAGCGGAGCAGGAAAGTTATTTAAATGGAATGTAATACCTGTTTGTTTGTATGGGGTTTAATGCTGTTTTCAGCATAACTTCACTTATATGGGACAGCTAGCACACCTGTCCATGCTTTTCCAGGGTTCTTTTACCAGCACTTTGCCCCCCAAATTCCTCCCAAGCCACTGGCTGCTTTCCCTCATAGCCTCATCAAAGCAATGTTAAGCTGTGAGAGAGTAATAAACCCTATCACAATGACTAACGTCAGTGCTTTGAAAGAAATTCGCAGAGCTTTGGATTTGAACCAGCGGCCTCTTGGTTTCAAGTCCTGTATGCTATCAACTGCGTTACTGGGCTTGGTGTGATTCAATACACTTCACAGAACAATTTCTTTTAACTCCACACAAGATGAGATAATTGCTAACTTGTGCATATTAACTCTTTACCAAATGACAAAATTTTAGACGTCCAAATTGAAAGCATTTGCAGACGACAAAATAAACGTTACTCAAAAATTGAAACTTGACTTTAGAAGAGTAGAAAACATTGTGGGAAAAGGAGAAAATGCTGGTTTTTTCTTTTCCCACAATGTTTTCAGAAGGCTTCTTCCTCTGGGTCGTAAAAACATTTGCAGATGATAAATTGAATGTAGCTCAAATGATGTAACTCATCTTTCATGTTGAAGAAAACATTGTGGGAGAAGGAGAACATTCTGGTTACCAGTGTTCAGAGGCCTATGTCCTCAGGGTCATGTAACTCTTTACCACATGATCCCGATGAAGGCTTTTGAAAACACTATGAGAAAAGGAGAAAAATGCTGGTTACCAGCATTTTTCTCCTTTTCTCACAATGTTTTCTACCCTTTTAAAGGAAAAAATTCATCATTTGAAATATATTTCGTTGTCTGCAAATGCTTTGAATTTCACTTAGTTCAGATTTTTGTCGTTTGGCAAAGTTGTAACAGTATTGTATAGGAAAAGGTCAAGTCTTTTTCTCTGTCGTCTGATTAAGTCAAAGCCTTCATTTTGTTTTTCTTTCTATCAGAAGCTTTTACTCTTTCACCACAAATTTGTGAGCAGCATTCTGGAAAAATAGGGTTAACCCTTTACCACACAATCCCGAGTTTTAAAGACCCTGAGGAAGAAGGTTTTTGAAAACATTGAGGGAAAAGGAGAAAATGCTGGTAACCAGCATTTTCTCCTTTTCCCACAATGTTTTCTATACTTTTAACAGGAAATTTCACCTTCTTACTCACATTTAATATGTCGTGTGCAAATGCTTTCAATTTAGACAAGTCTTAAATTCTGTTGTTTGGTAAAGGGTTAATGAATCTGTCTGATGCAATACACCAAGCAGGTTATATCATAATTATGGATCCAGAAAATCTGTTTTGTTGAACAACTGACTTAACTCTTTACCAAGGGGCAAAATATTAGACATGTCCAAATTTGAAAGCATTTCCAGACAGCATATCAAATTTAGCAGAAGTGATGGTAATGTCTTTGAAAGAGTAGAAAATATTGTGGGAAAAGGAGAAAATGCTGGTTACCAGCATTTTCTCCGTTTCCCGCAAGGTTTTCAAAAGTTTTTTTTTCCCTCAGGGTCATTAAAACTCATGACTGTAGGGTAAAGAGTTAATCTTGAGATAAACTGGTCCTTTAACATGCAAAATATTGACCAATATAGCACAGGCTGACCTGGGTGGATACTATTTCTGCAGCATTTAGCCCCATGGCCCATATAAATTCAAATTTATTTTAAGGCTGAAAATGAAGTTCAAAGAGATTTTATTTGTAAAGGTTTGTCTAAATAAGCAAACTGTATAGATCCAAGATCACACTGCATGTTCTGTGCAATCTGATCTTTATGTTGTCAGCAAAAGTGCTTATGTGCTGAAAGGGTTAAAGGAAAAAAATATGAGGCTTGAATAGCCAACTTTATCTTAGATCCAAGATCAGACTTCATGTTCTGTGCAGTCTAATCTTGACACAGGCCATAGCCAAAAACCACTATTTTCAGCTTTAATGAAAGATCCTGTGATAACAGAGACTCAAGTTTTCGTATCATAGGCCCTAGTCCTGACCCTTTAGCAAACAATTACCAAGTCTTAACAACCATTAGAAAGTAGGCTTGTGATAAAATTGTGGGAGAGGGAGAAATTGCTGGTAAACCAGCATTTCTCCTTTTCTCCTTTTTGCACAAAGTTTTCTGCCATTAAAAAAAAGATTCCATTAGTGCAGTCACATAAAATTTTGTTTGAAAATGGCAAAAGAGTCCAAAAATTTTGTTGTTTAGTAAAATTTTGTTGTTCAGTAGAGAGATAACCCTTTACCACAGAACACCTGATTTAAGCACCATTAAAGAGAAAGCTTTTGAAAACATTGAGAGAAAGGGGAAAGAACTGGTAACCAGCATTTTCTACTTTTCCCACTATGTTTTTTCCCTATTGAGGAGAGAAAACTTCATTTTAGCTACATTAATTTGTCATCTGCAAATTCTTTCAATTTGATGAAGTCCAATATTTTGTTGTTTGAGTTCAGGTGACACAACACTGTTCATGTATTTAACTCTTTTACAAGACAACAAAATTTTAGTCTGATCCAAAGTGAAAGCATAATTATAACCCTTTACAACACAATCAAGACTTTTAACGACCCTGAAAAAGAAGCCTTTTGAAAACATTGTGTGAAAAGAAGAAAATGCTGGTAACCAGCATTTTCTTCTTTTCCCACAATGTTTTCTACTCTATCAAAGGATAATTGCACCATTTGAGCCACGGTGAAATTGTCGTCTGCACAGTCATGCTTTCAAATTGGAAAAGGCTAAAATTTTATCATCTGGTAAAGGGTTAAATAAGAAAGATTCCATTAGTGCAGTCACATAAAATTTTGTTTGAAAATGGCAAAAAAAATTTGTTGTTTGCAGAATACAAATTAAATGTGACACATGACAGAGCTTGTATTAAAGGCCCAGTAAAGGCCAAAATATCAAAGCAGGTGTCATAATATACACTTAAATTTAAATCATACCATTTGAAAGTATGGAAAATATTGTAGAGATGACAGTCCATTATCGTTTGGTCAGGCCATATGTTAGTCGCTGGCAAAAAAAAAGAATTCTAAAATCAGGCTAAAAGTAAACAAAAGACACAGCTACCTGGTAGGTTTTAACCTAGTTTTGAAAATAATTTCTCTGTCAGCAACTAACACTTGGACCGACCGTACAATGACATATTGTCATCTTCAAGATAATTTTCATGCTTTTAAATGGTATTATATAAATTCAAATGCATGTAAACACCCGCTTTGTTTACATTTGGCCATTATTGTTACTTTAAAAAGAGTAAAGAAAAATGGTGAAAAAAGGAGAAAATTCTGCATTTCAGCATTTTCTCTTTTTCTCACGATGTTTTCAATAGCCTTTCAATGCCATTAAAACTCAAGACTGTGTGCTAAAGGGTTAAATATCTTACTTTCTTTAGAGTGTAGAGAACAAAATGACACTTTTGGTGAAAGATACGAAGGAACAATGAGTATGACTATTGGAGGAATTCCGTGTCAAAGATGGGGATCAGACAAGCCTCATAACCACCCATGGATAGACAAGCTTACAGAAGCAGGAAACCATTGTAGAAACTTGTGAGTTTTTATTGATTGATAGGGTTTGTTTTTCTTATGAAATCTTTGTCACTTATCTGGCATGAGTTGGTGTTCGAGATAAAATTGTATATGCAAATCTACAAAAACTGTTATTAAGGGAGCCTTTGGCAAGCTTAATAACATTTTTTTGTGGACAAGTTTAATGCAATTTTACCTCAAAAGCCAACAAATTTTAGATTCATTTTATCACATAACTGTATCTCAAGAATGACATTTCATCATGTGTTAAAACATTCTCCAACATTTGCATGTGTATTGAAATTGTCATATTGCCTATTTGTTTCTTTGACATGTTGTACATTACAGAGGAAAAATAATTCCAAAGAAACTTGCATATAACAGTTTTGTTTTTACATCTAAAGATGCTAAAATTTGAAGCTTTGTCATGATCATACCCTTGAGTTGTAAGAACTTGTTTCTAACTCGATGTAAAATAAATATGTTTAAACTAAGGGGAAATCACTCCAATGGAATAAAAAAAATGCAAGAACAATGGATAAATTTGTTTCATGTGTTACATACTGGTACGTATATCTATAGATAGATGACACCAAGCATATTGGACCCGGTCTCTTTGCCGGATAGGCGTATATGATTTTATTTTTGAAATGGTTAAAATAAAAGGGTTTGGCTAATACAGGGCATTGGCGTATCTTCTGAAAAATGCCGCACTGAAATCAGATTTTCTGTCTGTAAATGAACTTTTATGTCCTCTTCTTCCCAGACAGCTTTCGACAAACTTTGCTGAAACGTTTTAAGCCTTCCTACCATGGGAACTTTTGTGGCTTCTTTTTATTGTACTTGGTTGACTATGATAAAAGTAACTGACAGTTAAACCCCATGTTTTTTTTTTATCGAGTGCCAAGGCAACAGTTCGGGGTACTTGTTGGCCCCTGACAGTAACTGTTCTACCATGAGGTTTAACAGTTTACCCAACAAGAAAGTTTTGAACTTGTCCAAATCTAAAGCAGTTGCTATTGACAAACTGAATATGACTCCAATGATGGGATTGTCTTTAAAAGGACAGAAAACATAGTGGGAAAAGGAGAAAATACTGGATTGTACAGAGGTAGAGTTTATATTAGCCATGCTCAGAATTCCTTTTCAAAAGGGTTCTTGTTTAATGTCATTTAAACACGGGATTGTTTTGAAAAGGGTAAACTTCTGACAAGCAAAGGGCAACACTCTGGTCTAGTTCAGGCAGATTTATTTCGGCTCAAATGACGGCATTTGTCCTTAAAAGGATACAAAGCATTGTGGGTAAAGGAGAAAATGCAGGTTACTGACATTTTCTCCTTTTCCTACAATGTTTTCTAAGGTTGTACTGTGTCTTTGTCAAGCAGATTTGTCGGAGAGGCTGAGCTGGTTTCTGTATGAGACATATTAGACTAACCAAATACTACATGTGTTTCAAACTACCTGAACAGCAAACATTTGTACAGATCGTAAATACTGTTTTTAACTGTCAAAGAAAAATTGTCAGAAAAGAAGCCACTACTTGTAACTATTTCAAGGTTAGTTTTAGTCAGAATATCCCCAAACATTAAAAAAAGAATTGAGCTGTGCTCTGGCAAAAGGGGGCTTAATGCATATCTGTGGTGCATTATACCAAGCTTAAGCAATGCATCACATACTTATTAATGCATAATGGTCACTTTTTTTTAACAACTGATTTAATCATGAGGTGAACTGGTCCATGCACATACAAAAAATTGACCAATAGCAAAAAGTTTTGGCCCAGGTCAGCCTGCTCAGACTGCGCAGGCTGACCTGGGTCGATACTTTTTGCAGATGCATTAAGCCCTCTTTTGCCAGAGTACGGCTCAATTGTTTTTTTTTTTATTCTTTCTTTTTCATTTTAATCAAAGGAAACTTCACTTTGACTCTGAGCCTAAAGAAGGGCTGTTTTGCATAACAACTGACCCCAACGTCAAATGGCAGTTCTGTCCTCCAGTTCCAGAATGTACTGGTACCAAAGATGATTTCAAAAAACCAGATTTTAAACCTCTGACATCTGAGGAAGTAGGTAAAGAATAATCACTTTTGACCGGTGCTCTGGCAAATGGTGTTCAGTGCATCTCTGTGATGCATTATACAAAAGCAAGTCAACACAGATTAACCCTTTACCAGACAATCCCGACTTTTAACGACCCTAAGAAAGAAGCCTTTTGAAAACACTGTGGGAAAAGAAGAAAATGCTGGTAACCAGCATTTTCTCCTTTTCCCACAATGTTTTCTACCCTTCCCACAGCAAGTTTTAATTTTTCAGTCCCATTTATTTTGTCGTCTGCTAATGCTTTCATTTTAGACTTGCCTAAAATTTTGTCGTTTGGTGAAGAGTTAATGGATTCGTAAAATCCATCTCGTCAAACAACATTTACAGGCTAAATTTTGTAGAGGAATAGTCCTTGGACATGCTGAAAATTTACCAAAGGAAAAAGTGTTGACACAGGTTAGCCTATGCAGACTGCGCAGGCTGACTTGGGTCAATACATTTGCAAATGCTTTAACCCTTTACCACACAATGCCGACTTTTAACGACCCTAGGAAAGAAGCTTTTCGAAAACGTTGCAGGAATAGGAGAAAATGCTGGTAACCAGCATTTTTCTCCTTTTCCCACAATGTTTTCTAGCCTATCCAAGAAAAATTGCACCAGTTGAGCCACATTGAAATTGTCATCTGCAAATGCTTTCGATGTGGACAAGGCTAAAGTTTTGTCATGTGGTAAAGGGTTAAACCCGATTTGCTTTTTACTACTTCTTGTACCTCTGTTGTTTCATTACTATAAACCAATATTTCTGATTGACCCTGTCTCAAACAACATATTCTTGACTCTTCCAAATTGAAAGCATCTGCAGTCAACAAATTTAAAATAACTACCAATGTACCAAAGTTCTTTGATAGGGTAGTAAACATGGCGGAAAAATGAGAAAATGCTGGTTTTTTCTACCATGTTTTCATAGGCCAAGAGCATCAGCCACACACACCCAAGGTTATGGGTTCAAATCCCGTGATGAGCAGGGCCAAATTTTGGAACCCCCCCCAGATCACGACTAGGACACTGGTTAACCCTGAGGCTGCTAAGCGCGACTCACTGACTTTATGTGGACAGTGTTGATCAAAGATCAGACTGCACATTCTGTGCAGTCTGATCTTGATCTACACTGTCCGATAAGGACATGTTTTCTACCAAAAATACTCGTTTAAAACAGCAAAATTGGCTCAAAAATTACAGGATCAGGGTTAATATTAAAATAAAAGCAATCATCAAGAGTAAATCATATAAGTTAAAGGCCCAGTACAGGCCAAAATATCAAAGCAGGTGTCATAATACATTTAAATTTGAATCATACCATTTAAAAGTATGGAGAATATTGTGGAGATGATAGTCTGTTATCGTGTGGTCGGGCCAAATGTATGTTACAGGTAGAAAAACTAATTTTGAAATCAGGCGAAAAGTAAACAAAAGACACAGCTACCTGGCAGGTTTTAACCTCGTTTTGAAATTAATTTCTCTGTCAGCAACTAACACTTGGACAGACCGTACAATGACAGATTGTCATCTTCACAATAATTTCCATACTTTTAAACGTTTTGATATAAATTTAAATGTATTTATACACCAGCTTTGTTTACATTTTGGCCTTTATTGTTTCTTTAAAAGAACTAGTTTCACAATTGAAGTAAAATAAATAAGTTTTAACCAGTTAAACTAACTAAAACCTAAGGGAAAGACTTCCAAAAAAAAAAAAAAAAGCATTGTAGAAAAAAGAGAACATTGCTAAAGACAGGCATTTTCTATTCATTTCCTACCCTTTCAGAGTCATTTTGGTCCCAGTGTATTGTCATAAATATTTTCCAATGTCGACAAATCTAGTATTTTGTCATGTGGTAGAGATTTTTTATTTTCATAGCAAACAATTCCATATCTTAGCAACCCAGAGAAAGATAACATTTGAAAACACTGTGGGACAAGGAAATATTTTCTTCCCTTTCAAAGACAAATTTCATTATGAGCAACATTGTCATCTGCCAATGCTTTGAACATGGACAAATTTTAAACTTTATCATTTTGTAAAGGGTTAAACCAGTCAGACACCTATTTCTGGTCTTGACCAATCAACATGCAAATATGTAGATACTTTTGAAAAGATTGGTGACAAATTGACAAATTTGCTCATACAAAAAGCAATTTCTCCTTTTTGATCTCTTCAGAATTTGCTCTATGCTTTTTCCAGGCTGTTACGAAGATGAAAACGATGGTGAGAGTTACGACGGAAAAGTTTACTACACAGAGAATGGAGAAATATGCGATACCTGGAAAGAACACTGGCCTGATACGCTGCTTGAAGGCAACATGTGTAGGAACCCAGACAAGAGTGAGGATGCTCCGTGGTGTTTTGTTGGAGAAAAGAAAAAGAAATGTTATGTAGAGATGTGCTGTAAGTATTTTTATTGGTCTACCATTTAAACCTTTAACACCTTTTTGACTCTTCCAAATTCAAAGCATTTGCAAACGACATATTTGCAAGGGTAGAAAACATTGTGGGAAAAGGACAAAATTTCTGGTTATCAGCATTTTTTCCTTATTCCATGATGTTGTCAAAAGCCTCTTTTGTCTGGGTTGTTAAAGCTCAGAGATTGTGTATTATCAGTTTAAACTTTTACCAGACAGCCCAGAGTTTTAAATACTCATGAAAAAGAATGCTTTTGAAAACATTGTAGAAAAAGAATAAAATGCCTGGGACTAGATTTTCTCTGCTCCTCACAACATATTCCAACCTTTCACTATCAGAACTAATTGTATTAATTGCATTTAAATTTTTGTCTGCAAACACTTCCCATCGGACAAGTCTTGAATTGTGTTGTTTGGTAAAATTTTAACACTTAGGATGCCAAGAATAATTGAGGTTGCTTTACCAAATGACAAAATTTTAGTTTGGTCTAAATTGAAAGCATTTGCAGACTACAAAATAAATGTGACTCCAACATTAAAATTTGTGCTCAAACATTAAAATTTGTGTTGGGAAGGGTAGAAAACATCGTTGGAAAAGGAGGAAATGCTGGTTACCAGCATTTTCTCCTTTTCCCAGAATGTTTTTAAATGGCTTCTTCACGGTTGCCAAAAGTCGAGATTGTGTAGTAATGGAATAACTGTTCTTGTAGACACCGAACCAGAAGAAGACCCTGTTCCAAATGCATGTGAGATTAGTTCCGAGATGGCACTCTGTGGCACTACAACAATTCTTAAGGGCGATTGTGACTACACTCTCAAACTACCAGATAGTTGTCAGGTTACAGTTAAACGCCTCAGGTCTAAAAAATACCGCTTGTATCTTACATCAGATGGATTAGAAGAGGACATACAGAGGGGCGATAGGTAAGAGTTTTGAAATTTTGATTTTGTTGTCGAGCCCACTTGCTGTGAGCAAGACATGGTTGTCACATTGACACTTCGGTCTATGTGCGTTCATCTGTGCGTGTGTGGATGGGTGTTTGTGCATGCATCTGTCAGAATCTGTCTGGATCATAACAACTACATTTTGTGGATTGATTTCTAAATTTGGTATAGTTGTTCTCCTTTATGAGTATAAGTGCCATCTGAATTTTTAGCTCCACTGGCCGAATGCCAGTGGGCTTATGTCATGGCCCGTTGTCCGTCATGCGTCTGTGCGTCCGTCCATCCGTCCGTTAACTTTTATTTTAAACATCTTCTCTGAAACTACCCATCCAATTTTGATGAAACTTCACAGAAATGATCCTGCCTTGGTCCTCTTCAGAATTTCTTGAAAGAATTTGATTCCTTCAAAAACTCTGGTTGCCATGGCAACAAAACTTAAAAATATTGGAAATCTTCGAAAATCTTCTTGTCTGAAACCATAAGGCCTAGAGCTACCAAATTTGGCATGTAGCTTTGTCTAGTGGGCCTCTATCAAATTTCTTCAAATTATAGCCCTGGGGTCAAATTTGACCCCGCCCCGGGGGTCACAAGTTTTACATGGGCTTAAATAGGGAAAACTTTAGATTGGTTGTTGGTTGTATTGGGGTTTAACGCCACTTTAACGGCTAAGGTCATATCATGGCAGTCGGTGACGCACATGTGTTTCCTGGCTTTCTCACATCAGTACTAACACAACTTTCTTTCCAAAGCCACCAACTACTTTTCTCACATGCTTCAGCAGAGGTGAGAGGCAAAAATACGCCGGAAAGAAAGTTCGCCTCAACCGGGTATCGAACTCACAACCACCAGGTCATGAGTCCGACACGCTCACAACTGAGCCACCCAGGCGGGCGAAAACTTTAGAAATCTCCCTGTACCTAGCCATAAGGCCGAGGGCTACCAAATTTTGCATGTGGCTTTATCTAGTGGGCCTCTACCAAGAGTGCCCAAATTATAGCCCTTGGGTCAAATTTGACCCCATCCCGGGGGTCACAAGTTTTACATGGGCTTATTTAGGGAAAACTTCAGAAATCTCCCTGTACCTAGCCATAAGGCCTAGGGCTACCAAATTTTGCATGTGGCTTTATCTAGTGGGCCTCTACCAAGAGTGCCCAAATTATAGCCCTTGGGTCAAAATTGGCCCTGCCCCGGGGGTCACAAGTTTTACATGGGCTTATATAGAGAAAACTTAAGAAATCTTTCTGTACTTATTCATAAAGCGTAGGGCTACCAAATTTCGCATGTAGCTATATCTAGAGGGCCTTCACCAAGAGTGCGTAAATTGTAGCCCTAGGGTGGAATTTGATTCATCCCGAGGGGTCAGAAGTTTTACATGGGCTTATATAGTGAAATCTTTAGAAATCTTCTTGTTACTAACCATATGAACTAGGGCTACCAATTTTAGTCCTGTCTCAGGGGTCTTATGTTCAAAACCAATTGGCCAAGTATTGTAATGTTTGGCATGTAGGGATTTTACGTATTAGCCAGTGGAGCGATACAGGGCCATCATGGCCCTCTTGTTTTATTAGGTAGGGTCAGATGATAAAATTGTCATGAATGGAGCTTGTCAGAGCTTCAACTTCTACGTTTATCAATGCGTTTCAAAACAATTTCACACAAGGGCTCTGTCCCTTACTAGTAGAAGTACCATTTGAATCATTTGTTCAGGTAGGTTCAAGGTCAAGGTCACACTGAAAGGTCAAATAATAAAGTTGTTATTAACCCTTTCCCAAACAATCCCTGGTTTTTATGGGTCAGGAATAGAAGCCTTTTGAAAACATTGTGGGAAAAGGAGAAAATGCTGGTAACCAGCATTTTCTCCTTTTCCCACAATGTTTTCTACCCTATCATATAGAAAAATCATCTTTTTAGCAACTGTTAATTTGTCGTCTGCAAAATGCTTTCAATTTGGTCTGGTCCAAAATTTGCCGTTTGGGAAAGGGTTAAGGATAGGGCACTCAAATGGGATTCGTGTAACATCGCCTTTCATCACCAAAATCGTATGGATTTGGCTAAGGCTCAGGTAATCAGGGAACCAGCATCTATTGGTCAATTGATTACGGATTACCCGAGTCTTAACTGAATTGGTACGTTTTTTTGGCGATGAAAGGCAATGTTACATGTATCCCATTAGGGTGCCCTATCCGTAATAGAGCATGTTTGGACATATTTGTGCCATAAATTCTATGTTTTAGATAGATTTCAGTGTAGTTTGGCACAATTATTCTCCTTCATGAGTAGATGGGCCATTTAAAATTTCCCATGGTGGACTGGACATGTTGCCCTTAGGCAATCTTCTAGTTTACAATCAAGATTTACTCTTAACCTTTTCTAATTCATGATTTTTCTCTTCCTATAGTTGCATGTTACAAGCAGTTGCCTCTGATTTCTTTTTAATCTTTGCCACATTTTTATAGGGGATTGCTCTTGATTTCATTTCAATCTTTTCAATGTCATTATTTTCTAATAATCTTTACCATATTTAATAGGAACTGCTTATTCTGTCTGGATGATAAGTTGGACAAGTTTGTACATCTTTGAAATGGGGTCACGGATTTCAAAAGGGGTCACTGGGTCAAATCTTTGGAAAACCTTGTGAGCAGTCTTGAGGCCAGATTTTCAGCCTGCTTTTCATGAAGCATGTCAGAATGTTTGTCTTGATGATATCTCAGACAGTTTTGAAACTGGATCATGTCAGGTCAAAAAGTCGGTCACAGGGACAAATCCCAGAAGAACCTTGAGTGCTCCCTAGAGTCCACATTTTCGGTTTAATACTCATGAAACTTCATCAGAATGTTTGTCTTGATAACTTTCAGACCAGTTCAAGATCAGGTCATGTCGGGTCAAATTTTAAAAAAGACCTTATGTTCTAGAGACTACATTTTCAGTGTGATACCCATGAAACTTGGTCAGAATATATGTCTTGATGGTCTCTAGTACAATTCAAAATTGAGGTACATTTTGGTAAAAACGTAGATCATCTGGACAAATCAAACAAAAACCTTGTGTGCACTCTACAAGACACACTTTCGGCCCCATACTAATTAAACCTTATCAGAGTCTTTCTCTTCACAAGTTTGAAATTGGATCACATTGGGTCAAAGAGTAGCTTATCAGGACAAATTTTAGGAAAAAAACATTACTCTAGTGGGCACATTTTCAGTTTAATACTCATGAAAAAATAGCCACATTTTTGGTTGGATACTCATTAAAATTTGTTTAAATGTTAGTCTTGATGATATTTGGGACAGGATCAAAGTTGGGTCACATCAAGTCGAAAAGTAGGTCACTGGCACTTATTTAAGAAGATCTTTGTGTGCTCATTAGAGACCACATTTTCAGTCTACCAATGAAATTTGATGTGACTGTTTGTCTGGGTAATATCTTGAACAAGTTTGAAACTTGGTCATGTTGGATTAAAAAGTAGGTCACTAATAATCACATGTTTACATCATCACAACCAGGATGTCTTCAACTTAACAAGCCCAGATGACTTTACTCAGATGAGTTCTTCAGGGCCAATTACCCTCTTGTTTCTGGTACCCACTGCTTTGTTTTGCTTGTATAGTGTTTAACACTGAACATTCTCAATATTGTTAGCAATGTTATCACAGCAGCCCTTATCCATGCTTTCCTGAACTATCTTTTACCAGTACTTTGCGCAATAATTTTCCAGTGCCGTTTGGTGCTTTCCCATATAGCAATCATGAATAACATTGAAGAGCAGTGAAAGAGAAATAAATCCTGTCACAATTCTTACAAACAAAGTCTGTAACAAAGAAACAAATGAGCAAATGCATGGCAGTATGAACCGCATCTGGCAGGATTCGAACCCATGGCGGACAAGATCCTCGTTTTTCGACGTTTAAAAGACCAATACCTGAACCACTGAGCTAAAGAGATATCTCCCCAACGCAGTTGTCAGGTATTGTATTTAAATCAGGGCAAAGCCATGCATGAAGGAGTGGTCTCCCGTAACACACCCCCTCTTAAAGTCATCATTTATTGATGACTCAAAGACTTATTAGGCAGTAAGTCTATTATTTAGACAACAAATGTCCGTTTTTGGACAACAAATGGGATTAATGGCTCAATGGCCAATCCCGGATGAGCCCCGATCTTACAAACAAAGTCCGTAACAAAGAAACAAATGAACAAATGCATGGCAGTATGAACCGCATCTGGCGGGATTCGAACCCATGGCGGACAAGATCCTCGTTTTTCGAGGTTTAAAAGACCAATACCTTAACCACTGCGCTAAAGAGATATCTCCCCAACGCAGTTGTCAGGTATTGTATTTAAATCGGGACGAAGCCATGCATGAAGGAGTAGTCTCCCGTAACACAATGACTATCATCAATCCTCAGAAAGAAAATTAGCCAAGCTTGGGATTCAAACCAGTGATACCCTGGTTCCAAGTCCCATCCATTACTTACTGAGTGACTGGACTGGGTGTACCCCATGCAATAGTTGGTAAGGCTGCAAAGTTTGTTGCATATGGAAAATCAAGGTATATTTGATACCTTTATTTCTTAGCCGAGCGAGGTAGCTCAGTCGGTAGCGTGCAAGACTTGAGAACACGGGGTCCAGGGTTCGATCCCTGGCTCGGCCAATCTCTTTCCGAGGATTGATGATAGTCACTGCGACAGGATTCATTCCTCTCCCACCGCTGACCATTGTTTCAACGATGATTATGTGGGAAAGCAGCCAGTGGCTTGGAAAGAAAATTGTGCGAAGTAATGGTAAAAGAGACTCCAGGAACGCATGGATAGGTGCACTGGCCGCCGCGATATAACTGAAATAATGTTGAAAACGGCATTAAACACCATACAGTTTATTTCTTATTTTACAGCATGGTATCAGAAGCTTGTGGTGTAGTATTTGATTTCCCCACAGATAATCAACTGAGGATGACATCTCCGAGTTGTGGGGGTTGCCTCAAGGCTGCAGTCTCCAGTTTCTTGCCACCAAAAGATCAACCTTTCAAACTAGGAGCAAATGGCTTCTGCAAAGCCTAGGTCTAGACAAACATTTTTCAGAAAATATTTTTTTTTTTTCTATCTATAACTTGATCTTTGCACTTGTTTCTCAGGCTAACTTTATGTTTTTTTACTCAGCTCATAAAACGTATTCTGTTTATGTATCAGCATATTGAATCATGTCTTGAAGAAGTATGCACTTTATTTGTGTCAGCATTTTGCCAGTACAGTGTTTATCCATTAACAGAAATCGGGCCTTTTTACTTAACCTTTAAAATGCTGAGCTCAACTTCCAATGATTTCATGGGTCTCCTAGAGCAAGATTAATTTGAAAAGAGTATTGGGTCTGATCTTTAATTTAAACTGTTCCATGTCTAGTGAAAGTGAAACTTTGTGTCCAAAACAGGCTGTCACACAATATTTAACTCTTGACCATACAATTCCGAGCCCAAAGAAAATAGCCTTTTGAAAACCTTGTGGGAAAAGGAGAAAATGCTGGTTACCAGCATTTTCTCCTTTTCTTACAAGGTTTCTACACTTTCACAGACAAATACCTGCATTTCAGCTAGATGTCATTTCATTGCCTGCAAATACTTTCAATTTGGAAATGTCTAAAATTTTATCTTTTTTTCTGAACAGTTAAGTCTTCCACTGTCATGCCTCTACCACTTTTAAGTGAATAAACAGATGATTTCAATCTGAAAAAAAGGCCCAATCAATGCATTTCTATAGTCATTCTGGCTTGAATATCTTACTAAATATCAGACAGTGCAGATCAAGATCAGACTACATGTTCTGTGCTGTCTGATCTTGATCCCCACTGCATGCAATTTAACTTTTTGCTAAACTGAGCAACAAAAGGAGAAGTGAAATGTTATTTATTTGTTTTTGGTTGTTTTTTTCTTGCAATTATTTTTTTATATTAAAATGCATGTTTGTTAATGAGCTCATATTGGTGCACTGTCAAATCAGTCATTTAGCTAGAATCATGAAATCTGAACAATCATGGTCAAAGGGTATTCTTTTTGTTATGGGTAGGGTGTGTAGAGAATGAATGATTTTGTTTGAGAAAAAGTAAAAAATCTGGGCAGTAGCTTTATTTCATAGCTTAAAGTCGCAGCATCATCTAAACACAATGATTTTGGTGTATGCATCACATATGCCTTTGAAAACAGTGTGGAACATAGACTAATTGCTCATATGAGCAAACTTTCTATTTGCCATAATATTTTTCTAAACTCTATCTGCATCATTATCATAGTTTTCTTTATCTAGTTCTCTTGTCTTCGAATGTCTGTAATGTTGAGTGACAGATGTCTGTCTGTAAGACCAGGGTCTAAACTCTACAATAATTCTCATTTTAATTTTAACCCTTTACCATGCAGTTCCATTAAGGACCCTGAAGAAAACCGCTTCTGAAAACATTGTGGAAAATTGAGAAAATGCTGAAAACCAACATTTTCTCCTTTTCCGACAATGTTTTCTGCCCATTTTAAGACAAACGCCATCATTTTAGCAACATTTGCTAAAATGATGGCATTTGTCTTAAAATGGGCGGAAAACATTCACCTACAAATACTCTCAGCATGGACTAGCCTAAGATTTTGTTGCTTAGTAACAAGTTAAAATCTAGAGGGCTAGTCTTATGATTTAGGTGTATAATTAAATTAAGGATGGTTGGATGGCTGTATGACCACATACTTAAATGAATTTTATAATGTGCTTTATTTATGTGGGATTGCAGCCAGTTGCTGGGATATTTATGCGGGATTGCTGCCAGTGGCTTCAGTATTTATGTTGAATTGCAGCCAGTGGTTTTAATATTCATGTGGGATAGCAGCCAGTAGCTTAAATAGACTGTGTTGTATCTAGTACAGGTATAGAAATGGATGGATGATTGTTCTAGTCCTTACATCTATAGCAGTTTGGGTCTGTTTATGAATTGAGGAAAAAAAATATGTTTCTCATTTATTGAGTAATTAAAAAATTACATGGCTACTGGTAAGTTACATAAAAAATAAACTGTTAGTTGCTAGAAAGAGATTATATCTGGCTTGTGAACTTACTGGTGAACAATGGTCTGTTAAAAGAGGTTAATACATCTGTTAAAAAGTATCGATCAAGGTCATCCTGCTCTGTCCACACAGGCAGACCTGTGTCAGAACATTTTCCTCTTAGTCAATTTTCTGCATGGCCAAGAGCAAGCCTCGGGTAGCTCAGTGGTTAGCATTTCTGACTCATGACTTGCTTGTTGTGAGTTTAGTGCCCAGTTGAGGCAAACTTGATGTAACTTTGGTGTCACCCGTTTTCTCCTACCTTCTCAGTTCTGTTTATGAACATAGAAATTCTTGTCGTTATTCTGAAACATTGCTTGAATTCTTTATTTTATGCAATTACCAAATAAGACTTTGTATTTACCTGCATGCCATGATTTCTGACTTTGATAGGATAAAAAACATTGTTGGAAAAGGAGAAAATGTTGGTTACCAACATTTTCTTCTTTTCCTATAATGTTTTGAACAGACCTCTTTCTTCAGGGTAGAACTGTGTGGGTCGAACTGTGTGGTAAAGGGTTAAACAAGTTGTATGGATGTATCTCACTTTAAAATTCTCAGAACCAGCTTTCATACTTGGTGGTGGTGGTGTGGACTGTAAGCATTCACCCTTTTGCAAACAGTCTGTATTTTAACGATGCTGAAGAAAAAGGCTACTGAAAAAGAATATGGGAAAAGAAGAAAATACTGGTAACCACAAGCCGTGTCTCCTTTTCCCATAATGATTTATAAAAACCATCGTTAAGATATGAGATTATTTGTTAAAGGCTTAATTAAATCAATTTTCTGTAAAAAAAAATTATATTGGTGGAGGGAAGGGTCACAAAAACTTTAAAAAAATCACTGTTCAACTTTTGATAGCAAAATGAAAGTTTATCGACGGGAAGGAACTGCTTTAATAATGGGATAAGATAGTGCTTATGTTGATTATCAAGTCAAAACCTGCTTAATAAAAATGCAGCAGATGTCTTCTATACCTTTACCACAAAATGCTGAGTGTTTTACAACTTTTCGAAAATAGGCTTATGAAAACATTTTGAAAAAAAGGAGAAAATGTTGGTAACCAGCATTTTCTCCTTTTCCACAATGTTTTCTATTTAAAGAAAAAGGATTATGAAAACATTGCGAGAGAAGGAGAAAAATGTTGGTAACCAGCGTTTTCTCCTTTCCCACAATGCCTTCTACAATTTCAAGGACAAATCCCGTAATTTGAGCCACCTTTTATTTGTCGTCTGTAAATGCTTTCAATTTGGGCAAGTCACAATTTTGTTGTTTGGTAAAGAATTCATACGTCTTTGTAAAATATTGATAATCAACAACAGTCGAAATTAACTACATCAGAGATCGTATAAACATGTACATCCCTGACTACATGGAGAGTCTAAGTTTTGTAACGGGATAAGGTTAGCAACTTATTGTTTGTTTTTTAGACTTGCTTCGTACGTGAAAGGAATTGTGTAGAGAATTAAAGCTATCACCTGTTACATGATGTTTAGTTGTTCTTCATAAACATTAATGATACACCTGAACTATGAAGCACCAAAGTGCAGAGAAGCCGGTAGTTTTGGGAAACGGGAATTTTGCAACGTCGGTAATGAGAGAGGAAGACAGAGACAGAGAGGTTCATCGTCTCCATTTTAGATGGGGTGTTTTGCACAAGCTATCACTTACACATTTTTCACTAGGACAACTTTTTCGGCCAACTTCAGAATTATTTATGTCCTGCAGACCTTTTTCGTGTGTAAGAGAATTCTACTTCCCCTTCTTTTTCTTTCTTACTCCCCTAACAGTGAGACTGATTGCGTCTCTCGTAATGAATTACAGAATGCTTTCACAAATTCAACAGAAATCATTCAAGAAAAACAGGCAGAAATAACCAATGCAAGACAAAGGCGCATGCGCTCATGCGAGCGCTTCAAGATACGTTAACGTGTGGATTGCGACTTACCGCGACTGTGACGTCAAACGTACACTGTCAGCACCATTGAAGTTGACGCACGATTGGCTGAAAACGATGCGATTTGTCGAGTTTTTAGACGAGACTGATGGGAAAATCATGAGACTGGTCTTAAAGTGGTTTTGTTAAACTCTTTAACACACAATCACGAGTCAACGACCTTGAAAGAAAAGGCTTTTGAAAACATTGTGGGAAAAGGAGAAAATGCTCGTAACCAGCATTTTCTTCTTTTCCCACAATGTTTCTACCCTTCCCAAAACGAATTTCAGTTTTTGAGTCATTTTTAACTCCACTGGCCGAAGGCCAGCGGGCTTATGTCATGGCCTGTTGTCCGTCGTGCGTCCGTCCGTCAGTCCGTCCGTCCGTCCGTCCGTCCGTGCGTCCGTCCGTCCGTCCGTGCGTTAACTTTTTTTTAAAACGTCTTCTTCTCTGAAACTACCCATCCAATTTTGATGAAACTTCACAGAAATTATCTTGCCATGGTCCTCTTCAGAATTTCTTGAAAGAATTTAATTCCTTCAAAAACTCTGGTTGCCATGGCAACAAAACTGAAAAATTTTGAAAATCTTTGAAAATCTTCTTGTCTGAAACCGTAAGGCCAAGGGCTACCAAATTTGGCATGTAGCTTTATCTAGTGGACCTCTACCAAGTTTCTTCAATTTATAGCCCTGGGGTCAAAATTGGCCCCGCCCCGGGGGTTACAAGTTATACATGGGCTTATTTAGGGAGAACTTTAAAATTCCTCTTCTACCTAGCCATAGGGCCTAGAGCTACCAAATTTGGCATGTAGCTTTATCTAGTGGACCTTTGCCAAGATTGTTCAAATTATAGCCCTGGGGTCAAATTAGGCCCTGCCCGGGGGTAACAAGTTTTACATGGGCTTATATAACAAGTTTTACATGGGCTTATATAGGGAGAACTTTAAAATTCTTCTTTGACCTAGCCATGGGGCCTAGGGCGACCAAATTTGGCATGTAGCTTTATGAAATGGCAATATTTAGGTTTTTATTATTTACATGAAAGTTTCATTTAATTTATTTAGCAGAATAAGGATTCAGAGGTCTGCTACATAACAAACAAAGATACTGCCCTTAAAAATACAATGATATGCTCAGTAACTAAAAGAAATTCAAAATGAAAGCACAGCTCCAGATAAGAGAGAGTGATCATATTCTAAATCCATTATTTCTCGTTCAAACCCTATGTTGTGGGTTACATATTTCAGATTCTTTGCTAAAAATTTGATCTGGCAATGGACGTGGCTGCTGTGGGCTTGGCTTTATTAAAGATTATAACTGGTTATATGATTTAAGTTTACATACTGATAAAAGGAAATAACTCTTGTTCTGTCCATGCAAATATAAATGCACTCAAAACATTGCTGTTCCAGTACATTATAATTTATAGTCTACATCTTTTTTCCTTGCTTCAAAGTATGGTGGAGAATTTTAAAATCTTCTTGTCTGAAACCATAAGGCCCAGGGCTACTAAATTTGGCATGTAGCGTTATCTAATGGTCCTCTATCAAATTCCTTCATATTATAGCCCTGGGGTCAAAATTGGCTCTGCCTTGGAGATCACAAGTTTAACATGGGCTTATAGGGTGACTGTAATTTAGAATAGTAATCAAGGGAAATAACTCCTGTTATACAAGATAAAGTTTGTTACTATTTACCTCCCTTGATTATCAAACTGCAGTTATACGTTATTGGAGTTTGGTATTCAAGTTTTTTGGAGAGGAAATGTTCTGTTTTAAGAGAGAGTTTTTTTTAACTGTATTTTTTTTTACTGTACCAAGTTTAAAGCCATTGCAAAAAGACAAATTGAATGTAGCTTAAATGACTATTTCTGTCCTTGATAGTTAGGAAACGTTGTGGGAAAAGGAGTAAATACTGGATGACAACATGTCCTATTCTTACGATGTTTTTGAAAGCCTTCTCTTTCAGGGTCATGAACACTTTGATTTGTGTAGTAAAGGGTTAAAAAGCCAGTGGAGCGATACAGGGCCATCATGGCCCTCTTATTCTTTTGACGTCTGCAAATGCTTTGAGAATTTCGTCTGGTCTAAGATTTTGTCGTTTGGTAAAAGAGTGAATGACCATGGGTTAAATATGCCCGCCCAAGAGTTTGGATCTCGTTAGATCAAAACTGAAATGAGGAGATCGGGTAACAATTTGCCCAACAAGTGCACCAAGTGACAAACAAAGAAGAACGTGTTTAACACAGCTATCATTCTTTAGTTCGTACTGGTGCGGAATAACAATGATCGATAATAATGATAGTAATAAGAGGTTACAGTAGTAGACCGGCTTTTGTAGATAGTACAGATCAAGATTAGCCTGCATAGTACGTGCAGTCTAAGCTTGGATCTACATTATCTGATTGGCGCAACCATTTGGTTTAGCTAGTCAGATTGCATTTCTTTAAATTTTGGAAAAGTCTTGAGAATTGGATAAGAATAGCATTAAGACTGGTTTGTGGGGACTATATCCAAGGAACAGCTTCTTTATAGATCTAGATCTCTGTCTTAATTATCCCGAATTCGACCCATAACTTCGCCCTAACTCTGACCTCTGTCTACGTCCTCTGAACTAGCACTTGGTTCATTTACCATGAAAATTTCCCTAAAAGCTTAATAAGTGTTGTCTCTGTCCATCCGTTCTTTACTCATTCATGTAAGTCATCTTCAAGGAAAGTATCTAATACACTTTCAAATCATAAAAATGTGGCTTCCAAAGTTTTGAAGTAGAGTATTGGCCTCGTAACCGTAAGGTCCTGAGTTCGATACCCGGGAGTGGCTATCAACTTCGGGACCGTTTATTGGCTCACACATTCGGTGCGAGTACTGGTGTAGTTCCCAGGAAGCAGAATCGAGAGAGATTAGTGTAAGTTGCAAGAGCTTGTTTCTCAATCGGTGTAAAATAAATTTAAACCAAATCATAGGGAAAAAAAAAAGTTCTGCAGCTTATTAAATGCCTCATTGAGGACTAGATAAACCATTTCCTGGCGACTGTAAAAAAAGTTTGCGTCAATAATTAAGCCGTGCTCTGGCAAAGGGGGGGGGGGGGGGGCTTAAGGCATCTACGAAAGGTATCGACCCAGATTTGTCAGCCTGTGCAGTCAGCGCAGCGCAGGCTGACCTGGGTCGAAGCTTTTCGCTATTGGTCAATTTTCTGTAAGTCCAAGGACCAGTCTACGTAAAGATTAAGTTGGTTGTTAACAAAAGAATTATGTGATGGCTTAAAACGTCACCAGAAAGGAATACTGTAGACCAAAATCAGCCTGCACAGGCCTACGTTGGTAAACATTTATGTATCCTTAGTCAGTCTTTCCCCCCCCCCCCCCCCTTTCCCGTTTCAACCACCATATTTGCAGACTTTCCACGTGCGTAATCTGGACGTGTTTTGTATTCACTGTTTAGTGTGTTAGTCTCTTGTGTAAAATCCTTATTTAATATGAGACAATGTTTGATTTTTTTTAATGATGGATTACTAGTGTTTAATCAATATATAAAGTCTGGAATTAATAAACATAGAGGTGGGTGAATTTATTGCTGTGGTCTCTCTTTTCTCCTTTTTCATCGTCACTTTTTGGCCAAATCATCAACATACACTCTGTCGTTGTCTATGTCACCTACTTTACCCCACCCCCATCCCTAACAATGTTAAATGATGGTCGTCGTGATGAACTCAGTCGGTAATGTGCGGGGCTAGAAAATTTAGGGGTTGTGGGTTTGATACCGAGCCTAGTAGCTCAGTTGGTGACAGCCGGGATCGAAAATAGGAGTTGTGGGTTTGATGTCGAGCCCGTGGTTCAGTTGGTGACGTAAAGTCGGTGTGATAAGCTCAACAGAGTTTGTGTTACTTGTTATATGTTCCCGACTTTGTAAATAAAATTTACTTGACTTGAAAATATGTGAGTTCCATATCCGGCTTGGCCAAAGGGTGTCAGCTTGGCCAATTAGTTAAGGCGTAGGATCCATAGTCCGCCAGTCATCGGTTCGATCTCTAGGAGAGAGACTTGGGTTTTTCGAGAGTTCCCTAGGGCAAAACACTTCAAAAATCTGTCCTAGTACCTGTGAAACGAAGGAAGTTATGAAACAGAAATAACTGATAAGCAGACGCCGTGATATGACTAAAATGTAACGTCAAGTTCGAGCCTCACTGAAAACACTGTATTTTCGTGGGAGTGTCCCAGAGCAAGACAATCTAGAGCTCCGGGCTAGTACTGGTGACACCCAGGAAATACATGAGTATGTAGGATGTGGCTGTGATATGACTGAAATAATTTAGAAAGCTGTATCAACACACAATCAATCACCCTCAAAGTTAAATAATTGCCATTGTGACAGAAATCGTTTCTCGGAAAGCAGCCGATAACTTCATCACCATAGACATCATTTCAAACTCTTACCAGACGGCAAAATTTTAGATTTGTTCAAACTGAAAGCTTTTGCAGACGATTAAATTTTTTAGATTTATCAAAGAAAGAATGGTAAATATTTTGGACAAAGGTGAAAATGCTTTTCACCAGTACTAGACTGGGGCTTTGCAGTGCCTTGCCCAGGAACACTTCAACAAGAAAAACCTTGTAAGCGTGGATCGTTCAAGAATTTGATTGTTACAAATCCAGCACCTAACCGTTTACCGAACAATCTAGTGGTTGAACGACCACGAGAAAGAAAGCTTTGGAAAATATTGCCGCGGGTGAAAGCATAAAATGCTTTTCGCACAATATTTTCAAGTCTACCATGGACAAATACTATATAATGTTAGCCATATCTGAATTGTCGTCTGCCAATACTTCCAATTTGGACAAGTCTACAACTTTGTCATCTGGTAAAGAGTACGTTAAGGGGAGCGATATGGCTTGCAACACGCGAAAAGGGGCATTCGGACATTTGCGTAAAGTGTCGTCTCGGATCAGCCTGCGCAGTCCGCGCAGGCTAATCCGAGACTGCACTTTACGACTAAATTAGATTTTGTGCTACAGTAGGCTTGCGCAAAACAGAAAATTACATAAAAACGGAAAATGTCGTTTCGAATTAGCCTGAGCGGACTGCGCAGGCTGATCCGAGACGACACTTTATGCAAATGTCCAAATGTTCCTTTTCGCGTGTTGCAGGCCATATAATTGAGATTCTACGGTCGATCCTTACCGGCCACACTTGGTTTTCGTGGGAGTGTCCTTTAGCAACGCGGAGTACTGGTCAGCCTATTAGTCAAAATGTTCAGGAAACACGTAGCATACAGTATGGATCAAGATCGGACTGCACATGACAGCTAGTCTGATTCATAGTGTTGAAAAATATATTCTAGTTTTCTTTTTTTTTTTTTGTTTTAGTTGGCTCTCTAAGTTTTGATACACTATATTGCTACATGTAATTTCTTTAATCGTGTTTATTTTTTCATACTTCTCAAATAATGAAAATGTATGTAAGTCTTTGTTTTCCATGCGTATGACCTCGTAATTGTCGTTTACATTGCAAGCTATAAACATGCAAGTGCGGTTTTATGCCGAATAAAAAAAAGTTATGAATAAGTATACTTGTACTTTTGATAACGGCATAACGACAGCCTGGGTTCCAGTCTGATAATTTTTCTCCTGCGTATTTGACGTTACTTTGTCAGAAATGACCAGAAAAAAATGATACAGATATGCAGATTATGTTTAAAGATCTATGTAGACCGTGATAAGGACTCAGAAATTGTTAACGCCAGGACCCGAACTGAAAAGCACCTTTTGTCACAATCTTAACATGTGCGTTCTTATTTTGTATCATCACCATCAGAATTTCACAGGGATATTTTCAGTTATCTGCTGCGTAAGTGTTTGATCGTAGCAGACGACAAAAATTAAGAATCGTCCATCATAACTGCCAGACGAAAGATCAAATCAGGGATAGTATATACACAGATCCCTGATCAAATGAAGCTGAAAAAATGGGATTTTTCTTTGAAAGTGAAGAAAACATTGCGGGGACAGAAAAAAATGTTGATTATCATGATTTTCTCCTTTTTCCACAAAGTTTTCAATAGTCTTCTGTCAGTGGTTGTTTAAACACGGACTAGTTTGATAGAAAGTTTTGCTTGAAGAACTGAACTCACCTGGCGTTGATAGCGAGACTTCCGGTTGAATTTTTTTTTTTATGTTTTTACAAGACATTGTATTCAAGTATAAACTACAAGCTTAATCCTATAGGCTCCAAATTGGCCTAATGGTCAGGGGAGTCGACTTGGAACTCGGCGAACCGAGATCGAGACGCAACCGAAACCCAGAAAAAAAAAACGCAGAGGGGGCGAAAAGAGAAAGACAGCCGGATAGAGAAACGACAGCCGGACAGAGAACGGGCAAAAAAGACACTTGGGTAGGCGATGGTGGGACATATGGAAATTACCTTTTACTACTCTGTGTATTTGAAATTATCATTTTATATACAGAGGTGTTTAAGATATGAATATTATTTAGTTTTTGTCATAAATTTACAGAACTTGTTTTCTCTGTACAGAGATCAAGTTTAAACAAGAAGAACAACGAAATATAAAAAGAAAATATTTTAATACTCAAAATGAAAAGTTCATGACTGTATACAACATATTACCCAAAGATCAAATTCATCAATCTTAAATTAAAATGGCTATAGAAAACATTGTGGGCTAAGGAGAAAATGCTGGATACCAACATTCTTAGACTGGTCCAAAGTCAAAGACAAATTGAATATAGCTATGACCATGGAATCTGTCTTTCAAGGGGTAGAAAACAATGTGGAAAAGAGAAAATGCAGGTTACAAGTACATTCACAATTTTCCATAATGTTTTAAAAACCCTTAAATCTTTTTAACTCTTTTCACAAAAGAAAAGCTTTTCGACAGGTCCAAATTGAAAGCAATTGCAGATGATGTGTTTAATTTAGCTGAAATGATGGAAATTGTCCGTGAAAGTGTAGAAAACCTGTGGGAAAAGGAGAAAATGCTGGTAACCAGCATTTTCTCTTTTTCTCACCATGATTTCAAATGCTGCCTTCTGTGACAGGGTTGTTAAAACTCAGGATTGTGTGGTAAAGGGTTAACAACAATGGCTGGTAAGAGAAAAAGTTAAAGACAATAAACCTCATTACAATACAGAATATTTCAACTCTTTACCAAACAACAAAATTTTAGACTTGCACATGTTGTAAGTACCAGTATCTGCAGCCAACTAATTATATGTGGTATAAATGCTGTGATCTATGATCGGCTAGAAAACATGAAAAAGGAGTAATTACTACTTACCAGCATTTTCACCATTTTCCACAATTTTTTTTTTAAGAGTCTGTTCAATCATACGTTTTTTAAACAATGGTTTGATACAGGATTAACCGTTTACCACATAGTTCCGACTTTTAACAAGCCTGAGAAAGAATGCATTTGAAAACATTGTAAAAAAGGAGAAAATGCTGGTAACCAGCATTTTCTCCTTTTCCCACAATGTTTTCTAACCTTTCATAGACAAATCCAATCATTTGATCCACTTGTAACTTTTGTTTAAAAACACTTTCAATTTGGGCAAGTCTAAAATGTTGCCATGTGATAAAGGGAAAGAATATACACCAACTCATCAAACTAAACAGTGTTTTAACATTTTACAAAAAAAAAAGTGACAAAATTTTACTGTTGTCCAATTTGAAAGCATCTGCAGACAAATGGTGCAATTTTTCTTTGATAAGGTAGAAAATATTGTTGGAAAAGGAGAAAATTATACTGGTTACCAGCATTTTCTCCTTTTGCCACAATGTTTTCAATAGGCTTCTTCCCCAGGGTTGTTAAAAGTGGGTATTGTGTGGTAAAAGGTGAAAGCACCTGAATAAACCCAACAGACTCTTCCAGTCTAGAAATAAAACCCAATTAAGTGAAGTTTCAAGGTTGCTTTTGTCAGCAAAGTGGATAGAGTAGATCAAAGATCAGACAGAATGTGTCTGATCTTGATCTAAACTGGCCGCAAAGGCAACTGTGGTTGTGAAAGGCCATTTAAGGATTAACTTTTTACAAAATGACAAAATTTTAGTATTGTCCAATTTGAAAGCATCTGCAGAGGACATATGAAGTGTTGCTCAAGTGATAGAATTTGTCTTCCAAGAGATACGAAACACAGTGTAAAAGGAAAAAATACACTTCCACTATTTTCTAGAATGATCTCAAACACCTACTACATACAGTTTTAAAAACAAAATGGTTTGATAGAGGGTTAAAATCAATACAATAAACTCATCAAAATACAAACTGTTTTAACTCGCAACCAAATGACAATATTTTTGACTAGGCCAAATTTAAAGCTTTTGTACATGACAGTTTAGCTGTGGCTTAAGGTAGTGGACCCGTAACGCTTCTAATGCAACATGGAATAAAATTTCTTGTTAGTTGATAAATAAGGATTTATACTGATATAATACTTTTGCACATTCTTAACTGACCAGAAATTCCTTTGATGTTCATCTTGAAATTATTTCTTGATACTTTTGTTAGTTTCCTGAAAAGGGAGGTAATTATCTCCCTTTGTAATGAGATTATAGTGGTTTTAGATTTATAAATGATAATTCTAAGAAGGAAAAAAAGGAAAACGTGGCTTGGTTGAAGTAGTACCATTATACTCATTTTTAATCATAGCAAATTTTGAAGGATAATATTATAGTGGAAACAGCTGTTTTCCATTAGGGGTCTACTACCTTAAACAAATGACAGCTTAAACAAATGGATTGGTCTTTGGCACACTAAAACAAGAGGGCCATGATGGCCCTGAAGTCGCTCACCTGAGTCTTTTGACCAAACATGATCCATTTTCAATCTCTTTGGATATTATGACAAACATTCTTTCATAATTATTGGACTGAAAATTTGGCCTCTGCCTTGTGCACAAGCTTTTTCTAGAATTTCTCTCAGTGACCTACTTTTTAGCCCAACATAGCCCATTTTCCCATTGTAGATATTATCAAAACAAAGATTCTGACCACCTTTCATAAGAATGGGACTGAAAATGTGGCCTCTACAGCACACACAAGGTTTTTCTAAGATTTGACTTAGCGACCTAGTTCTTTACCCAGTGTGACCTATTTTCAATTTCATCATATTGATCAACAGGAAAAACATTCTAACTACTTTTCATAATTATTGGACAGAAAATGATGACTCTCTCTAGCTACATAAGCTATTCTGAAGATTTGACCCCTTGACCTAGTTTTTGATCCGACATGACCCATTTTCAAACTCGGTCAAGATACATGTATCATTAAGAAAAACATTCTGATAAACTTTCATGAGTATTGCATCAAAATTGTGGCCTCTAGAGCGTACACAAGGTTTTTTTAAGATTTGACCTTGTGACCTAGTTTTAGTCCCGACCTGACCCATTTCCAAAATTGTCCAAGATATCATCAAAAAAAAAATATACTGACCAATGTTCAAGACTTCTGGACTGAAAATGTGGCCACTATAGTGTACACACGGTTCATCGAAGATTTGACCTAGTGACCTAGTTTTTCACCCGACATGACCCATTTCTAAACTCGTTCAAGATATTATCAAGACAAACATTCTGACCAACTTTCAAGAGTTTTGGACTGAAAATGTTGCCTCTAGAGCGTACACAAGGTTTTTCTAAGATTTGACAGGGTGACCTAGTTTTTGACCCGACATGACCCATTTCCAAACTTATGTGAGATATTATCAAGACAAGCATTCTGACCAATTTTCAAGAGTTTTGGACTGAAAATGTGGCCTCTAGAGCATACACAAGGTTTTTCTAAGATTTGAGCTGGTGACCTAATTTTTGACTGGACATGACCCATTTTCAAACTCGTCTGAGATATCATCAAGAGAAACATTCTGACCAAGTTTCATGAGTATTGCACTGAAAATGTGGCCTCTAGAGCATACACAAGGTAAAAGTTGACGACGGACACGGCACCATCACAAAAGCTCAGCTTGAGCACTTTGTGCTCAGGTGAGCCAAGAAGTATTGTTGGACTAACAGAAAATGCTGGTTACTAGTAACTACCATATTCTCCTTTTACCCAAAAGTAAATGTGGCTCAAATGTTGGGATTTGACTTTGAAAGTCTAGAATACATAGTGGAAAAAGAAGTAAAATGCTGAATATTGTTATTTTCTCCTTTTCCCACTTTGTTTTCAAGAGTCTTCTTCCTCCAAGTACACAGAGTTGAGTCTTAAGTCATATAGCAACAACATGTACAAGTGGCAAAAAGGATAAATTTTGTAAGGAAACTACGTGTAATAGTTCAAAGCCAAATATTGTGATTTCATCCTTTTCCTTCTCGATAGAATATCCCGATGTACAGGTTGATCAAGATTAGACTGCCCATCCTGAGCAGTCTGGTCTGTGATTTACACTGCCGCAAAAGTGTGTGACACTTACCAGCCAAAGGGTGAAATAGGACTCTTGATTCGGAGTGTATAATGATTCTGAACCCCAGGTTACACACTTGTTATTTGATACATCACCTGCGATACCTACTATCACCATTCCAATAGATATATCTCTATTGGGCACTCTTGTGAATACATAAAATATATATGATTTTTTCTGTGAAACGTCAAAATTAACTTCACTGAGTAAACATTCTTGGTAATATTTTCACGAGTGGCTGCCACTCGTAAAAATATTACCAATGGTGTTCACTGGATGAAATAAATTTCTATCTTTCACTGAAAAAAAAAAAACACCACAAATATTCTATTTATGCCATGGGAAATTACCAAAATACAACTGACCTGGATCTTGATGAAAGTCCTAACAAAACGAGGGGTTAGAGGCATGAAATAAATAGAGTATAATTATGGTTTTTTTTTGAATGACTGAAATTCATTTCATCGAGTGATACATCATTGGTAATATTTTCACGAGTGGCACCACCACTCCTGAAAATATTACTGATGATGTTTACTTGATGAAATAAATTTTGATCTTTCACCAAATCTATGTATACCAAAATTTTGTAGGCCTAAGCCCTGTTGTTTAACTCTTTACCAGACAACCAAATTTTAGACTTGATCAAATTCAAAGCATTTGCAGACAACAACTCAAATATGACTAAAACGATGAAATTTGTTTTTGAAAGGGTTGAAAACATAGTGGGAGAAGGAAAAAAATGCTGGAAAACTAGCTTTTTCTCCTTTTCCCACAATGTTTTCAAAAGCTCTCTTCTTCAGGGTTGTTAAACATCAGGAATGTTTGGTAAAGGGTTAAGAAAAGACAATTCTTAAAGATCTGCTAAATTTCAAATTACAAGTCCTTTTTTTCTGGCAGTAACAGGTTAACTCTTCACTCCAAGGTCCAATACTCCTTGCAGAAAGGATTCAGTCTGATACCCATCTCTACATCACATTGTCTTCCTGAAAATAGAAAGCAAAATTTATACTGATTTCAACTCTTCCTTAAAACCCTTCAAGTGCCTTTCAAACAATAGTTGCCATTTGCAGTCAGTGAAGATCCAAGATCACATTACATGTTTACTGCAGACTGACCTGGGATCTACACCAAACATCATGTTCATTCTGTAAGTAGTTTCACAACTATAGTTACAGATAGGTAGTTTCACAACTACAGTTACCTTTCCAGACAGTGAAGGTCCAAGATCAGACTGCATGTTTACTGCAGACTGACCTGGGATCTACACCAAACATCATGTTCATTCTGTAAGTAGTTTCACAACTATAGTTACAGATAGGTAGTTTCACAACTACAGTTACCTTTCCAGACAGTGAAGGTCCAAGATCAGACTGCATGTTTACTGCAGACTGATCTGGGATCTAAGCTGACCACTATGCAGAGACATTCTCTCCAATGGCAGTTTTAAAATGGCAATTTGTTGGCTTATTTTCCAAACTGAAAATCTCAATTTTGTTTACTTCGCACTTGCAGGGTGAATGCTTTACCAGTATTTACAATGTAAACATACGTGTACCTGTAAGCAGATAAAAATTGGTTCAGAAATAAAAGACTGTAGTGCAACTGATAGTTTTACTGATTATTTCAAGCATATCACAGCAACAGCTCATTCAAGTATGTCCTGGGTTTCAACAGGACTAGGTTAGGACTCTGTAGTGTCTTGCTCAAGGACCCTCCATTTAAAAACCCCCACCCTAGATCAAATCTAAAGTCTTACATTATTTTAACTATACCAGTTTGTAAAAAATCAAATCAATAACTATTTCAAGAGATTACAAACAGAAACCTGTACTTTACCGAAAAAGAAGTTGAAAAATGATCGTAACTCATTTATTAATTGATCACTATGACTTTCAAAATGAATTTTAAAACCAGGTGAATTGTAAACAAAAGACAGTGACATGGCAACTTTTGACCTAGTTTTTAAAATTCATTTTTCTGCTCTTAGACCAACCGTACAATAACAAATTGTCCTCTTCACAATAATTTTCATACTTTGAAATGGTATTATTTGAAGATACATCTCATCCTTATTTTATAAAACAATAATCATTTTTGTATCTTCATGCCAAATGATGCCCCTGATGACTGCAAGGCAGCACAGATTACAACAGACAGATTATCCCTTACACAATATATACTGGCAATTTTATCTATGCTTATACAGCTGAGCCATTCTACACAATTTCAAGTTTTAACCCTTTATCAAGAAATCCTTAGGATTAACAACCGTGAACTAAAAGGCTTTCGAATACATTGTAGGAAAAGGAGAAAATGCTGGTAACCTATAATGTTTTCAATCCTTCCAAAAACAAATTTTAAATTTTGAATCACATTTATTTTGTCATCTGCAAATGCTTTCAGTTTCAACCAGTCTAAAATTTTGTCATTTGATAAAGAATTAACAGCATTTATTCTCTCTAGCTGTAAAGATGTATCTTTAAATTCATATGGCTGCAATTCTCATCAAAATATATTCAAAGATAAAAAGTCATTTTCCTTACTGTTAACAGAATGTCCATGACATACTGTATACGTAGATACATACGTGTGTTAAAAAATTTGGGAATTACCAATGACGGGACATTTGGCGTACAGAAATGTTTGCAAAATCAAGACACTCGTTATTTTTTGGTACACTTGTGGTAAAAATATGTGAACAGAAAAGTTTGTGAATTTTTTCGAATTTGTGAAATCGCAAGAATTTCCACATAGCAAAAATTTCTACTTATACAGTATTTACAGACAGCAGGGATACTATATGCCACCTGCATTTAACCCATCCGATTAACCACACAACTTTTAACGACGCTGTTGGAGAAGACTTTGAAAGTGTGGGTACCAGAGATAATGCTGGCTCCTTTTCTCACAATGTTTTCTACCCTGTCAAAGAACTTCAGATCATTCATATCACTTTTGAAATTGTTGTTTCCATTTGGACGAGTCCAGAATTTGTCGTTTGGTAAAGATTTCAAATGGCAAGAGCATCACCAGCACTTTGATTATTTAGAACAAAATTTGTAGATGTAAATGTACCTCTATCTAACGTTCATCTCCAACCAGTCACAGATTTTACCCCATCTGGTGTACTGCACTACTTTCAGCAGTATTTCAGTAACGCCATGGCAACAGCAAACTTGTTCATCTATTTTCAATGTTTCATCAAGCTTAGACTAGGGCTCTTCAGTGTCATTCTCCAGGGTACACCCATCAAAACCATCACTGCAAGTGAGGAACAAACCCAGGACCTCTAAATAACAAATCTGGAAATATGTTCACACTGTCACCTGTAAGTAAATAAGATATATAACAGTAAATAAACTCTCTACTAAACAACAATTAACCTTAAAGTACCTTTTACGACTATGTTGGCTTTGCGGCCTGTGTAGATCAAGATCAGGCTGCACAAAATGTGCAGCCTGATCTTTGATCTACACTGTCCGCTTTGCTGAAATACTGTAGACAAAAGCAAGCATGAAATCGCAACTATATGGGCCATATATTTCTAGGAAGAAAATGTCTGATAGGTTTTTATCATATAACCACCTTTGTTTTCAGTGTAATATATCAATTACAGATTTTCTTATCTTACACATGTTTGATATCACAACAATTAGTGTATGGCATCATTTTTGACCTCATTTTGTGCCAATTTCATAGTAGTGAATAGATTTTATGAATATTACCACAGGTGCATCTATAGATGGTTTTGCATCTTCTCATCTATAATTTGTGAAATAGCGTTATGTGGTAAAAAGAATCCAACATTCGTTGACATTTGTGATAAAACTTTATTAAACTCAAGAAAAAATGTCATTAAGCTCGGCAAAGGCCCCCTTAGTAACATTTTCCCTAGACTTGTTTAGTACGATTTTATCTGAAACCCCAACTCATGTCAGATCCTATAAATTCGGCACACTAAGGGGTTAATGTTTTTACAATTACCGTATAATGGGTTTTTTTTACGTGCTGCCAATTTTTACTAATTTTTACGCATCAAAAAGATTCGTAAAAATTCGACGCGTAAATAATTACAACGTAAAACCGTAGTATTGTATCGATATGAAATAAAGGGTTATCAGTATGTAATACCTGTGCACTAAATACACGCATTGGTGATTACCAACAAGTCATTTTATATTTAGTGAGAATTTATTCACTGATTGCACGCTTTGGTGATTACCCACAAGTCATTTTATGTTTTATAAGAATTTATTCACTTGTGTTCTGATTACGTGTGATATGGCTTCTCTCAATCAGTCATCTCTATTAGGATATTTTAAGCCCCAGCTTCTGTGCCTAAACGGAAAACTAACTGAGAGAATTCTGACCCATACTATACATGAATTGAATATTCCGGTTAAAAATGCTTCGACACCACGTAAACGAGGCACCTACATGAAATACAGCGAAACGGATCATGCCGAAATTGCGAAATTTGCTTGTTTGCACGGGACACCAAAGGCTCTAAAAAAATTTAAGGACCAATTTCCAGGGCTAAGCGAACCGACAGTGCGTACCTTTAAAAAGAAATTTGAATCTAGAAAGAGGAAATTAGACTTGCTTGATGAATTAACCGAAATTCCTAGTTGTAAACGGGGCCGAAAACTAGTGTTGGGGGAGAAATTGGACTCTGATGTACAGGCTTATTTACATGAATTACGGAACAATGGTGGGATTATTAATTCAACAATTGTGTTAGCTGTGGGAAATGGCACTTTGTTAGCACATGACAAAATTTGACACGTTGATTATGGCGGTGATGTGAATTTGACTCGGCATTGGGCTGCTTCAACAATGTCATGAATGGGACTTGTGAAAAGAAGTGGCTGTACAACTGCAAAACCCGAGGTTAAAAATTTCGATAAGCTAAAGGAGGGCTTTCTAAACAGAGTGAAAAAAGCAATGACGGATCACAATGTGCCTCCATAGTTGGTTATCAACTATGACCATACAGGTATGTGTTAAAACAGTTATTCGCACGTCAAAACAATTACCGCTATTCGCACGCCAAACAAAGAGTGACACTTTTCTTTCAACCTGTATTTAAAATAAACAATACACTTATAATCTTAAATGAAAGAGTGGACAATGCAGATCAAAGATCAGACGGCACAGAATGTGCTGTCTGATCTTGATTTACAATGTCCACATAAACTCGTAGTATCGTCAACAATAAAGGGTTAATTTCAAATTATCTTTTATTCAGGCCTACCAATCATACCCGTATTAAACTGGACAATGGAGAAAGAGGGTGCCAAGAAAGTAGAAATAACAGGACTTGGCGATAAACGTCAGATAACTGCAGTCTTTGCCGGCACTCTAAGCGGACATTTTCTCCCACCCCAGGTGATCTACCAGGGATCTAAAGAAAAGTGCCACCCGTCTATTAACGACGACGTCATAGAAGGCTGGGACATTACACATTCACCCAACCATTGGGCCAATACTGAAACCTGTTATCGGTATGAACAGCATTAACCCTTTGAATTCAGAATTTTAACCCTTTCCCAAACAATTACTGGTTTTTACGGCCCTGGTAAAAGAGGTTTTTGAAAACATTGTGGAAAAATGAGAAAATGCCAGTAACCGGCATTTTCTCATTTTTCCACAACGAAAAGTACAGCGTAAAGTGTAGTCTAGGATTAGCTTGAAGAGTTAATAAAAATATTCACAACTTTCATACTTCTGTTCTCTTTTATCAATGTAGATTAAGACCACTTAGGCTTAGCATTTACCCGGTGCTTCTGTATTTTCAGATACACTGACAGAATAATTATTCCGTACGTAGAAATGGTTCGAGACGACCTGGACTTGCCTCTTAAACAGAAAGGTGTGATCATATTTGACATGTTCAGGGCTTAGTTATCAGATGATTTCATGAACTATACAAAATCAAAGGCCCTACTTCCAGTCCTGGTTCCACCGAATTGCACGGATCGGCTCCAGCCCATGGATTTATCTGTCCAAAAACCCGTGAAGGATTTCACGAAAGGGTGCTTTCAAAAGTGGTACACAGACCAGATTTTGTCACAAAAGCATGATAGTGATACCGGTATTCAACCAGTACCCCTCCATCTATCGGTCATTAAACCGTTACACCTTACGTGGCTAGTGCAGTGCTATGAACACTTTCAAAGAAATAAGGACCTTGTAAGAAATGGCTTTAAGGAGGCTGGAATAGACTTTTAATCAATGGACTGTCCGTTTGAATTTAGTCAGGTTTTTATAACAGTATAATAGATTTTTATTTGTGCGCTGGTATTTTTAATGCTGTAATTTTTTACGCATGTTTAGAATTAGTAAAAAATAAAATCGTAAAAATTTAAATCATGTGTTTTTAGCTCAAATCTGTAAACTTTTACAGCAGTAAAAAAAACCCGTTATACGGTATTACAATAGAAAGAATTTGTAAACAGAATGCTGATCAAAAAAAACCGAAAGGGCCATGATGGCTCTTAAGTCGCTCACCTGAGTCTTTGGACCAAACATGACCCATTTTCATTCTCTTTCGAGATATTATGACAAACATTCTACCAAGCTTTCATAACTAATGGCCTGAAAATTTGGCATCTACCTTGTACACAAGCTTTTTCTAGAATTTCTATCAGTAACCTATTTTTTAGCCAAACATAGCCCATTTTCCCATTATTGATATTATCAAAACAAAAATTCTGACCACCTTTCATAAGTATTGCACAGAAAATGTGACATCTAGAGTGTGGATTTTCCAAGATTTGACATGGCAACCTAGTTTTTTACCCAATATGACCCGTTTCCAATTTCATCATATTGATCATCAAGACAAACATTCTAATTTTCACAAGCATTAGACAGAAAATGGTAACTCTAGAGCTACACAAGCTATTTTAAAGATTTGACTTGGTGACCTAGTTTTTGACCTGATGGGACCCATTTTCAAACTCATTCAAGATATCATTATGACTAATATTCTGACCAACTTTCATGAGTATTTGACAGAAAATGTGGCCTCTAAAGCATACACAAGGTTTTTGTAAGATTTGACCCAGTGACCTAGTTTTTGACCCAACATGACCCATTTTCAAACTCGTCCAAGAAATCATCAAGACAAACAGTCTGACCAAGTTCATGAGTATTGCACTGAAAATGTGGCCTCTAGAGCATACACAAGGTTATTCTAAGATATGACCTAGTGACCTAGTTTTTGACCTGACATGACCAATTTTCAAACTCGTCTGAGATATCATCAAGACGAACATTCTGATCAAGTTTCAAGAGATTTGAACTCAAAATGTGGATTCTAGAGCGTACACAAGGTTTTCACCTAATGACCGAGTTTTTGATGTGACCCATTTTCAAACTCATCCAAAATATCATCAAGACAAACATTCTGACTAACTTTCAAGAGTTTTGATTGAAAATGTTTCCTCTAGAGCGTACACTAGGTCAAATCTTACAAAAACTTTGAGTACCCTCTAGAGGCCACATTTTCAGTCCAAAACTCTTGAAAGTGGTCAGAATGTTTGTCGGACGAGTTTGAAAATGGGTCAGGTTGGGTCAAAAAACTAGGTCACTATGTCAAATCTTAGAAAAACCTTGTGTACCCTCTGTAGGACTTATATTCAGGCCAAAACTCTTGAATGTTAGTCAGAATGTTTGTCCTGATGATATCTTGGACCACTTTGAAAATGGGTCATGTATTGTCAAAAAATTAGGTCAAAAGAAACCTTGTGTACACTCTAGAGACTACATTTTCAGTCCAAAACTCTTGAAAGTAGGTCAGAATATTTGTCTTGATGATATGTTGGACCAGTTAGAAAATGGGTCATGTATGGTTGAAAACTAGGTCACTAGGTCATAACATACAAAAACCTTGTGTACGCTCTAGAGGCCCCATTTTCAGTTCATAACTCTTGAAAGTACGTCAGAATGTTTGTCTTGATATTATCTTGGATGAATTTGAAAATGGGTCACATCAGGTCAAAAACTAGGTCACTAGGTCAAAACTAAGAAAAACTTTGTGTACGCTCTAGAGACTACATTTTCAGTCCAAAACTCTTGAAAGAAAGTAAGAATGTTTGTCTTGATGATATGTTGGACCAGTTTCAAAATGGGTCATGTATGGTCAAAAACTAGGTCACTAGGTCATAACTGAGAAAAACCATGTGTACTCTGTAGAGGCCACATATTCTGTCAAAAACTCTTGAAAGTTGGTTAGAATGTTTGTCTTGAAGATATCTCATACCAGTTTGAAAATGGGTCATGTCGGGTCAAAAACTAGTTCAGTAGTTCACCAGGTCAAATCTTAGAAAAACTTTGTGTAAGCTGCAGAGGCCTTTTTTTCAGTCCAAACCTCTTGAAAGGTGGTCAGAATGTTTGTCTTGATGATTTCTCATACGAGTTTGAAAATGGGGCATGTCGGGTCAATAACCTTGTGTACGCTCTAGAGGCAACATTTTCAGTGCAATACTGATGAAACTTGGTCAGACTGTTTGTTTTGATAATATCTACAATGGGCAAATGGGCTATGTTTGGCTAAAAAGTAGGTCACTGAGGCAAATTCTATAAAAAGCTTATGTACAACCTATAGGCCAAATTTTCACAAAATTGAAAGCTTGCTAGAATGTTGTCATATCTTGAAAGAGGTTGAAAATGGGTCATGTCTAGTCAAAAGACTCAAGTGAGCGACTTCAGGGCCATCATGGCCCTCTTGTTATTTCAAGGGTACACTTATCCCCTGAGCTGTAACACTGGGGGTAAGATTTCATATTAGTGGGTATGACAATAATGGTTCCCAACTAGAGGTAAAACAATCCATATTGATGATTTGCAGCAAAAACGTCTGTTATATTAAGTTACTTAAGTAAATCTATTGCTTAAAGTCATTAAAAAGCTGAAAAGGCAGTCTGAAGTGACTCTGATCGGACAATGTCGAAGAGATATTTTGTTGTGTAATGGGTTTCCGTGTATTTTGCACCGATCAATTTCTGGATAGGTATTTCCGCATGCTTTGACAAAAGATTGTCAATAAGGGTAACAGGTAACTTCAAAACTTGTCATTTTACACAAAATAAGCAAATAAATGCCTTTTTTGTCCATGTATTTTTTTTTTATGCGAGGTCTCGTGTGTAACCAATATTTGTTAAGAGAATTTCAATTCCATAACGTGATTTACGCAAAAATTTGCACAAGTGGGAACACTGCCACACAATCCGGAGTTTTAATGACCTTGAGGAAGAAGCCCTTTGAAAACATTGTGGGGAAAAGAGAAAATGCTGGTAACCATCATTTTCTCCTTTTCCTACACTTTTTTTCTTCCCTATTAAAGACTAATTTCATTGTTTAAGTCACAAACATATTGTTGTCTGCAAATGCTTTCAATGTTGCCTTGTGGTAAAGAGAAACATCCTCTTTCAAAGGGTCTTAAAACAGAGAACCACCTAATAAATGGTAATGAAGTTTCACTAGATTTGCACCTGTAAAACATTTGAACGTAACTATGGCAGTATAAGTAAACATTCTGAAGAAATTTGTGGTCCTCATTCCACTAGTCAATAAGTACATGTGACAAAAATGTATTTGATGTACCCTTCACCATACAAGTCCACGCTATCCTAAGACTTTTGAAAACATAACAGGGACAGAAGAAACTGGCTTGCATTTTCTCCTTTCCCACAATGTGTTAAACTCTTTCAGAGACAAATTCCATCTTTTGAATCACAATTTTTCATCTAGAATTTCTTTGAATATGGATAAGTTTATGACTTATTTATGAAGAGCAATACTTCCAACCACCCATGGGACACAACCCACATGATGTCAAAGATATGTTCACTTGCTACAGGAATTTTCAACTGTAACCTTTATTTGCTCACCTCAACCCTCAGGCTGGTAAGCGCAACTCATTGCCTTTATGCTGACAGTGTAGATCAAGATCAGACTGCGAAGAATGTGCAGTCTGATCTTGCATCTACATTGTCCGATGTGGACACATCTTTTCCCAAAAATTACCTTTGAAACAGCAAAGTTTGGGTTTTTACTATCACTTTGAAAGTTTCATTTCACTTTTTTAGCAGGATAAGGGTTAAGTTCATACAAGATCAACAGACCCAGACATTAAAATGTTGAGCTATCATCATTTAGACAAAGATATGAAGAACTCTCATGCTGGAACGAAAAGGCTTTTTCGTCCCTGGGCTTGTTCACATGGGCCTGTTCTTCCCAACTCAGAGGATTTTTTGCCTTTCCTTTGGGGTCAAAATTCGGCCATTCCCAAATCAAAATGTCATTAGTTTTTCCCAATTCCTGGATTTTTTCCCAAACAAAACAAATTCACCTTGGATACTGATGCATTGTTAAAAAAAAAAAAAACACACAAAAAAAAAGGAAGTTTTTCGTACATCCAAAATTTAAAAAATAGAATCAAAGGTGTTAATGATAAACTATCTATTACTGATTGTGACAAGTGTGCAAAGGTCTTTACAACAATAATATTCCAAGCTACATGTATGTCATAAACAAGAGCCTTTAATTATGGAAATATTGAGTATTTGTTCATATTTCTTGAGCCAGGGTTGATTTAAAAACCAAAAAAGCCCAGGTAAACAAGCCCAGGGATGAATAAGGTCAGGGCCGAATAAGCTAAGGGACGAAGAAGCCCGGAACCGAATGGAAAAAGGAGTGGGTCTGGGATGAAGGCTTGTTGCTCTCTGTTTCAAATTGTTTGTCATCTTTAATTTACTATCGATTCATCAATAGGACTTGCATACCTTTCAGACTGTCTCTATTTGATCGTGTAGTTTTTTTTTTTTTTGGACTTTAGAAACTTTTTCAACGGCAGGATTCTGCACGTGCATCTTAGAACGTTTCCGCCAGCGTCATTTCCGGTTTAGCTGGTGCCTGGTTTAGGTGTGGCGCGAAATTCCGTTATTTCCATTATCTATCCAAATCTTTCCCAAATCTTCCCCCAAAAAGATCAGAATGCATATATTTGTGCAGTCTGATCTTCATCTACACCATTCGCAAAAGCTACCTGGATCATTCTACCGAAAACGTATAGATCTAGATCTATATCGCGTCCCGTGCATTTTCTCTCAATAGAAAATGTTATTCTTGGAACTTATTCCACCTTTTTTCACCATACAACATCACAATCCAGTGTGGAACAAATGTACGTCAAACTCATAAGAAAATATTAATACATAAACCATAATAATAACCCTAAACAAATTTCAACTCGCGAAAAAGCATATGTCCCCATCGTAACGAGATGAGGTAGATCTAAAACTTATAAGATTGCAATAATCATGTATCTGAATTATGTTTTATGCATACGAGTATTTTACACATGGTGTATGCTTCTAATTTAAATTCTGTACCAAATTTCTAACGTTTTAAACTTAATTGATAATGAAATCCAAAGTAATAATCAGTCCATTACAAACCTGTCACCACCGTCACATTGATAAAGAAATCGATTTTGTAAATTGAACAAGCTGCAATTTTGCATCTGTTGTATATGACGTTATTCTGGCAAGTCAATGACGCCCAGTTCATGTCATGAAAGAAGTTTGGAATTGAAAAAAAAAAAAACACAACAGATGACTGGTAAGATCTTGTCCGTATGTTTATGATCTGTCCTCTCCGTACGTTACTTTTATATCATATATTCCATCTAAGAACAAAACAATTTTCATAGTCAATATAAGTGTGAGGTCTTGAATTAGATCTAAACATTTTTTCATCAGTTGTATGGTTTTATGTCGCTTATACCATGTTTAAAATAAAAAAAATGTCTCCTCCGTCACAGTCACAACCGTAACAAAATACCCCGTCGCGGTATGGACAAAGTCGTTACGGTAGTGACAGTTTTCCTAAGTTTTGCATGATTTCTTTTTCCAAGTCGCATATGGCTTGCAACACGCGAAAAAGGGCATTCGGACATTTGCGTAAAGTGTCGTCTCGGATCAGCCTGCGCAGTCCGCGCAGGCTAATCCAAGACGGCACTTTACGACTACATTAGATTTTGTGCTACAGTAGACTTGTGTAAAACAGAAAATTACATAAAAACGGAAAGTGTCGTTTCGGATGAGCCTGCGCAGTCCGCGCAGGCTGATCCGAGACGACACTTTACGCAAATGTCCGAATGCCCCTTTTCGCGTGTTGCAGGCCAATTATTGCATCTGCCTGTGAACGCAAGGTATTTTCTAGTGTAGCTGTTTGATTGTCTCACAAGGTGCATGGCCTCTGCAGCTTCTACCATGCAAAAGCCCAGCTAACGAAAGATTGCTCTCCTAGCGATCGCTTAGACCCGCCTTCGCTGCCCCCCGCGACAGGAATTGACGAAATCGGAAGTACATATAGTTGTCGTTCAAATAATGGGACAGGGTAAGAAACATTGCGAGAAAAGGAGAAATAGCTGGTAAGCAGCATTTTCTCTTTTCGCACGGTATTTTTTTTTCAAAAAGAATTCTTTACAGGCACGGGATCGTTTGATAGTGGGCTAAGGAGTTGAATTAGTTATACATGTACCAAATCGAGGTCTTATTTCTCACGCCATCTGATACTTAGTATCATCTCAAGGAAAGCACTAATAAATCAAAAGAAAATGTAAAGTTGGCGTTCAAAGAACGGACAAACCTCTAGACATCAAGAGTTCAAAAAGATCTATTTAAATTACAAACGGCATATACTATAATTAGCTTTCTAAATGTCACTCTCGTTGAATCTCACACGCAATTACGCTAACGGGGCTACGTGAAGATGCTTCGCTCGGGTAACGAAATGACTCTTGGAATGTCCAATACAATTTCGGTTTGCTCTAGCGGCAAGTATAGATCAAGATCAGAGTGCTACTGATTAGCTTAGCTCTTCACAATTTGATATTCTCTCAAAAAAATCCAGCCAAAACGACCTATCCTGGTCACAAGAGCACTCACAGTTGTATGAATAATTATTCTACGAATAATGTAGTAGAAAACTGTTTACTGTTTCACCCAGTAAGAAACAACCGTATAACAACGCTATAAACAGCTATTGAAAACATTCTTGGAAAAGGAGAAAATGCTGGTAACCAGCATTTTTTTCTTTTCCCACAATGTTTTCCCCCCTTTCACAGACAGATCCCATCACTTGAACAACAGTTTATTCGTCGTCTGCAATTGCTTTGAAATTGGAAAAGTCGAGTTGTTTTCTGGTGAGTAGTAAAAGTAATGTACTTTTCAGGGCACTGTTTTTTATAACTGCTCACCAGAACACATTTACGGTTTTCAGATGTCAAATTTCTGGTACGGAAAGATGGTTTTCGACCTCAATTTCAAGAAACTGAAGTATTACAGGTCAAATTGATATGAACAGGTTTGTGGTTATGTGACACTTAGACAATTTTCTATCATTTTGTTGAAACTTCAAGAAAATAAAAGTAAACAACAAACAACCCTGGGGCATACCTACCACCTTAATTCAGCCGGGGCTTTTGCTTACAAAAATGTATGTACTCAGCAAAGCTGAATATGAACTTTTGAGGTTATATGTAGAGTTTGTTTTCTACATATAATACACTGCATGGAGCAACTTTTTAACTTTTTGGGTTTTCTCTTTCTTTTCTTTTTTTCTCATGGAAGAAAACTCTTACATGACTAAATGGACCAAATGTGATTAATTCTGTACTTCCATACGATTTGAAAATATAGCGACTATTGTAAGTCCGACGATCTATTAAAGTACGGTCGGTCAATGTTCCGGTCACTAGTAGAGCAAAAATATGTAAACTGGAATTAGACTTGTAATAATCGCCAAACTTTTAAATCGTATAATTGAATTTTACCTATATTTTAACATATACAATTTTACCCGCTATTGCTTCTTAAATTCTACAGTGTATATTCTAAAACCCAAACGTTTGCGCACGAACTCGTCTGAGTATGAACACGCTGTGTTGTTCGGCCGGAAGTTTATGAAGCATCATTGCAGACAAAATACATGGCCATAATGAAAAGTACATCAACACTTGCTCTATTAAGTGGCCTGCAACACGCGAAAAGGGACACTCGGACATTTGCGTAAAGTATCGTCTCGGATCAATTTGCGCAGTCCGCGCAGGCTAATCCGAAACGACACTTTCCGTTTTTTATGTAATTTTCTGTTTTGCGCAAGTCTACTGTATCACAAAATCTACTGTAGTCGTAAAGTGCCGTCTCGGATTAGCCTGCGCGGACTGCGCAGACTGATCCGAGACGACACTTTACGCAAATGTCCGAATGCCTCTTTTCACGTGTTGCAGGCCATATTATACATGTATATGAGCTATGCTCTGTGAAAAGGGGGCTAAATACATCTGAGAAAAGTATCGACCCAGTTCAGCCTGCGCAGGCTGACCTGAGTCGAAACTTTTGGCTATTGGTCAATTTTCTGCATGTCGAAGGACCGGTGCACCTCGTGCTGAAACGTGGAAAACGATAATAACTATCGGGATGCTCTCAATGGACATGTTTATAAAGTCGATTGGGACTGAACTTTTCTATTTACTTTTTACCATACGATCCCGAGAAGGCTTTCGAACACATTGTAGGAAAAGGAGAAAATGCTGGTAAGCAGCATTTCCTCCTTTTCCCACAATGTTTTCTACTCTACCACCGAATAAAACCATCATTTGGGCTATATTGAATTTGTCGCCTGCAAATACTTTTAATTTGGTCCAGTTAAGAATTTTGTTTTTTTGTAAAAGGTTAACACAGGGCTACCAGCAGACCTATGAGCGAAAAGGCCCTATCTGACCAATGATAACAATGGCCTGACAAGTAAGACACCACATAACTTGTAGCCTGGGTCCAGGCGGTAATAATTTCTTTATTACTCCGTATCACGCTCTCTTAATCGCGGTCTGCTAAAGGCTAAAGATCTTTGGCAGCTATATGTTTATCGCTTTCGTTATTCTTTTTGACAATGAAACGGCCAAACAATAGAAATGGAAAACATAAACGGGCTTGAACCTAGGCTACATAACGTCATAAAGCGCGGACTTAACCTTGGTCCAGTTAGTGACTCCGTACGACGTCTGCCACAGAAAATTCTGTGGTCAAACAAAATGACCTTCTTTTGACAGATTGGCATTTAAGAATGATTTTGCGATGTTGTTTGAGGACTACTGCTTCTCTCGCCTCCGCTCAAATTAAATTTCAAGTTGAATACGTAAAAAAATTAAAGGATCATTGAAAAAGTTGCCCCCGGCCAACTCTCATTATTGAAAACTGTCCTCAGCCACAATCAGAGAGGTATACTGCTAATGAACTAGGACCGTAGCAAAGGGCGAATCGATACAAGAAAATGTGCATAAAACGGAGTTTCTGAAATTAAACGTACAACAGTATTTTGCTTAATATTTGTACCAAAATCAGTTTGACAAATTGCTTTAGGCGAGAGATTTTTTTTTGAAGTTTTTACAAAATTTTATTACCATGAAGCTCAACGATCTACAATTTTCTTTCTCTCTCTCTCTCTCTCTCTCTCTCTCTCTCTCTCTCTAAGACCACTGCTAACATTTACGAAGAAAGCAGACCAGTATAAGAATCTTTTTCTGTCTATAAGATACACATATATGTGTATCCGGATAGGATTGTTCCGATACCATTTCATTATCAAAAGAGGCAATGGGGGGAAAGGAGAACATGCTGGTGTATGGCATTTTTCCTCTCCCCAGTGTTCCTTTAGGCCATTAATGAGTCATTTTCAATACTGAGGGTATAATTCAGTTACTTTCTTGATTATGTAGAAGATATTTTCTGTTTCGTGATCTTTATAATACATATAGTTTATGTGGCATTTCTCAATGGGTTTGATTTAATTATTCAAAGAACTGGGTGGGAGGTAGAATCTAGCATATAATCTAGAATTTCTCCCCCGCACACAGGTCTCTTTGACTTATATGTATTTTTTCTCTTCATGTTGTTTCAAAGGTTGTATGTTCATTAATAGTCTTTTGTATGTTTTTTGTTCAAGGGAATTGCATTATATGGAATGTATAATAGTACGCTGGGCCAGAGGCCCGAATACTCAATAAACTAACTTTGAACTTTGAGCTCACATTTGCAGTGAAAGCAGATAAGTATCAGACTGAATGTCCATGCAATGACGATGTTATTTTGATATGTTCGCTTCGGCCCCGGACGACCGAATCAGTAAAGCTAGATGAAGGCCTACTTCTACAACAACCGAGGCAATCAGAAGATTAAAAAAAAAACGATTGATATTAAATTTGCAGAAGAAACTTCCAGATCGTCGAATGTAAAGTGGTCAAGGTATAGTTTTGGAACTTAACTTTTTGCCAAATAAAACGAGTTTAACTACGCTGAAAAAGAAGGTTTTTGAAAATATTGCTGGAAGAGGAGAAAACACTGATAACTATATAGTATTTTCTCCTCTTCTCACAATGTGTCCGACTCGTTCAAAGAAAAAATTTAGTTTTGAGTCATACTGAGTTTGTTGTCTGCCATGAGTTTTATTTCGGATAAACCTTTTTTTTTTTCGTCTGATAAAGAATAAAAGGCAGATACACAGTTCAATTGTTCAACTTGAATTAAAAGGTTTTAAAATAATATTATGACGTGATGACAATTCTTTGACTATATTGCAAAGGGTCGTTGCATGCAACGTGAGAAGAAGATTTCAAATTAATGTCTGAAGATTGCACGAGTTGGAGTACGCGGGAAAATATTTATTGTAGCAAAACGTTGCAGGGGATTCTTCGTCGCATAACATTCTCACATCCGTTTTTAACAAAAACCAACAGCAGGCTAGAGGCCTTTCTCAGGAGCTTCTAGCAAAAGAACCTTTATTGACCCTTGACCATACAATACAGGCTTTAAACGACCTTGCGAAAGAAAACTTTTAAAAACATTGTGAAAAAAGGAGAAAATGCTGTTAACCAGCATTTTCTCCTTTTCCCACAATGTTTTCTACCCCGTCAAAGACAACTACCACAAATTTAGCCACATTTAATTTGGTGTCTGCATATGATTTGGGTTTGGACAGATTTAAATTCTTGTTGTTTGGTAAATGGTTAAACGACAAAATTGTACAATTCTCCAAGTTGAAATTAGGCTATACAAATTGGCTTGCAACACGCGAAAAGAGGCATTCGGACATTTGCGTAAAGTGTCGTCTCGGATCAGCCTGCGCAGGCTAATCCGAGACAGCACTTTACGACTACATTAGATTTTGTGATAGAGTAAACTTGCGCAAAACAGAAAATTACATAAAAACGGAAAGTGTCGTTTCGGATTAGCCTGCGCGGATTGCGCAGGCTGATCAGAGACGACACTTTACGCAAATGTCCGAATGCCCCTTTTCGCGTGTTGCAGGCCAATTAGATGTAGCTGAAATGATGGGCTTTGTCTTTGAAAAGTAGAGAGCGTTGTTTAAAAAAAGAGCAAGTACTGGTTACCATCATTTTCTCTTTTTCCTCCACAATGTTTTTATAAGTGTTTTTCTTGGGGGATTGTTTAATCTATATTAACTCATTACAGTCCAAGAGTTTGTTAAATGTCAAAGAAATGATGAGAGAAATGCAATGAATAAATTTTGCAGAAAAAGGAAAGTTTCTCCTTTCCTGTAACCTGGAAAACACATTGGGAAAAGAAACAAATGCTTATAAAAAAGCAACAGACATATTTGTCACAAGGGATTCCAAACAAGGTCGAAGAAATATTTTAACACTTGGGCTGATAAGTGCGACTTTGTGGGCTTTTGCGGACAGTGTAGAATGTGCAGTCTGATCTTGATCTATACCGTCTGCTTGTGTGGTATAACCTCTGAGATAATCTTTCTGAGTCTCAGTGGATTGTATTTTTAGACGTCGAAAAAGTTCGAGTTTATTGGCGCTAAGAGTTAAAATCTCTGTATGCATCTTTGCAGAGGGCAACTCTAGATCTAGGAATTTTGGGTCATCAGACTGCAAAATCCTGTCTTCGATCTATACTGTATGATATTTCAAGAGACATATAAGATTTAGTCAATATAACATTAAAATTGTCACTTTGTGTGTGTGTGTGTGTGTGTGTGTGTGTGTGTGTGTGTGTGTGTGTGTGTGTGTGTGCGTGCGTGCCATGCTCTGACAAAAGGGGTCTTAATGCTTCTTCCCGATGCATGATACCAAGAAAGTAATCACATAACTATGGATCCATAAAATCAAATTTTTGCAAACAACTGACTGTATCTTGAAGTAGAATGATCCTTTGACATTCAGAAAATTTAAAGATAGCGAAAAGTTTCGGCCCATGTCAGCCAGCGCGGACTGCGCAGGCTGACATGGGTCGATACCTTTCGCAGATGCATTAAGCCCCCCTTTCACTGAGCATGGCTCATATATTATCAAATGCGTGATTCGAAATATTGGAACAAATATTGATCAGAACGTCATTTGCTGTGTGCAGCAGCTTTCCATAGGATGATTATCGCAGAACAGTTGATGGTTTTTAATGGATGTTACATAGGAATCATATTTAATGGGTATTGCAAACTGTGATACGACATAAAATTGTATTCTAAAGATTTTTTGTGAAAGTGTGGATTGAGATCAGACTGATCTCTACAGACATTCATTTAAGTCTTTATACTAATAGGCATCTATCTGGTCGGTCTTTCATCTTAAGTTTCAACTTTGCCTAGGGTGGAAATAGTGACTTTGGCGAACAGGCTGGATCTAGATCAGACTGAACAGAACGTTTTGTATGGCTTATTCACTGCTCGAATCGTATCTGCCTCCAATTTTCAGCTCCAAGTTTTGGATATTACTTATAGTTTAACGATGATAGTGTTTCACAAGGCAAGGTTTAAACAGTCAGAATCTCGATAGCTGAATCATACTCTTGCAAAAGAGGGCTTATTGCATCTTTGTCACGCAAGACATCACATGATCATGGATCTATAAAATCGACTGAATCATAGGGGAAAATTGGTCCTTTGACACATAGAAAATTGACCACTAGCAAAAAAGTTTCGGCTCAGGTCAGCCTGCACAGATTGCCAAGGCTGACCCTAATCGATAGTTTTTGCAGATGTATAAAGCCCCCTTTTCACAGAGCATGGGTCAAAAATAAGGTATAAAACGACGCCAAATAAGTTAGCCATGCTCTGGCAAAAGGGGGCTTAATGCATCTCCGTGATCCATGGAATCAAGTAAGCTTTCACATACTTATGGATCCTTAATAGCCACTTTTTTAACAACCCACTAAATCATGAGGTAGACTGATCCTTGGACATACAGAAAATTGACCCATAGCGAAAAGTTTCAGCCCAGTTCAGCCTGTGCGGACTGCGCAGGCTGACCTGGATCGATACTTTTCGCAGATGCATTAAGCCCCTTTTTTCACAGAGGATGGCTCAAATCTAATTTATAGATGATGTAGATATCTATTACATTAAAAAATATACATATACAAATTTTTCAAATTCTTAAGTATATTTCAGTGTTTTTTTATATTGAACTTAAGCTTATATACAAGTGCAAAAAAAACCCCGACGTTTAAACATACAATTGATATTTATTTATGGTGCAGAATCTATATAGTTTAAAGATAACAAAAACCATAACAGATAGACCGTAGTTTTTTGTTGAGGAACGCTACGATCGTTCTTAATTCCTACAAGAAATTGAAATAAATTCCAAGGCTACTTAGCGTGACTCGGAGTTTTTCTTGGCAGTGTAAACCAAGATCAAAATGCACAACCTCATGGTTGTCATAAAACACCTATTGTTTAGTACAGAGGGGTAACTGTGCTGGTGACTTACATCCGATCGATAACAACTCGCTGTGAACTCGCGTTTTGGCAAAGATCTTGGTCCACTTAATCTTTGTCTGCATGTACTCATAGTTTTAATCGAGAAGCGCACAAATACGGTTTATTACGCCCCTGTTGATAGCTTTAGAAAACATCGTGCAATAGTAGGATTGATAAGAATCATCATCATAAAAATAATGATGACAACATACGACTATGACTTTTTTTTCAAGTGTATCAGTTGAATGTTAAAAAAGACAGAATGGAGAACGTTACCATCATTTTTGAGAGGAACACTTCAAATACAACTCCAATCGTTGGCGATTCCAACAAGGATGATGGAATCAAAGCACCGCAGTATTTGATAATTACCGCCACCGTGTTTTATATTTTGATATTTTTGGTCGGTGTTCTCGGGAACATATTAGTAATTGTGGTGGTTACCTGCAGCCGATCTATGAAAACTTCCGTCAATCTGTACCTGGTGAACTTGTGCGTGGCGGACATGTTGGTGATTCTGGTCTGCATGCCGACGGCGCTGACGGATATATACGCCAAGGACGCTTGGTATTTCGGGAAGGCCATGTGTAAGTTACATTTTAAAATATATTGTTGTCGTCTCTGTCATATAGTACGATAGCAATGACAGTCGGAAGATAAATATAGAGACACGAAGTATTTCATTCAGAATGGTTGGTGAATAAGGGCCGTGGTCGCTTTCAGCAGCCATTCTGAATTCATTTCTAATGCTAAATTCTAAGGCTAGCCATCTAATTGGCATGGAATATTAAACACTGTATAAGCAAACCCAGTGGTGCAGTGTGGTCGTAAAATGCTTGCAGAGGATTTGTGAAAGGATTTGAGCCCTTTACCACACTATCCCAAGTTTTAACAACCCTAAAAAAGAGGTCCTTTGAACAATTGTTTGTAAAGGAGAAAATGCAGGAAACCAGCTTTTTTTTCCCTATTCCCACAATTATTTTATTTTACCCTGTCAAAAAACTTCAGTAGTTGTAGATCTACCACTTTTTGATTTGTCGCCGAGCCCCGGTAGCGTGCAGGACTTGAGAACAGGGGGTCGCGGGTTCGATCTCTGGCTTGGTCAATTTCTTTTCGAGAATTGATGATAGTCATTGCGACAGGATTCATTCCTCTCCCACTGCTGACCATTATCTCGACGATGGCTATGAGAGAAATCAGCCAGTGGCATGGAAAGAAAATTGTGCAGAGTACTGGTAAAAGAGACTCCATGAAAGCATGGATAGGTGCACTGGCCGCTGCGATATAACTGAAATAATGTTGAAAACGGCGTTAAACACGGTACTATCAATCAATCAATTTTGATTTGTCGCTGACCGCCTCGTTGCTTTTCTTAGTTCTGTTAACTCTTTACTAAACGACAAAAATTTGGACTGGACCAAATTGAAAGCACTTGCAACGACAAATTCGATGTACCTTAAAGGATGGTTTCTGTATTTGATAGTATGGAAAACATTGTGGGAAAAGGAGAAAATGCTGGTTACCAGCATTTTCTCCTTTTCCCATAATGTTTTCAAAAGCCCTCTCCTTCAGGGTCGTTAAAACTAGGATTATATGGTAACAAGTTAAACAAGAGTTCAAAAGCGTGTCTCTGCGCAAACATGTTTACGATGAGTTAGTAGATCTACTAGTAATTAGAATGGATGAATACTTGTATGATGTTCTCAATTTATGCGATCTCTTTGCATGACAAACAGAACCGATCTTTATTGTTAGATAACCCATGGACAGGTCTAAAATTGTGTAGTTATGTAAAGAGGTTTTTCTTTCAGTGCCAAATTTATGAGCAATGCTCTGGCAAAAGGGGGCTTAATGCATCTCCGTGATGCATTATACAAAGCAAGCCATCACATAATTATAGATCCATAAAATTCATTTTGTCTAACAACCAATATAAACATGCGGTAAATTGGTCTTTAGACATACAGAAAATTGACCAATAGTGAAAAGTTTCGGCCCAGGTCAGCCTGCGCGGATTGCGCAGGCTGACCGGGGCCGATACTTTTCGCACATGCATTAAGCCCCATTTTCACAGAGCATAGGCTTGACTAACCCGACGGGTGGAATAGATCTGAGATCAGACTGCACATTGTGTCTATTCTGATCTTGATCTATGTCGTCCATGATTTCAAGTGTCTGTTTCCGCCTATGGCACCAAAATTGTTAAAGAAATAGGAACGGTCGGGTTCTTTTTCGTAAGCATTTAGAGTATTTCGGCCTCTGTCCCAGCGTACAATTACATATTTCATTTAATACAATTCACTCGAATAGAATGAAACCAAAAGACAATCAATGAAAACAGCACCTTTGAAATAACATGAAGAAAATACCTATTGGTCGAAGAACTGTATGCGAGGGAGAAATTCTGGATAATATGCTAGATTCTCCCTCCCACACAGTTCTTCAACAGATTAAATCGAGCCCATTGAGAAATCCCCGATAAACCATTATTAAAATATAATAAAATATAGAAAGTACCTAAAATATACCCTCCATGTTAAGAATGACTCAGTAGTAACACAAGTTGGCTTCTTTACAAAAGAAGGCAGGAGAGGTCAGCATCAATGTTTTCAAATAGTTTATTAGCTTTTAATTTCAGTATATTTTGGTACATGTAAACAAACAAGTAAAAAAGCCGCCGCGTAGAAACCTCTTATGCTTTACATGACGGTCATTTGACCTTCCCGCGTTTTCAAGTCGCATGATCTTGTCCAGCGGTCTTCTTTCTCTTTTTTAACGAAATTCTTCTTATTTTTTCTGCTGCTCAGATTTATTTCCTTAATGAAAAATTACAATTATTTGAGAGGTCATTTGCAACCATGGCAAATTAATATAACAAATCTTCTCTGAAATTCGTCATATAAAAATAAATCACGTTAATTTCCTGTTTCGGGTTTTTGATTTCGCTTTATTTACACAGCCATGACAAAACAGACTTGTATCAGAACAATTTCGCAAGAAAAATGGATTTAGACAGCAAATTCTGTGGCAGTCTGCCTTTTAAACTCACCACTGTTGGAGAGGTCTGATGACCTCTCCAATAAAGCAAAAATGTCAGGATAGAAAATCAGCCGGACACCAGCATATTCTCCCTCCCCCCACATATTTTAGCACCATATTTATTATATGGATCTTTTACATAAAACAAGCCGTAACGTTCTTTTCTTTGTCACAATATCTCTAAAAGTCTACCAAATAAAATTCAACATTTTAAAATACAACACAGGCTTCATTTCCGAAATACATCATGAATATAAATACACAATAATGGTGCCACATTCAGTATTGCAATTATTTTAATAGAAAGTATCATAGATTCAGATCAAATTGCAAGTTCTCTCAGTGAGTTAATGACTTGCTGTGCACGAAAAAATATTAACCCATTACCACACAATCCCTACTTTTGACACCCCTAGGAAAGAAGCCTTTTGAAAACCTTGTCGGAAAAGGAGAAAATGCCGGTAACCAGCATTTTCTCCTTTTCCTACAATGTTTTCTACCCTTCACAAAACAAATTTCAAATTTTCTGTCACTTTAATTTTGTCGTCTGCAAATGCTTTCGATTTGGACAAGCCTAAAATATTGTCGTTTGGTAATGAGTTAAAACGAATTAGTGGACGATATGTAAAACATCAACTATGACAACGCAAAAAACATTGTGGAACAGAAGTGATGCTTCTTAGCTGGCTGCCGCTTTACCGTTTAGGTCATTAGTTAACCCTTTACCAAACAGTCCTCAGTTTTAACGACCCTGAGAAAGGAGGCTTTTGAAACATTGTGAGAAAAGGAGGAATTGCTGGTAACAAAAATATTTTTCTGTCCGTTCAAAGAACCTTACAATCGAATGAACCGCATTTAAATTGTAAACGATTTCAATCTGGACAAGTCTTAAAATTTTGTTGTGTGACAAGAGAGTTAGCCTAGAAGAAACAGCAATAAATTATTTAAAGAATAAACACTTGCAGAAAGGGTGTTTATCGTCTTCTCAAAAGCATTATGGAAACAATGTGAGTGGGGTAGGAATTCATATTTTTACAACGAATTCCTTTTTTTTTTCCACATATCTTTTTTGAACACTGTCGCGGGACGCAAAAAAAAGCAACATGGGTATTGCCGTGCAATAATATTGGGCGAAAATGGATGTAAATTGAACGTTAGTCTTGGAAATGACTTATTACAGAAAAAAAGCATTCTGCGTCAAAAAGTATGAGCAGTACTCTGTGAAAAGGGGTTTAGTCCGTCTGCAAAAAGTGTCGACCCAGGTCAGTCTGCGCAGTCCGCGCAGACTGATCTGGGTCGAAACTTTTTACATTTGGTAAATTTTCTGCATGCCAAAGAACCATTCTTCCTTATGATTCCGTCAGTTGTCAGAAAAAATGGATTTTATTGATCCATAATTATAGGATGACTTACTTAGTACAATGCATCATAGAGACGCTTAAATCCTCTTTTACCAGAGCAAGGCTCATATGTATTTATCGCCTTCTCCTACGAAAAGATATGGTCTGCAATACGCGAAAAGGGGCTTTCGGACATTTGCGTAAAGTGTCGTCTCGGATCAGCCTGCGCAGTCCGCGCAGGCTAATCCGAGACGGCACTTTACGTCAACATTAGATTTTGTCCTACAGTAGACTTGCGTGAAACAGAAAATCACACACAATCGGAAAGTGTCGTCTCGGATCAGCCTGCGCGGACTGCGCAGGCTGATCCGGGACGACATTTTACGCAAATGTCCGAATGCCCCTTTTCGCGTGTTGCAGGCCGTTATAATGTGCGACGTTAGACAACCATTGCCCCAGTTTGTCACAAGTTACGACATACAACATAATTACATAGTCACCAAGGAGCTATGTCGACCCAGAAACATGATAATAAGTCCAATTTGGTCAGTGGTGTAAATGTTAACCTTTAACTTGCTAAATAAGTGAAAAGAAACTTTCAAACTGATAGTAAGAATCCAAATTTTGCTATTTAAAAGGTAAAGTTTTGGGGAAAAATATCTCCATATCGGACAGTGTAGATCCAAGATCAGACTGCACGTTCTGTGCAGTCTGATCTTGATCTACACTGTCCGCAAAAGGTCTTTGAATCGCTTAGCAGCCTAAGGGTTAAATACGTCTGCTACATAATATAACCCTAAAGACATTTTTGTTTTTCTAGCAAATCCTGGTCTTATTGCTTGTGTAATGTAGTATTGTTTGGCCTGTGTCTCCAGAATTCGAACAAGTGACGATTTTATTGTAAGTAAGTAAGTAAATTTTTTATTATACTGACATGTGTTGTACAATTACATGAGAGTTCTACAAATACATGACATCTGAAATTTCAACACCCGGCCCCATGGGCCTATATGTCACCTAAATGATAAATGGAACATGAATAGAAAGTGAATCGTGGATTACTGAAAAATACTAATAGAACGAAGCACATGTGGACGAACAAATGAATGAATGAATGAATGAATGAATGAATGAATGAGGGAATGAATGAATGAATGAATGAATGAATGAATGAATGTTGTGATATAACTGAAAATATCAGCCGTTTAGTGGGTGCCCTTAAAAATAGGTTATCAGCCGTTCTCGACAAATCAACAAACGTAGGGGGAAACGGGTAGCAAGGCCAAGTCCTCTCCCTTCCTCATAATGTCGGTAGGGGGGAAAGTCTTTTTTCTTTTTATGACCCACGATGTTTGAACTACTCTTCGTTCTCATTTTTTTTTTTGTGCGTGAATGTCTTTAACGTTTTGCCATGAGACCTTATTTTTGACTCGTCCACATTAATGTATTTGCAGAAGACAGACTAAATTCTGCTCAAATGACACCAGCTGTCTGTGAAAAAATAAAAAAGAAATTGTTGGGAAAAGGAGAAAAAATTGGTTACCAGCATTTTTTCTTTTACTCACAATGTTTTAAAATGCTAATTTTGCCTGACTCGTACATCACGGTTCGTTTGGTAAAGGTTTAAAAAAAGTTTCCCCTGCACCTTTATTTTGAACATTTTTCTTCGCCAATGATGTACGGTATGCTTTTATCCTACGCAGAAAATATTTTCATGATAAAAAAGTCTTGATCGCAACTATTCTCTAAGAGAAGAGAAACCCTACTTTTCGCATTGTATAACCTCAAATTTTTGTGTGCGAAAAGTCTATACAGATGATTATAATTAAATGGTCATCCTAACTACTCTAACGACCGGAACTAGTCGAATTCCCTTATTGGCTGGGAAAAGACTTAAAACTCAGCAGACATGGTGGGAAAAGGAGAAATTGCTCTATAGGAGCGATTTCTCCTTTTCCAACACTAATTTTCAAAGTGGAAATAGCTAAAGTTCCACAGCTTTAAATTTCCTGCCTTTGTTTCCCCGTTTGGTGTGTAACGCCGTGTCAGCAGCATTTTATGTATTTCACGGTGACAGTTCAAAGATTCATTTTTTTCTCTTCATCAATATACCCGAAGAAAGTGCTACTTGTTTCAGTGCACCAATAGTATTACCATTATGTGCAAAAATACATAGGTGCACTTTAGGTTCAATATCCACGACAAAAATACATGCGCAGTAGGATGCGCGCAAACATTTGTCATATACCGGTACGTCTTTAAATATCGAATGCCTGAGCCGCTCAGCCATCTTCCCCCCCCCCCCCCATTATTTTTTTTTTCTGAGAGGTATTTCTTAATTCTATCAATCATCTTTTAAATACTGAAATAGGTGCTTGAACTTATCAAACTCTTAATGATAATTCAAGATGACGGACTTTACAAAGAGAATTAGAAAAGCCATGAAAAGTAAGTTAATTACCTCTCTAATTAACTGGATATTGCAGCTTTGATGTGCGTGGAACAATATTTGTTCATGCCACTTTCATTCATGCTTTTAGAACCGAGGTCCATTTCACGGCTTTAAACTTGGGGAAAATATAGGAGCCATGTTTAGTGAGAAGGGTTTTTAATGCTGCTACAAAAAGTATCGACTCGTGTCAGCCTGCGCGGTCCGCGCAGGCTGACATGAGTCGAAACTTTTTCCAATCTGTAAATCTTCCGCAAGTCAAAGAATCGTTTTATCTCAAGATTCAGTCGTTTGTTAGACAAAATTGATTTGATAGATTCATATTTATGCGAGGACGTGCTTTGTATGGTGCATGAAGAAGAGGCATTGAACCTTCTTTTTGTCAGAGGGTGGCTCAAATATTTAATATTCAAAATACTGTGAAACCTGTGTCAATCCCTGAAAATTTAACGATTCTTTGGAAAAAGGCTAATTGAAAAAAATGTGGGAAAATGATATAGAATACTGCTAGCCACCTTTATTTCCTTTTCCTATAATGTTTTCTACCCTTTCAAAGACGACCCCATTTTCTCATTTATGCTACTTTTAAATTGTCGTTTACAAACGCTTTCAATTTGAGTTTATCCAAAATGTTGACGTCTGATAGAGTCAAAAGACATTGATGAGCCATGCTCCGGCGAATGGGGGCTTAATGCATCTCCGTGATCCATGGTACAAAGCAAACCATCACATACTTATGCATCCATAATATACATACTTTTTGTAACAATCGACTTAATCATGAGGTAGACTGGTCCTTGGACATACGGAAAATTGACCATTAGTGAAAAGTTTCTGTCCAGGTCAGCCTGCGCGGACTACGCAGGCTGACCTGGAACGATACTTTTTGCAGATGCATTAAGCCCCCTTTTCACAGAGCATGGCTCACCTGTTTTAAGTAGCAACCTATATCAAGCCTAAAGATCCTTGTTTTGAAAATAAGAATTCTGTGTTAAACGGGCATCTGTATTTACAGGTCAGGCTTGTCTCTTTCTTTCAGTGGTAGCTGAATAAAGTTTTCGCTGTATTTTTAATCTAATCCTGCACCATACATTCCCACGTTTTAACGACCCTGAGAGAAAGGGCTTTTGAAGGCATAGTGGGATAAGGAGAACAAGAGGGCCATGATGGCCCTGTATCGCTCCACTGGCTTTTTAACCCATTACTACACAAATCAAAGTGTTAATGACCCTGAAAGAGAAGGCTTTCAAAAACATCGTAAGAATAGGACATGTTGTCATCCAGTATTTACTCCTTTTCCCACAACGTTTCCTAACTATCAAGGACAGAAATAGTCATTTAAGCTACATTCAATTTGTCTTTTTGCAATGGCTTTAAACTTGGTACAGTAAAAAAAAATACAGTTAAAAAAAACTCTCTCTTAAAACAGAACATTTCCTCTCCAAAAAACTTGAATACCAAACTCCAATAACGTATAACTGCAGTTTGATAATCAAGGGAGGTAAATAGTAACAAACTTTATCTTGTATAACAGGAGTTATTTCCCTTGATTACTATTCTAAATTACAGTCACCCTATAAGCCCATGTTAAACTTGTGATCTCCAAGGCAGAGCCAATTTTGACCCCAGGGCTATAATATGAAGGAATTTGATAGAGGACCATTAGATAAAGCTACATGCCAAATTTGGTAGCCCTGGGCCTTATGGTTTCAGACAAGAAGATTTTAAAATTCTCCACCATACTTTGAAGCAAGGAAAAAAGATGTAGACTATAAATTATAATGTACTGGAACAGCAATGTTTTGAGTGCATTTATATTTGCATGGACAGAACAAGAGTTATTTCCTTTTATCAGTATGTAAACTTAAATCATATAACCAGTTATAATCTTTAATAAAGCCAAGCCCACAGCAGCCACGTCCATTGCCAGATCAAATTTTTAGCAAAGAATCTGAAATATGTAACCCACAACATAGGGTTTGAACGAGAAATAATGGATTTAGAATATGATCACTCTCTCTTATCTGGAGCTGTGCTTTCATTTTGAATTTCTTTTTGTGACTGAGCATATCATTGTATTTTTAAGGGCAGTATCTTTGTTTGTTATGTAGCAGACCTCTGAATCCTTATTCTGCTAAATAAATTAAATGAAACTTTCATGTAAATAATAAAAACCTAAATATTGCCATTTCATAAAGCTACATGCCAAATTTGGTCGCCCTAGGCCCCATGGCTAGGTCAAAGAAGAATTTTAAAGTTCTCCCTATATAAGCCCATGTAAAACTTGTTATATAAGCCCATGTAAAACTTGTTACCCCCGGGCAGGGCCTAATTTGACCCCAGGGCTATAATTTGAACAATCTTGGCAAAGGTTCACTAGATAAAGCTACATGCCAAATTTGGTAGCTCTAGGCCCTATGGCTAGGTAGAAGAGGAATTCTAAAGTTCTCCCTAAATAAGCCCATGTATAACTTGTAACCCCCGGGGCGGGGCCAATTTTGACCCCAGGGCTATAAATTGAAGAAACTTGGTAGAGGTCCACTAGATAAAGCTACATGCCAAATTTGGTAGCCCTTGGCCTTACGGTTTCAGACAAGAAGATTTTCAAAGATTTTCAAAATTTTTCAGTTTTGTTGCCATGGCAACCAGAGTTTTTGAAGGAATTAAATTCTTTCAAGAAATTCTGAAGAGGACCATGGCAGGATCATTTCTGTGAAGTTTCATCAAAATTGGATGGGTAGTTTCAGAGAAGAAGACGTTTTAAAAAAAAGTTAACGCACGGACGGACGGACGGACAGAACGTGCAGTCTGATCTTGGATCTACAGTGTCCTATAAGGAGATTTTTTTCCCCCAAAATTAATTTTGAAATAGAAAAATTTGTGTTTTTACTATCGACTTGACAGCTTTATTTCCCTTATTTATCATGTTGAGGGTTAAGGAACAGTGAAGATTATGATCATACTACACAGTCTAGGGGACTGGGTCATTTGTGATATGAAAGAATTGGTCGTATCTCTACACTTGTGACGTATTTATATAAGGTACATATATAAGGTATATGTATAAGGAGAAAAATCTTACAGTAACTTTTCTCCGAGGACAATGTGAAGACCGTTATGTGCTGACAGCCTAGATCCTAGGTCACACCCTGCACGGAACGCGGAACGTGCTGTCTGATTTTGGATCTACACTGTCCGATAAGGAGATAATTTTTTCTCCCAAATTAACTTTGACATAGCAAAAATTGTGTTTTCACTATCGGTTTGAAAGTTTTATTTCCCTTATTTATCTGGTTGAAGGTTAAGGGACAGTGAAGATCAAGATCAAAGTACACAGTCTTGGAGACTGGGTCATTTGTGATATGAAAGAATTAGCCGTATCTCTGCACTTGTTACGTTTAGGGAGAAAAGTCTTACAGTAACTTTTCTCTGAGGACAATGTGAAGAACGTTAAGTGATGACTGCTTAGACCCTAGGTCATACCCCGTCCGGAACGCGGAACGTACAGTCTGATCTTGGATCTACACTGACCGATATTTAACCCTTAAAACGCTCTATTAATGAAAATGGCCTTTTCAAATAGGGAAAAAAAACAAGAGGGCCAAGATGGCCCTGGATCGCTGATCTGAATTTTTGAGAGGACCATAGCCATTTTTTTTTGTTATTCCAAAACTTTTTCTTCAATAACTTCAATAAAAAAAACAAGAGCACCGCATGCGGGTGCGAACAATTGGCTGTTGGGTGCTGGATAGTAAGTTAAAATTCTAAGTCGAAAAAGGGGCATAATTTGGCACCAAAGGATATTTCTGTGAAATTATATCAAAATCTGACCGGTGGTTTCATAGAAGAAGAATTTTTAAGAATTTCTTCATGTCCGTATAGTGCAAATAGCCCCCCCCCCCCACCACCACCACAGCCATGTTTCTTGACGGATCAAAATTTCGCGAACACTTTTTCAAAAGGGGCATCCAAGGGACATTACTGTTAAATTATTTCAAAATCTGACCAGCCGTTTCAGAGAAGAAGAATTTTTAAGAATTTCTCTAAGTCCATACAGTGCAAAGAGCCCTCCATCACCACAGCCATACTTTTCGACGGATCAAAATTTCGCGAACATTTTTTGAAAAGGGTCACCCAAGGAACATTTCTGTGAAATTATTTCAAAATCTGACCAGCGGTTTCAGAGAAAAAGATTTTTTTAAGAATTTCTCAGAAAATTCCATTTGGTTGCCATGGCAACCAGAGTTTTTGATGGAATCAAATTCTGTGAACAATTTTCAAAGAGGACCTCCCAAGCGGTTTAGGAGGAGAAGATGTTTAAAGAATTGTCGACACTGCACGAGTGCAAAGAGCCCACCCCCCCCCCCCCACCACGGTCATGTTTTTCGACGGATCAAAATTTCGCGAACAATTTTTGAAAAGGGTCACCCAAGGAACATTTCTGTGAATTTCTTTCAAAATCTGACCAGCGGTTTCAGAGGAGAAGATTTTTAAATAATTTCTTAGAAAATTCCTTTTGGTTGCCATGGCAACCAGAGTTTTTGATGGAATCAAATTCTGTGAACAATTTTTAAAGAGGACCTCCCAAGGAACATTTCTCCCAAGTTTGGTTGCCATTGGCCCAGTGGTTTTGGAGGAGATGATGTTTAAAGAATTGTTGACGACGCACGACGGACGACGGACACAGGTTGATCCTAAGAGCTCCCCTTGAGCACGTTGTGCTCAGGTGAGCTAAAAAACCACTAGTAATATTGTCATTTTAGGGTTGCTTTTGCCAGAATATGAAACAAATCAGTGGACAGTGTAGATCAAAGATCAGACTGCACGTTCTGTGCAGTCTGATCTTGATCTACACTGTCCGAAAAAAAAAAAAAAAAAAAAAAACAATTTAAGTCGGTTCCGGCGCTTTATGGGTTAAAATGTCTCTAAAATGAGGGAATTTTTCTCTGAAGGTGTACAAAACATTGGAAAAAGGAGAAAATGTTGGTTACCAGCATTTTCTTTTTTTTCCCACAATGTTTTCAAAAGCCGTCTTTCTCAGGGTCGTTAAAACAAAGAATTGTTTGGAAAGAGGTTAACAGCTGTGATACCTGCGAACTTACTGACAGTGTCCAAATTCTAACGGTCATAGAGAGAGCGACAACCTTTTTTTTCCTTTTGTCAGATTACATTAGCATTTTTAAGTTATATTCCTTTCAGGGCATTCACATTGTTCATTGTCATTGGAAAGATATTCATACTTATATGCGGAAATGCTATGATCTGGACCTAGACAAAATCATGTCGAATATAAAGAGGAAACAGAAATCGTATTTAAGCCATATTCTGGCAAAAAGGGGCTTAATGCATCTCTTGATTGTTACGGGAAATCACTCCTTCCTTACTGCATGGCTTCATCCCGTTTAAAATCAATACCTAACAACTGTGTTGGGAAGAATTCTCTTTGGCTCAGTGGTTATGGTGTTGGTCTTCTAAACCTCGAAAACGAGGTTCTTCTTCCACACAGGTTTGAATCCCGCCAGGCGCGGTTTGTATTTCAGCTATGCATTTGTTGAGAACTTTTATATTCAAAAGATGATGCATTACGCAAAGCAAGTCATTACATATTTATGCATCCATAAAATCCATTCAGATGAAAAATCACTTGATCAGGAGGTAGAATGGTCCTTTGATATGCATATAATTTACAAATTGCAAAAAGGTTCGACCCATGTCAGCCTGCGCAAGCTGACATTGGTCGATACTTTTTGCAGATGCATTAAACCCCCTTTTCACAGCGTATGGCCCATATGTATATGGGCCATATACTTGCAAAGAGGGGCTTAATGCGTCTCTTTGATGCATCATACCAAGCCAGTCATCACATAATTATGGGTCCATAAAATCCATTTTGTACAACAATCTACCGATTTGTGAGGTAGAATCGTCCTTTAACATACAGAAAATACACCAAAAACTTATTTTAGCCTACGCAGACTGCTTAGGCTGGCATGGGTCAATACTATTTGCGGATGCTTTAAGCCCACTATTTACAAATTTATTAAGCCAGCTTTTCACAGAGCAGGGCTCGTATAGATCGTCAAGCTTTTGTGGTGTCCGTGGTTGTGAGGCAGAACGTCGGCCTGGTCCCGAGGTCGCGAGCAGGTCCCGAGCTCGAGAGCCAGAGTCTTTTGTCAACGGTGTATATCAGACTGAACAGGTTGCACGGGACGTAGTTCTGAATATTATGGACAATTGATGTATAACTAGAGGCGCTTGAGCGCCTGTATCGCTCCACAGGCCTGATATTTCTATAATGGCGAAAGGAAGTTTTTAACAATTATCATTCAATCCTGCATTTTAGCTCACTGAAGAAACAATTTGTAGACAACCACCATAGGAACTTACCTGCAAAACAACAATGAAATCCAATGAATAGTTTTAGAGAAGAAATTTTTTAAAGATTTTACTTTATACCATAAAAGGGAAATGAGTCTCCCATAAAAGCCATGTTTTTTGACAGATCTTTTTTTTTTTAAGGAATTCTGTAAACCTGTATCTAAGGAACATTCCTGCAAAATAATAATGCTATCCAAATAGCGGTTTGGGAGGAGAAGATTTTTAAAGGTTTTTTACTTTGGTTGCCATGGCAACCAGAAGTCTTCATGGAACACAATTATTTGAAGGAATTTGAAAGAGGACCACCAAAGGAACATTCCTGTGAAATTTGGTAAAAATCCAGTCAATAGTTTCTGAGGAGAAGTTTTTTAAAGAAAAAGTTTACGGACGCACGCACGGACGAACGGACGGACGGACGGACGGACACAACGCCATGACAATAGCTCTCTGGCCTTCGGCCAGTGGAGCTAAAAACGGGGAAATGGGGAAAAAAGTATATGTGCTCATGAGTTCACTTGACCTCGAGTTCATTGGCGTTTTTAGTGTAAGTATTTCTTGGTTTAACCTTTAGGCTGCTAAGCGCGACTCACTGACCTTCTACGGACAGTGTAGATCAAGATCAGACTGCACAGAACGTGCAGTCTGATCTTTGATCTACACTGTCCGATAAGGAGATATTCTTCTTCCCAAAAAAATAAGTTTGAAATAACATTATCCGGTTTTTATTATCGGCTTGAAAGTTTTATTTCACTTGTTTAGCAGGATTAATGGGTTAATGGAATGGATCATTTACGGATTCAATAATAAACTTCTTTACGAGGACAGGAAACTATAATGAAAGGTTACTTCACCAAGCAGCTGTCGAGATCACTTTCAAGTACCGTTTGTCAATCCCAGAAGCCTCTCAACTGTTTCCTTGACCTTCAAAGGGACAACGACATTAAGTTCTCGTAAATTGTGTCTTTCCACGATTTTTTCTTGATCAAATTACGACAGTAGTATAGGAGGGTAGAATACGGATCTGACAGGGCCCGGTCAGATCCGTATTCTACCCACCCTGAGAGCCCTACGTTGCCTACCCTACAGAGAGTTTATCCCCATTCTGCCACCCTGAAAGAATTTGCATTATATCATTTCTACAAAAAATGTCCAAAGAGACTACCCTGAGAGGGTTTTAGCATTCAAAATGGCGGCCGTATGGCTGGCACTCTGGTGATAAAACCACCCAAAGAGACTACCCTGAGTGGAATTTTTCTGCAAAAAAGGGAAAGTTAAGGGAAAGTAAAGGGTAAGTAACGATCAAAAATGATTTTCTATTGTCAAGCTTCTTTTCTCTCTAAAAGCCTGATCACTGAGTTGGACTTAGACTTTTTCTGCATCCTATGGGTGATTTTTCTCTCTCTAAAAGGAATTTGTCCCTATATCAGCGAGTTGGACATAGTTTTTTCATCCTATGATTGATTTCTCTTTCTAAATGTCTGACCATTGAGTTGGACTTAGACTTTTTTCTGCATCTATGATTGATTTCTCTAAAAGACTGAGCACTGAGTTGGACTTAGTTTTTTACCCATATGCTATTAGGATTGCTTTATTGTTTACTTCTATCCACTACTTGGCCTTTAAGTGGTTTCTCTCTAAAAGTCTGATCACTGAGTTGGACTTAGTTTTTTCACCCTATGGATGATTTTTCTCTTTCTAAATGCCTGAGTACTGAGTTGGACTTAGTTTTTTTCACCTATGATTGAATTCTCTTTTCTAAATGCCTAACCATTGAGTTGAACTTAGACTTTTTTACCCTATGAATGATTTCTCTTTCTAAAAGGCTGAGCGCTGTGTTGGACTTAGACTTTTTTTACCCTATGAATGATTTCTCTAAAAGCCTGATCACTGAGTTGGATTTAGTCTTTTTCTGCAAATATGGATGATTTCTCTTTCTAAATGTCTGAACATTGAGTTGGACTTAGACTTTTTTATCCTATGAATGATTTCTCTTTTCTAAATGCCTAACCATTGAGTTGGACTTAGTCTTTTTCACCCTATGAATGATTTCTCTAAAAGACTGAACACTGAGTCGGAATTAGTCTTTTTCTGAGTTTTTTTTGCTCTTTGCAGTGTAACTCTCTGGAGTGTAACTCTTTTGGAGTGCAACTCTTCTAAAAGAAAGAAGTTTTGACAATTTGAAGAAAGATAGAACTTTCGTGGTAATGGTTAGTCCTGAAAAGGACTGTTGGGTTAGCTCTGAAAAGAGCTGTGACAATTTGAAGAAATGACAACTTGAAGATAGAACTTTCGTCTGACAGCTTGAAGATAGAACTTTCGTCTGACATCTTGAAGATAGATCTTTCGTGGTAATGGTTAGTCCTGAAAAGGACTGTTGGGTTAGCTCTGAAAAGAGCTGTGACAATTTGAAGAAATGACAATTTGAAGATAGAACTTTCGTCTGACAGCTTGAAAATAGATATTTCGTCTGACCTCTTGAAGATAGAACTTTCGTGGTAGATGGTTAGTCCTGAAAAGGACTGTTGGGTTAGCTCTGAAAAGAGCTGTGACAATTTGAAGAAATGACAACTTGAAGATAGAACTTTCGTCTGACAGCTTGAAGGTAGAACTTTCGTCTGACAATTTGAAGAAATGACAATTTGAAGAAAAGATAGAACTTACGTCTGACAATTTGAAGAAAGGTAGAACTTTCGTGGTAGATGGTTAGCCCTGAAAAGGGCTGTTGGGGTGTCCCTAAAAGGGACCTGGTTTGGAGGTTGTGTTTTTAAGCACAACCTCCAACCTTCCTGCATGCTGGACAGCTACTCGCAGCCCGCCTCCTTATCCTTTTTAGCTCCTGAGCATCTAAGTTGTATTGAAGTGAGAACGGTGGCTCTTTATCATCACTCCAGTCTTCCGTCGATGGTACGACGAACTCCTTCTTCTTTCTGTCCTTCTTCACCGATAGCTGGGCAAGCTCCCAAAAATTCATACCTCGAAGTGCGCATTCCATTTTATCTGTAAGTCGAAGAGATGAATGATGTGCGGGAAAATAACACTGGGTTTTATAGCTTTTCAGACGGATTGAACTAGTTGACCCATGACGTCATTTTCTCCTATGTTTTTCCCGCGTCGGCGTTTCATGCTGTTTTGGCTCCAAATTAATGTTATCCAATCAGAATTATCGTTGTTTTTCTAATACTAAATGTTTTATTGTTGACCAATCTATAGTTTTGTTACATTTTCTTGTTCGAGTTTGAAAAAACTAGAGTTTAACTAACCTATGACTTTTTTTTGATTATGAGTCTTCTGACAAAATGAAAAGAAAGTTGTTTATTTAAGATAGCTAGCCCTGAAAAGGGTTGCTTTTTTGTGCAGAATGCACTTTTTTATCCTCCTCTCTTTCTTTTGATTGATTCCATTTCATCTAGCATTTGCATTAGATGGTCAATTTCATGCCTGATATATCTGAAACGTTCTCTTTCTTCTAACCAGAAGAGCAATAAGAGAAAAAATGTTAATCCAAACATTGTGGGATACTGGCTCAGGTTTTACGAAAAGTTAATGGTGAATGAGAAAAATAATCAAGAGTTTAGTGTTTTATATGTGTAATGGATCACTTTTTTAGGCTTTTTTTTTATTTTATCCCTATATTACTGAGTTGGCCTTAGTTTTTCTGCATCTATGAATGAATTCTCTTTCTAAATGTCTGGGCATTGAGTTGGACTTAGTTTTTTCTTCACGTATGAATATTTTTTCTCTAAAAGACTGAGCGCTGGTTTGGACTTAGTCTTTTTTCTGAGTTTTTTTACTCTTTGGAGTGTAACTCTTCTAAAAGAAAGAAGTTTGACAATTTGAAGAAAGAACTTTCGTGGTAGATGGTTAGCCCTGAAAAGGGCTGTTTTGAGAAGAGCTGATTTTTGAAAATGTTTATTCAGTATCAGACCATTCACTGTCTGACTCAGCCCTTTCAGCGGCGATTTGCTCGCGGAAAAGGCGGTCTAACTGCTCACTTTTTGTATTAGCATACTGAAAATACATTTCAAGTGTGCCTGCAATGATCATTTCCTTCATCCGAAGGTTATAACAGAACGCCCTGTTATTAGCAAGCTGAGCTCTCTCGTGACGCTTTCTTACTTCGTCTAAGCGTTGTTTAAGTAAAGCGATTTGCCTCCTTGCTCTTATTAACTGTCGCTCGGCATCCATCCAGGTGAAGCGTCTGGTGAGTGATGGTGTTGAAGCCATTGTGAAAATGAAATGTATGGAAAATATATCGTAGAGATTTATAGCTTTTCAGACGGATTGAACTAGTTGACCCATGACGTCATTTTCTCCTATGTTTTTCCCGCGTCGGCGTTTCATACTGTTTTGGCTCCAAATTAATGTTATCCAATCAGAATCAGCGTTTTATTTCTATTACTAAATGTTTTATTGTTGACCAACCTGTGGTTTTGTTGCATTTTTTCTTGTTCGGGATAGAAAAAAACTAGAGTTTGACTATTCTATGACTTTTTTTGATTGTAAATCTTTTGAGTTTTGACAATTTTAAAAAAGATAGAACTTTCGTGGTAGATGGGTAGCCCTGAAAAGGGCTGTTTTGTTTTGGAGGCTGTGTTTTTTTTTCTCACGTTGTTTTTTTCCACTTCTAATGGCAGCACCCGAAATTCGCTTGGCAAATGGGGCATGCTTCAACTCTTTTTCTGATCACCATTATCCCATTATCGAAAGTAATCTTTCTCCCAAATTCAATATCAACCAAGATGATGTCAGGCGTTGTCTTTAATAATAGTTGAAGTAATCTTTCGCCGAGATCTTTGTAGGGCTGTGTTATACGTTGTAGTTGGTTTTGTTCCTCCTCTCCTACGAAATGAGTGTTTAGTTGTAATAACTGTTGACCTGCATTTAGATATTCTTGGAGAGCCTCACGTAGTTGATGATTTATCTCCTCCATTTTGATATTGCTTCCGAATATTGACACTGCTTTCGAAGTGATCGTTAGCTGAGAGTCAAAGAAATGGTGATTGTATGAAAATAACGCGGGGGCTTTATACGTTTAAGGAGGATTGAAATTTTTAAAGAGCTCGGACCTGGCAGAAAGCACATACATTTTTTCCATGCTACGTTTCATGCTAATTTAGCAAAAAAGTTATGAGCCGATGTATGGAAAAAATGTAGACAGAACAAGTCTTTGGGGAAAAAACAGAATGAAGAGCTCTATTGTTTTTTGAACTTTTATTTATTGAACTTTTATTTACTGAACAGAACTAAACAATGAAACATTTTTTTGCAATGCATCATAAAAAATTTTCTTGACAATGAAAAAAATTTCTTGACAATGAAAAAAATCACAAGGAAACATTTTTTACAATACAGTATAAAAAACTTCTTGACAATGAAAAAATTCACAAGGAAACATTTTTTACAATACAGCATAAAAAACAATTTCTTAACAATGAAAAAAAATCACACTGAAATATTTTTTCACAATGAATTATTCACAATGATTTATTCACAATGAAAAAATCACAATGAATTATTTTTTCGCAATGAATTATTTACAATGAATTATTCGCAAAACAGTATATAACAAATTTTTTACAATGCAAATTCGCAAATACCACGAGTTTCACATTTGTTTTCATATTCCGTAATGTCTTTATGCAATTGGTCATACCCAAAAAACATTGTATACTCATCATCCATATCGTCGAAATCTCGTAGTCCTATGAATGGTGCAACATGTCTATAAGCGTCTTTTGTTGAAAGAGCTGAATTCACTACTTCTTCTGTAACATCTCTATCAAATAGAATATATCCTGACATGGTTTCCATTGATTCTCCGTAGGAATGAACAGATCCTTTTTTGTAGCGTAAGTAAAAGTCAAATAGAACTGATTTCATTTTCAGAACGTTAAGAAAACTTTCTTCTGTTGTTCCTATGATAAAAAATGTCCATCGACTTGTGGATCGAAACAGTTTACTAATAACATTGTCTTTCAAGCAGCTATCTGCTAAATGAGTCTTGAGATCGAGATCAAAACCCGAATCGTCCACCATCATCGCAATAAAGTTGATTATGCCATACACTTTGTAGGACTTTTCTCCTTTTGCAACCCATTTAAACATTTTTTTGATCCAAATTTTCACATAGAAAAATTTAATATTAAGCTGTGTTTGTTCATCAAGCGTATGCTGTCAAACAAATTCTCCATAAATTTTTTCACGTAGTTCTATTGGTAACGGCAACATGATTGTTATTTTTTTGACCAGCGGCTTATATTTTTCCCCGACTTACTTTGACTGATTGCTACACAACAATGTGATATAGAATTATTTTCTCAAACTTTTATAACCATAGGGTACAGTATCAGTACCATTTACAATAACTCTCTTGGTGTATACAGAGCGAAACGTTTTTGTTTGTGGTTCACTGGTAACCGTTCTATCTCTGTGTCTTTTAATTTTACAATCATACTGAATTTTTGATTTCTATTGTGCGATCCAAAGCACATTTCGAATATGTATCGAAATTCACCACCTGTTTTGTATTGTAATCCAGAGTAATCCCCTTTACTTTATATTTGCTTATCTCTTCTGCATCTTTTGTTTTCATTTTGTAAGCATAATTCTTAGGTCCAAGTCCTCTGAATTGAGTAATTTTACAAGCAGGCTCTTCATCAGTCCATTTTCCTAGTCGGCTGTTAATAATAGGAGGATTCCATAATTCAGTTTCATGAATGTACATACAACTATCTGTATCGAAATACAGAACTCTATCTTTTAACTTTTCAAGAACGCTGTACAATTCCAACCTTGCATAAGCTGTTACGTAAGACCCTACTACCACATTGGCTGTAGCGTGGGTGTCAATATGTTCCAACTTTGATTCATAGTTAACCAAGATGAATGAACAGTTCTCGTCAAAGATTTCTACATGCTTTACAATGAGATTGGGATTGGTGACTAATTCAAAATATTTAGACGGATCACTGATGTATTCCGTCTTGGACATTTTTTCACGCTGAGCTAATTTTCCCCAAAGACAGTTCAACATAATCTTAGCAAA